>CM077644.1:236527461-237127461 GCA_039707465.1 Rhabdophis nuchalis | reverse complement strand
GTATTTAATACTACATATAATTACGGCGGCAAGGATTGCCTTTGCCCAGAAATGGAAAAATAAATTAACTCCAAGCTAAGATGAAATAATAAGAAAGGTTATGGATTGTGCTGAAATGGACAAATTAACTAAAGAAATTCAGAAATTCTGATTCTTCAAAAGAAGAATCAGAATTCTACCAGATATGGGATAAATGGTATAGGTCCTTAATGGCGAACCTATGGCACGGGTGCCACAGGTGGCACGCGGAGCCATTTCTTAGGGCACGCGAGGCGTTGCCCAGTCAGCTCCAGCGCGCATGTGTGCACTGGCCAGCTGATTTAGGCCTTCTTTTGCGGCTGTTTTCGCCCTCTGAAGGCTTCGGGGAAGCTCTTGAAGCCTCTGGAGGTGTGGGGGAGGCTGTTTTCACTCTCCCCAGGCTCCTAGAAAGCCTCTGGAGCCTGGGGAGGGCGAAAAAAGCATGCCAAAAGCAGGGGGTCGCGGACATAGCGTTATGGGTGTGGCACAGCCAAGCACAACCCCCCCTGTGCTCCTCTTGGCACGCGAGCCAAGAAAGGTTAACCATCACTGGTATAGGTGGATGGAGGAAAGAAACAAGAACCAATGAAGGAATACAGCAAAACTCAAAAATAGTAGTTATGGGTAAAATAAGAGGGTTAAGAATGGTGAAATTCAAATGAAATCTAATAGAAGGGGAAATAATATAAGGTGAGTGGTATCGATTGACAATTGCTAGTAGAAAGAACAGAAAGCTCCTGTTCGTACTGTATTGTGTAAATGTGGTGTACGTCTTAAGTTTTGTATTTGTGTATTTTACATGTTTGTAAATAAAAAGTTTTAAATTAAAAAAAAATACATAATATGGATCTAAGAGGATTTATATACCATATTTTTCAGAGTATAAGACGCACCTTTTTCCCTCAGAAAAGAGGCTGAAAATCTGGGTGCGTCTTATACACTGAATACAGCAGGTGGATGGGTGGGTGATAGGCAGGCAGGCAGAGATAGATAGAGAGATAAATAGATATAGGCAGGTAGGTAGGTAGGTAGATAGATATTGTAGACAGACAGACAGAGTTTTCTCTATCTTTAGAACAAAAGACCTAAGTGAAGGAGATCTTCACTTTGCAAATAATATCAAAAATATTTTAGGGCATCTCCTGCAGCTGTTTTGTGCTTCCCACTTCATAATAATGGGAAACTATTTGCACCACCAATTTCCTAAAGCCACAATTGTGGCAGGCTATGTAGGCAGATGAAGGGGGTTCAGAAATCACATGCAACTTGATTCCTGAATTCGCCAGTTCCTGGTTTAGAAATAGCTAGCTATACAGCTGTTTCTGGGGTGGGACTGGGGAAGTAGAATCATCCATTCATTCATCCATCCATCCATCCATCCATCCATTCATTCATTCATGGATATACACCTCACTCCATTCAATAGATTCCGAGCTTATTAAAACTGTGAAGCTAACATTCACCCAGCTAAGCTTAATCTACTTGTCCAATTATCCCATTAGCCCATAATCAGTTGGGGTGCATTGTGTGATAATCCACGCACACCATCACAAACATCAATACCCACATCTAACCCAGTTTAGTTAGATGACCCAAATGCAGCTCCAAGCTTTACTTGGCCTGATTAACCGTGTTCTATGAACAGCCTTTGGGGGCAGCAAACGTGATGGGGGGGGGGACCCCACTAGTTACCGTATTTTTCAGAATATAAGATGCACCTTTTTCCCTCAAAAAAAAGGGTGAAAATCTGGGTGCATCTTATATACTGAACACAGCATTTTTGGCCTCCCGAAACGCCACCCCCTTCGCAAAAATGGACGTTCAGAGGGTTTGGGAGACTTGGCAAATGCTCCTGGCGGCTGGGAAGGGCAAAACCAAGCAGAAAACAAGCTGTTTTTGCTAATCCCCTCCCCCAGGAGCACTCTAAAAGCCTCCCAAAGCTCTGCATTACACACACACCCTTTTTTTTTTTTTTGCACAAAAAGGAAGCGTGCAGAGGGTTTGGGAGGCCTGCAGAGTGCAAAAACGTTTTTTTTTAAAAAATTACCTCTTCAAAATCATGGTGCGTCTTATACTCCGGTGCGTCTTATAGTCTGAAAAATACGGTATTCTGAAGAACAGCTGGCATTTAAGGGACCAACTCTTAATTGGGAATGTCAAATTCTAGATCCATGATGGGGAACCTATGGCATGCATGCCACAGGTGGCACGTGGAGCCCTCTCTGAGGGCTTGCGCCCCGTTGCCCAGCTCAGCCCTATGGCACGTGTACGCGCGGCCCCCACCAGCCAGCTGATTTTTGGGACTCTGCCACGCATGTGGGAAATGTGCACGGGGAGACAGGGGGTTCACGGGAGGCTACAAAGCTCCCCCCCCCGTACCCCAGGGGTTTTTTGTCCCCCCACAGTTTTGGTTTGGTCCAGTGGTGGGTTTCAAATTTTTTAGAACCTACTCTGTAGGTGTGGCCTATTTTGTGGGCATGGCGTGGCAGTCATGTGACAGGGTGGGAGTGGCCACCTTTTAAAATGTGGTGAAACTCATTTAACAACGCTCTTGCTTAGCAACCAAAATTTTGGACTCAATTGTGATGATAAATTCTCTTTCTTTCCTTCCTTCCTTCCTTCCTTCCTTCCTTCCTTCCTTCCTTCCTTCCTTCCTTCCTTCCTTCCTTTCCTTTCCTTTCCTTTCCTTCCCGTTGGGTCACTGGCAGCGGCGGGCCAGATTTACTTCCAGCCGGTGGAACCCCCTCTCACCGGTTCTCTAAATTTCACCAACCGGCTCTCGCGAGTAGGTGCGAGCCTGCAGAAACCCACCACTGGTTTGGTCCCAGGAAGCTTCAGGGAGGCCTGCTAGGCACAAAACAGGATGTGCGGGTGTGCCCCCCCCCCACATCCCTTTGTTGTTTCCAGGAGGCTTCAGGGAGGCCTGCTAGGCACAAAACAGGATGTGCGGGTGTGGGCCCCCCCCCACATCCCTTTGTTGTTTCCAGGAGGCTTCAGGGAGGCCTGCTAGGCCCAAAACGGGCTGCGGGGTGGGTCGCACACATATGCGCAGGGGGAGCACGGCGGACGAACATGCATGCGCAGTGGGGTGGGCGCACAAGGGGGTGTGGTGGGCGCATTGTTTGATGCGTGTGGGCATGCACGCACACACTCAGCACGCGAGGGCAAAAAGGTTCGCCATCGCTGTTCTAGCTCATCATGAAGAAATTCAAATGCCTCATTTTGCCTGGAATCACACAATTTAAAGAGATGTACAGATGTACAGAGAGACCTGAATTCTACATTTTCCTTGGCAAAACTCTGTTATGAAAAATAAAATTAGTAGGGCACACTTTTGAAGAGCATATGCTTAAGGTTTTTTTTTTTTTAAACCCACATCTGGCTCGTGAGGAACATCTGCTGAAGGCTTTCTAATGACACCAGAGGGTGAAATTGCAGTCACCCATTGTCATGGAATTGTAGAATTTGGAGGGATCTTAAAGGCTCGGTTAGCTTATCTCAGTGCTGTGGCTCTTATCGGTCAATGCAACATCAAAACAGACGTTTGTCATTCAGATGGACACAACGGAATGAGCTGTGAATTGTTGCATACATACAAGCCTATATAAAAATAGGTTGGCTACCTTGCCAGGTGACGTAGGTATGAATAAGACATGCTACAACAGATACCACTCAATTTGCTTATGTTAGCAATAGCACTTAGACTTATATACCACTGCGTAGTGCTTTATAGCATTCTCTCAGCGGTTTACAGAGTCAATCTATTTCCCCCAACAATCTGGACCCTCTTTTCACTGACCTCGGAAGGATGGAAGCAGTGGTGGGTTTCTGCAGGCTTGCACCTACTTGCGAGAGCAGGTTGGTGAAATTTAGAGAACCGGTGAGAGGGGGTTCCACCGGCGGACCTGGAAGCAAATCTGGCCCACCGCTGCCAGTGACCCAACGGAAAGGAAAGGAAAGGAAAGGGAAGGAAGGAAGGAAGGAAGGAAAGAAAGAAAGAAAGAAAGAAAGAAAGAAAGAAAGAAAGAAAGAAAGAAAGAAAGAAAGAAAGAAAGAAAGAAAGAAAGAATTTATCATCACAATAGAGTACAGAGTAGGTTCTAAAAAATTTGAAACCCACCACTGGATGGAAGTCTGAGACAACCTTGAGCTGGTGACAATCGAACTGCTGGCAGTCAGCAGAATTAGCAATAGCAGTAGTACTTAGACTTATATACCGCTTTACAGTGCTTTACAGCGCTCTGTAAGCAGTTTAGAGAGTCAGCCTATTCCCCCCCAACAATCTGGGTCCTCATTTACCAACCTCAGAAGGATGGAAGGCTGAGTCAACCTTGGGCCGGTCAGGATCGAACTGCTGGAGAGAGCAGTGAGTTAGCCTGCAGTACTGCATTCTAATCACTGCGCCACCATATCGGGAACATAGAGGTAATCCTTGATTTAGGACCACAATATATATTCTACAACATAGATGTAGATGTGTGAATCAGACAATCCCTTGTCACCTGTTCAGATTCATTCTTGATTCTAAATTTTAATTAGGGGGCCTTGGTGCTCTCTGAACTTGGTGGTTTTCATGCAGACATTTCATTAACCAGCCAGGTAACATCATCAGTATTAGAGGGACGTGATGTTTGCATTCTCATCTACATGGAACAATAACAGGATAATCTACTTACAGGGCTGTCAAACTCGTGGCCCACGGGATGGATGCATCACGCACTGGCCATGCTCCTTAGCGAAGGAGGTTAGTAAAGTCGCGATACGTCACATGATGACGCGTGTTTGACACCCCTGATCTAATGTATTCCCAATCAAGGGACTCCCAAGAAGAAAACAACACACTTACCAAGTCACTAGCATATAAACAGAGATGCTCTCTACATGGGGCGCTCCTTGAGGTGCACCCGAAGACTTCAGCTTGTCCAGAATGCAGCCGCGCGGGCAGTTATGGGAACCTCTAGATTTTCCCATGTAACACCGCTCCTGCGCGAGCTGCATTGGCTGCCTGTCGTCTTTCGGGTGCGCTTCAAGGTGTTGGTTATCATCTTCAAAGCGCTCCATGGCACGGGACCTAGCTATCTGCGGGATCGCATCCTGCCCCATACATCCCTGCGGCCGATTCGCTCCCACAGAGAGGGACTTCTCCGGGTGCCGTACACCAGGCTATGCCAGCGGGCGACGCCCAGGGGAAGGGCCTTCTCTGTAGCGGACCCAACCCTCTGGAACGACCTTTCCCCCCGAAATTAGAACAACTACGGACCTCCACTCCTTCTGTCAAAAATTAAAAACACACTTCTTCTGCTTGGCCGGCCTGGGGTAACTAAACTGTTTTTAGGGTTTTTAGGGGCTTAGTTTTAGTTTTAATATGGGATTTTAGCGCAGGGTTTTAGTTTAATTCATTTTAATATTGTATTATGTTTGTGGTTTTTTATATGTATTTTTTAAATTCCCTGTGCACCGCCTGGAGTCACTTCGGGGAGAGAGAGCAGGTTATAAATTAAATTAAATTATTATTATTATTATTAATAATAATAATAATAATAATAATAATAATAATAATAATAATAATAATAATAATAATAATATATAACCTTGTTTGGGTAATGAAACGTCTGCCAGAAAATGATCAAGCTCAGAGAATATCAAGGACCCCGTAGTCTCCTCCTCCTCCTCCATTCCACAAACCCCACTCCCTCTAGTACTGATGATGTTACCTAGTTTGATTATGAAATGTCTGCCAGAAGACCTCCAAGCTCAGAGAGCCCCAAGGACCACACAGTCTCCTCCTCCTCGACTCCACAAGCCCCACTCCCTCTAGTACTGATGATGTTACCTAGTTTGGTTATGAAATGTCTGCCAGAAGACCTCCAAGCTCAGAGAGCCCCAAGGACCACACAGTCTCCTCCTCCTCCATTCCACAAACCCCACTCCCTCTAGTGCTGATGATGTTACCTAGTTTGGGTAATGAAACAGCCGCAAGAAAACAACCAAGCTCAGAGAGCACCAAGGACCCTACAAACCTCCTCCTTTATTGATAAGTTTTAATTACTCAAACCATACAAAAGCCTTACTCTCCGTCTTAAGAGAGGCACCTGGGAATAAGCCAGCGATTCTCAGACAGGCCTTGCGTTGAAATATACAAACTGAAGCAGAAATTCAGGGCAATTCTACAGGGATGTTAGCAATAATTGAAAGAGTGAAGACGATGCTTAAAACGAAAGCAGGGGCCCTGCAATGCCAGCCATTTCCCATGGATCATTGGCCGCCGGGGAATAGCTGCTTTGCTCCATTCCCCAAAGCACTCCAGGCCCCCTATTTTTCACTGCTGTTCGCTGCAAATCTGGGAAGATTTATTTGCAGAAAAATATCTTCGAGCTGGCACTGAACTAGCAAAAAAAACTATTGGCATATCAGGCCACTTTCCTAGTGATCCTCATAGCTAAGAGTTATGCAAAGATCCTCAAAGCAAAGAGTTACCCTTCCTTGCATGGGTTTGTGGGAACAGACATCCGCCTGGTTCAGTTCCAAGTTGGGAGGAAAGGCACTGGAAACAAAACGGAGGCTCAAGGCTGATTGGAAAGAAGGTCCATTTATTGATGAAGCAGAACCACCAAGCATGTGTGATTCTGGGTAGCTGACCACAAGGAGTAGCTTTTATACCTTCTCTTGGGCTTTGCCCTTGAGCTTCCTGTTCCTGTGCAAGAACATGTAGTTAGTTTAGTTTAGTTTATTAAATTTATATACCGCACCCTTTCCCAGAAAGGGACTCGGGGCGGTGCACAGGCAATTTAAAAAACAAATATAAACAGCAAAATACAAAATATAAAACCAGATTAAATTAGTATCCCTGTGCTAAAAAATTTGAATAAGTTAAGACAGTGCCCCTAAAAGACCAGTTTATTTTATTTTTATTTATTTTATTAAATTTATACCCCGCCCTTCTCCTAAAAAAGGACCCAGGGCGGCGCACATGCATCATTAAAAAACATACACAGTACAAAATCCAAAATTTTTAAAAACTAATTAAATAATTCCCTGTGCTAAAATACTAACACTCTAAAATTTAAAATTATCCCTATAAAATCAGAAACGGGGTTATGCTAGGCCGGCTTGTTGGAATAAGTAAGTTTTAAGACGTTGTTTTAAACGTTTAAAACAATTTGACCGCACACTCTAGGCTAGGTGGTGTAAGCTAGGCCAGGCCAGCCTGTTGGTTTTCAGTTTCTTGCGGAAGGAACGGAGGTCCGTGCTCCAAAAAACCCCGCCATGTTTCTCTATTTCTCTCTCTCTCTCTGGGAAATATACCGTATTTTTCGGAGTATAAGACGCACCTTTTTCCCTCAAAAAAGAAGCTGAAAATCTGGGTGCGTCTTATACACTGAAGAGAGCTTCTTCTTTTTTTGGCATCCTGAAAACCCGCCCCTTTTGCAAAAAATGGTCGTGCAGAGCCTTTAGGAGGCTTCCAGAGTGTTCCTGGAGGCTGGGGAAGGCAGAAATGGGCGGAAAGTGGACCATTTTTTGCTCAATTTGGCGCCCTCCCCCCCCAGCCCACAGGAGCACTCTATAAGTCTCCTAAAGGCTATGCATGCCCCTTTTTTTTGCCAAAAACGGGCCCGTTTTCACAAAAAAGTGGCCCACAAGTCACTTCTTTCCTTTCCTATTGGAGACTGAGCATTGCAGCCCTGGTATGTTTAAACAGTGCCCGTACAAAACCAATGGCTACCTGGCTTAATGACACATTGAGGCTAATATCAGAAACTATTAAATTGATGCTTTCCAAGTGGCTACCGCTATTATCTAACATATCGTCCCCACATCTTACAAAACAACCAGCCTGAAAAAGGGAGTGGCAAAAACATGAGGCAAACTATTTATCAACCTCTACATTAAGAATTGTCGGGATCAAATATTCAGACTCAAATCTTGGAATTGAAAACTGTGAAAACCTGGACAGCAATTGCAATACAATACAATAGCAGAGTCGGAAGGGACCTTGGAGGTCTTCTAGTCCAACCCCCTGCCTAGGCAGGAAGCCCTATACCGTTTCAGACAAATGGCTATCCAACATCTTCTTAAAGACTTGCAGTGTTGGGGCATTCACAACTTCTGGAGGCAAGCTGTTCCACTGGTTAATTGTTCTCACTGTCAGGAAATTTCTCCTCAGTTCTAAGTTGCTTCTCTCCTTGATTAGTTTCCACCCATTGCTTCTTGTTCTGCCCTCAGGTGCTTTGGAGAATAGTTTGACTCCCTCTTCTTTGTGGCAACCCCTGAGATATTGGAAGACTGCTATCATGTCTCCCCTAATCCTTCTTTGCATTAAACTAGACATATTCAGTTCCTGCAACCGTTCTTCATGTTTTAGACTCCAATCCCCTAATCCTCTTTGTTGCTCTTCTCTGCACTCTTTCTAGAGTCTCCACATCTTTTCTACATCGTGGCGACCAAAACTGAATGCCGTATTCCACGTGTGGCCTGACCAAGGCCTTATAAAGTGGTATTAACACTTCCCGTGATCTTGCAGCCTAGAACTGTGTTGGTAACTGTGTTATCATCCATGTTCCAATTAACTCCATCATAGAAAGGCAGAGAGAAAGATAGTCAGACGTTTGTAAAGGCACAAAGTTGTTATAATAGGAGGCTCGGTGTATTTGGGGGATTCATCCAAAGGAGCCCTTGCAAGCAAGCAGCCAATGGTGGAAGTTTTCTAGGAACGTTGATTTAGCATGGTCTTGCCCCCTCTTGTGGCTTTGCTTTGGAATGACAGGTTGGATAGAGAATTCAGAATATTGTAAACAGCAGGGGTGTCCAAACTTGAGACCATTAAAGACTTGTGGACTTCAACTCCCAGAATTCCCCAGCCATGCTGACTGGGGAATTCTGGGAGTTGAAGTCCACAAGTTGTCTGGGACTTGAAGTCCACAAGTTTTAAAGTTCCCAAGTTTGGACACCCCTGCTGTAGAAAATAACAGTGTTGGAAGGAATCTTGGAAATCTTCTAATCCAGGGGTGTCAAACTTGATTTCATTGAGGGTTTGATCATGGTTGTGTTTGACCTTGGGGGACCAGGGTGGGCATGGCTATTTCAACAACATTCATGTTGGGCGCACCGGTGGTGGCCTGAGCACCGACACCGAAAACTGGCTCCTGAGCTCTGTTTCCATCTGCAACTGCTTCCTGCAACCTATCAGGCCTGCAGCCATCTTTTCTTTTGGATCTTTGTCCTGCCTCGCTTTCTATTATTCTCCTATGCATTTTCTAGGGGGGGGGGAATGGGAGGAGGGATTGTACAGAGTTAGATGCAATACAATGCAATAGCAGAGTTTGAAGGGACCTTGGAGGTCTTCTAGTCCAACCCCCTGCCTAGGCAGGAAGCCCTATACCATTTCAGACAAATGGCTATCCAACATCTTCTTAAAAACTTCCAGTGTTGGGGCATTCACAACCTCTGGAGGCAAGCTGTTCCACTGATTAATTGTTCTAACTGTCAGGAAATTTCTCCTCAGATCTAAGTTGCTTCTCTCCTTGATTAGTTTCCACCCATTGCTTCTTGTTCTGCCCCTGAGATATTGGAACACTGCTATCATGTCTCACCATGTCCTTCTTTGCATTAAGCTAGACATACCCAGTTCCTGCAACCGTTCTCCATATGTTTTAGCCTCCAGTCCCCTCATCCTCTTTGTTGCTCTTCTCTGCACTCTTTGTAGAGTCTCCACATCTTTTCTACATCGTGGTGACCAAAACTGAATGCAGGATTCCAAGTGTGGCCTCACCAAGGCATTATATTAAGGTATTAACACTTAATGCTATGTAGCCAAAACAAAACTCCTTCTAGAAAGCCAAGGTCATCCTTGGGCACCTCTGCACCTGACCAGAATTGGATGGGTGGAACTGCCAGCGTGGCACTGGGAGATTGGACCATGGGATGGACTTGTGGGTGTGGGGGGCAAGATCTTGAACTTTCAACTAAGTGGGGAAAACCAAGCAGCTTTCAGATTTGGGTTTGCCCAGATGTGCCAACATGACTCTCTTCATAAATTGGAACTTTGAGCAATACTTTGCCTTGAACTCTGATTTACTTTTGGATGCTCTTTGGAACCCTGACACAACCCTATGCCAATGAAAACAGAGCTTGGGAGGGCCACCCGCAGCCCCTCTGAGCTCCATTTTCACTGGCAGTGACCCTGTGGGGCTGGTCCTTTGCTGTTTTCAAGGCAGCCCCACGGACCAGATCTAGCCCACGAGCCTTGAATTTGACACCCCTTGTTGTGGCCCAGATGAGCTGCTGATGGACTCCTCTAGTGAGGAGTCCTATGAGTCTGCTCTGGAGGAGGAGGGCGAGAGTGAGAGAGCAGAGAGCCCGGCTGGTCATCAGGATGCACCTTGGGCATGGAGTAGTGGGGAGGATCAAGGCCAGTTTGTCCCTGATGTCAGGTTAAGAAGAATTGAACGAAGGCAGCGTCACTTACAAGAGAGACGAATCCGGAGGAGGTAATTAGTCTCAGCTGCCTAATGACTGGCCCCTCCCAAGAGGCTTTAAAAGAAAGCCTCTGTGAAGAAAATGGTTGCAGAGAACAACGCATAGTTTTTTAGAGTCGGATCTTCCTTGTGTCAAGTCGTGGTGTGTATTCTTTCGTCAGAAGCTTCAGGTCTGTTCAAGGTCAGTTCGGGCAAGCAGCCAAGAAGCAGTCACTTTGGTCATTAGTCTTATTAGGGAGGGAGTCAGAACACCCCTGTTCTAGTCCAATCTCTGCGTAAAAGCCTCTAGTGATGGACCTCCCACAACTTCTGGAGGACGCTAAGCCAGAGCAGTACAAATTCTAAGAATCAAAACCTCTCCTCTCTATCTGCAGCCATCTTTTCTTTTACTTGATGCATCTAAAAAAAACAAGCTGAAACTTCAGTCACAAAATGTTGGCTGTTATCTTGATTTTTTTCCTTGTTCCCAGAGGAATGTAAAAAAAAGGGGAACTTTAATGGTGAGTAATGAAATAGCATGCACCCCACCCCCACGCATGTGTGGCAGAGACCCGAAGACCAGCTGGCCAGCAGGAGGAGCCCGCGCATGAGGCTGGGACGATGGCTGGCGTGCCCGCAGAGAGGACTCTGCGTGCCACCTGTGGCACATGTGCCATAGATTTGCCATCACCGCCCTACAGGAACAATCTTTTAGTCACATATAACTTTCATAAATAAAAGCACATGGTTGAACGTGTTGAAGTTAGCTGCCAGATACACCAGGCGTCTGAGTTAATGTTGATAATGCACAAAATGTTTGTTGATGATTTGGCTAAAGTAAGGTGACCAGACGTCCTGCTTTTGGCGGGACAGTCCTGCTTTTCAAGAATTTGTCCCGCGTCCTCTTAAAAATGTCCCGATTTTTGCCTGGGGGGGGTGGCGGGGGGTGGCCAGCCACAGGCGCTCTGCACGTGCTCAGTGGCGCAGGGCATGGCCAGGAAGCAGCAGCCGGAGCGGACTGGTGGGCAGGCGGAAGGGGAGGACTGGCGAGGGAGGAGCCAGGCAGGCAGCAGGCGGCGAAGGAGGAGGAGAGCTGTGCGTGGCGGGGCTCAAGCCGGTCCTCCCCTTCCGCCTGCCCGCCAGCCCGCTCCAGCCGGCGCTTCCTGGCCACGCCCCGTGCCTCTGAGCGCATGCCTCACTCCGCTGCCGCACCAGATGCCTACACCTGCAGGTGCCCCGCTCGGGGGGGGAGGGAGGGGGTCGGCCTGTGCGCCCCCCACCAGCCGCCCTCCGACCAGCGAGGGAAGCGGGCGGCGAGGCTGTCTCTGCGGCGGCTGCAGAGCTGGGAAAGGCCGCTGCCCTCCCCCTCCCCCCCCCGGTCAATGGTGTCCCGCTTTAGTAAACTTGAAATCTGGTCAACTTAGGCTAAAGCAGTGCTTCTCAAATAGTGGGGCGGGCCCCCCAGGGGGGGCGCGAGGCTCCGTAAAGGGGGGCGTGTTAAAAAAAATTTTAAATTTCCAATGCACTTTAAATCTTTTCTGCTACAGTTAATAAAGCTATTCTTTGTTGTAAATTGATCCACATTTCTTTCTTTTTTTATTCTCTTATACGTTAATAAGGATACAGTGTTATGCAGAGGTGTACTTATAACAATTTTATAGACAAATGATACTATTTACAGTCGCGCGGGGGGGGGCACGAAATGTTTTCTTCTTCCTAGGGGGGCATGACAGAAAATAATTGAGAAGCACTGGGCTAAAGAGACATTCTGCATTCATATGGCAAATAAGACACTTGTTCCACTGCGCAGCCTGTCAGCTTTTATCATGCATTAAGACAGGGGGTCTGCAAAGTTGGCCCTTTTAAGACTGGTGGACTTCAACTCCCAGAATTCCCCAGCCAGCCAGTTCTGGCTGGGGAATTTTAGGAGTTGAAGTCCACCAGTCTTAAAAGGGCCAACTTTGCAGACCCCGGCACTAAGAGGTTAGTGCAAGCATGCTGGCTTGTACCAATATTTGCTATCTTCCAAGTGGCTTTTATGAATTAAGGAGGCCACACAGAAGACTATTTATCCATCGTTCATTTTCATTCAAACAAATTTCCTCTGAATTTTAATAGAGGCCTGGTTCATCCTGAGGATCTTTGATCTCCGCAATCCCATAAATTCTCCCCTACATTTATTTATTTATTTTATCAAATTTATACCCCGCCCTTCTCCTTGTTAGGACATAATCTTCCTTAGGCAGAAACTAAGGCTAATAGTGGTGAAGTTTCCTGAAGGTCTGCTAACTTGTGGGCTTCAACTCCATGTTGGCTGAGGAATTCTGGGAGCTGGTGAAAACGGAGCTCAGAGGGCTGCAGGAGGCTGTCGCGGCAGAAAACGGAAGCCCCGACAAGTGATATTGAGCTGGCCACGCCTACCATGGGCCACGCCCCCTGGCCCCTGAGGTCAGGCACAATCCTGACACGGCCCACAATGAAATCGAGTTTGACACCCCTGCCCTAAGCTGGCCCTAAGCCCTAATGCTAGTTTTTTCTTTTTTCTTTTCTCTCTTTTTTTTTGTTTCTGTTATAATTTTGCACCAGTGAAGTTAAAACAAATTTCATTGTAATTTTAGTACAATGACAATAAAGATGATGATGATGATGATGATTTACTTTATTCATAAAACATGAAACTCAGCCAACTGAACATTTAAAAATGCATTGCAAATACCATTGACTGGTGCTAGTGGTTGATACAGTTTTATTATTATTCTGTGGTTAATCTTTGATGAGATTCACAGCGTTTGGGGCTGGTTGGTAGCTCAACAGCTCGAGTCCTAACCAAGGACCTAGGAACTGTCAAGGTATTATTATTATTATTTACTTTATTCATAAAACATGAAACTCAGCCAACTGAACATTTAAAAATGCATATTACAAATACTATTGACTACTATTACTATTACATTACTATTACATTACTATTACTATTACTATTATTGTTATTGTTGTTGTTGTTGTTGTTATTGTTATTGTTATTATTATTATGATCTTGGCTGAATTTCCACCCAACTTTCATTTAGCAATGAAAACAAAGAAACAAATAACTCTAGCATCAAATTTGCTGTTGTGATGCCTCTCCCTGACCAGTCTAAATTACTTCTGTTCCCCATGCCGGTCAATCAGCCAAGGTACCGTAATGAAGATCGACACACAAATATACTTACCTTGAGGCTGACTTTTGACAAGATTATAATAAATGAGAACACACTGCTTTATTAAAAGGCATGGCGAAGGTGGGTGCAAGCTTATTATGCTCCCGAGCTGGGAAGGCGATTACGGAAATGCCTCAAGTACCGAGTAGAGGGAAAATATTGCTTGCAGACAGGGGTGGGCTTCAAAAATTTTAGCAACGGGTTCCCTGCTGGGTGGGAGTGGCCATGGTGGGTGTGGCCTAGTTGTCCTCCTGCATCGCGGCAGGATGGGGCTTTGCCCTCCCCAGGCTCCGGAGGCCCGTTTCCAGCCTCCCAGAGCTTCCGGGAGGCCCATTTTTCGCCCTCCCTAAGCCTCTGAGCAGGCCCTGTACTTACCTGGCATCCCAAACCGGCCAGGTGGGGACTCCGGGGACGGGAAGGGTAGGGTAGGAGGGGAGGGGCTGGGTGGGCATGGCCAGCCAGAAATGGGATTTGTAGGTTCTCTGAACTGGGCAGATTCTTAGCTAGAGGTTCTCCCGAACTTGTGTGAACCCGCAGCAGGCCACCCCTGCTTGCTGAGGGAAACTAGGTCAAAAAAGTCAAGATGGCACCCCCCAATCTCACGACCGAAGTCCGATCCCTATTTTATTTGCACTGCAACCTGTTGCCTTCTTTTTTTAACATCGTGACGTTATCATAACATCTCCCACAATGCCACCCAAAAAAACAGGCAGAATTGCAACCACGTCATCATTGGGGTAGCCATTTTGACTTTTTTGACCTAATGATACGTCTCCATCTGGGAGATGCCCCCCCTACCCACCCACCCCGCATTCAGAAGACTATAGCTTAAAACCTAGCCTAGCAACTTCCATGCCATGAAGGAGGCTCTTAGTTAGTTCTTGGTGAAATATAGTCCATAAAACCAAATTCAAATTATTCAAAACTTGCTGTAGGCCGCAGAACGCCATTTCTTTCCCTGTCAGACAGGAAATACTAAGTGTAAGATACTTTATATTATCAAACCTCTACAGAGGCATTAATCACACCTGGTCTAGCGGGGAAAATATATTCCGATAATTCTGATGGATGCTTCATTTGGTGCGACCGTGTGTGTTTAAAGACGGTTGTCAGACCTTGAGTTACTATGGTATATTAAGAAATGCGGTAATCAATCAATCAATCAATCAGTTTAAT
This sequence comes from Rhabdophis nuchalis, assembly GCA_039707465.1. Lineage (NCBI taxonomy): Eukaryota > Metazoa > Chordata > Lepidosauria > Squamata > Natricidae > Rhabdophis > Rhabdophis nuchalis. Next base: position 237,112,613 of record CM077644.1, on the reverse strand, counting down.
TTGTAAACCGCTCCCTCTCCCCAAAGGGACTCGGGGAGGTGCACAGGAAATTAAAAAGCATATAAACATCAACACATTATAAATATTTAAAACCCAATTAAACAAACTACAACCCTGCGCTAAAATCTTTAAATCCTTAAAACTATACCCCTTAAAAACCCAATTAAAACAATTTAAACATTCAGACTGAAGGCTGGCAAGGTAGATTTGGCCAAGCCGGCCAGATGGAAGAAGTGGGTCTTTAACTTTTGGCGGAAGGAGCGGAGGTCCGTAGTTGTTCTGAGTTCGGGGCATAGGTCGTTCCAGAGAGATGGGCCCGCCACAGAGAAGGCCCTTCCCCTGGGCGTCGCCCGCTGGCATTGCCTAGTGGACGGCACCCGGAGAAGTCCCTCTCTGTGGGAGCGAATCGGCCGAAGGGATGTATGGGGCAGGATACGATCCCGCAGATAACTAGGTCCCGTGCCATGGAGCGCTTTAAAGATGGTAATCAACACCTTGAAGCGCACCCGAAAGGCCACAGGCAGCCAGTGCAGGTCGCGCAGGAGCGGTGTCACGTGGGAATGCCTAGGGGCACCCAGAATGTATGGGACTTGTTTTACCACTGGCTAGATAAGAAAACATGGAAATAAAAAGTGTTGGAAAAAGTTCCTTAGCATTGTAATAGCAATTGTAGGAGAAAGGTGATGTTATAAAGACATCTCAATGTTAAATAGATTAACAATGATGTGAGGAAAGATTGGTATATACACAAATTGAATATTTTGAGTACTTGGTTCAAAAATGAAGGATTGACGTTGGTGGTTGAATATATAGGCAATATAAGGATATTAATGAAAACGTGTGTCTGATGGATGATTTGTGATAGTATGTATAATAGAAAGGAATGATGTATAATTATAAACTGATGGAAACCTCCTGCGTATTTGTATTGTAAAATTAATAGAATGAGATAGGTGATTACGTAAAGTTATATTGTTACTAAATGGATAATTAAGGATGTAAGGGAATTATCTCTGTTTAAAATGAAGGAATATTAATTGTAACTGAATATATGATGCCTAAGGTTAGTGATGTATTTATCTATATTGGAAGGATATTTAGTGACCGTATATGTAATTGAAATATGGAAGCACAAAAATCTTGTAACCAAATGATATGCTATACGTAATTGATGAAGATGTTATAAGTTTATATGTTTTGTTTGTTTTTGTATGTGTAAAAATAAAAAAAAACTTTAAAAAAAAAGAAACACGTGCAGCACAGGCCAGAAAAGACTTAATTCATCTGATATGAGATTGTTTTACCAATTCATTGTATCTCAACCCTGATAGCTTTAAGACGAGTGGACTCCCATGATTCTACAGAATGCTGACTGGGGAATTCTGGGAATCGGAGTCCACCTGTCTTAAAGTTGACAAGGTTGAAAACTACCGTGTTAATGATTTACTGCGCTTCAACGATCACTCAGCAAAGGAGTGAAACTGGACATCTGTTTTCCATCGGGAAGATTCAGAAGCCTTAAAAAAAAAAAAAACACATCTGCCTGTAGATTATGTCAACATTAGTTAACAGCCTGGAATGAAATCAAAATAATTTTATATGCTGTGTGCAGATGATACGCTATTGTGTAAAAGGGTAAGTTTCTATAGCACAACCACATTTTCTGCAGAATTACAATTGGAGAGAATTACAATTTTCCCCCGTGGGGGGAAAAGAGATTAAATATTTATTTATTTATTTATTTTTCAAATTTATATACCGCCCTATTCTCCGTGGTAGGACTCAGGGCGGGGCACAGAAAAAGTAAAAACCACAACACATACATATAATATAAAATGGAATTAAATTATAAAATCTGTGCTAAAAATAGTTAAGACCACTAAAATATTAACTTTAAAATTAAACCCCTTAATCGATGCCAGGCCAGCCAGATGGAAAAAATGCGTTTTGAGCATCCGATGCAAGAGGCGTAGGTCAGTAATGGTGCGAAGATCGGGAGGGGGGGGGGGGAGGTCGTTCCAAGAACACAAAGGGATCCACTTATATGATTCCATGTTAGTTGTAACCGCTACAGAATTTAGTTATCTTTTTCTTAGTGTTGGAATAAATTTACCTGGTTCGTTTCCAGACAGGACACACCACAGTCTATTGGCACTGTTTTCTGAGGCTCCTGGCACTGCCCTTTTGGGGTGTACTTCCCACATTAGGAACAGAATAAGAGAATAACAGAGTTGGAAGGAACCTTGGAGGTCTTCTAGTCCAACCCCCTGCTCAAGCAGGAAACCCTATACTATTTCAGACAAATGATTGTCTGATCTCTTCTTTAAAACTTCCAGTGGTGGAGCACTCAGAATTTCTGGAGGCAAGTCATTTCTCTGATTGATTGTTCCAGCTGTCAGGAAATTCCTCCTTAGTTCTAGGTTGGACCTCTCCTAATTTGTTTCCATCCATTGCTTCTATTTATGCTTTCATGTACTTTGGAGAATAGCAGAGTAACAGAATAACAGAGTTGAACGGGACCTTGGAGGTCTTCTAGTCCAACCCTCTACTCAAGCCGGAAACCCTGTACCAGTGAGGGTTAACCTTTTGGTTGCCCAGTGCCCAAAATGTGTGGGCACGTGCGAAAACTCAAAAGGCAACTTGAGTGCCTCCGTGCATGCAACTTTGCAACAGGCAGAATTGCAATCACATCATTGAGGTAGCCATTTTGACTTTTCTGACCTAATGATGCTTCTCCATCTGGGAGATGCCACGCACACCCCATTCAGAAGACTATAGTTTAAAATGTAGCCTAGCAACTTCCATGCCATGAAGGAGGCACCCATTTTTTTGCTTCCAGGTTGGTGCAGGAGGCTTTCCAGCCCCAAAATGGTGCATGGGTGGGGGTGGGGTGGGGCTTGTGCGGTGCCCCTGCGCCTTGTTTTGGCTATCAGGTTGGTGCATAAAGCCTTCCAGGTCTAAAATGTCCAATCTCCTCTTAAACCCCTCCAGTGTTAGAGTACCAAAACATCTGGGGGCAAGTCATCCATTGGAACACTGCTATCACGTCACCCCTAGTCCTTCTTTTCGTTAAACTAAACTCTGGAATAACATCCAGGGAGCATCTTTTCATAGTAGATTACACCAGCCTGCTTATCGATTGGTTTAGAAGTAGAAAACATAATAAACAAGAGCCAGCAAGGATCTGGGGATTAAGTTCCATGCAGTGGTGGGTTTCAAATTTTTTTAGAACCTACTCTGTAGGTGTGGCCTATTTTGTGGCCGTGGCTTGGCAGTCATGTGACAGGGTGGGAGTGGCCACCTTTTAAAATGTGGTGAAACTCATTTAACAACGCTCTTGCTTAGCAACCAAAATTTTGGGCTCAGTTGTGATGATAAATTCTTTCTTTCTTTCTTTCTTTCTTTCTTTCTTTCTTTCTTTCTTTCTCTTTCTTTCTCTTTCTTTCTTTCCTTCCCTCTCACCGGTTCTCTAAATTTCACCAACCTGCTCTCGCGAGTAGGTGCGAGCCTGCAGAAACCCACCACTGGTTCCATGTCAGCCAACATGCCATCCATCTTTGGGTATGGATGAATGGCCAACATGCTATTTTGAATGTCTACAGGAAATGTATGTATGTATGTATGTATATATGGATGGATGGATGGATAAAATTCATGATTGTTTTAGCACAGGGTATGGGTTAAATTGTTTTAGCACAGGGTATGGGTTTAATAGGTTTTTAATAATGGTATTTTGTATATTTGTATTGTTTTTAAAGTTTCCTGTGCGCCACCCTGGGTCCTTTTTTAGGAGAAGATGCGGGTTATCAATTTGATAAAATAAATAAAATAAAATAAATGATGGGAGTATGTATGATATTTTCCCACAGTATATTTTGTAGGGGCTTAGGAAAATCAATCTATTGAGAAAGAAAGAAATGTAAATGGTTGCCTATTCTTTATGTCTCTCTTCCTGCGTGCCATAGGTTCGCCATCACTGATATAGAAGAATCTGCTTTTTCTATAGGTCTTTGTCCAGGTGTTAGCAAAACCTATCTCTGCCTGGACCTTTGGCCAAAAATAAAAGCTTATCTCGATCTCGTTGTCCGAGTCTCCTGATTTCCTGCCACATTTTTGTCCTTGCGAGCTGAAATCATGCGTGTGTGCCCACACCCCCAATGCAAATGCATTACTCTCCAAGATGGTGCATGCACACCATCCCCGCCTCCCCCCCAGCACATGCGTGCCACACCCCATGCCCCATTTTGGGCCTAGCAGTCTCCCTGAAGCCTCCTGGGACGAGAAATGGGGAGTATCCCCACACATGGGCACACAACCCCCTGCCTGCCCCCTCATGCATGCGTGCGTCTCACACATGCACAGCAGTGACTCCAAAATCAGCTGGCTGTCAGGAGGCACGCATATGCGAGCTGGAGCTGGACGACGGCCAGCGTGCCTGCAGAGAGGGCTCCGTGTGCAACCTGTGGAATGAATGCCATAGGTTTGCCATCACGGCACTAGACCAAACTCTGTCCCCCTCCCCAATGCCAGTGGTGGGTTTCAAAATTTTTTAGAACCTCTTCTGTAGGTGTGGCCTGCTTTGTGGGAGTGGTTTCTCGACCATGTGACCAGATGGGAGTGACTTGCCGGCCATGTGACCGGGTGGGAGTGGCTTGCCAACCATGGACCGGGTGGGAGTGGCTTGGCAGTCATGTGACTGGGTGGGCGTGGTCAACTTGTAAAATGTGGTGAAACTCACTTAACAATGCTCCAAACTATTGGCTCAGGAACTCTGGCATTTAAAGCTGCCCAGTTACAAGACCCTTGCACCCCTAACCCTTTAATAAAAAAAAACCCCAGGGGTGTTCAAACTTGACAGCTTGAAGACTAGTGGACTTCAACTCCCAGAATTCCTCCTCTCGCTCTTCCTCTGGATGATGTGCGGAGGGGCCGGGGGGGGGGGGGGAGCTGGAACCGGCTCTAAACAGCACTATGGATTGGTGGAACCTCTTCTGTAGAAGAGCTTAGAACTGGCAGGAACCCAGCCCTGCCCCATGCCTGAAAGATCACCCTGCCACTATTGCCATTAACCAGTCTGATTTTATGCCCAGTCCCTTCAGTGAGGTCACCAAGGATTTCTTCCTTTGGCTCAGTCCTTAAAAAAAGGGAGTTGCTATAACTCAGTGTTTTTCCAGCTTGGCAACTTAGAAGAGGGAGTCAAACTATTCTCCAAAGCACCTGAGGGCAGAACAAGAAGCAATGGGTGGAAACTAATCAAGGAGAGAAGCAACTTAGAACTGAGGAGAAATTTCCTGACAGTGAAAACAATTAACCAGTGGAACAGTCTTGCCTCCAGAAGTTGTGAATGCCCCAACACTGCAAGTCTTTAAGAAGATGTTGGGTAGCCATTTGTCTGAAATGGTATGGGGCTTCCTGCCTAGGCAGGGAGTTGGACTAGATGACCTCCAAGGTCCCTTCCAACTCTGCTATTGTATTGTATTGTAAACGCAGAGATGCCCAACTTAACCCTTCTGAACCACAAGGGGGAGCTACACAACCGTAAACTCCTGAGCACAGGGAAAGGTTTTAATAAAGCAATTCCACCCGAAAGACCACAGGTTACTAGCCTTCCCGGCCACGTGTTGCTGTGGCCCAGTCAGGAGGGACACAACCCTCATCAACTCAAGGGTGGAGTTTCTCCCTCTCTCTCTATCCCTCTACCGACCTACCGACCTACCCACCTACCTACCGTATTTCTCCCTCTCTCTTTTTATCCCTATAGCTGCCTACCTACCTACTGTATTTCTCTCTCTCTATCCACCCACCCACCTACCTACCTACCTACCTACCTACCTACCGTATTTCTCCCTCCCGCTCTCTATCCCTATAGCTGCCTACCTACCTACCTACTGTATTTCTCTCTCTATCCACCCACCTACCTACCTAAAGTATTTCTCCCTACCTCTCTCTATCCCTATAGCTGCCTACCTACCTACCTGCTGTATTTCTCTCTACCTACCTACCTGCTGTATTTCTCCCTCTATCCCCCTACCTACCTACCTACCTACCTACTGCATTTCTCCCTCCCTCTCTCTATCCCTATAGCTGCCTATCTACCTACCTACTGTATTTCTCTCTCTCTATCCCCCTACCTACCTACCTACCTGCTGTATTTCTCCCTCTATCCCTCTACCTACCTACCTACCTACAGACAGAGTATTTTATTTCATAAAGGATGACATAATACCTGTGGCCCACTGCTCTCTCTGTATCCATCTACCTACCGGTACCTTTTTTACATTTCCATTGTGCATGTACCTGGCACAGGTGTGACATCTACACAATCTATATATATCATTGGTGCCGTACTTGAAAGGAAGGTTGTGTGAAAATTTGGAAGCGATCGGTGCAGTACTTTTTGAAATTAGCGGTTTTGAACAAACTCTGGTTACATTTTTATTTCTATCGATTCTATCATCCGACCTAGTTCTTTCTTTCTTTCTTTCTTTCTTTCTTTCTTTCTTTCTTTCTTTCTTTCTTTCTTTCTTTCTATCTTTCTTTCTTTCTTTCTTTCTTTCTCTTTCTTTCTTTCTTTCTTTCTTTCTTTCTTTCTCTCTCTCTTTCTCTCTCTCTCTCTCCCTACCTACCTACTAGAAGACCTCCAAGGTCCCTTCCAACTATGTTTCTTTATTCTATTCTATTCTATTCTATTCTATTCATGACTTCCTTCTTGTCTGCAGTAAAGCCAATTTAATTTAGAGTGACTAAAGCTTGCATTATATCATTTACTTCCTGAACGAGGAGCTGAACTTCTGGATGAGTAAAGCTTTATAGCTGGTTCATATAAACTGTGAATAGTTCAAGAAATCCTTTCTAAAACATGGCTATCTATTTCAATACATTTGATGCAACCTTCTGCGCAGAATAGACATTATCTGTGAAATAGACAGCGTGTAAATTTAACATTTTATTTTGAGTACATTTTTATTTTATTCAACAAAAAAATACGCAGGTCAAAAAAAATTACAAGGAGAAAACATAAATATTTTATGTATAAAATATGTTTTGAATAAAATAAATTTTAAATAAATAAACAATACAAATAAATAAATAATACAAGTAAAGCATCTATGCTCTTTATTTAAAAAAAAAGAAGTATTTATTTCTTCCTTTTTCCCTTTATAGATTGCAGATTGACTTTTTGATCCCCTTGGCAATTTACAATTGCTCCATAGCAGTGGTGGGATTAATGTTTTTTTTTACTACCGGTTCTGTGGGCGTGGCATGGCTTGGTGGGTGTGGCTTGGTGGGCTTTTCTAGAGCCTCCGGGAGGGCGAAAACGACCTCCCCAGGCTCCGGAGGCTGGAAATGGGCCCATTTCTGGCCTTCCGGAACTTCAGGGAGGCCTGTTTTTCACCATCCCAGAGCCGGACCTGGTGGGCATCACGGAGACATGGCTGGGCCATGAGTGGGAAGTACCCCTCGTGGAAATGTGCCCGCCAGGTTACCGGGCACTTCATCAGCCACGGGCCCAAGGCCGGGGTGGAGGGGTGGCGGTTGTTATTAAGGAAAGTCTTGAGCGGAGGGAGACCACTGTACCGCAGACAGCCGGTTGTGAGTTCCTCTGTGTGAGGTGGGGCCCAGGGAGGCAGCTGGGTTTGCTGATAGTGTACCTGGCTCCCCGCTACGTATCAGCAGCCCTACCCGAGCTCCTCGATGTGATCGCTGAGGTGGCGGTTGATACCCCCAGAGGACCATCTGACAGCCGTAGCCAGGGGGGCCTTCTATCAGGTTTACCTGATACGCCAGTTGCGCCCCTTTCTGGATTGTGACGCCCTACGCACGGTCACTCAAGCCCTTGTCATCTCCCGTCTGGACTACTATAATGCTCTCTACATGGGGCTCCCCTTGAGGTGCACCCAGAGGCTCCAGTTAGTGCAGAATGCGGCCGCGCAGGGGATCTTGGGAGTTTCAAGATACTCCCATGTAACACCTCTCTTGTGCGAGCTGCACTGGCTCCCTGTAGCCTTCCGGGTGCGTTTCAAAGTTTTAGTGACCATCTTTAAAGCGCTCCATGGCATAGGACCTGGTTACTTGCAGGATCGCCTCCTACCACACACCTCTATTCGACCTGTCCGCTCCTACAGGGGGGGCCTCCTTAGGGTGCCGTCCGCCGGACAATGCCGGCTGGCGACTCCCAGGGGAAGAGCCTTCTCTGTGGCAGGTCCTGCCCTTTGGAACGACCTGCCCCCCGACCTCCATACAATCACAGACCTTCGCCTCTTCCGTCGGGCATTAAAAACATACTTCTTTCATGAGGCCGGCCTGGCATAGCTGATATAGCTATTTTATCATTTTAGTTGGGTTTTAATTATGTTCTTAGCACGGGCCAAATTCTATTTAATTCTAATACAATACAATACAATAGCAGAGTTGGAAGGGACCTTGTAGGTCTTCTAGTCCAACCCCCCGTGTGGGCAGGAACTTTATACCATTTCAGACAAATGTCTATCTAACATCTTCTTAAAGACTTCCAGGGTTGGGGCATTCACAACTTCTGGAGGCAAGCTGTTCCAGAGGTTAATTGTTCTAACTGTCAGGAAATTTCTCCTTAGTTCTAAGTTGCTTCTCTCCTTGATTAGTTTCCACCCATTGCTTCTTGTCCTGCCCCCAGGTGTCTTGCAGAATAGTTTGACTCCCTCTTCTTTGTGGCACCCTCTGAGATATCGGTACACTGCTATCATGTCTCCCCTGGTCCTTCTCTTCATCAAACTAGACATACCCAGTTCCTGCAACCGTTCTTCATATGCTTTAGCCTCCAGTCCCCTAATCATCTTGGTTGCTCTTCTCTGCACTCTTTCCAGAGTCTCCACGTCTTTTCTACATCGTCTTTTCTACATCGTCTCCACGTCTTTTTCTTCATCTAGTTTTAACTATGTTGATTGTCTGTATTTTTTATATTTTATAGTTCCTGTGCACCGCCCTGAGTCCCATGTTGGGAGAGAGGGCGGTATAGAAATCAAATAAATAAATAAATAAATAAATAAATAAATAAATAAATAAATAAATAAATAAATAAATAAATAAATAAATAAATAAATAAATTTGTCCCTTGTACTGTGGCGTTTTAAAAAACTCCCGATTTTTGCCTGGGGAGGCAGAGTGCCCCCCGGCCGCTATGGGAATAGCGACCCTCTGCTGCAAAAATACGGCCAATGGCTTAAGGAAGAAACGACGGAGGGTGTGGGGGGCAGAAAGGCGCCTGATGATCATTTACCGCTTCACATTTTCGCCCAAAGCTTCGCTCAGGTTTTTTTCTTGGCCACCTCCAGCTCACTCACGTAAGTCATGAAAAGCCGCTGCCCCCCCCCCAACCCCCGGCAATGGTGTCCTGCTTTACCAATGTTAAAATCTGGTCAGCTTACGTTTGGTGAACAAGATGTAAAATTAGCATCTGGTTCACCTGAACCGGCTGAATCCCACCCCTCCTTATGACCATTGCAGCATCTCCATAGTCACATGATCACGTTGATGAAGGTTGCAGTGTCCCCAAGTCATTTAATTGCCTTTCGCAACCTTCTGACATTCAAATTCACTTACCAACCGTGCGACTAACGTAACAACGGTAGTGATTCACTTAACCACCATGGCAAGAAAGATCGTAAAATGGAGCAAAATTCACTTAAGAACCGTCTTGCTTAGCAACGGAAATGTTGGGCTCCATTGTGGTCATCAGTAGAGTGGTGCGGTGGGCCTAGAGATGGAGCTCTCACCTCACAATCCAGAGTCTGTGAGTTCAATCCTAGGTAGAGGCAAATATTTCTCTCTGTCTGGGCACGATGAGAATGCATCTGCTGAATAGAACTCTGCATTGGTGACAGGAAGGGCAGCTGGCCAGTAAAGACTCAGCTCCATTCAGTTGCCCTGACTCCACTCCGCAAGGGATTATGGGGTGATTAAAAGGAGAGGATGATTCTGGTCATAAGTGGAGGCTACCGTATTAGAGTATAAGATGCACCTTTTTTCCTCTAAAAAGAGGCTGAAAATCTGGGTGCATCTTATACATCGAATACAGCATTTTTTGCCTCCTGAAACCCCGCCCCTTCACTAAAATGGCCATGCAGAGCCTTATCGAGGCTTCAAGAGAGCTCCTGGGGGCTGGGGAGGGCAGAAATGAGCAAAACACAGGGCGTTTTTGCCCCCCCAGTCCCCAGCAGAACTCTATAAGCCTCCATAAGGCTATGCATGCATTTTTTTTGACCAAACGTTGGCCCGTTTTCACGAAACAAAACGGGTCATTATTCCTCATTTTGCATCCCCCCGAGCACTCTGGAGCCCCCCAAGGCTCTTCATGCCTTTTATTTGAAAAAAAAACCTGGCCCATTTTGATGAAAAACGGGTCGTTTGGGGGAGGTTTGCACAGTGCAAAAAGGTTTTTTGTTCCCCCTTTCGGAAAGCTGTTTAGTTAAAGTGATTGATGAGAATTATGTTGGTCAAGTACTGTGCCTGCAGAAACAAAAATTTGTTCCAAAGGTGGTCAGTGATTTCCTTCTCCAGCACATGGGTAAATACACCTGGAAACATCTACCTACCTACCTACTCTCTCTCTCCCTGCCTATTTACTGTATTTCTCTCTCTCTCTCTCTCTCTCTTTCCCTCTACCTACCTACCTATCTACACTCTCTCTCTCCCTACCTACCTACTGTATTTCTCTCTCTCTTCCCTCTATCTACCTATCTACCTACTCTCTCTCCCCCTACCTATCTACTGTATATCTCTCTTTCTCTTTTTCTCTCTCTCTATCCCTCTACCTACTTATCTATCTACACACACGCTCTCTCCCTACTTACCTACCTACTGTATTTCTCCTCTCTCCCTCTACCTACCTACCTACCTACCTACTTACTCTCTCTCCCTACCTACCTACTGTATTTCTCTCTCTTTCTCTCCCTCTCTATCCCTCTAACTACCTGCTTTTTAAAAAAAATTGCCTCTTCAAAACCTGGGTGCGTCTTATACTCCGGTGCGTCTTATACTCCAAAAAATACGGTACTTGTAATTTAATTTTGTTCCTGGCAAGAAAGAAAACCAGGAGAAGTTCCCATCTTCCAGACTCCTATGCAAGAGCTGGGAAGATTTGGAAAGCTCTGATTTCTGTCTGATGGAGTGATCTGTGATCATCACACTGCTGCTGTGGAAGATGAAGTCAGCTCTTCCAGGGAACAGATGACTCAGGCCTGGCCTCAGATTGTTCCTGCTCTCTTGCCACTAAGTGTACAAGAGTTATGGTTGACGTGACAGTCATAAATTGGCCCCGCATGGCAGAGCTTATATGGATGTCCGAGGTCAGCAGCCAAGGGGAAAGAAAAGCACGATAGTTAGCTAAGAAGAGAAGATAATTCTTTATGGGCCAAGTATGATTGGACACACTATTTGTCTTTGGTGCATATGACTTATTTTACTTTATTGTCATTGTACGTATATACACAATAGCAATACTCAATAGTAGGAACTGTGAGAGGGATTCTGGAGTCCTAGTGGACAATCATTTAAATAGGAGCCAGCCGTGTGCAGCAGCTGCCAAAAAAGCCAACACAGTTCTAGGCTGCATCAACAGAGGGATAGAATCAAGATCACGTGAAGGGTTAATACCACTTTATCAGGCCTTGGTAAGGCCACACTTGGAATACTGCATACAGTTTTGGTTGCCACGATGTAAAAAAGATGTGGAGACTCTAGAAAGAGTGCAGAGAAGAGCAACAAAGAGGATTAGGGGACTAGAGACTAAAACATATGAGGAACGGTTGCAGGAACTGGGTATGAAAAAAAGGACTAGGGGAGACATGATAGCAGTGTTCCAATATCTCAGAGGCTGCCACAAAGAAGAGGGAGTCAAACTATTCTCCAAAGCACCTGAGGGCAGAACAAGAAGCAATGGGTGTAAACTAATCAAGGAGAGAAGCAAGTTAGAATTGAGGAGAAATTTCCTGACAGTGAGAACAATTAATCAGTGGAACAGCTTGCCTCCAGAGGTTGTGAATGCCCCAACCCTGGAGGTCTTTAAGAAGATGTTGGATAGCCATTTGTCTGAAACGATATAGGGTTTCCTGCCTAGGCAGGGAGTTGGACTAGAAGACCTCCAAGGCCCCTTCCAACTCTGCTATTGTATTGTAACACAGTATACACATACAATGAAATTCACATAACCCCCAGAGACCAGGCCCAACACACGTAACAATCGCCAAATACCCCCCTACACCCCCCCGCCCAAAATCCCTGTCCTTAAAATACCCAAGCATCCACACATCAGATCAAGTAGTGCTGTCCAATGACTTCGAATCAATGCCTACCTGCCATATAATCTTAACGTACACAGTTCAACTCTGAATGCCAAAATAAGCATGAATGAACACCGGAAGCAATTCAATGAAGCTTTATTCTTAATAAAGGCACACACAAAAAATTAAAACCTTCACACCTTCCCCGGATTCTGCCTGCAACCTTCCAAAGGTGGTACACCTCAAAGATTGGGGAACACTGTTTTTTTTAAAAAAATTTGATGTAGGTAGTGAATAAACAAATAAGTAGTATTTGTGGTAAACAAATAAGAGGAAGTACTTTTTCACCCAGAGGATCACTGGTCTATGGAACTCCCTGCCAGAAGAAGTGGCGACAGCTGTCAGCCTCGACACCTTTAAGAAAGGATTAGACGGGTTCATGGAGAACAAGGGTATCCATGGCTATCATGATGGATGCCTAAGGACACCCTCCGGGTTGGAGAGATAGGCAGGATGTCTCTCAATGCCATTTGCAGGGAATCATAAGCAGGTGAAGACATCTGCTTGGGAATCCCCTGAAGCAAATGGGGAGCCACTGTGTGAGACAGAATGCTGGACTGGATGGGCTGTGGCCTGTTCCAGCAAGGCTGTTCTTATGTTCTTATGTTTATTGAAACGTTTAAAAAAGACTAAAAACTAATACAAAATACGAAGGAACTAAAAAAGAAAAAGAAAGCAAAGAGAAAGCAAAACGTATAAGAAAAGAGTTGAAGAAAAACAGAAAAGAAAGAAAAAAGAAAAGTATCTGATATTTTTCACAGTGAATATAAGTCAATTTATATTTTAATCTCTGTAAAATTAAATATTTTTCTTACTGGGGTCTATTCCAAGGGTGGATTCCGGCTGCTGCTACAGCCGGTTTGCTGAGGGGCACATTGCGCACACTTGCTTCACTACGCATGCACGCATAGTACTAAAAAAATGTGCATGCATAGAAGCAAAAAACAAGATGGCCCTGCCAAGAGAACCTGGGCCGAACTTGTCCAAACTGGTAGGAACCTACCTCTGGTCTATTCTGTCTAATCACAAAAGCCATAAATCACAAAATATTCCCCCCCCCCCCATTTTTATGGAAAAGTCCATAAGAGGTATCCAATCATCAATAAATTTGGCAGTTCAAATCTCACCCAGTTCAAGGTTGACTCAGCAAATGAGGACCCAGATTGCTGGGGGGGCAATAGGCTGATTCTGTAAACCACTTAAGAGACCACTGTAAAGTGGTATATGTCAAAATGCTATTGCTATTGTCCTTCCTTCCTTCCTTCCTTCCTTCCTTCCTTCCTTCCTTCCTTCCTTTCTTCCCCAGTGGTTAGAATGCATTATTGCAGGCTAATTCATTGCTCACTGCCAGCAGTTCAGTCCTGACCGGCTGAAGGTTGATTCATCCATCCATCCTTCCAAGGTGGGTAAAATGAGGACCAAGATTGTTGAGGGCACAAGAGACTGACTCTGTAAACTGCTTAGAGAGGACTGTAAAGCACTGTAAAGCGGTAGATAATTCTAAGTGCTGTTGCTATTGTCCTTCCTTCCTTCTTTCCTTGGGAGGCCAGAGAGTGCTTCTGGGGGCTGGGGAGGGCAAAAACGAGACGTAGGTGGGGTGGTGGTTCGGGATGCCAAAAATGGGCCCATTTTTCACAAAGATAGGATGCACGAAGGGTTTGGGAAGGTCTGCAGGAGGCAAGAACAGGACGCACGGTGCCCCAAAACTATTGTTTTTCTTGTTTTCCTCTTTGAAATCTAGGTGTGTCTTATACTCCGGTGCGCCTTATAGTCCAGAAAATACGGTATTTATTCAATTTATATGCCACCCAACTCAATCTAAAAAGCGGCTCTGGGTTTTTAGAGTGTTTCCAGCAGTCTTTGAATTATGATCACAATTGGGACCAAAATTTCCCTTGCTAAGCAAGGCAGTTGGGAAATGAGTTTCTTCTGATTTTACCACCTTTTTTTGCCACAACTGATAAGTGAATCACTGTCATCTTTAAGTGAACCACATGGTCGTTAAGTGAGTCCAACTTCTCCCATAGCTGGGAAAGTTGCAAATGGTGATCGCCTCACCTTGGGACACCGCAACTGTCTCAAGTAAATGCCAGTTGCCAAGCACGTGAAGCTTGCCTGGGTGACGATAAGGACCCTGCAAAGGTCATTAGCGCGAGGACCAGTCACACATCATTTTTTTCAGTGCCGTTGTAACTTGGAACGGTCACAAAACAAATGGTTGTTAAGTTGAAGACCCTTTCTTTTTCTCAGTCTTCAGCTTGCCAGCTTCAAACATCCATGCTTGCCCGCTGAATGCAAACTGCATCGAGTAAGTAAAACAATCAACTTTGCAAAAAATTGTGAGTTGTGGTTTTTTCCCCAGGTCAGAATCTGTTTCTTTGTTTTCTGTTAGAGTCGTGAATCTACAAGGGAAAACAACAGATACCTCAAATACAAAGATGTATACAAATACACCATCCCAACAAACCAAAAGAATACATTCACTGCAGTGGTGAAATTCAAATTTTTTTGCTACCGGTTCTGTGGGCGTGGCTTGGCCACGCTTGGTGGGCGTGGCTTGGCTTGGTGGGCATGGCAGGGGAAGGATACTGCAAAATCTCCATTCCCACCCCACACTCTCGGGCCAACCAGAGGTGGCATTTGCCGGTTCTCCAAACTACCCACAATTTCCACTACCAGTTCTCTAGACCCTCCTGGATTTCACCCGATTCACTGCCAGGACCAGTGGAGCGGCTCCTTAAAAAGGCTCCTTAAGATTTTAGATTTTATTCAATTTATATCCCGCCCTTCTCCAAAAGGACCCAGGGCGGCGCACAGGAATTTAAAAACAACATACAAAAATAGTACAAAATACATAAATTTAAAACCTATTAAATAACAAAAACCTTCGCTAAAACCAATTAAAATCCCCCATTTAAAACTATCTAAAATTAGTCACAGCGGAGGCTATGTTAGGCCGGCTTGATGAAATAAGTGTGTTTTTAAACACTGGCGGAAGAGGCGGAGGTCGGTGATGGTGCGGAGTTCAGGGGGCAGGTCGTTCCACAGGGCAGGGCCCGCCACAGAGAAAGGCCCTTCCCCTGGGTGTCGCCAGCCGGCATTGTCCGGCCGATGGCACCCGGAGAAGGCCCTCTCTGTGGGAGCGTATCGGTCTAAGGGATGTATGGGGCAGGAGACGGTCTCGCATAAGTGTGAATAGAATGTGTGAATAGAATTTCTTTCGACTCTAACTCTTTGAATTTCCCCCCCCCCTCTCCTCTGCCAAGGAGTTGTGCAGCTTGCTGTTTTCCGACAGCGTAGCACCGTGATGGTGAACCTATGGCACATGTGCCGGAAGTGGCACGCAGAGCCATCTCTCCGGGCACGCAGAGCCATTGACCGTTGTTCTTCCAGGTTCCATCACAGGCATGCGCACCGTCCAGCTGGTCTGGTACGCATGTGTGCATGGCCAGCCACCCTCTTCCAGGTCCCGTCGTGCACATGTGCGCCAGCTAGCTGGTCTTCGCCCATGTGCATGACGGAATCTGGAAGTGGCAGGGGAAGGATACTGCACAATCCCCATTCCCTCCCGATCACCTGGGACTCGAGAGGCAGAGAATAGATTGGGGCGGAGCCAGTCAGAGGTGGTATTTACCGGTTCTCTGAACGACTCAAAATTACCGCTACTGGTTCTCCAGAACTGGCTGAATACCACCTCTGCCCCATAGGTACAACACGCGTTAGAAGCCTTAATGTACCATTTGAACATCCCCATTTAATTAACTGACCTGAACAAACACACCAAGTGAATTCATTCATTCCCTCACATGCATGCGCACCGTCCAGCTGGTCTGTCGCGTGGCCAGCCACTCTCTTCTGGGTTCCGTCGTGCGCATGTGCACCAGCTAGCTGGTCTTCGCCCATGTGCATGAGGGAATCTGGAAGCGCAACTAGCAATGGTGTGCATGCAGCCTGCTGCTCTGTTCCAGGTTCTATCGTGCGCATGGGCAAAGGCGCACCGTCCAGCTCCTCTTTTCAGGGTTTCGGTGCTCCGGCACACGCGCGCTACTGTTTCGGCACTCTGTGCCAAAAGGTTTAGCCACTGCTGGCGTAGCAGAAGCAATTAATAGAATTGCATAATGTAAGTAAGACTGGGGTGGGGAAGGAGAGAGAAGCTATTAAATGTGTCAGGAAAATAATGGGGTCTCTGAGCATGGGAAAACTGTCAGAGACAGACGGATCAATGCTACAATTACTTACAGGTTACAATGTTGTGGTTCATTAGAATTCAGACTGGAGAATCCCTGTATATGAATTTAAATTTTCCCACCTTTTATTGTGTTTAAATAAGCTGGGTTTATTTCTGAGACGTGCTTACACATCATTACCAATGCTTTCATTGGAATTTACACAGCCCATATTAAAACTAACCTGTTACCCGGGTTCAAATGTACACATTAGCCTAAATTAAGATTGGCTATCCTGCTTGGTTTTTAACATCGGCCAAGGTTGGCTGGGAGCGGCTGCCAATCACGACGGCGATGTAAAATGTAATATTATTATCAATGTACAATTATCGTAGGCAAATTTTATGTTGTGCCTTGCCTTCGTGAATAAATGGCTTTTCTTTGTTTTGTTTTACGGGGTTACTAAGGGAAGATGACACAGGCTTTTTTTTAAAAATCAGATGAAACTGACCAGAATCCTGTCAGTTTCCTTTTAAAATCCAAGATTCAGGAAGAATGTAAAACTATGCTGCTTCCTCCTTCTCTACCACACTTTTTTCCTTTCCTTTCTCTCTCCAATCCTTCCTCTCCCTCCTTCCTTTCTCCCACTCTCTCCACCTTCCATCCTTTCTTTCCTCCCTCCCTCCCATCCTTCTTTCTTTCCTCCCCCCTCTCCCTTCCTTTCTTTCCTTCCTCCCTCTTCCCTCCTTCCCATCTTCCTTTCCTTCGTTCCTCTCTCCCCTCCTTCCACCTTTTCCTCCCTTCCGTCCTTCTTGCGTTCCTTCCCCTCTCCTCCTTCCATCATTTTCTTCCTTCTCTCCCATTCTTCTTTCTTTCCTTCCTCCTTCTCTCCCATTCTTACATCATTTCTTTCTTCTCCCCCTCCCATCCTTTTCTTTCCTTCCCCCCTCTCTCCTCCTTCCATCATTTCCTCCCTCCCTCCCATCTTCCTTTCTTTCCTCCCTCCCTCTCCCCCTTCCATTCTTTCCTCCCTCCCTCCCATCCTTCTTGCTTTCCTTCCTCACTCTCCTCCTTCCATCATTTCTTTCTTCCTTCCCTACCATCCTTTTTATTTCCTTCCTTCCTCTCCCCTTCTTACATCATTTCTTTCTTCCCTCCCTCCCTCCCTCCCTCCCATCCTTCTTTCTTTCCTTCCTCCCTCTCTCCCACCTTCCATCTTTTCTTTCCTCCCTCCCTCCCTCTCTCCCATCCTTTTCTTTCCTTCCCCTACCCTCTCCCCTCGTGCCATCGTTTCTTCCCTCCCTCCCTCCCATCTTCCTTCCTGTCCTTCCTCCCTGTTCTCCAATGGAATGGCCAAATAGTAGACCTTCCTTTTCCTTTTTTTCTCTTAAAGCAGGTGAAATTGACAAGAGTTTTTGTCAATTTCCCTTTTTTTGCCAAATAGGAAGAAGTGCAAAAGGTTTTCCCTTCCTCCCATCTTGGAACACCCCAAGACAGCAAGAAGGTGTCAGGCTTTCTAGCAGCAACCGGTGGAGGGAGACTCACACAAAAGATCTATTCGTGGGGAAACACCCCCCCCCCCCACTTCTCCGAGACCACAACCTCAGGTTTCTTTTCCCAGTGTGGATGTGAAGCTGCCCTTCCACAAAAGCCAGGAAACCCACGAATTAGGGAATGGTGGTGGTGGTGGGGAGAATGCAGATGTGCTTAAGTACACCAGCGTGCCTACTGTCCCTGCCCCACTACTCCCTTGCATTCGTATTCACTTTAGGTATACATAATCACCTTTATACTTATATCTGTTATCTAATTCATGCTTGAGGAAATATAATAAAGATAATAAAGGTAATAAATAAAATCAATATAATAAATAAAATAAAATAAACATAATAAATAACATAAATATAATAAATAAATAAAAGAATTAGGCAATTGGAAAAAATGCAGACCTGCATAAGCGCAGCAGCATACTTACATAAATAAATACCTAATAAAATAAATAAAATACATAACATAAATATAATAAACAAATATAATAAATAAATAAAAGAATTAGGGAATCGGGAAAAATGCAGACGTGCATAAGCACTCCAGCGTGCCTACCATCCCTGCCCTAATATTCCCTTTTATTCCTATTCACTTTATGTATACATAATCACCTTTATACTTATATCTGTTATCTGATTCATGCTTGATGAAATAAATAAATCATGCATACAAACAAACAAAACAAAAACACCCAAAACAATAAAAAAATAAAAAAATAAATAAAGTAAATAATAAATAAAATAAATAAAATAATAAATAAAATAAAGTAAATAAAGTAAATAAAAAAAATAAAAAAATAAAATAAAAAAATAAAATAATGAAAAATAAAATAGAATAAATAAATAAATAAATAATAAAATAAAAAAATGAATAAAATAATGAATAAAATAAAGTAAATAAAAAAAATAAAAAAATAAAATAAAAAAAAATGAATAAAATAAATGAAAAATAAAATAGAATAAATAAAATGAATAAAATGAATAAAATAATAAATAAAATAAAGTAAATAAAGTAAATAAAATAAAATAAATAATAAAATAAAATAAAATGAATGAAATAAATGAAAAATAAAATAAATAAGGAAATAATAAATAAAATAAATAAAGTAAATAAAGTAAATAAAATAAATAAAAAAAGGAAATAGTAAATAAAATAAAGTAAATAAAGTAAATAAAGTAAATAAAATAAAATAAATAAATAAAAATAAAATAAATAAAATAAATAAAATAAAAATAAATAAAATAAATAAAATAAATAAAAATGGAAATAAATAAAATAAATAAGACAAATAAAATAGAGCGGAGGCCAGGTCTCTCCCATGGCCAAAGGGAAGGACGGGGTTTTGCCATCAAGGTGCTTTTGCCAGCTTCCCTTCCCCCCAGGACGCAGCCTCGATCCAAGGGAATCCTTGCAGGGGCTGCGGAAGAGCCCCCACCCCACCCCCAGGCCGCCCCCACCTCGCCTCCTCCCAACCGCCCCGCCCTCAGCCACAACCAAGAGGGAGCACCCCCCGCCCCATCTCTTTCTCCAGGCCCGGATGACCATGCAGCTCCCCCCTCCCTCTTCCTAGAACTACATTTCCCAGCGCCCGCAGCGCCTCTCCCTCTTTTTTTTCCCCCTGAAGCCCGATGCACGTGGCTCAGCCGGGCGGAGCTGGGAACGTCACATTCCTGCATTCTCCCCGCCTGTGTCAGAGGGACCCGGGTGGCGTCGGAACGGGGCTCCTGCTGCTGCTGCTGCTGCTGGTGGTGGGAAGAAGGGACGACCCCCCTCCCCGCCTTGCAACCCCCATCGCGAGCCCTGCTTTTCTTCCAGCCACCACCCGGCGCCCCCCAACCACACCTCCAGCGGCCCCCATGCCCCTCCAGGGCGGCCTCTGATCCCCCGGATCCTTCCCGATCCCTCGGTCGCCACAACCCCCGGCCATCCTCTTCCTCCCGGGACTCTCGGCGGCCAAGGTAACCCATGCTCGGTGTTGGGGAGGGGGCTTTCTCAAGCCAATCGGGGCTGGGGGGGGGGTCTCCAGGGGTGCAGAGACCCCCCGATCGGGGCGAGGTGGCTGCGCCTCTTCCGCAGAGACGGGGAGAATGGGGGGCTCGGGCGCGCAGGGGCTCCCCGCGATCCAAAAGGGGTGCCCCCCTTCCTCCCGCCGTAGGGGGCTCCGTGCCCACCGGGGCTGGGAGGCTCCCGGAGGCGACCCCGGGGGAGCCCCCCCCCCGCCCGTGTGTTGTCGTGGCTGGCGGGGCGGGGCGGGCGGCGCTTTCCCTTTGTTTTGCGGCCGCCGCCGGGATACGAACTTGGCTCCGGAGCGCTGCCTTTGGACCAGGTGCTGGGAAAGCGGAAGCCAGATCGGAGAAGGAGGGAGGGGTGGGGGGAAAAAGAGGTCCGGGAGCCTCCCCTCCCCCCCCCAAGCCTTCCTCCTTCTCCTCTTCCTCTTCTCCAACCTGAGTTTATTGTGCTTCCCCTTTTTTATATAAACGCTCCTGGGGGGGGGGTCTTCTTTCTCTCCCCCCCCCTCCATCCTGGAGATTCTTGGGCAGATCTTAAAGGTGAAGATTCCCCTTGCAGGTATGTGCTAGTTGTTCCCTGCTATAGGATGCAGTGCTCATCTCCCTTTCAAAGCCGAAGAGCCAGCGCCGTCCGAAGACGTCTCCGTGGTCATGTGGCCGGCATGACTCAACGCCAAAGGCGCACGGAACGCTGTGACCTGCCCACCAAAGGTGGTCCCTGTTTTTCCACTTGCATTTTTTAACGTGCTTTCGAACCGCTAGGTTGGCAGGAGCTGGGACAAGGAACGGGAGCTCATGCGGCGCTAGGGATTCGAACCGCCAACCTGCCGACCTTTCTGATCGACAAGCTCGGCGCCTGAGCCGCCGAGCCACCGGGTCCCTCGTCTAGACCTCTCTTCGTTGCTCTCTCTGCACATCCATCCCGCTTTCTCTCCTTCTCTTTCTCTCCCCTTTGCCCCCACCCCTGCAGTTTGCGAAACCGGGCAAAAGCGCCCAGCCAGTTCGGTTGGTTGGTTGGGCCTGGCGGAGGTCAGCCTGGAGAAAAGAAACGCATCATTCCGACGCGCAGATCCTCCAGTGGGGCGGTGGAGGGAGGGAAGGAGAGGAAAAGGTGGGGTGATGCACAGCCTGGTCATCTCCCCCCCCCCCCTTGCAAATGTCAGGTGCTGCAATGGATGGGGTGCAGCTTTCCTTTGGCTGTGTTTTTCTTCTTCTTTTAATTGTTCAAATTCTTGAGAAAGTGTAGGATTAGTTGGAGGGCTTATGGGGAAATTGCATTTTATTTTTAAAAAGAAGGATCTGCCGTACATCGAGACAGATGCTCAGACTTTCTCTCTGGCGGTAATCTCCCTTTGTAATCTTTTTTTTTTTTTTTAAATCGCTTCCTTTCTCCCAGACAATGTCTTGAGGTCAGGCCATCCCTCTCCTCCTCCATCCCATTGGATTCCTTGTTCCTAGACGCTTTGTAATCCCCTTCAGTTTTCCCAGAGGCCCTGGGCGGGTTTTTTGCGCCGATTTCCCTATCCGGTTCTTGCACATGGAGTGCGTGCAAGGTTGCAATTGCTCTGAGGCGCTTTGCAAGGTCTGGAGGTTGCATTTTGGCAAAGGAGCACATTTAGGAAAAGAAAAGGAGGTGGTGGTGGGGGAATCCTACAGCGGGCTTGGTAGCTTAGCTATGCCTGCCTAGATTCCTTGGTTATTAACTGCAGATTTTTTTTAATAATACCTGGATTTAATGCTGTCTTAACTGATCCACTGCAAATGTGCAATAGAAGCTTACCCGACCTACGGTTGTTTACAAGGGGATGTGTAGCATATTCGGCGTTCTTATTCCCCCCCTCCCTTCCCTCTGGGTTTATATACAGGGATATAAAATGGAAACTGGCAAATCCCACCCACAATTGGGTTTTGGGTGGCAGGGATGTGGGTGACCTTTTCCTTTTGAATATCCATCAGGAAGAGGATGCTTGCTGCTCTTCCTACCCCGACTGTCAGAAGAGAGAGGTTTGCTAAGGGAGAGCAAATTTCAGAGCGTCTGGATGGGAGCCGCTAACGCTCCCTTTTGGCGACATGCCATGCGCGATCCTCTGCGTGTGCATTCTGACAGGCGAGTGGGGAAGCTTGCAAGGGCAACCTACCTGGGGCCGGTGTAGGTATTCCCGGGCGCGCGGTCTATTTTCCGGTTATAATTCTTCTAAGTGCCCCTCCGATCTTATTCTCTGCAGCCCCTTCGGCCTTTCCCCTTTCAGGTAGCTGCTGTCTGATTTTTCCCCTCCTTGGTTACGTGGGAAAAGCAGAAGGTTTTTGAATGGAGAGCGAGGGGTGGGATTTTCAGGTTTGGTCCTTGCGGGATCTTCTGGGGAGGCATTGGTGGAAAAAAGGCGGAAAGGCATCACAGATTGCCACGGAGAACAGTTGGGAATCTGGCTAGTGAGGTGACAGTCCCTTCCAGCCTCACCCCGTTCTCTGCCTCCATCTTTCCTTCCGTATAACCTGTTTTTAAAAAAAAATATTTGCAGCCGAATGCACAGCCAGTCGCAAAAGCTATCCCTTGCCTTGATTTCAAGGATGCTCTTCCTGGAAGCAGTTCATGAATTTCCAAAAGGCTTAGCGTTGGATCCCAAGATGCACTAATTTTTAGCAGGCTGGCGAGCCTGCTAAAAATTTCAAGGATGGCTGCCCGGAATGAGATGAAAAACGATATCTCTTAGCTCTCTACGCTATTCATAGTGACTTTGCCTCAATCTTAGTTGTTGTAGTTGGAAAATCTGACCCTGAAGTGTTTTTTTTAAAGGAACCTGGAAGTATCTTGATAGCAGATCGTTTTTTTCCTCTTTGTGTGCGATTGCACTCTTTGCAAGGACTAGAAACTTGTTCAAAACCAGTTTTGCGTTTTTGTGTGAATTGATGGGAGGTTTTTTGCTAATCTGCATTCGTGGCATGTCGGCGAAAGATTTGCCTTGTGCTGAAGCAGGAATAAAAAAAATAAAAAAATCATTAATGGGCATGATAGAGGACCAGAAGAGCATACTGCTGGGTGTGACAACAGCAACAAAATCAGTTCAGTCAACTTGATTAAATTTAAATTAGGTGATTGCATTTGATAATTTACAATTTAGTATTTATCTTTTTAATGAAGTTACTGTTAGCCTTATATTACACTGAATGTGAGGCAAGGATGATACCAGGATGTGAAATTGATCTAAAACATTGTTAAAAATCCGATTAAACAACTTTTACTTGTTTATAATAATGTATTTGTATCAAGGTTCTAATTTGTAAAAAAAAAAAAGTATCAGATTGCCAGTTCTTTGTTTTGGCGGTGGGCTTGTTTGTTGTTGTGTTGTTGTTTTTTGCAAAACTATCACAAGTAATTTGTGCACAAAAAAACAACTTACGGTAGCTTCATTTCCTTATGAAGGGAAATCAGAGATATACTGCTTATTTAACAGAACCATTTTACCATAAATATATTGGCCAAAGCCAGGGGTTCCCAAACTTGACAACTTGAAGACTTGTGGACTTCAACTCCCAGAATTCTGGGAGTTGAAGTCCACAAGTCTTCAAGTTGCCACGTTTGGGAACCCCTGGTTTAGACAGATATTTGGGACGGCTGATAATTGCCTGATGATACAGGTACCGTAGTCCTCAATGTACAATCACAATTGAGCTCAGAATTTCCATTGCTAAGCAAGACCGTTACACCCTATTTTATGGCCTATTTGGTCACAATTGTTAAAACGAATCACTTTAGTGAAGGGAATCCTGAGGTCGTTAAGTGAATCTGGCTCCCTCCCACGTTGACTTTCCTTGCCAGAAGACAGCTGGAAAGATGACAAAGGATGACCATGAGGGACACAGTACAGCTGTCATAAATACATGCCAGCTGCCAAGGGGCTGAATTATGATCCCTGGGAACATGGGGATGCTGCAAAGGCTGTGCTGTAACTTTGATCATTAAAGGAATGCTTGTAAGTCGAGGACTACCTGCATTTCCTGGGAAAACTCAAAAAAAACCATTTGTGGCTGGGAGGCATTTTTTTGAAATCCTAATAATGCTGGGAGTTGGTGCTTGACTAGGTAGCAGTGGTGGGTTTCTGCAGGCTCGCACCAACTCGCGAGAGCCGGTTGGTGAAATTTAGAGAACCGGTGAGAGGGGGTTCCACCGGCGTATCTGGAAGTAAATCTGGCCCGCCGCTGCCAGTGACCCAACGGGAAGGAAAGGAAGGAAGGAAGGAAGGAAGGAAGAAAGAAAGAAAGAAAGAAAGAAAGAAAGAAAGAAAGAAAGAAAGAAAGAAAGAAAGAAAGAAAGAGAATTTATCATCACAATTGAATCCAAAATTTTGGTTGCTAAGCAAGAGCGTTGTTAAATGAGTTTCACCACATTTTAAAAGGTGGCCACTCCCACCCTGTCACATGACTGCCAAGCCACGCCCACAAAATAGGCCACACCTACAGAGTAGGTGCTAAAAAATTGGAAACCCACCCTTGGTAGGTAGGTACCCTGTTCTCCTCAAAATAAGACAGGGTCCTATTTTCTTTCGATTCATGAAATAAGCCTTATTTTCAGGGAGGTCTTATTATTTTTGAGATGCAGGAGGCCCCTTAAGACCTGCGGATCAGCTGATCCAGAGAGAGCCAGAAGTTCTGTCTCTGTTTCTGGCACATTCTTGCCAGCCCTAGCGTTGGCGGGCCTACCGCTCTTTTTATGGCTGCCACTAAGAGAAGGGGTGCAGTAGCTAGGATTTGCGGGAGCAGCCTTTTCAAGGCCGGTCTGTGTGGATGGCACGTGCGTATGGGGCGCATATGGGGCATGTTCCCCCCTTTACTCGTCCAGGACCAGCTGCACGTGAGGTTAAATATTTTACAAGAGAGCTTATTTTCAGGGGAGGGCTTATTGTAGCGCATGCACTCAAAAGCCTGATTGGGCTTATTATCTGGGGAGGTCTTATTTTCAGGGAAACAGGGAAGAAAGAAGGAAGGATAAAAAAAAGAGTTTGGCAAAAAGAGTTGTCAGCAACTCTGGGTTCAGAACCAGTGTTACAACTCTGGTCCCTTAACCAGTGTTAGCAAATAAATGTGGAATAGTGTAATTCACTGGACAGTAAAGAGATACGTTGCTGTAACCACAAACAAACTCTAAAACAGTGATAGTAAGAAAATAAATAGTCTTTACTTTGTAGCAATTAAAATGCTTCTTCCGACTAACTTCTCAAACAATAATAACAACAGTCCTTCACCCAACACAGATTATTAGCACAGGAAATCGCAAGGAATCGAAAAGGGAATTGACTGTGTTTCTGACCTTGCTTATATGGTAAAACTGAGCAGCACAGCCAATCAGAATTCAGTTCTTAAAGCTACATAACTTCTTAAGAACATAGGCTCATATATATTGCCAACCCAATACAAGGCTGAATATCCTAACAATATCCAAGGACTATTTCATTCAACAAAGATCTGGCTGAAGAGCTGAGCCTTCATGTTTCTTCTTAACACCAAAATGCTTTATTTAATTATACTGTATTTGGTTTCATTATTTATTTGCTGACTCCGTGTACATTGAAGCTCAGCAGGATAAAGTAATGGAATTGAATGGGTCCTGTCTTTCTCTCTCTTTAGCACATTGATCTTTAGAAATGCCCACGTCATCTTAAAAAACATTTAGAAGTCAAATAAACCTAATCCCAGAACTGTATGCGGATCAGATTAAAATCCGAAAGACAGTGAGCGAAAACAGAAATTTTTCTGGGCCTTTTTTTTAAACCCAAACGGTGTTGTTTGAAACACAAATTAGGGTTTTTAACAAAATGTATAGAAGTTTAGCAAAAAATTACTTCTCACATGCAATTCAGGATGGCAACCGTTGCTATAAAGTGTAAATTGAAGTTGACACATTTTTTTTTTTCAGGTAAAAGTAAAAAGTGTTGGAAAATCACAGGAAAACCCTTCGGTTAGGTGATCTGTGAGGCAGCCTTCTCTATGTGCTGGCTCAATTAGCATCAGGCAAGTCTAAAATTGCCATGCGGATTTCCTGTGGGATTCCCCCAGATTACAAGATTTCTGATCCCATTGGAGCGGCATGGCTGTCTACACAGTGACATCAGGAATTACATCAGCCTTAATCTCATTAGCCTTCCTTGGCTGAGTAACTTTTCTGTGTGAGAAATGAAGAACGTTTTTCTTCTTTCACATGCATATATGCACGTGCCTCTGTAATGGTTCCCCTCGCACATATGTGCTAGTCGTTCCCGACTCTAGGGGGCAATGCTCATCTCCGTTTCAAAGCCAGAGAGCCAGCAGTGTGCAGCAGCTGCCAAAAAAGCCAACGCAGTTCTAGGCTGCATAGACAGAGGGATAGAATCAAGATCACGTGAAGTGATAATACCACTTTATAAGGCCTTGGTAAGGCCACACTTGGAATACGGCATTCAATTTTGGTCGCCACAATGTAGAAAAGATGTGGAGACTCTAGAAAGAGTGCAGAGAAGAGCAAGAAAGAGGATTAGGGGACTGAAGACGAAAACATATGAAGAATGGTTGCAGCAAATGGGTATGTCTAGTTTAATGAAAAGAAGGACCAGGGGAGACATGATAGCAGCCTTCCAATATCTCAGGGATTGCCACAATGAAGAGGGAGTCAAACTATTCTCAAGGCACCTGAGGGTAGAACAAGAAGCAATGGGTGGAAACTAATTAAGGGGAGAAGCAACTTAGAACTGAGGAGAAATTTCCTGACAGTGAGAACAATTAATCAGGAGCAACTTGCTTCCAGAAGTTGTGAATGCCCCAACACTGGAAGTCTTTAAGAAGATGTTGGATAGCCATTTGTCTGAAATGGTAGGGTTTCCTGCCTAGGCAGGGGTTGGACTAGAAGACCTCCAAGGTCCCTTCCAACTCTGCTATTATATATTGTAAGAACATTTTTCTTCTTTCACATGCATATATGCACGTGCCTCTGTAAAGGTTCCCCTCGCACATATGTGCTAGTTGTTCCCAACTCTAGTGGGCGGTGCTCATCTCCGTTTCAAAGCCGGAGAGCCAGCGCTGTCCGAAGATGTCTCCGTGGTCATGTGATCGTCATGACTAAACATCAAATGCGCACGGAGCGCGGCTACCTTCCCACCAAAGGTGGCTCCTATTTTTCTACTTGCATTTTTACATGCTTTCGAACTGCTAGGTTGGCAGAAGCTGGGAAAAGTATCGGGAGCTCACTCCATTATGCGGCACTAGGGATTCGAACCGCCGACCTTTCTGATCGACAAGCTCAGTCTCTTAGCTATATAGGCATATTTAGGCACAGTTTATTCCCCCATCTTTTTCTCTCTCTCTTTTTTTTTTAACAAAAAATTAAATTAAATGCTGGGGTGGCTTCAGAAGTGAGAACAAGCCCATCTGGAGCCAACTCAAGATAAATCCAATGTCATCATCATCACCATTTAATGATCCCATAAACCCTTGCAGGGTGGAGTCTGAGTAACTGAATGGAGCTAGCAGAATGTTTACTGGCCACCTGCCCTTCCTGTCGCCAATGCGGAGTTTTGTTCAGCAGATATATTCTCATTGTGCCGAGAGAGAGAATTGGCTGCCTCTACCTAGGATCGAACTAACAGCCTTCTGATTGTGAGGTGAGAGCTCTACCGCTAGGCCAACGTGCCACTCTCAAGATAAATCCAATATGAAAGCTTGAAAATCTACTTCCAACATCTGAGCGGAATCTGTGTAGATGTAATCCTTGACTTACAATCATTTGTTTGTTTCGAAGTTACAACGGCACTGAAAAACTGATTTATGATTGTTTTTCACTCTTACGACCATCGCAGAGCCCTGTGGTCAAGTCATCAAAATTCAGACACTTGGCTACTGACTCATATTTATGACGGTTGCAGTGTCCATGCGTTCACCTGTGGCAACCTTCCGACAAGCAAAGTCAGTGGGAGAAGCCAGATTCACTTAACGACCGTGTTGCTAAACGTAACAACTGCAGTCCTTCCCTGAACAACTGTGGCAACGCTCACTTAATAACCGTCTTGCTTAGCAACAGAAAATTTGGCTAGGTTATGGTCGTAAATCAAGGACTACCTGCCCTTGATATTCAGTGCATCTGGAAATCATTTTGTCATCACCGTACTGCATTTTGAGTGTACCTCAAAGAAGTTTTATTTAGCTTTTCTAGTTAATAATGTTTTCTTTTTTTATATTGAAAAAGTTTTATTGGTTTTACATTTTTTCTATAGGGTAGGGTAAGGGATACAAAGAAATTTTGAGAGCATTCACGTCAGAGTCATCGGCCCTTCCGAGACCTCAAAATACACAATAAAAAAAATAACCAAAAAAAACATTTTTCATAACACTACAAGATAAAAGCAAGTACATATACCTAAATTCTCAATTCCATGCTGTCAGACATTTACAAAAAATCCCGAAAATATTATGCAAAATTGTTCAGGAAAATCAAGGCAAAGTTATTTTTTAGATCTAAGTCTCTTGGCTATTGTATCTTCTTTTTCTCCTCCCTGGCCCCGAGCGGGCGGGGCCGTGGCCCCCTCTGTCCCCCCTGGATCTTCCCCCAGGATAGAGGAATGTTTTTTAAGAAAGGCTTCCGCCTCAACAACTGTTTTAATCCTCACTCTTCCTCCTTCCCAGAACACCAGCATCCCTTCGGGTGTCACCCACTTGAACCAAATCCCATGATCAAATAAAATTTTAGACAAGAAGGAAAATTTCCGTCTTGCTTCTCGAATCTTTCTAGGAATCTGCTTCAAGATAGTGACCGTTTTTTGTTGGTAAATTAAGGGGTTCCCTCTCTGCGCCTTCAAAATTTCCTCTCTGGTTGACCTTCTAACAAATTTCACATGTATCTCTCTAGGCACTTCATTTATCCTGGCATATGCTGAGTTTAGTTAATAATGTTTTGATGTCGTGTTCTTGACTTAGAAATACACATTTGCAAAACATATGCTGAAGCTTTTCTGTTATGTGGCTGAGAATGTTTTGAAAAGATGCTTTGTGGAGTCAGATTTATCCTCATTAAAGTCGCAGGGTTTGTAAACAACAATTTGTTATTATATGCGGAAAATCCAAATAAGCCAAGATGTTAAACCAGAGGTCTTCAAACTTGGTAACTTGAAGGCTTGTGGACTTCAACTCCCATAATTCTCCAGCCAGCTATGCTGGTTGGAGAATTCTGGGAGTTGAAGTCCACAAGTCTTTTTTTTTAAAGTGTTTTATTATTTTTTTTATTATTATTATTTTTATTAGTTCAGAATGAGATGTGGCTAATCTCAGAGAAGGCATGCAAGTAGTGGCCAAAAGACAATTCCAGTTTGTGATTGATGGATCTCAAAGACAGATGTCCTAAGTTTGATTGTTTGGGAGGAAATCCTGTGGATTTTAAGGCAGCTGACTAGCAAAGCATCTATTTGCAATCAGGCTGTAGGTTGAACATTATACTCATTTTTACTGAGATGAGCAGTTGGCTAACGAAAGTACAGACAAAGTCAGAAGGAGAAGTTGATGATCTTGTTTTGAGGCAATCAAACAATTTTGGGGAATGGAAAGAAGAGACCAAATAATGTTTACTTTCACACATTTAGAACTGAATATGACAAGAGAATCTTGATACTAATTGAGATTGCTGTGCTTCCGCTGAATGCCAATCCAACTTGGTCAACCAGTTATTTAACTTCCTGCAAACTAAAATTATTTGTGGAGAAACTTGAACAATTGTATAGCCTTGTATAGCTTTATTTTTTATGAGGCCACATGTCTCCAAAAGCATCTAAATCACAGTTTCTCAACCTTAGCCACTTTAAAATGTATAGACCAACTTCCAGAACTCCCCAGCCAGCTGAACTTAGCAGAACAGAATAACAGAGTTGGAAGGGACCTTGGAGGTCTTCTAGTCCAACCCCCTGCCTAGGCAGGAAACCCTATACTATTTCAGACACATGGTTGTCCAACATCTTCTTAAAAACGTCCAGTGTTGGAGCATTCACAACTTCTGGAGGCAAGTCGTTCCACTGATTGATTGTTCTCACTGTCAGGAAATTTCTCCTCAGTTCTAAGTTGCTTCTCTCCTTGATTAGTTTTCATTTATTGTTCTTGTTCTGCCCTCAGGTGCCTTGGAGAATAGCTTGACTCCCTCTTCTTTGTTGCAACCCCTGAGATATTGGAAGACTGCTATCATGTCTCCCCTGGTCCTTCTTTTCATTAAACTAGACAGACCCAGCTCCTGCAACTGTTCTTCATATGTTTTAGCCTCCAGTCCCCTAATCCTCTTGGTTGCTCTTCTCTGCACTCTTTCTAGAGTCTCCACATCTTTTCTACATCATGGCAACCAAAACTGGATGCAGTTTTCCAAGTGTGGCCTTACCAAGGCATTATAAACTGGTATTAACATGTGATCTTGGATTTTATGATTAAACATTCATTGAGGGTCTGTCCCATGATTCATCAGGTTTCCTGCTTTAGGGAAATGAGGAATAGGTAGTTAGGATTTAGCTGGTACTCTTTGATAGCAAATATTCATCTTTAATGGTGTCCCTTGACTAATAAGACCAGTCCAGCTGTTAAGTGGGAGACTTGGTTTCTTCATTGAAAGAAAATTCAGCCATGTAGACCATGAAAGAAATAAGTCCTTGTAGACTTTCCCATGTTGATACAAGTGATCCTCTCTCCTTCCTTTTTAATACCGTAGAGGTGTGATGCTACCAGTCCAGGACCTGCCAAACATGCTAACAGCCCAATCAAAGAACCTTTTGTCAGGATAGAGCTGGAAGGGGCCTTGGAGGTCTTCTAGTCCAACCCCCTGCATAAGCAGGAGACCTTGTACCATTTCAGACATTAGGCTGTCCAGTCTCTTCTTAAAAACCTCCAGTGATGAAGCATCCACAACTTCTGAAGCCCAGCTGTTCTCCTGGTTAATTGTCATAATAATAATAATAATAATAATAATAATAATAATAATAATAATAATAATAATAATA
The DNA here is from genome assembly GCA_039707465.1 of Rhabdophis nuchalis. Lineage (NCBI taxonomy): Eukaryota > Metazoa > Chordata > Lepidosauria > Squamata > Natricidae > Rhabdophis > Rhabdophis nuchalis. The sequence goes on along the minus strand of CM077644.1, from coordinate 237,081,585 downwards.
ATAATAATAATAATAATAATAATAATAATAATAATAATTAATAATAATAATAATAATTAATAATAATAATTAATAATAATAATAATAATTAATAATAATAATAATTAATAATAATTATTATTATTATTGTTGTTGTTGTTATTATTATTATTATTATTATTATTATTATTATTATTATTATTATGTTAATTTATGACCCGCTCTCTCTCCCTGAAGGGACTCGAGGCGGGGCACAGGGAATTAAAAATACAATTAAAAACCACAAACAAGTACAATATTAAAACGAATTAAACTAGCCCTGCGCTAAAATCCCATATAAAACTAAAACTAAACCCTAAAAACCCCTAAAAACAGTTTAATTACTGTTTTATTCCTCACTGTTAAAAGTTTTTCCTTAATTCCATAATCCCATAATCCCTTGCAGGGTGGAGTCTGAGTAACTGAATGGAGCTAGCAGAATGTTTACTGGACGGCTGCCCTTCCTGTCGCTGATGCGGAGCTTTGTTCAGCAGATATATTCTCATTGTGCCCAGAGAGAGAATTGGCTGCCTCTACCTAGGATCGAACTAACAGCCTTCTGATTGTGAGGTGAGAGCTCTACCTCTAGGCCACCACACCATTCCCTGCTACTCTAAAACGGCCTCCCCTTATTGATCCAACCGAGACTTCCCTGCTGACTTTCAGGAACTGTACACTGAATTATTTCACAGACGATTCTCTTGATTTTAAGCATCGCATCATCCTTAATTATGTATTGGGTTCGTGTTTCCTGTTCATGTTGGATTTTATGTGTTTAGAATTGCCATGGCTACTTCAATTGCTATTATCACCATGTTCTTCTTCATCTGATTTAATTAAATGTAATTAATTTCTTTTCCTCGTATGAGTAATTGTATGATTTATTAACTAACATTTCTTTAATGGCTGGCAGTTTTACAGAATGACGTACTAGGAATTTAGAAGAGAAGTTGTAAATGTCACTTAGTTAAGTCTGCAGTCCGGACCTTGGTTTGAGTTGACAATTCATCGGCTGGAGTGACCCCTCCTGATTATCTATCATATAATATTTGGGTTTGGATTTAAAAGTGTTTTGAGGATGTAGACACTGTGGTTTATCGTTACAGCTTTTGACTTAGTAGATTACGCCGAACCATTATGCCTCTTTAGATAAACAGTCAAGTTAGCATTATCCTGTGAATCTAAGATGTAAATAAATGGATAATAATTAATAGTCTCCTAAATACAGCAGAACATGTTTGTCTTTAGAGCAGGGATCCCCAACCTTTGCAACTTTAAGTCTGAAGGACTTCAGGTCCCAGACTTCTCCAGCCAGCTTTGCTGACTGGAGAAGTCTGGGAGCTGAAGTCCTTCAGACTTAAAGTTGCAAAGGTTGGGGACCCCTGCTTTAGAGGCAGGCCTTGATTTACAACCACAATTGGGATTTGCAGCTAGATTGAAATTCTGAGCAGCTGGATCGGTCCTGTTGATTGGTCATTCGAATGGTCTGGTTTTTGTACGTGTTCATATGCCCATCAAGATCCATATCCTATAAATCTGGCAATTATGCAGCATATGATGCTGAATGTTTTAAAGCAGGGGTCTCCAACTAAGACTTGTGGACTTCAACTCCCAGAAATCCCCAGCCATTCTGGGAGTTGAAGTCCACAAGTCTTAAAGTGGCCCCAGTTGGAGACCCCTGCTTTAAAGTACCTTAAACTCCAAGTGCCGAATTAGAACGAAGAGCTGCCCTAGTAAAAATGGTCAAGAGTACAGGTGGACCTCAATTTACGAGAACTGACCCCAAAATCTCTCTTTCTAAACAAGACAGTTGTTAAGTGAGTTCTGCCCCCCCCCTTTTTTTTATTTGCCCCCTTTTAACCACCTGTCTTGTCACAATTGTTAAGTGAATCATGGCAGCTGTTAAGTCAGTGACATGGTTGTTAAGTAAATCTTGCCTCCCCATTGACTTTGCTTGTTGCGACCATCGTCAACACACGACAATTGACAAGTGGCCCAATACAATGCAACAGCAGAGTGGGAAGGGACCTTGGAGGTCTTCTAGTCCATCCCCCTGCCTAGACAGGAAGCCCTATACCGTTTCAGACAAATGGCTATCCAACATCTTCGTAAAGACTTCCAGTGTTGGAGCATTCACAACTTCTGGAGGCAAGCTGTTCCACTGATTGATTGTTCTAACTGTCAGGAAATTTCTCCTCAGTTCTAAGTTGCTTCTCTCCTTGATTAGTTTCCACCCATTGCTTCTTGTTCTGCTGTCAGGTGCTTTGGAGAATAGTTTGACTCCCTCTTCTTTGTGGCAACCCCTGAGATACTGGAAGACTGCTGTCATGTCTCCCTAGTCCTTCTTTTTGTTAAACTAGACATACCCAGTTCCTGTAACCATTCTTCATATGTTTTAGCCTCCAGTCTCCTAATCCTCTTGGTTGCTCTTCTCTGCACTCTTTCCAGAGTCTCCACGTCTTTTCTATTTTGTCTTTTGGGGGGGGGGGGAAGGATAGTTCACATATTTTGATTTGACTCTCCCCCACCCCCCAACACCCTTCCCTCCCAAATCATGACCATAAAGAAGGAGAGAAAGGACTATTTGTGATGGCCAGAAGTGACCTTGCTAACAGCCTTGCTGACAAAAACTGGAGATCTACAAGGCTATCAAAGTTTCCCATCAAGGGAAAATCCTAAATCCGGGTCAGCTTCAAGGAAAATAACAATAGCTACATTAGCACCTATATGTGTGAGGGCGAACCAGGGCTGGGTCCCTGCCAGTTCTAAGCTCTTCTACAGAAGAGGTTCCACAAATCTACAGTGCTGTTTAGAACCAGTTCCAGCTCCCTCCCCCCACCCATCTGCCCATCATCAAGAGGAAGGGCGAGAGGAGGAATTCTGGGAGTTGAAGCCCACAGGTCTTCAAGCTGTCAAGTTTGAACACCCCTGCGGGTTTTTTTTCTAAAGGGTGAGGGGTACGAGGGTCTTGTCACTGGACAGCTTTAAGACTTGGGTGCTTCAAATGCCAGAGTTTCTGAGCCAACGTTTTGGTTGCTAAGCAAGAGCGTTGTTAAGTGAGTTTCACCACATTCTACAAGTTGGCCACGCCCACCCAGTCACATGGATGGCAAGCCACTCCCACCCAGTCACATGGCCGGCAAGGCACTCCCACAAAGCAGGCCACACCTACAGAAGAGGTTCCAAAAATTTTGAAACCCACCACTGGGGGAAACGTATGGCATGTGTGCCAGAGGTGGCACATGGAGCCCTCTCTGTGGACACGCAAGCTATTGCCCCAGTTCAGTTTGACTGTGCGTGCATGCATACACACCTCCCACCACTAGGTGGCGGGTCCAGCACTCTGGAACGACCTGCCCCCCGATATCCGTACCATCACGGACCTACGACTCTTCCGTCGGATGTTAAAAACACATTTCTTTCATCTAGCCGGCCTGACATAGACTAAGGGAATAATTTTAAAATTGGATATTTATTGGTTTTAAATTTATTTATCTAAATTTTAGCACAGATTTTCTGTGCACCGCCCTGAGTCCCTTTTAGGTGAAATAGGGCGGTATATAAATCGAATAAATAAATAAATACATGCCAGTTGCCAAGCACCTGAATTTTGCTCAGTTTACTATGGGGATGCTGCAAATCTGTTTATAGGCCTTTTTCCCCCCCCCCCCAGTGTTGTTCTAACTTTAAATGGTCACTAAGTAAATGATTTTTAAGTTGAGGACTAATTGAAATTTTTAATGAGGTAAATATTGATAAATATAACTTTTTACTCTTGGGAACTTTAAAGAGCGCAAACATTAACCCTCAGAATTCCCCAGCCAATATGGGAATGCAACCAAACACAGCATCTGGCTGAGGAACACTGAGGAAGAAGGAGAAGGTAGCCAGGCTAGGGATTTCTCTGATGTTTGTTAAAGAATTTATTTATTCCCGAAACCAGATTGAACCCTCAACTTCAGCAAAGTGGAATCTGCAATTAATTTAACATTTAAACCTAGGCCTGGAGAAACACAAAGCCTTGAGAAGATGCCAGCTGGTGTAGCTGGTCCGACAAATGTAATTTAAACGACATGCTTCAAATTCACATCTGAGCAAATAAGGACAAGGACTTGCCCCAATCACCTTGTCCCTGTCCAATTGACCCAGAAGAGAATTTGATGGATGGTGCCAAGTCCCTTGTCCTATTTGCTCGGAAGAAAATTTGGTAATACCGTATTTAGAGCTAGCTAAGGGTCAGTGGCACTCGGTGGAGTTGGACAGCTTGTTTGTGGGTACGTAAGGATTCTAGCTGATCTTTTTCACGCCACCTTTGGGTACTGCCATTATATTTCTTGTCCTACAAAAATGACTCTAATTATCCAAACCATGAATTATCCTAACCCTAACCCTAACTCAGTACCCAAAGACCCCTTCTGTCTCTCCTTAATCTAAACCACATTTATCTCCTAACCAGTTTGAGACCTAATGCTAAGCTACAGCATTCTTCACCTTTACCTACAGAATAAACCACAATAAGCTATGTTCACGATAAACAAGTCATCTAAGCCATTTAAATATGAGCCAGCCGTGTGCAGCAGCTGCCAAAAAAGCCAACACAGTTCTAGGCTACATAAACAGAGGGATGGAATCAAGATCACGAGAAGTGTTAATACCACTTTATAAGGCCTTGTAAAGACCACGCTTGGAATACTGGATCCTGGTTTGGTGGTCACAATGTAAAAAAAGATGTGGGGACTCTGGAAAAAGTGCAGAGAAGAGCAACAAAGATGGTTAGGGAGCCAGAGGCTGAAACATATAGAGAACAGTTGCAGGAATTAGGAATAAACTGGGTCCTCTGCGGAGAAGGGCGGGATATAAATGTAATAAAATGAAATAAAATGAAATGAAATGAAATGAATAATGTCTACGAAATATAAAAAAGAAATCCAGTATTTAATAATACATATAATTACGGTGACAAGGATTGCCTTTGCCCAGAAATGGAAAAATAAATCAACTCCAAGCGAAGATGAAATAATAAGAAAGGTCATGGACTGTGCTGAAATGGACAAATTAACTAAAGAGATCCAGGAAAAAGAAGAATCAGAATTCTACCAGATATGGGATAAATGGTATAGGTGGATGGAGGAAAGAAACAAGAACTAATGAAGGAATACAGCAAAACTTACAAACAGGAGTTATGAGTAAAATAAGAGGGTTTAGAATGGTGAAATCCAAATTCGTCGGCAGGCGAAGCCTCTGGAGCAGCTCGGGAGTTCTTGGCCTCCATGACGGCCATGGACCTGACCCAGGTAGTTTTAGGCCCCACTCACGAGGGGGGAAACACACTGGATCTCATCTTTGTCTCGGGACAGTGGAGTTGTGATCTGGGAATAGGGGACCTAGCCATCACTCCCTTGTCATGGACAGATCACGCTCTCCTTCGGCTGGACTTTCCAATCGCTACACCTCACCGCGGGGAGGCGGAACCGGATATTCCTATATGGTTCCGCCCCAGGCTTCTAATGGACCCGGAAAGGTTCCAGAGGGAGCTTGGGCCAATTCCTGTGACCCTGCCCCGCGACTCGACTGAGGACCTAGTGGCCGCATGGTTAAGTGCGGCCGCGGGGGCCTTGGACCGAGTCGCGCCCTTGCGGCCTCTCTTGCGGCGACGAATCATCCAGGCTCCTTGGTTTACCGAGGAGCTTCGGGGGATGAAACGCCACAAGAGACGCCTAGAGAGCAGATGGAGATCCTCTCGCTCCGAAGCCGACCAAACACTAGTGAGAACCCATATTAGGGCTTACTTAGTGGCGATAAGGGTGGCCAAACGTGAGTATTGTGCCACCCTTATTGCATCCGCAGATAACCGCCCTGCCGCCCTGTTTGGGGTGACCCGCTCCCTCCTTCATCAGAGGCCGCGGGAAGCCCCTCTGCAAGGGCGAGCAGAGGAATTTGGGATTTATCTGCAGGAGAAAATCACTCGGATTCGGAATGAGCTACCCTCCATCGACAGTGGTCCTGTGGGACTGTCCGAGACTAGTCTTGAGGTTCCTTCTTGGGAGGAGTTTGACTTTGTTACCACCGAGGATATGGACAGGTTGTCAAGGAAACTTAGGGCGACCACATGTTTATTGGACCCGTGTCCCTCCTGGCTTGTACTGGCATCCTGGGAGACAACACGAGGCTGGCTCCAGGGCATTGTCAACACATCTTTGAGTGAGGGGTCCTTGCCTGCCGTCTTGAAAGAGGCGGTAGTGAGGCCCCTCCTCAAGAAGCCGTCCCTGGACCCAGCTTTATTAGAGAACTATCGTCCGGTCTCCAACCTTCACTTTTTGGTGAAGGTTGTCGAGAGTGTGGTAGCCCAACAGTTTCCGCGACACCTGGAGGAAGTTGATTATCTAGACCCGCGCCAGTCCGGCTTCCGACCTTGTCACAGCACCGAGACGGCATTGGTCGCGTTGGTTGATGATCTCTGGAGGGTGCGGGATAGAGGTTATTCCTCTATCCTAGTCCTATTAGACCTCGGCGGCTTTTGATACCATCGACCATGGTATCCTATTGCACCGACTGGGGGGGTTGGGGCTGGGAGGCACCGTTTTGCGGTGGTTCTCATCCTACCTCTCTGGTCGGTCGCAATATGTGTTGACGGGAGGGCAGAGGTCGACCTCGAGGCCTCTCTTATGTGGGGTTCCTCAGGGGTCGGTCCTCTCGCCCCTCCTTTTCAACACATATATGAAGCCGCTGGGTGAGATCATCCGTGGTTTTGGGGTGGAGTACCACCTGTACGCTGATGACACCCAGCTGTACATATCCACCCCAAACCACCCCAACGATGCCGCCGAAGTGCTGTCCCGGTGTTTGGAGGCCGTACGGATCTGGATGGGTGGTAACAAACTCAAGCTCAACCCTGCCAAGACTGAGTGGCTGTGATTTCCTGCACCCCGGTTCAGCCAGATTACTCCAACTCTGGCCATTGGGGGCGAAACACTGGCCCCCGTGGAGAGGGCGCGCAATTTGGGTGTCCTCCTGGATTCCCGGCTGTCCATGGAGGACCATGTGGCGGCCGTGGCCAGGGGGGCGTTTCATCAGGTATGCCTGATGCGCCAATTGCGCCCCTTACTGGACCGGGCTGCCCTTCGCACAGTCACTCAAGCTCTCGTGACGTCCCGACTCGACTACTGTAATGCTCTCTACATGGGGCTTCCCTTGAGGTGCACTCGAAAGCTACAGCTAGTCCAAAACGCAGCCGTGCGGGTGATTATGGGAGCCACTAGATGCTCCCACATAACACCGGTCCTGCGCGAGCTGCATTGGCTTCCTGTGGTTTTTTGAGTGCGCTTCAAGGTTTTGACAACTATCTTTAAAGCGCTCCATGGCTCGGGGCCTAGTTATATGCGAGACCGCCTCCTGCCCCATACATCCCTTAGACCGATACGCTCCCACAGAGAGGGCCTTCTCAGGGTGCCGTCGGCTGGACAATGCCGACTGGTGACACCCAGGGGAAGAGCCTTCTCGGTGGCGGGGCCAGCCCTCTGGAATGACCTACTCCCTGAATTACGTACCATCACCGACCTCCGCCTCTTCCGCCAATGTCTTAAGACATATTTGTTTCAACAAGCCGGCCTAGCCTAACCTCCCATGGGGACTTTTAGGTAGTTTTAAATTGGGTTTTTAAAATTTGGTTTTAGCGCAGGATAGGTTTAATAAATAAATAAATAGAAGAGGAAACAATATAAGATGAGCGGCTTCGATTAACAATTGCTATTAGAAAGAACAAGAAGTTCCTGTTCGTATTGTATGGTGTAAATGTAGTGTATGTCTAAGTTTTGTTTGAGTGTATTTTATATGTTTGTAAATAAAATGTATTATTAAAAAAAAAGAACAGTTACAGGAACTGGGTAAGTCTAGTTTAATGAAAAGTAGGATTACGGGTGACATGATAGCAGTCTTCCAATATTTGAGGGGCTGCCACAAAGAAGAGCATTCCCTGAAGCACCTGACAAGAAGCAATGGATGGAAGCTAATCAAGAAGAGAAGCAACCTAGAACTATGGAGAAATTTACCCGCAGTTCGAATAATCAGTCAGTGGAACAACTTGCCACCAGAAGTTGTGGGTGCTCCATCACTGAAGGCATTTAAGAAAAAAATGGACAACCATTTGCCTGAAAGAATAGAGGGGGCCGTGATGGCGAACCTAAGGGATGCATGCCTGAAGTGGCATGCAGAGCCATGTCGCCTGGCACGCACGGTGGCACCTGTTCCTCTTTCAGGTTTCTGGTGCGCATGAACATGTGACAGTCAGCTGCGTCAGTGCCGGAAATGGCAAGAGCTGGTTTTCTGGTTTTCAGCATGCGTATGCGCTCCGGCCAGTTGATCATCGCGCACGCATGCGTGCCAGTAACCGGAAGACTACCTGACCAGTCCGCATGCGCGTGCTTGGGCAGCTTCTCTTCCGGGTTGTCCCCCTGATGAGCACGCGCACGCACGTGCTCCCTTTTCAGCACTCGGTGCCGAAAAAGTTCGCCATCACTGGTATAGAGTTTCCTGCCTGAGTAGTGGGTTGGACTAGAAGACCTCTAAGGCCCCTTCCAACTTTTCTTTTCTGTTCAACTTAGAGGCAACTTAGAGGCAACTTAGAACTAAGGAGAAATTTCCTGACAGTTAGAACAATTAACCCCTGGAACAGCTTTCCTCCAGAAGTTGTGAATGCACCAACCCTGGAAGTCTTTAAGATGTTGGATAGCCATTTGTCTGAAATGGTATAAGGTTCCTGCCCCACGCAGGGGGTTGGACTAGAAGACCTCCAAGGTCCCTTCCAACTCTGCTATTGTATTGTATTGTATTGTTCTGGTGGTTGGTGCAAGTTCTTATCCTATTTACTCAGAGGAGTATTTTGCAGCATGTTATTCTGATTGCATTCATCTGGGTGAATGGCAGGGGGCTCCGGAATTGCCCAAGTGCCCTCTGAAACCACGAGTGCCAGAGAAGGGTGCGCATTCTGGATCATGCCCAGCTCATTCTCTTGATCAAATGCAGCCCTGCAGACACCTAGCAACTGTCCTTTGCCACCCTTTGCGTTGCAAGCTGCCAGTGATATTTAAAACGCATTCCAGAAGAGTAGAGTTGGAGCAAAACAAGGGGTCAGTTTGAAGTGCAAAAGTGTGCGTGTGTGTGATGATATGTCAGCCAGAAAGCCAAAAATAGTCCAGCTCAGCCACGCTAGGCACCCAACTGATCTCCTGCCATTTGAGGCTGCATTTTTAAACGAGGCTGTTACCCTACCAGGTGTAAACATTCATGGTTTTTTCTCTCTCTCTCCTCGCTTCTCTTGCGTGCTTCGGATTTTTCGCTTGGCAAGCCTTTAATTTTCCTCGTGCAGGGAGGAAGAGCGAGTGGGAATAAGATGAACTGGACGACTGCCTTCTCTACGGCAGCTTTTAGTATTTCAACATACATTATACATACCCGACCCATCTGAAAGCAGATCAACAAAGCAGTTGCTATTTTGGTTCACTTGTGAGCTTTGCCCAGAGGCTTACTACCGGTTGCCAAGAGCAGACTGCGTTGCAACAGGCAACCTGGGATTAGTACGGTAACTGAGTTAAGTGGGGGGGGGGGAAGAATTTGGAGGACTGGGAATTTTGTGACTTCTGATCGGTGGTGGGTTTCTGCAGGCTCGCACCTACTCGCAAGAGCCAGTTGGTGAAATTTAGAGAACCAGTGAGAGGGGGTTCCACCGGCGTACCTGGAAGTAAATCTGGAAGGAAGGAAGGAAGGAAGGAAGGAAGGAAAGAAAGAAAGAAAGAAAGAAAGAAAGAAAGAAAGAAAGAAAGAAAGAAAGAAAGAAAGAAAGAAAGAAAGAAAGAAAGAAAGAAAGAAAGAACTTATCATCACAATTGAGTCCAAAATTTTGGTTGCTAAGCAAGAGCGTTGTTAAATGAGTTTCACCACATTTTAAAAGGTGGCCACTCCCACCCTGTCACATGACTGCCAAGCCACGCCCACAAAATAGGCCACAGAGTAGGTGGAGACTCTGGAAAGAGTGCAGAGAAGAGCAACAAGGATGATTAGGGGACTGGAGGCTAAAACATAGGAAGAACGGAGTATGCCTAGTTTAATGAAAAGATGGACCAGGGGAGACATGATAAGAAGTCTTCCAATATCTCAGGGGTTGCCACAAAAAGAGGGGGTCAAGGTATCCTCCAAAGCACCTGAGGGCAGAACAAGAAGCAATGGGTGGAAACTAATCAAGGAGAGAAGCAACTTAGAACTGAGGAGAAATTTCCTGACAGATAGAACAATTAACCAGTGGAACAGAAATTGCCTCCAGAAGTTGTGAATGCCCCAACACTGGAGGTCTTTAAGAAGATGTTGGATAGCCATTTGTCTGAAATGGTATAGGGTTTGCTGCCTAAGCAGGGGGTTGGAATAGATGACCTCCAAGGTCCCTTCCAACTCTGCTATTGTATTATTGTAAGTCATTTTGTTCGTTGCATCTTCTCCCCAGAGTGACTCGGGAATTCTGGGAGTTGAAGTCCACAAGTCATAACAGGTCCCTCGTTCCCCACCTCTGCTCTAGGAAGATGGAGGTTTAGAGCCAGATCCCAGCTGGTAAGGCACACAGAGTTACCGTATTTTTCAGAGTATAAGACGCATCAAGATTTTGAAGAGATAAATTTTAAAAAAAAAGTTTTTACACTCTGCAGACCTCCAAAACCTTCTGCACACCTCATTTTGTGTGAAAGACCAGGCATGCAGAGCGTTTGAGAGGCCTGCAAAGTGCTCCTGGGGGCTAAAGAGGGCCAAAAACGAGTAGAAAGCAGCCTATATTTTGTGAAAATGGACCCATTTTTTTGCCCTCAAAAGGCCATGCATAGCCTTTAGGAGGCTTGTAGAGTGTTCCTGGGGGCTGGGAGGGGGTGTGCAAAAACGGGCTCATTTTTGCCTTCCCCACCCCCCAGGAGCACTTTGCAAGGCTCCCAAACCCTCTGCAAGTCTATTTTTTGAAGGGGACAGGGTTTCGGGAAGCCAAAAATGCTGTATTCAGTGTATAAGACGCACCCAGATTTTCACCCTCTTTGGGGGGGGGGGGGGGAAGGTGCATCTTATACTCTGAAAAATACGGTAGTTGCCTTCAGAAATCCTCTTTGATGCTGACAAGGATGGTCAAGGAGCTGACATTGGCTGGGGCCAGCATCCCGGCTCAGGGCTAGGAATGACGTCAAGATCAGACATGTCCGTTAATTTATGTCCAGCAAAGAGCTGTAAGGACGGAGGGTATCAGAGATGAATGCTTTTAACAATTTAATACATGCCACCCCCCTTAAAAACAACAACCTCTACACAAATACCACATTATAATGCCTTGGTAAGGTCATAGTTGGAATCCTGCATTCACTTTTGGTCGCCACGATGTAGAAAAGCTGTGGAGACTCTAGAAAGAGTGCAGAGAAGAGCAACAAAGAGGATGAGGGGACTGGAGACTAAAACATGAACGGTTGCAGGAACTGGGTATGTCTAGTTTAAGGAAAAGAAGGACCAGGGGAGACATGAAAGAAGTCTTCCAATATCTCAGAGGCTGCCACAAAGAAGAGGGAGTTTATTTTGCATAACTCAAGGTGGCGTATACAGTGCTTTTCACTTCCATTTTTCACACCGTAGAGGAACTGGGTTGTGTGGAGAATGAGAGACGGAGAGAAAACAGCCTGAAATCATCAGTCTCTTGATGTTTAATCTGCTATACAGGTAGTGCTCGGTTTAGGACTGCTTGCTTTGTAACCATTTGAAGTTACGATGGAGCTGCCTTGGGGCGACTTGTGCCTGGATTCAAAAGTTCTTATAGTTGACCCTCCATCCAGCCTGCAGTCACATGACACAACTTTGAGCACTTAGCAATATACCTGCCTTTATGGCCAATTGTGTGGTCATGAAATGATAATACAATAATACAATAGCAGAGTTGGAAGGGACCTTGTAGGTCATCTAGTCCAACTCCCTGCCTAGGCAGGAAGCCCTATACCATTTCAGACAAATGGCTATCCAACATCTTCTTGAAGACTTGCAGTGTTGGGGCATTCACAACTTCTGGAGGCAAGCTGTTCCACTGGTCAATTGTTCTCATTGTCAGGAAATTTCTCCTCAGTTCTAAGTTGCTTCTCTCCTTGATTAGTTTCCACCCATTGCTTCTTGTTCTGCCCTCAGGTGCTTTGGAGAATAGTTTGACTCCCTCTTCTTTGTGGCAGCCCCTGAGATATTGAAACACTGCTATCCTGTCTCCCCTGGTCCTTCTTTTCATTAAACTAGACATACCCAATTCCTGCAACCGTTCTTCATATGTTTTAGTCTCCAGTCCCCTAATCCTCTTTGTTGCTCTTCTTGATGGTCAGCCCTGGAGGCCATCTTTTTTTTTGCATCTTCAGGGCTGCCACCCTTAGTGCTGTGGGAAACTGGGAGGGGTGGTTTGCATGGAGTTGGTAGAAGTCAGAGGTGGGATTCTACTGGTTCGGCCCAGTTCGGACATACTGGTAGCTCCAAAGATCAGCTGAGAGCAAACCAGTTCGCTCCGACTTTCAGGTGCGCCTGCCTGTCTGTCCCTGGGCTACACTTAGCTATATTTACCTATATTTACCTTACCTATAAAACCAAGGAAATCTAAATTAAATATAAATAAATTATAAATAAATTTAAAGTTACTTTTTTTTTATAATTTAATTTATAAAAATTTAAATTTAATTTAAATGTATTTATAATTTATTTAAATTTAATTTATATTTCCTTGGTTTTTAGCCCAGCTGATAGGTGTGTCAAAGTAGATTGCTGTGCCTCAGCTGTTTTCCTGTACACTGAGCGCACGCACACACGCAGCACACGTCAATGCACGTTAGGCATGCGCGGGAGCAAAGCAAGCGTGCAGGTGCAAAGCGTGCACTCAGCAAACCGGTTGCTAAACCGGTAGGATCGCACCAGTGGTAGAAGCATGTAGCCATAACAACCTTCTTTTCTCTGAGAGTCAAGGACGTTCAGCCTGCACCTGGAGTGGCGTGACTCCAGTGGTGGGTTTCAAATTTTTTAGAACCTACTCTGTAGGTGTGGCCTATTTTGTGGGCGTGGCTTGGCAGTCATGTGACAGGGTGGGAGTGGCCACCTTTTAAAATGTGGTGAAACTCATTTAACAACGCTCTTGCTTAGTAACCAAAATTTTGGACTCAATTGTGATGATAAATTCTTTCTTTCTTTCTTTCTTTCTTTCTTTCTTTCTTTCTTTCTTTCTTTCTTTCTTTCTTTCTTTCTTTCTTTCTTTCTTTCTTTCTTTCCTTTCTTTCCTTTCTTCTTTCCTTTCCTTTCCTTTCCTTCCTGTTGGGTCACTGGCAGCGGCAAGCCAGATTTACTTCCAGGTATGCCGGTGGAATCCCCTCTCACCGGTTCTCTAAATTTCACCAACCGGCTCTCGCAAGTAGGTGCGAGCCTGCAGAAACCCACCACTGCGTGACTGGGAGGCATCTCCAGATGAGACAGTGGATTGATTGGATCCTATGATTGACACGTGGGTGCAGGGGAAGAGATTTGGACTTTCTTTTGGGTGGGGCAAACCTGGGAGCTTTGAGATTCAGGTTTTCCCAGATGTGCGATATGACGTCTCTAATAAAACAGACGTTTGAGGAACTGCTGGCCTTGGAGTTTTCATTGGTTGGGAGTGTTACTTGGAACCCTGAGTTTTATGATGGTTTTGCCAAAAACTGGTCCTCCCAGTGTTGGTTAAAATTGCACCCCTAGTTTTTAGTTTTAGTTTTATTTAGATTTATACCCCACACCTTCTCCTAAAAGGACCCAGGGCGGCGCACAGGAGATTTAAAACATGACAAATATTACAAAATACAAAATTTAAAAACATATTAAATTCCTACCCTGTGCTAAAATCGATTAAAATCCCCCAAATTAAAACTATCTAGGAGCAGTCACAGCGGGAGGTAATGCTAGGCCGACTTGATGGAAAAGGTGCGTCTTAAGATGCTGCCGGAAGAGGCGGAGGTCTGAGATGGTACGTAGTTCGGGGGGTAAGTTGTTCCAGAGATTAGGACCCGCCACAGAGAAGCCCCTTCCATTGGGTGTCGCCAACCGGCATTGCCCGGCCAACGGCACCCTGAGAAGGCCCTCTCTGTGGGAGCGGATCGGACGAAGGGATGTATGGGGCAGGAGACGGTCTCGCATATAACTAGGTCCTGAGCCATGGAGCGCTTTAAAGATGGTCGTCAAAACCTTGAAGCGCACCCGAAAGGCCACAGGTAGCCAGTGCAGCTCGCGCAGGAGCGGTGTTATATGGGAGCATCTAGAGGCTCCCGTAATCACCCGCACGGCCGCATTCTGGACTAACTGTAGCTTTCGAGTGCACCTCAAGGGGAGCCCCATGTAGAGAGCATTACAGTAGTCAAATCGGGACGTCACGAGTGCTTGAGTGACTGTGCGAAGGGCCGCCCGGTCCAGTAAGGGGCGCAATAGGCGCATCAGGCGAACCATAGTGAACCATTGATTCACTTATCTCTGGGGTCCACTTACCGAAACCTGCAAAAAAACATCATAAAACTGATCAGTCCCATTTTATGACTGTCCCAACTTACGACCGTGATGGGCAGTCTCCATTGCAATCGTAAGTTGAGAAATAAGTTGTACCACATTGTTATTAGACGCCATGATCTCTGTCGCCATTTTCTTTTTGTTTTATTCTTGTCCAGCTCAGCGGGCGATTGAAGCTCTCCTATTTCACAGTGACAGCCTTTTAAGACATTTCTTTTGAAAAAGAAGAGCTGGTTGGGTTAGAAAATGATTGGGTCATTAAAAAAAAAAAGAAACCCAGACATTTAAAAATAGAATAGGAACCAAACCTTTTTCAGCACAGTTTTGCTTAGCAAAGAAAGAACGCAACCTACTTGAAGGGAAGCCCTTATTCTTCGTATAACAGTCAAATAAAAGCAAACAAAATTAAAGATGATTAAATTGGTTATGAAGAGGCTGCTCGCACAAATTATAATAATCTGTAAGATTCAGGGTAGGGTGTGTTAATCACACCCATCAATATAAACAAACAATGAAGGGCAAATTATTCATAACAACCTTGCTAGTTATTCACATGGGTAAATTCGGTGGGAAAATCTCGGTAGATTTGAAGAAAAAATTGCTTTGGAACGTGTTTTGTGACATTCCGCTTTTCGATTTTCCTTGGAACTCCCTAAAGCAGGGATGTCTGGGGAATTCTGGGAGTTGAAGTCCACAAGTCTCAAAGTTCCCAAGTTTGGACATCCCTGCCCTAAAGCCATATTTCTCAACCTTGCCTACTTTAGGTTGTGTGGACTTCAACTCCCAGAATTCCACAGCCAGTATAGGTAGTCCTCAGCCTGCGACCACAATTGAGCCCAAAATTTATGTCGCTGTGAGAAATTTGATTTGCCCCCATTTTACGACTTTTCTTGTCACCTTAACACCAGGGCTGTTAAGTGAATCTGGTTTTACCACTGACTTTGCTTGTCAGAAGGTCGCAAAAGGGGATCACCTGATCCCTGAAATGTCATAAATATGAATCAGTGGCCAAGGGTCTGAATTTTGATCGTGTGACCATGCGGATGCCGCAGTGGTTATAAGTGTGGAAAAACACTCCTTAGTCACTTTTTTGAGTGCTGTTGTAACTTCAGACAGTCAGTAAACAAACTATTGTAAGTTGAGGGCCACCTGTATTCACAACAAGTTTGCTAGTCATTGACGCGAGTAAACTCGGTAGGGAAAATAAATTTGAAGAAAAGGGTGGTTTGGGGAGTAAGTTTTATAACTCAGATCAACTCCATGGACAATGTTCCTCCAGGCCTTCCTGTCCTCTGCCATCCTCTGGAGTCCATTTAAGCTCACGCCGACTGCTTTGGTGACTCCATCCAGCCACCTCCTTCTCTGTCGTCCCCTTCTTTTTTGCCCTCCGTCTTTCCCAGCATGAGGCGCTTCTCCAGGGAGTCCTTCCTTCTCACTAGGTGGTCAAAGTATTTGAGTTTCCTCTTCAGGATCTGGCCTTCTAAAGAGCAGTCAGGGTTGATCTCCTCTAGGACTGACTGGTTGGATCATCTTGCAGTCCAAGGGACTCAATGCAGGAGTCTTCTCCAGCACCAGAGTTCAAAGGCTTCCATTCTTTGGCACTCAGCCTTTCTTATGGTCCAAATTTCACAGCCATCCATTGCAACTGGGAAAACCACAGCCCTGACTACACGCACTTTTGTTGGCAGGGTGATGTCTCTGCTTTTTAGTATGCTGCCTAGATTTTCCATAGCTTTCCTCCCCAGGAACAAGCATCTTTTAATTTCTTGGCTGCAGTCCCCATCTGCAATGATCTTGGAGCCCAGGACAATAAAATCTGTCCCTACCTCCATTTCTTCTATTGCCCTTAGGACTCCTTAAAGCAGTGTTTCTTTGGTAACAGATAGTCCTTGACTTACAACAATTCACTTAGTCCCCGTTGGAAGTTACAACGGCACAGAAAAAAGTGACTTATGACTATTTTTCATCCTTACGACCGATGCAGCATCCTCATGGTCCAGTGGTTTATATTCGGATGTTTGAGAACTGATTCACATTTATGAAAGTTGCAGCATCCTAGGGTCACGTGATCCCGTTCTGCGGCCTTCTGGCAAGCAAGCTTAACGGGGAACCAGATCACTTAACTGCAACTTTACAGTTGTTAAAAAAAACACGTTGATTCAAAGGTGGCAAAAAAGTTGTAAAATGGGGCAAAACTCACTTAACACATTTCTCACTCAGCAACTTAAATTTTGGGCTCAATTGTGGTTGTAAGTTGAGGATTATCTAAGCGGTGGGTTCCGGATCTGTACCGGTTGGAACGGGCCTGGTGGCGTCCACATCAGTGGTGGGTTTCTGCAGGTTCGCACCTACTCGCGAGAGCCGGTTGGTGAAATTTAGAGAAACGGTGAGAGGGGGTTCCACCGGCGTACCTGGAAGTAAATCTGGCCCGCCGCTGCCAGTGACCCAACGGGAAGGAAAGGAAGGGAAAGGAAGGAAGAAAGGAAGGAAAGAAAGAAAGAAAGAAAGAAAGAAAGAAAGAAAGAAAGAAAGAAAGAAAGAAAGAAAGAAAGAAAGAAAGAGAATTTATCATCACAATTGAGTTCAAAATTTTGGTTGCTAAGCAAGAGCGTTGTTAAATGAGTTTCACCACATTTTAAAAGGTGGCCACTCCCACCCTGTCACATGACTGCCAAGCCACGCCCACAAAATAGGCCACACCTACAGAGTAGGTTCTAAAAAAAATTGAAACCCACCACTGGTCCACATGGACACGCGCATGCGTCTTAGCGCCTCCGCGAGCCTCTGTGACGCTCCAGCTACTCAGCAGAGCGTCACACAGGCGCTGTTCGTGCTGTGCACATGCATGGAAGCGCTGAAGACTTAAAAGACCGGTAAGGAGCTCGGGTGGGCGGGTGGGCCCTCCGAAGCACCATACCGGAACGGTATCGGCCAGTATTTCTTTTTTTGCCAGAAACTGAGAGTAAATGCCAGTTTTCAGCAAAAAAAAAGAATGGTCGTAAATCATAGTCACGTGACTGCGAGATGCTGCAAACGATGTTGGATTTGATTCCACAAAGGCACATTGGTGTGTGCATCTAACCGCAGCTCTTTAAGGCAGTTTTGTGTTTCTTCCAGGTTAATGCAGAGCTGCTTTTCTCTCCTGGCATCACAGAGCTGCAGAGCCTGAAAAATCCTGCAAGTGAGGTTGGCTGTGTAGAATTAATGAGCCCATGGAGCCTGAATGAGAGGGAAAACCTATCAGATAAGGAAGAGCTTATTTAGGGTTGGGTAGCCAAGAAAGAACAGGGGATGCTGTGGCTCAGGGCCTAAGGCGCTTAGCTTGTCGATCAGAAAGGTTGGCAGTTTGGTGGTTCGAATCCCTAGCACTGCATAACGGAGTGAGCTCCTATTACAGTGATGGCTAACCTTTTTTGGCTCGCGTGCCAAAAGCGGGGGGAGCGCAGGGGGGTCGTGCGTGGGCGTGCCACACCCATAATGCTAGGTGCACGACCCCCTGCTTTTGGCACGCTTTTTTGCCCTCCCCAGGCTCCAGAGGCTTTTTAGGAGCCTGGGGAGGGTGAAAACAACCTCCGCCCCCACCTCCAGAGGCTTCAGGAGCTTCCCTGAAGCCTCCAGAGGGTGAAAAACGGCCTCAAAAGAAGGCCTAAATCAGCTGGCCAGCACACACAAGCACGCTGGAGCTGACAGGGCAACGCCTTGCGTGCCCTGAGAAATGGTTCCGCGTGCCACCTGTGGCACCCGTGCCATAGGTTCGCCATCCCTGTCCTATTACATGTCCCAGCTTCTGCCAATCTAGCAGCCTGAAAGCACCGTGAAAAGTGCAAGTAGAAAAAAATAGGGACCACCTTTGGTGGGAAGGTAACAGCTTTCCGTGCACCATCGGTGTTTAGTCATGCTGGCCACATGACCACCGAGACGTCTTTGGACAGCGCTGGCTCTTTGGCTTTGAAACGGAGATGAACACCGCCCCCTAGAGTCAGGAACGACTAGCACATATGTGCGAGGGGAACCGTTAGGGATACCCTTTATTGGAGTTGGAATTCATGACTTGGACCAATAGAAGAGAGTATTTGAGGGGTTCTTGATGTTGTCTGAGCTTGACTGTATTCCTGAAGATGTTTCATGACCCAGCTAGGTTACACTATCAGTGGTGGGAGCGAGTGGGGTTTCCTCACCTCTAAGAGCTTCCATCAGATTGTTAATTGTTCAATATCTGCAGCTCAAGGTTGAATTTGGGGTCCTTGGTGCTCTTTGTGCATGTAAAAATGCAAGTAGAAAAGATAGGAGACACCTTTGGTGGGAAGGTCACAGCGTTCTGTGCATCTTTGGCATTTAGTCATGCCGGCCACACGACCATGGAGACGTCTTTGGACAGCGCTGGCTCTTCGGCTTTGAAATGGAAATGAGCACCGCCCCCTAGAGTCAGGAACGACTAGCCCATATGTGAGAGGGGAACCTTTACCTTTACCCAGTCAAGAAAAAAGGAAGGAAGGAAGGAAAGAGAGGGAGAAAGAGATGACCGAGAGAGAGAAATCTGGGAAAGGCATTTCAGAAAAGTTTTGTTTTATGGAATCTGTTTTTTAAGGATGGTCCGAAGGCAGAACTGTTGCAAAACATGATTAACCCCTCATTGTACCACCAATTCCTCTAGATCTGTGTTACTCAATCTCATGAACCTTAACACGTGCGGATTTCAAATCCCAGAATATTCCAGCTGGTATGAGAAACCAGGGTTGTCTTTTAGCAACAATCGTGGCTTTAAAAAAATTTGACAAAACCGCTGTGGTTATTACAATATATGCAGTCCTTGTCTTAGGACAGCAATTGAGTCCAAAATTCCTGTTGTTAAGCGAGACCATTGTTAAGTGAAGTTTGCGCCGTATTGCGACCTTTCTTGCCCTGTTGGGAAGTGAATTACTGCAGTTGTTAAGTTAGCAGCGTTGTTAAATGAATCTGGCTTCCCCATTGACTTTGCTTGTCAGAAGGTTGCAGAAAGGGATCACGTGAGCCTGGGACACAGCGACCGTCATAAATATGAGTCGGTTGCCAAATGTCTAGATTTTGATCACGTGACCATGGGGATGCTACATATGTAAGTGTGAAAAATGGCCTTACTCACTTTTTTCAGTGCCGTTATAATTTTGAATAGTCAATAAATGAAAGGTTGTAAGCAGAAGTGGGATTCAGCCGGTTCGGAGCAGTTCACCTGAACCGGGAGCAGCAAGTGGTGGGATATGACTGGTACACCCCAGTATGGGCGTACCGGTGCCTGCTGGAAGCACCAGGTACAATTCTGGTACGGTGCTCCTGTGAGCCCACCTGCCCACCCGTTCTCCTTACTGGTATTTGAGCTGTTCCGGGCTTCCGCGCGCACACACGGAGCGTACGGCGCCTCCGTGACGCTCCACCGAGCAGCTGGAGCTTCATGGAGGCATCGCAGAGCGTCATAGGCGGTAGGTACGCATGCACATACTGCATGCGTTAATGTCGTGGACGTCTGGCCGTATTGCACCATACCGGTTGCAACGGGATCCAGAACCCCCCTCCCCCACTGAAACCCACTGTCAGACTCCGTTTTGCTGCTTGCTTCGGCTGCCATTGAAACAGGGAGGGAGGGCCTATGATATTTGGGAATGGGACTGTATGGTGCAGGAGGGCGATTTGGAGAAGGGAGTATGTTCTCACCATCTACTTTGCATATCACTGGCTGGTGGTCAAGGTCAACGGTCTTGCATGCCACCCTGATGATGCTCCTGGAGATGCAACCCACATGACACCTAAGGGGATTGCGCATTGGACAATAGGATGGGGGTTGTTGGGGGGAGGGGGATGGACATATTGATATGTATGATTTCGCACGCTGGGATCTCAGACCTTGCTTTACCTCGCTGCTATCTTTTCATAACCAGTAAAACTACTCTTAATTCTTTGAAATGGAGTTGAGTGGATTCTTTCTTGGTCATCGTTAGAGGCAGACCTGACACCCACCTACCCACCCACTCTGGCTTCAAAACGTCCTATATAGCCTCACTTTTGATGCCGTGCACATGCGCGCATGCCACCTGCACGAGCAAAGCACATGTTTGGAAGGCCACACCCATGTGCAGAAGGTGTGCACACTTCCACAGTTTGCAAACTGGTGGTAAACCTAAGTGAATCCCACCTCTGATTGTAAGTCCAGGGCTACCTGTAAGTGACTCCATTCTTTCACTTCACAAAACAATGTTAGCAAATGATTGTGCTTTAACCACTTCCATGTTGAGAAACAGCTGGGTTTCTCATCTGAAAGCACCTTTCCCCAAAGTCTCTCTCTGGCTACCACGTAATGCCCACCAAGTGTTTTTGAGAAACAAATAGAGTAGGTGAAAGATGAGATGCCTTTAAAATAATTAGGATGGCACCTGCTGGTGATGTTGTATTTTAAGAGTCTTGTCAGCATTTCCTCCTAAGTATCTGTTTTCGGGAGATTAAAGGTTAATTGGGAAATATTTTTCCACATAGCTAAGTCATTAGAGGAAACATTTGAGGTGCAGCTTTGCTATCAATAAGGATTGCTTTTGCTGAGTAGGAGACTTTGAGGAGTTTGTGAGTTCTTTTTCGCTTGAATAGTGTTTACAGTATCTAAATCTGCCTACACCAGACACTTGATAGGCAGGAGCAACTCAGCAAGATTCTGTCAATAGATCCCTTCTCTTGATTTCAGAATCTTTGGTGACAGTTGATTCACCAGAAGTCTGATCCTATCACTGTCCTGCACGGTTTCCACCCTCCCCCCAATGGCCTTGACCTCAGTATAACTCACATTTAAGATCAACAAAGCTCTTTGAATCAGACCTAATGTAGAATTTTATTTCATTTTATTTATTTCGTTTGTTAACCATGTGCGAGGTAACAGGTATAAGTACAAACATGATCATGAACACAGGAAACGGGGACAAATAAATGGGGACAGTAGGACAGGGACGGTAGGCACGCTGGTGCGCTTATGCACGCCCCCTTTACGGACCTCTTAGGAACGGGCTGAGGTCCACGGTGGACAGTTTGAGGTTGAAGCTGTGGGGAGTGTGAGGTTGTAACAACGGAGTCAGGTAGAGCATTCCAGGCATTGACCACTCTGTTGCTGAAGCTATATTTTCTGCAATCGAGTTTGGAGAGGTTTACCTTGGGTTTGTATCCATTGTTTGCCCGTGTATTGTTGAGGTTGAAGCTGAAGTAGTTGTTGACAAGTAGGACATTGCAGCAGACAATTTTGTGTAAAACGTTTAGATCAGACCGTAGGCCAGGGGTGGCGAACTGTGGTTCTTTTATGACTCATGGACTTCACTACCCAGAATTCCTGAGCCAGCATGGCTGGCTCAGGAATTCTGGGTATTGCAGTCCATGAGTCATAAAAGAGCCACAGTTCGCCACCCCTGCCGTAGGCGGTGTAGTCCAAGCCGAAAATTTCAAGCCTGATGGCATAAGGCAGGGGTCAGCAAACTGTGGCTCTGGAGCCGCATGTGGCTCTTTCATCCATTTGCTGTGGCTCCCTGTCGCCAGTCAGCTCCAAAATTGATAGAGCTTTTGATTAGGACAGGTAGAGTTAAAATGACATTGTGCTAGGAGAAGACTCTATGATGGGGGGAACCAGACTTCTGGTCAGCTCCAGAATTCAATTGTGGGGGCTTCCAATTAGGATGTTTGTGGCTCTTTGAATGTTTAAGATTGCTGACCCCTGGCATAAGGGATTCTATTGTGAGCAGAGGAGTGGAGGATTCTTCTCATGAAATACCTCTGGACCCGCTTAATCGTATTAATGTCTGATATCCAGTGTGGATTCCAAACAGATGAGCTGTATTCGAGAACTGGTTTGGCAAAGGTTTTGTATGCCCTAGTTCAGGGGATGGGCAAACTTTGCAACTTTAAGTCTGAAGGACTTCAGCTCCCAGACTTCAAAGCTGGCTGGAGAATTCTGGGAGCTGAAGTTCTTCAGACTTAAAGTTGCAAAGTTTGCCCATCCCTGCCCTAGTTCTATAATGGCGAACCTATGGCACATGTGTCGGAAGTGGCATGCAGAGCCATCTCTCCGGGCACGCAAGCTGTCGCCGGGCACGCAAGTTGCTCTTCCGGGTTCCGGCGCACCAGCCAGCTGGTATTCACATGTGTGGGACTGCCAGAAACCAGAAGAGCAGCTGCCCAGTGCTCATGCACACATTGGGAAGATGATCTTCTGGTTTCCAGTGCATGCATGCGCACCGATCATCCAGTCTTCCGGTTTCTGGCACGCATGCTCGCACAAAGACCAGCTGGCCAGTGCACATGCGTATGCCAGAAACTTGAAGATCATCTTCTCGGTGCATGCATGGGCACTGGGCAGCTCCTCTTCTGGTTTCTGGCACACGCACACACGTATGTGCTCACGCACTTCGTTTTGGCACTTGGTGCCAAAAAGGTTTCGCCAACACTTGCCCTAGTTACCAGTACAGTGTTACCGGAGAAGAAGCTTCGCAAAATTAGGTTAACAACTGTTAATGCCTTTTTGGCAATGCTATTACAATGGGATTGAGTAGGAAGAGTCTTGAGATGACTATGTATTAAGTGAGACTTCCAACACTGTTTCTTTTCCAGTTGTGTAGACTTCAACTTGCAGGATTTGAAGGTACTGTACAGCCAAGGAGGTTAAAGGTTATTGAAAACCATGCCTCTGCAGGACACACAGGTTGAGGCAGCTGGAGGGAGTATAGCCAGCAATGGCTGTTACGAAATCTTAGTTCTCAAAAGGTTAACTCAACCTTTGTAGATTCAGTGATAGCTCAGTCTTTGAGATGCACTCTTTGTTTCTAAGCGAGACATTTATCAAATGAATTTTGCCATATCTGTGTTGGGAGAAATGTCCATCTGGGTTCAGTTCCAAGTGGAGAAAAAGACACTGGAAACATGGTGGCTATTTGGAAAGATGGTTTAAGGGTGGGCATGGAGTGGGGTTATACCCTCTGTTGGGATTTGAATTTGAGCTTGTATTCTGATTGGTTGTCAGACACCCATGGGGCACTGCAGGGGTAACTTTGTAGGTTGTCTGTGTCCTAGGCTTGGTTGAGCCTTGCTGGGTGATGATGTAATTAAGGGGCTTTGGGAAATTCCTCCTATGGCTCTGCCGGAAGGAGGTGAATCTTTGTTATGTAGAATAGACTGGCCCAGGCCTTAATGGTCCATTGACAAAGATGGGGGCTGAGTTTCCTAAAATATCCCATTTTCCTATGAGAGGGGTGGGTGCTAACCAGGGGTGAAATCCCGCAGGTTCTGACAGGTTCTGGACAAACAGTAGCGAAAATTTTGAGTAGGTCGGAGAACCGGTATCGGAAATTTTGAATAGTTCAGAGAACTGGGAAATGCCATCTCTGGGTGGTCCCAGAGAGGGGTGGGAATGGAGATTTTGCAGTATCTTTCCCCTGCCATGCCCACCAAGCCACACCCACCAAACCACACCATGCCCTCCAAGCCACACCCACAGAACCAGTAGTAAAAAAAATTCACTAAAGGAGGGAAGGAAGGAAGGATTGATTGATTATGTGCTAACTTCCTACATCTGTTAGGTCAGGGGTTAGCAAACTGCAGCTCTAGAGCTGCATGTGGCTCTTTCATCCCTCTGCTGCGGCTCCCTCAACAGTCAGCGCCACAATTTTGAGAGGAGCTTCCGATGGGGTGTGTGGAGAGGGAAGCACAGTGCGCCAGGAGAAGATTCTATGGCAAGGGGAAAGGTTGTGTCCACAATTGATAGGGCTTTCGGTTATGACAGGTAGAGGCAAAGGGATGCCGTGCTAGGAGGAGACTCTATGGTGGAGAAACTGGACTTCCGGTCAGCTACAGAATTGAACAGGGGGCTTCCGGTTAGGACCTTTGTGGCTCCCGGTGTTTTCTTTTCTGTGGGAAACGGGTCCAAATGGCTCTTTGAATGTTTAAGTTTGCCGACCCTTGTGCTAGGTGACACATGGACTTAGTAACTGAACTTAGTAACATGGTTGTTAAGTGAATCTGGCTTCCCCATTGCCTTTGCTTGTCAGGTCGCAAAAAGTGATTGCATGACCAAGGGACACTGCAATGGACCTATTGGACCGGGACGCCCTTCGCACAGTCACTCGTGCCCTTGTGACATCCCGCCTAGACTACTGCAATGCTCTCTACATGGGGCTTCCCCTGAGGTGCACCCGAAGACTGCAGCTAGTCCAGAATGCGGCCACGCGGGCAATTCTGGGAGCCTCCAGATACTCCCACGTGTCACCACTCCTGCGCGAGCTGCACTGGCTGCCTGTGGTCTTTCGGGTGCACTTCAAGGTGCTGATTACCATCTTTAAAGCGCTCCATGGCACGGGACTTAGTTATCTGCGAGATCGCATCCTACCCCACACATCCCTTCAACCAGTTCGCTCCCACAGAGAGGGACTTCTCCGGGTGCCGTCCACTAGGCGACGCCCAGGGGAAGGGCCTTCTCTGTGGTGGGCCCAACCCTCTGGAACGACCTTCCCCCCCGAGTTAAGAACAACTTCGGACCTCCGCTCCTTCCGTCAAAAGCTTAAGACCCACTTCTTCCAACAGGCCGGCCTGGCCTGATCTACCGTTCCAGCCTTAGTCTGAATATGTAAATTTGTTTTAACTGGGTTTTAAGGGTTTTTTTAAGGATCTTAGGTTTTTAGTTATTATGTTTTAACCTTTTAAATTTTAGCACAGTGCGGTTATATAAATCCGAAATAAAATAAATAAATAAAAATAAATAAATAGCACAGGGATATAGTTGGTTTAATTTGATTTTAGATATTTATAAATGTTTCTATGTTTTGTATGTTTTTTAATCTCCTGTGCACCGCCCCGAGTCCCTTTGGGGAGAGGGTGCGGTTTACAAATTAAATTTGAATTGAATTGAATGGTTATAAATATGAACCAGTTGGTGAGCATCTGAGTTGTGATCATGTGATCATAGGGATTCCGCTACATTCCTAAGTGTAAAAACTGGTCCTAAGTCATTTTTTTCACTGCTGAGATAGAGGAGAGAGAGCAGAGAGCCCTTCTAGCACTGATGATGTCATCTCCTATCTCCACGCAAACAACTAAGCTCAGAGATCACGAAGGATCCCACACGCATGAATCCAATTTGCGAGAAATCTTAGTTTGCCTTCCCGATCAAGAGATTACTGATCTCCTCCTAAGATATCAAACATGGCCAAACCACCCCCAAAAAACGTTCTTAGCAACAAACGCAGGAGTCCATCGGTCCTTCCTTTTCATCAATTGTAGTTTCAGGTTTGATTTTCTTCTGCTAATTAAATGATGTTAGTTTTTTTCATTGTTCTGGGAACTTGAGTAATTAGCTTTAAAAAAAAAAAAAAAAAGAACCGTACGGCTTGACATTCAGCATGTAATTGCTGCAGGAATCGCTCATTTATCCTACATTTTTAGCGGAGCTTATGATGGAAAGCGCCTGATTTATAGAGAAGAATCACTTATTCCTTTGTGGTCCTTATCCACTCCAACCAGTTAATGATTTGCCATTCCATCATCGCCCCCGCCGAATCCCCCCCTCCCCCCCCAGTTCTTTCCTTCTCCCGCATGTCATGCCTGCCGAGCATTGTCCATCTGTCACTTCTTGAAAAGCAGCCCCAGTGAATGACGGTCCTTCATGGCGTCTCTCCATTGTCTGCTGCAGCGGATGGAACAATGAGTCCGCCTCTCAGGTCACGTTTTCCTAGCAAAAGCGTTTGCCTTTTATTTCTTTGCAGATCGGCCCGGAACTTTACAACACAGAGTTGGAGACTCCCTCTGCTTTGTCTTTCCCTCCCTCCCTCTCCCTGCCCCCCTCCCTTCCCCATTTTTTGAAGAGCAAGCTTCATTGAGTCCCCGTCCTCCCCCATCCTCTGCCTTTTGTTGGATGACCTTGGAAATGAGTGGTTTGTCCATTGTTTTGGCTTCCCTGTGGCTCCACAGTATACAGGTAGCCCTCGACCACACTTGGAATATTGCATCCAGTTTTGGTCACTGTTGGAAGAAAGGTCCTTCTGGGTTCAGTTCCAAGTGGGGAGAAAGACACTGGAAGCATGGTGGCTGTTTGGAATTATGATTTTTAATGGTGGACAGGATCACACGCCTTGATGATGTTGGGTGAAGAAAAAAAGGGGACAAGATGCTGAGAAGCCCTGGGTTTTATGCTGTCTCTGCCTTTTGAACTTGAGCTTGCATTCTGATTGGTTGTCAGACCCCCATGGGGCCACGCAGGAGCAACTCTGTAGGCTGTGTTTTGAATCCAAGCTTGGTTGAGCCTTGCTGGGTGATGATGTATTGAAAGGGATTTGGGATTCCTATTATGGCTCTGCCTGAAGGAGGTAGATCTTTGTTATGTAGAATATTATTTATTTATTTTATTATTTATTATATTTATACCCCGCCCTTCTCCAAGCGGACCCAGGGCGGTGCACAGGAATGTTAAAATACATACAAAACATATAAAATTAAAAAAAAACTTATTCTAATAAAATCCTGCGCTAAAAACCGAATTAAAAATCCCCAAATTTAAAACTATCTAAAAGTCAGTAATGGAGGTTACGCTAGAATAGACTGGCTCAGAACTTAATGGCCCATTGACAAAGGTGTGTGTGTGTGCCTTTGTCAACTTTCTGCCTCCCTTTTAGGGGAAATATTCTGCCTTTTTAATATTTCCTAAAATATATCATTTCCTAGGAGAGGGATGGGCGATAACTTCCTACAGTCACCATGATATAAAAAAGATGAGGAGACTCTAGAAAGAGTGCAGAGAAGAGCAACCAAGATGATTAGAGGACTGGAGGCGAAAACATACGAAGAACGGTTGTAGGAATCGGGTATCTCTAGTCTAGTGAAAATAAGGACTAGAGGTGACGTTTCCCCTTTCTGGATCGTGACACCCTACACACGGTCACTCAAGCCCTCGTCATTTCCTGCCTGGACTACTACAATGCTCTCTACATGGCGCTTCCCTTGAGGTGCACCCGGAGACTCCAGCTAGTACAGAATGCGGCCGCACGGGGGATCTTGGGGGCCTCTAGACGCTCCCATGTAACACCTCTCCTGCGCGAGCTGCACTGGCTGCCTGTGATTTTCCGAGTGCGCTTCAAGGTGTTAGTAACAACCTTCAAAGCGCTCCATGGCAAGGGACCTGAATATTTGCAAGACCGTCTCCTACCGCATACCTCCCATCGACCAGTCCGCTCCCACAGAGAGGGTCTCCTCAGGGTCCCGTCGGCTAGCCAATGTCGGCTGGTGACCCCTAGGGGGAGAGCCTTCTCTGTGGCAGCTCCAACCCTCTGGAATGATCTTCCCCCCCGACCTGCGCACAACCACGGACTTGTGCCTCTTCCGCCGGGCCCTGAAAACTCATCTATTTCGTGCGGCCGGCCTGGCGTAGCTTTTAAATTTATTTTATCAACTGGGTTTTATTGGGACTTTTTAGAACAGGTTCTTGTTTAATTTGTTTTTATTATATTTATTGTACCCAAGGTTTTATTATGATTGCCTGTTCACCGCCCTGAGTCCCGCAAAGGAGATAGGGTGGTATATAAATTTGAATAAAGTAAAGTAAAGTTAAGTAAGACGTGATAGCCCTGATCCAATATTTGAGGAGCTGCCACAAGGAAGAGGGGGAGTGGATCAATATATTCTCCAAAGTACCTGAAGGCAGGACAAAAAGCAATGGATGAAACCTGATCAAGGAGAGAAGCAACCTGGAATTAAGGAGAAATTTCCTGACACTTAGAACAATTAACCTGTGGAACAATTAATGAGAGGTTGTGGATGCTCTAACAATGGAGGTTTGTAAGAAGAGATTTCACAACCATTTGTCTGAAATGGTGTATGGTTTCCTGCTTGAGCAGGGGGTTGGACTAGAAGACCTCCAAGGTCCCTTCCAACTCTGTTATTCTGTTATTCTGACTTTCAACCATTCGTTTACTTGATAACGGCACTGAAAAAAGTGACGTGGGCGTTTTTCACACGCATGACAGTTGCAGCATCCCATGGTCATGTGATCAAAATTCTGACGCTTTGCCACTGGTTCATATTTATGACGGATCACCTTTTGCAACCTTTTGTTGTATGTTATGATTTATGATGATCTCATTTTATTCCTCCTGTGTCCAGTCGCCCAGCCAATAAGAAATTCTATTTTGTTCTGTTATGTTGTGTTCTATACTATTTATAGGAATAGCACTTAGACTTTTGTATCGCTTCCCAGTGCTTTTACAGCCCTCTCTAAGCGGTTTACAGAGTCATCCTATTGCCCCCCAACAATCTGGGTCCTCATTTTACCCACTTCGGAAGGATGGAAGGCTGAGTCAACCTTGAGCCTGGTGAGATTCGATCTGCCAAATTGCAGTCAGCCGGCAGTCAGCCGAAGTAGCCTTCTAACCACTGCGCCACGGCGGCTCTTATAAAATAGGAGTGGGCTTCTGTCATGAAGTTGGGGGCAATATCTTGACTTTTTTGACCTGGTTTCCCTCAGCAAGCATTATTTTCCCTCTGCTTTGTACTCAAGGCATTTCCTTAATCACATTCCCAGCTCGAGAGTATAATAAGCTTGCACCCAGCTTAGCAATGCTTCCTTCACTTTCTCTTTCCTCCTGTGAGGCTTTTCTGAAGTGAGAAGCACAGGTTTTCCATCTCTGGGCAGGAAGTGTTCTGACGTAGGCTTCACAAAATCACAAAACAGCCTCCTTGTCCCAACAAACCCCTTTTTATTTGGCAGATGTGAATTGCTAGCATTGACATCCAGCAAAGTCCTGGCAAACAGTCTTTCAAGGGTGAATTGCAACCACAGACCTTATCAGTCTTGGACAGTTGCCAGGCAGATAGCTTCCAAGCACAACGCTGTACAAGGAAATAGTTGGCCAGGAATCTCTGTGAGTCACGAAGCCAGATAAGCGAATCTTCACATTAATTAAACAAACTAATTGTCTCCTGCAAATTCCCCTCCCCTTTTGCTCCTATTTATGATTTACCAAGGCATTTGACAAGGTGGACCATAGCCTACTACTAAAGTAGAAAAATGTGGGTTAGACAGCATCACCAGCAGATGGATTCGTAAGTGGCTGACCAACTGCACTCAACGTATAGTCCTCAATGGAACTGCTTCTACGTGGAGGGAAGTATGCAGTGGAGTCCCCCAAGGCTCTGTTTTAGGCCCAGGACTCTTCAACATCTTCATCAATGATTTGGATGAGGGGATAAATGGGGAACTCATCAAATTTGCAGACGACACCAAGCTGGCAGGAATAGCCAACACTCCAGAAGATAGGCTTAAGATACAGAAGGATCTAGACAAACTTGAACATTGGGCACTATCTAACAAAATGAAATTCAATGGTGAAAAGAGTCAGGTTCTACATTTAGGCAACAAAAAGGAAATGCACAGGTACAGTATAGGTGGTACCTTGCTCAATAGTAGGAACTGTGAAAGGGATCTTGGAGTCCTAGTGGACAACCATTTAAATAGGAGCCAGCCGTGTGCAGCAGCTGTCAAAAAGCCAATACAGTTCTAGCTGCATAAACAGAGGGATAGAATCAAGATCACGGGAAGTGTTAATACCACTTTATAATCCCTTGGGAAGGCCACACTTGGAATACTGCATTCAGTTTTGGTCTCCACAATGTAGAAAAGATGTGGAGACTCTAGAAAGAGTGCCTCTGACCTCTGTTCCTTCATTGTTCCCTTGACAGCTCTGTGCATGCACACATCGGGAACAGGCTCCAGCTGTTCTTCTGCCCCACTTATCTCCAACTCTGAAGATAACTAGCTGATAACTGTCAGATGGCCCTGGCCCCATCTCTGCCTCCGATGCAGAGCACCCATCAGAGCCTTCCCCAGACTCCAGCACTGGCCCATGTCTCTCACTGCCCAAGTCTGCCGCCAGTTCCACTGGCGGGCCACAACAGGAAGTGAGTGGTATTTGCCAAGAGAGATTGCAGGGGCAGCTTTCAAGCACTTTGCCAATACAGGTAGTCCTCCAGTTCATTTAGTGACTGTCCATAATCACAATGGCACTGAAAAAGTGACTTATGACCATTCTTCACATTTACAACCGTTGCCGCATCCCTGTGGTCACGTGATCAAAGCTCGGACACTTGGCAAACTGAAACATTTAGGATGGTGGCAGTGTCCCAGGGTCATGTGATCAACTTCTGACCAGCAAAGTCAATGGGGAAGCTAGAATTCACTTAACAACCGTGTGACTAACTTAACAACTGCAATACTTTGCTTAATAACTATAGCAAGAAAGGTGGTAAAATGGGGCGAAATCCACTTAGTAAATGTTTCACTTAGCAACATAAAGTTTATGCTCATATTCTGGTTGTGAGTCAAGGACTACATGTATAAGGAACGGGGCAAACTACTTGAGGAGCCTATAAAGATAAGGTGACCAGATTTTAACATTGGTAAAGTGGGACACGGGACAAATTGTTAAAAATCGGGACTGTCCCGCCAAAAGCGGGACGTCTGGTCACTTTATATAAAGATATTTAATTTAATAGCTGGAACGTGGATAAGGGATGGATAACAGTGTTAGTTAATTGATTGGAGAGTGTGAGCTCCTGCATGAGGTAATCTATGTTATGATTGGTTGCTGGGTATAAAGGGGGAGTTTCCCTTTTTCCCCGCCTTTTTCTTCTGTGTGCTCTGCATGCTATTCTGTGATTTACCTGACAATTTACCTCACGATGTTAATGAGGACGATTTACCTCACGATGTTAATGAGTGCCTTACTATCTTATTTACTGTAAATATAGATGTTAAATATATTTATAAATTTAAATATAAAACTACAAGTTCATTTCAACATCTTCGACTTCATTGGGACACTGGCTGCTCAATTCCCTGACAGCTCCCATGAGTAGTTTTGCCAAGGCCAGTGGGTGCCATCTTGCCTTCAATGGGGCAAAGCAAGTTAGCTCAGTGGATTGAAACGAATCTCAGTTGCTGCAATGACAGGCCTTGTTAGCTTGCGCACTTCACTAAGCCTCGTTTAAATGATGATTAAATTGGTTTAATTAAACTGTAAGAAGCAAAACAAAGATAGTCCTTGACTTACAACAGTTCACTTAGTGACCGTTCAAAGTTACGACACTGAAAAAAGTGACTTATGACCATTTTTCACACTTATGACTGTGGCAGTCATGTGATTTACATTTGGATGCTTGGCAACTGACTCACATTTATGACGGTTTCAGTGTCCTGGGATCATGTGATTCCCTTTTGTGACCTGATAAACAAACTCAATGGGGAAACCAGATTTGTTTAACAATAGTGTTCCTAAATTAACAACTGTAGTGATTCACTTAACAACAGTGGCAAGAAAAGTAGTAAAATGAATTGAAACTCACAACAAAGTTCCCATTTAGCAACATACATTTCGGGCTCAATTGTAGTTGTAACTTGAGGACTACCTGCACATGAATATAAGCAAAACAAAAAATAGTTTTTAAAAGTTAAAAATTTTAAAGCACTAATCTCTAAACCAAATAAAAACAATTCAACTGCAGGCAGTCCTCGACTTATGACCATAATTGAGTCCAAACTTTTTATGTTGTTAAGTGAGACATTTGTTAAGTGAGGTTTCCACTATTTTACGACTTTTCTAGCCATATTTGTTAAGTGAATCATTGCAGTTGTTAAATTAGTAACACAGCTGTTAAGTGAATCTGGCTTCCCTGTTGACTTTGCTTGTTAGAAGGTCGCAAAACCAGGATATTGTGATCGTCACAAATATAAACCAGTTGCCAAGTGTCCAAATGTGACCACAAGGATGCTACAACGGTCGTAAGTGTGAAACATGGTCATGTCACTTTTTTCTGTGCAATTGTTTTTTGTTTTTGTTTTTTTGTTTTTTTTTTATAAACATTATAACAAAAATAACATATACAATACAATATTTCACCCAGTGCTATACAATGGAAAGGAAGGTTTGGTTCTTCAGGTATCTTCAAATATCTTTAAGTTCTCCAAAATCCACGTTCTCTGGGTACAGGTGTCGAAGCATCCAAGGTCCCAAGTGCATAGTCCACAAATGGCTTCCAAGTCTTCCAAAAAACATCCTTTTTATAAACGCCCTCTCTGAATTTAATATCACATGTCATTTTATCATTTAAGGCTAATTTCCACATTTCACAATACCACTCTTCTATTTTAATATTCGTCTCCATTTTCCAATATCTTGCTATTATAATTCTGCCCATTATAATCATAATTCTAATCAATTCTTTCTCATATTTTGTTAATTCTAATTCCTTATCAATAATAATATAGTTTCTAATCTCAATGTTATTCTTTTCTTTGTCATTTCAAATATCATTTCCTCCAATTTCTGCCAAAACTTTTTAACTTTATCACATTTATACCACATGTGTTCGTACGTTCCCAATTCCATATTACACCTCCAACATTTATTACTTATTTTTTTATCCATCAATGATAACCTCAATGGAGTCAGATACCATTTCCAAACAACCTTAAAATTATGCTCTTTAATCCTTATGGATAAAATCCTCATGATTCGACTCTTCCAATTCACATTCCAATCCGCGTCTGATATTTTAATCTTAAATTCATCCTCCCAGTTCATCTTCATTGCCATTTGTGGTTTCTCATTAAAATTTGTAATCTTGTATATCTTACTAACGAGTCCCTTTAACCCAATTTCGTCCTTAATAATTTGAGATACTAAGTTTTCAAATTCAGTTTCGTTTCTACCTATTTTACATATTCCCCTTACATTCGTAGTCCATTTTTCTATCTGTATTTTTTCAAACCAATTTAACCCCAATTTTTCCATTATTTCTTTTCTTCTACTTTCATTTCCTAACGTTTTTAACCAATCTATTATACTTTATATATTTTCCTCTTCCATTACTTTCTCACGGATTGTGTTGGTTTTAATCGGCCAGTTTCCAATTGTCTTTCCCAAAAAGGTTATATCTGGGATTAATATTTTAACAAATTTATTCCAAATTTTACTCAATCCCTTTAACCAATAACTATTGATTACCTTTTTTGACTTTGCTTTATCTAGAAACCATGCAGGACCAAATCTCTTAATATCTTTTAACTCTAAATCTCCCCAGTGTCCATCTCCTCTTTTAAGTATTTTTACCACAGTTCTAATACTATAGGCCCGATAATAATTAAGTAGATTGGGAATTCCCAATCCACCTTCCTTTTGGTTTTGATACCACATTTTCTTCATTAACCTAGGTCTTTTCCCACCATTACAAAATTTATCTAATTTCTTCTGATATCCTTCCATATCTTTCTCTGTCAAATTTAATGGTAGCATCTCAAATAAAAAATTGAACTTTGGTAGCAACATCATCTTACACATTTTCAGTGCAATTGTAACTTGGAATGGTCACTAAACGAACTGTTGTAAGTCGAGGACTAACTGGATACCAATAATGACCCTCTTCAGATAGGATTTTTTTCCCCAATTCAATTTTTAAACTACACAGAATCATATTGGCTAGTTTTCCCATTACAAGTAGTCCTTGACTTATAACCTATGATCATTGAAGTTATAGTTATGAGGACAACCTGATCACGTGATCACATTTTGACTGCTGGGCAAGCAGCCTGCATTTATGCCTGTTTGCAACATCATGTGGTCATGTGATTGATTTACAATTGATTTTTGCTAGAAACTGGCATTTCCTTTCTGTTTCCAGGGAAAAAGTGGCCCAGAGCAAACAATGGCTTTGTTTAATGACCGCTGTGTTTGCTTAACAACTGCCGTATTTACTTTACAACTGATGTGTTCGCTTAAAAAGCACTGTGTATGTATAACATTGCTGAGTTTTAGTTTACGACTGCCACATTTGCTTAGGGAAGTGACGGTGAACCTTTTCTGCACTTGGTGCCAAAAAGGAAGCGCATGCGATCATCTGTGCTGCAACCCAGAGGACATGCGCATGCTGGAAAATGAACTTCCAGTTTCCGGCGCATGCATGCACACCAGCCAGCTGGTCTTTCAGTTACTGGCGCACATGCATGTGTGATGATCAGCTGGTTGGCGCGCATGCTCTAAAACAGAAGACCAGCTCTTCCAGCTTCCAACACTGCCACACAATACAATACAATACAATAGCAGAGTTGGAAGGGACCTTAGAGGTTATCTAGTCCAACTCCCTGCCTAGGCAGGAAACCCTATACCATTTCAAGCAAATGGCTATCCAACATCCTCTTAAAGACTTCCAGTGTTGGGGCATTCACAACTTCTGAAGACAAGCTGTTCCACTGATTAATTGTCCTAACTGTCAGGAAATTTCTCCTCAGTTCTAAGTTGCTTCTCTCCTTGATTAGTTTCCACCCATTGCTTCTTGTTCTGCCCTCAGGTGCTTTGGAGAATAGTTTGACTCCCTCTTCTTTGTGGCAACCCCTGAGATATTGGAAGACTGCTATCATGTCTCCCCTAGTCTTATTAAACTAGACATACCCAGTTCCTGTAACTGTTCTTCATATGTTTTAGTCTCCAGTCCCCTAATCATCTTGGTTGCTCTTCTCTGCACTCTTTCTAGAGTCTCCACATCTTTTCTACATCGTGGTGACCAAAACTGAATGCAGTATTCCAAGTGTGGCCTTACCAAGGCCTTATAAAGTGGTATTAACCCTTCACGTGATCTTGATTCTATCCCACACACATGAAGGCCAGCTGATCATTGTGTGTGCATGCGTGCCAGAAACCCAGAAGAAGAAAGGGTGGCACCGTAAGTGCCAGGTGACATGGCTCTGTGTGCCACTTTTGACACTCATGCCATAGGTTCGCCATCACGGGCTTAGGGCCTGCCACAAAAAAAGGAGCAAAATCAAGTCAGTTACATGATGGCCTCTTTTAAAACCATCATGAGTTACCGCAATAATTACCAGATTCAGTTAACGGTTGTAAGTTGGGGACTGCCTATTCAGCCGCGAAGTGCCAGCTCTAACGCTGAGACGATACACATAATACATCAACCCAATCTTAGATAATTGGCATACACGTATCATTCCAGGAATACATGATGGTCTTTTTGGCCTCACGCCAAGCATAATAAACCCAAAGTTCTTCGTCAATAGACAATTTCCAGATTTGTAGAATATGCTTTTTGCAACACGTTGACACCTTTTAAATCTTGACTGGCTTCCAAGGAGCAGATTTATCGTAATACAAAAAATACCAAGGAAAAAGATTGACGCATGTTGCAGAGCGCGTTTTCCACCCAGCCCAGTTGAAAAACATTATGATAGCAGCAAGTTTGATCTTTAGAAAGATGGAGACGAGCCAGATCTCTCTGCCAGAAGAGGATGCCAATTGTCTACTAGGTGGAATGAGAAGAAAAACTAAACACTAGGTAGGGTTTTTTTTAAAAATCCCCCCATGTGTGTCAGAAAGAGAGAGAGAAACAATAAAAAGACTGATTAAACATGATACTTTCTCAATATTGTAAATATTACTTATCTATGTTCCTGGATTACTTACAAATTGTCAGGTGCAAAAAACATACATTAAATTGCAGTTCTAAAAGGATTTGTTACCCAGACAATAAAGAATTTGATCAACTAGTACAGTACAGGTAGTCCTCAACTTACAGCCATTTGTTTACTGATTCTTGAAAGCAGGGGAGGGTTCTATAGAAGAGGTTCCACAAATCTACAGGGCCGTTTAGAACCGGTTCCAGCTCCCTCCCCCCGCCTGTCCGCCCATCATCAGGATGAAGAGCGAGAGGAGGAATTCTGGGAGTTGAAGTCCACAAGTCTTCAAGCTGTCAAGTTTGAACACCCCTGGGGTGTTTTTTTTCTAAAGGGTGAGGGGTGCAAGGGTCTTGTAACTTGACGGCTTTAAGACTTGTGTGCTTCAAATGCCAGAGTTTCTGAGATAACATTTTGGTTGCTAAGCAAGAGCGTTGTTAAGTGAGTTTCACTATATTTTGCAAGTTGGCCACGCCTACCCAGTCACATGGCTGCCAAGCCACTCTCACCCAGTCACATGGCTGACAAGCCACTCCCACCCAGTCACATGGCCAGCAAGCCGCTCCCACAAAGCAGGCCACACCTACAGAAGAGGTTCTAAATTTTTTTGAAACCCAGCACTAATTCATAGTTACAACGGCACTGAAAAAAACCCCACATCCTGTCAGAGCTGAAGAAGCTTCTTGGATGAGAATCGAAACGTCTTCAAAAGAAAAAGAAAAACAAGAAAATCCAGTTGCCTTCTGAAAAAGCACCTTTGGGACAACCATGATCTGGATGACTGAGAATGGATGAGAATCTCTACAGACACTGAAAAAACCATTTTCACACTTATGACCATTATAACATCCCCATGGTCACATGATCAAAATTGGGATGCTTGGCAACTAGTTCATATTTATGGTGGGTTGAAGGGTCCAGGGGTCATGGGATCACCTTTGGCGATCTTCGGACAAGCAAAGTCAATGGAAAAAGCCAGATTCACTTAACAAATGCGTTCAAAATTTAGCAACTGCAGTGATTCACTTAACAACTATGGCAAGAAAGGTTGTTAAATGGGGAAAAGTTAGCTTTAGAACCATCTTATAGATGAGTATAGGGCCGAGGTGGCGCAGTGGTTAGAGTGCAGTACTGCAGGCTACTTCTGCTGCTTGCCGGCTGCCTGCAGTTTGGCAGTTCAGATCTCACCAGGCTCAAGGTTGACTCAGCTTTCCATCCTTCCAAGGTCGATAAAATGAAGATCCAGATTGTTGGGGGCAAGAGGCTGACTGTAAACAACTTAGAGAAGGTTGTAAAGCACTATGAAGCGGCAGATGTCTAAGTGCTATTGCTATCTTGCTTAGCAACAGAAATTTTGGAGTCAATTGTATTCCTAAGTCGAGAATTACCTGTGTAGGTTTTGCTAGGAGGAAGACATGGAGTGTATAATGTGTCGGTCACTGGCTTAATTTTTGTTTTTTGTTTCCCTCTCCCCATTTTAGGACACCTCAATTCTTGGTTCATTACAGAGGGGGATGGAAAATTCTTCCGTGGCTTCTGCCTCTTCTGAGGCAGGAAGCAACCGGTCACAAGAAATTGAGGAGCTGGAAAGGTTTATCGACAGTTACGTTTTGGAATATCAAGTCCAAGGCTTGTTGACCGAAAAAAACGAAGGGGATGAAGAGAACGAGAAAACACAGTCTAATATCTCGCAGGTGAGTGACAGACTTGGAGTAGGTCATTCCCACTGACTTAAAAACACCCAAAGAGGCATAGTGAGAAGAATAACCATCAGTGAAGAACTGAATAATTGGATAGTTGGATGTTTTTCAGATGATTCCAACCTAGGTGTTTTAAATCTGGCATGGACACCATTTTAACAAAGAATGAAGTTTGTTTGGGGGCTGCAGAGGAACGATCTGGCGTCAGTCTCGAGCTGCAAGATGGGCAGCAAATCTATCTATCTCTTCTCTCTATATATAAAATGTGTGTGTGTGTGTGTTTGTTTAGTTCCAGCATAACTCTGGAATGCCTTGAGCAATTTCAACCAAACTTGGTACACAGATGACTTACTCTCTGGAAAAAAAATACTATGGGGGTAAGACACCGCTAACATTCCTTGGGGTATGTGTGCTGTTAAGATACAGCCTGTTGTGCATTAAAATGGCTTCTACTGTACTGCCATAAAATGACTGCTACTATACAGCGCAGTGGAGTTACCATGGTAACAGCTTCACAGTACTCCATAAGGGAGCTCTCTACGGTAAGGGGGAAAATCCAACATTAGAAATTATGTGGATATTTTCCTCCTCTAAATAAATACCTGGGCAACGCTGGGTTATCAGCTAGTAAATCTATATAAATAAAAATGTAAAATAGTTTGTGCAAAGCTGCTAATCTCAGAAAGTACTGCACCGATCGGCACCAAATTTTCACACAATGTTCCCAAGGACTTCTGATGCAATCATACGTATATTTTGTGTGGCTGGCACAAGTGTGCCATGTGCAAGCAGCACAAATGTAAAAGGTACACACTTCTCAGGTTTTCACCTCCCTGTAGCTCCTCCCACCCAACTGCTGCATCATGCACACGTGTGCGTGATGTCACATTTCTAATGGCTGAAAGTGTGAATGGCCTTGAGGTGGCGCGTTGCCAAGGGCAACACGGGAATTGATGCATGCGCCTCTCTGGGCAAGGCCAACGGCAGCAGCCACCTGGCAGCTTCACGGGACCGGCTTCTCCTGGGGGTGGGGGGGAAGTTTCCGCCTCCAGGCCTGCTCGCTGCTGCTGTCATCGTCCCTGCTGCTCCTGGTGCTTCTATTGTTGCTGCCGCTGCGGCAGCTTTGCTCTCCACCTCCTACTGGCCCTCCGCGGCAGCAGCGGTGAGAAGAGGTTGGAGGGCCAGTAGGAGGCGGAGGGCGAGGCAGCGGCAACGGTAGAAGCGCCAGGAGCGGCACCTCCACCTCCTACCAGCCCACTGATCTCTTCTCAATGGTGCTGCCGCCATGGAGTGGTTGGAGGGCCGGTAGGAGGCCGCAGTAGCAGCAGCGGTAGAAGCGCCAGGAGCGGCAGGGACGACGGCAACATTAGGTAGGTAGGTAGGGGGATAGAAAGAGGGAGAAATACGGTAGGTAGGTAATTAGGTTGGTAGGTAATTAGGTAGGTAGAGGGATAGAGAGAGGGAGGAAGAAATACGGTAGGTAGGTAGGTAGGTAGGTAGATAGGTAGGTAGGTAGGTAGGTAGGTAGAGGGATAGAGAGAGGGAGATATACAGTAGGTAGGTAGGTAGAGGGATAGAGAGGGAGAAATACGGTAGGTAGGTAGGTAGGTAGGTAGGTAGGTAGGGGGATAGAAAGGGAGAAATACGGTAGGTAGGTAGGTAGGTAGGTAGGTAGGTAGAGGGATAGAGGGAGAGGGAGAAATACAGTAGGTAGGTAGAGGGATAGAGAGAGGGAGATATACAGTAGGTAGGTAGGTAGGTAGGTAGAGGGATAGAGAGGGAGAAATACAGTAGGTTGATAGGTAGGTAGAGGGATAGAGAGAGAGGGGGAGAAATACGGTAGGTAGATAGGGAGAGGGAGAGGGAGAGAGTAAGAAATACAGTAGGTAGGTAGGTTGGGGGTTATATGGTGGTTGTGTGTACACAGTTTCGTTGGTCATTTAACCAGACTGGGCCACAGAAATGCGTGGCCGGGTACCGCTAGTTTAATAATAATTAATAATAATAATCAGTCACCGGGGTGAGTTTGGGGCAAATCTTCCAGGTCTCCAGATGTTTTTTTTAGAAATAAGGATCAAGAATGATTTATTTGGCTGATCAGTCATCAAAAATCAAACCTCTAAGGGGCTTAATTTTAGCCCTCGATTATTTTCAGTTAGTGGAAGGCCACACATGGATCATTGGCTTCCTGCAAGTGGCTTAAAAGCCAGTGTGAGCTGGTGGATAGGGTGCTGCACTAGAAACTGGGAGGCCATGAATCCTCCCTTAGACATTAAATCCTGATGGGTGACTTTGGGCCAATCACCAGGAGACGGTGAGTTCTAATCCTGCCTTAGGTGTGAAAGCTGGCTGGCTGATTTTGAGCCAATCTGAGAAGTGGGTGATGCCTTTAATCCATGTTTTAGGAATAAAAGATGGCTGGGTAATTTGGGGCCAGCCTCTTTCCCTCTAGAGCTAGAGGGAAATAAAAACCAGATATATTTCATCTGACTTTAGCCTTGTTTAAAATCCTCGACTCTCATCCAAATATTAATGAACTCTGACCCCATTTAGCTTCTTCAGGTCAACCACTATTGGTTAGATATGCCACCTCTCTGGGGACAATCTGGGGGTTCTTTGCAATTTCGTTTGGGTGTCCCATTCGAGAACCAGCCAGGCCAGACCCTGCTTAGCTTTCAAGTTCCAGTAAGATTGGGCAGGTACAGTCACCTGTGGACACAGGTATATTCTATGAAAGAAGGGGTGTTGTCTCTCGAACCTGCCAGCAAAAGCCAACTTTCTGATTACCTTCTTGGTGTATTGCTCTCACTGCCACCTTATTTTGTTCATTATTTCAGTCCGAATATATTCCATTTGTTCATTAATCAAATTTATATAGCTGTCCGTTTAGCCCCCGAGGACTCTGGGTGACCCACAGCAAAACCATCCTCTTTTCTCTCTTTTTAGTGGACCGTTGACTGTAACGAGGAAATAGAAAGCAGCATGTCCGGCTACAGAGGCAAGGGGTCAGCACCCCATAATCAAAACCAGGTAATAAAAATTGGGTTATTTTTTTTTAATGCAGAAAAACATCCTTTAGTACCAATAGAAGAGAATGTTTCTAGCTTAGGGGTGAACTGTTGGGTCTTTTGTGTTATCTGAGGTTGGTGGGTTTTTGTTTTCATTTCATTACCCAGCTAGGTAACACCATCAGTGCTAGGAGGGAGGGAGGTTTGCAGTCTTTTTATACATCAAATATTTTTATATTTTCATTGGAGAGCAGCTGAGTGGTTTTCTGGTGGAAAGTAAATGCCATGGAGTGAATTCACACCTACGCAAACCTCCGTAGAAATAAAACCCAGTGGGACTATTGAACAAAGGCAGACCCTGGGCTAAGAATGAGTTCCATTTCTAATTCTGTCTTTGATTCAAAATTTGAATGAAAGCTGGAACTTGCACTTATGAATGGACTGCCTACTGTTAAAAATGGCAGGCAGTGTTTCCTTTCTCAAGGAACCACACAAATTAATAGAATAACTAAGTTGGAAGGGACCTTGCAGGTCTTCTAGTCCATCCCGCTGCTCAAGGACAAGACCCTTTAGTATTGTAGACAAGGGGCTCTCCAGTTTCTTCTTAAAGCTTCCAGTGATGGTTACAGAGTTGTTGTTAGTTGCAAAGTTGTGTCCGACCCATCGTGACCCCATGGACAACATTCCTCCAGGCCTTCCTGTCCTCTACCGTCCTCTGGAGTCCATTTAAGCTCACACCTACAGCTTTGGTTGACTCCATCCAGCCACCTCATTCTCTGTCGTCCCTTTCTTCTTTTGCCCTCCATCTTTCCCAGCATGAGGCTCTTCTCCAGGGAGTCCTTCCTTCTCATTAGGAGTTTCCTCTTCAGGATCTGGCCTTCTAAAGAGCCGTCAGGGTTGATCTCCTCTAGAACTGGCCAATACAAACCTCCAATATTCCTCACCTTTCATCTTTCACTACAACTAACCAAGCAGAGAGAAAGTGTTTGCATGAATCTCTGAGAACCACTGAAAACAGGGTGTGTACAGGTAGTCCTCGACTTATGACCACAGTTGAGCCCAACATTTCTGTTGCTAAGTGAGACAGAAGTGAGTTTTGCCCCAGTTTATGATCTTTCTTGCAACAGTTGTTAAGTGAGTCACTGCAGTTGTTAAGTTAGCAATGTTGTTAACTGAATTTGGCTTTTCCATGGTCTTTGCTTGTCAGAAGGTTGCAAATGGGGATCATATGATCCTGGGCCACTGCAGTCATCCTAAATTCACAACTTCTGGAGGCAAGCTGTTCCAGAGGTTAATTGTTCTAACTGTCAGGAAATTTCTCCTTAGTTCTAAGTTGCTTCTCTCCTTGATTAGCAATGGGTGGAAACTAATCAAGGAGAGAAGCAACTTAGAACTAAGGAGAAATTTCCTGACAGTTAGAACAATTAACCTCTGGAACAGCTTGCCTCCAGAAGTTGTGAATGCTCCAACCCTGGAAGTCTTTAAGAAGATGTTAGATAGCCATTTGTCTGAAATGGTATAAGGTTCCTGCCCACGCAGGGGGTTGGACTAGAAGACCTACAAGGTCCCTTCCAACTCTGCTATTGTATTGTATTGTATTAAATAAGAGGCAGCTGAAAAGCATCCAAAGTTGGATCACATGATCGTGAGAATCCTGCAGCGGTTGTGTGAAAAATGGTCATAAGTCACTGTTTTCAGTGCCATTGTAACTTCGAATGGTCAACTAAACAAACTGTTCTAAGTCAAGGACTACCTGTGTTAAAAACAGGCTGTGTCAAAGCAAACATTTAACATAGAAGGAAACATCTCAATTATCTTGTCTACTTTGTTTTTTAAAGAATGGAAACAAAAACAGCTCCCTGGACATGTTGGGAACGGATATCTGGGCAGCCAACACTCTCGAATCTTTCAGGTAATCTCCACTTTCTGTAGATGGATATTTTGCCTTGCAACCTGTAATTGTCAAAGTACAGTGTTACCTTGGTACTCAACTGCTTTGAAACCCATCAAATTTGGTAATCAATGCATTTTGACACAAAAATTTGATCCTGTACTCATTGTTTGTTAGGTACTCAACGCACAATCTAGAATTGGTTGACATTAGCTGCCTTCTGACACACTACATTATTCCTTATGGGGGGGAAATTGTTTGGTACAATTTTTGGTCCTCATCATGCCTCTTGGAACCAATTAATGATGAATACCAAGGTACCACAGTATTCCACAGTAAAAACTCATCCATCCATCTGTCTGTCTGTCTGTCTGTCTGTCTGTCTGTCTATCTATCCATCCATCCATCCATCCAAACATCCATCCATCCATCCATCCATCCAAACATCCATCCAACCATCCATCCATCCAAACATCCATCCAAACATCCATCCATCCATCCAAACATCCATCCATCCATCCAAACATCCATCCATCCATCCAAACATCCATCCAACCATCCATCCATCCATCCAAACATCCATCCAAACATCCATCCATCCAAACATCCATCCATCCAAACATCCATCCATCCATCCATCCAAACATCCATCCAAACATCCATCCATCCATCCATCCATCCAAACATCCATCCAAACATCCATCCAAACATCCATCCATCCATCCATCCAAACATCCAACCAAACATCCATCCATCCATCCAAACATCCATCCATCCATCCAAACATCCATCCATCCAAACATCCATCCATCCATCCAAACATCCATCCATCCATCCAAACATCCATCCATCCATCCAAACATCCATCCATCCATCCAAACATCCATCCATCCAAACATCCATCCATCCATCCATCCATCCATCCATCCAAACATCCATCCAAACATCCATCCATCCATCCATCCATCCAAACATCCATCCAAACATCCATCCAAACATCCAACCAAACATCCATCCAAACATCCAACCAAACATCCATCCAAACATCCATCCATCCAAACATCCATCCATCCATCCATCCAAACATCCATCCAAACATCCATCCAAACATCCATCCATCCAAACATCCATCCAAACATCCATCCAAACATCCATCCAAACATCTATCCAAACATCCATCCATCCATCCAAACATCCATCTGTCCGTCCATCCATCCAAACATCCAAACATCCATCCATCCATCCAAACATCCATCCATCCATCCATCCATCCATCCAAACATCCATCCATCCATCCAAACATCCATCGATCCGTCCATCCAAACATCCATCCATACATCCAAATATCCATCCATACATCCATCCATAC
Source organism: Rhabdophis nuchalis (assembly GCA_039707465.1). Taxonomy (NCBI): domain Eukaryota; kingdom Metazoa; phylum Chordata; class Lepidosauria; order Squamata; family Natricidae; genus Rhabdophis; species Rhabdophis nuchalis. The sequence goes on along the minus strand of CM077644.1, from coordinate 237,037,550 downwards.
ATCCATCCATCCATCCATCCAAACATCCATCCATCCATCCAAACATCCATCCAAACATCCATCCAAACATCCATCCAAACATCTATCCAAACATCCATCCATCCATCCAAACATCCATCTGTCCGTCCATCCATCCAAACATCCAAACATCCATCCATCCATCCAAACATCCATCCATCCATCCATCCATCCATCCAAACATCCATCCATCCATCCAAACATCCATCCATCCGTCCATCCAAACATCCATCCATACATCCAAATATCCATCCATACATCCATCCATACATCCATCCATCCATCCAAACATCCATCCATCCATCCAAACATCCATCCATCCAAACATCCATCCATCCATCCAAATATCCATCCATCCAAACATCCATCCAAACATCCATCCATCCATACATCCATACATCCGTCCATCCGTCCGTCCATCCAAACATCCATCCATACATCCAAACATCCATCCATACATCCATCCATCCATCCATCCATCCATCCATACATCCAAACATCCATCCATCCATCCAAACATCCATCCATCCAAACATCCATCCATCCAAACATCCATCCATCCAAACATCCATCCAAACATCCATCCAAACAGCCATCCAAACATCCATCCAAACATCCATCCAAACATCCATCCAAACATCTATCCAAACATCCATCCATCCATCCAAACATCCATCCGTCCGTCCATCCATCCGTCCATCCATCCAAACATCCATCCATCCATCCATCCAAACATCCATCCATCCATCCATCCATCCAAACATCCATCCATCCGTCCATCCATCCATCCATCCAAACATCCATCCATACATCCAAACATCCATCCATACATCCATACATCCATCCATCCATCCATCCAAACATCCATCCATCCATCCAAACATCCATCCATCCAAACATCCATCCATCCATCCAAACATCCATCCATCCAAACATCCATCCAAACATCCATGCATCCAAACATCCATCCATCCATCCAAACATCCATCCAAACATCCATCCAAACATCCATCCAAACATCCATCCATCCATCCATCCATCCAAACATCCATCCAAACATCCATCCAAACATCCAACCAAACATCCATCCATCCATCCATCCATCCAAACATCCATCCATCCATCCCGCCATCCATCCCTCCATCCATCCAAACATCTATCAATATATTTCAATATAGTAACAAAAAAGAACAAACAAAAGCAAAGTGTTGAAAATAAGAATTGAAGAAAAAAAGTAAGAAAAAGAAAAAAAACATACAATTATGACTTTCAACCTTCTTTCTATCCAGTAATTCTCATCTAAATCTTTTCCCAACCTCTGTCCTTTTTAAATCCTAAATCCAATGATTTTTGTGTGTGTGAGGAGCAGGAACAGGAGGGTAGATAAGTAAGAGAGAGATGCAGAGTATAGTGATAAAAAGTGATTTTAAAAAAGCATTAAGAACACCCAAAGGTGATTTTACATAGAAGATCTGGTGCATTCCCACATGATGGGAGTACTCGGGAGATCTCCACCAGTGGTTAGCTCAAGCCCTTGAAGGCAAAATAAGTGTGAAGGGCTTTATCAAATAAGGTCAGGTTGGGGTCCATGTGGATCTCAGGCAGTGGTGGCATTCAGCCGGTTCGGACTGGTTTGAATGAACTGGTAGTGGCGACCTGCAGGTGGACACACCCACCCACCCCATCTCTATGCCGCCCTATTTAGCCACATTTTCTAAGCTGTGTATTTGCGTGCAAGCCATGCGCATGAACAAAGTGCATGTGCGGAAGGCACACGTGCTCACAAAGCAAGCGTGCACCCATGCTCACAGTTTCAGTGCGCGGCGAACCAGTAGAATACAGTAGAATTACCGTATTTTTCAGAGTATAAGACACACCTATTTCCCCAAAAAAAGAGGGTGAAAAATCTGGGTGCGTCTTATACACTAAATCAGGGGTGTCCAAACTTGGGAACTTTAAGACTTGTGGACTTCAACTCTCAGAATTCCCCAGCCAGCATGGCTGGCTGGGGAATTCTGGGAATTGAAGTCCACAAGTCTTAAAGTTCCCAAGTTTGGACACCCCTGCACTAAATACAGCATTTTTGGCCTCCTGAAACCCTGCCCCATGCATCCCGTTTTTCACAAAAATGGACGCCCGGAGGGCTGCAGTGCTCCTGTGGACTGGGAGGGCAAAAACGAGCTAAAAATGCCCCCCCCCACGTCACATTTTTGCCCTCCCTGGCCCCCAGGAGCACTTTGCAGGCCTCTCGAACTCTCTGCATGCCCCCTTTTCACATAAAAACATGGTGTGCAGAGGATTTGGGTGGCCTGCAGAGTGCTCCTGGGGGATGAGGTGGGCAAAACTTTATTTTTTTAATTTACCTCTTCAAAATCCTGGTGCGTCTTATACTCCGGTACGTCTTATAGTCCGAAAAATAGGGTTATGTGAAACCCACATAATCTCAGGGGAAATTGTGCTTCTTAGGGCCAAAGCAGTGACAGAAGTCCTCCTCCTGGGTTCTAGCAAATTGTAATGGCAAAGGAGAATGGCATTGGGAGATAGGAGAGAGTCCCACAAGTTGGGCAACCATTGTGTAACAAGGAGTCTCAGCCCACAGAACGAGGGAGGATGTGGGAAGTGTTTATTAACTCTTAATGTAGAGCCACATGTTTCACTTAACAATAGCAATGATTTACTTAACAATTGGAGCAAAAGATCATAAAATTGGGCGCAACTCATGTTTAGTTTTAGTTTTAGTTGATTTATATACCGCTCCTTCTCCAAAAATGGACTCAGGGCGGTGCACAGGGAGTTAGAAAACAGCAATAAATAACAATATATACAGTAGTAATAACTAAAATACAATTAAACTTAGAACCTGTGCAAAAATATTCCCATTAAAATTCTAAAATCCATTTACTTATTGGCTCAGATTGTGTCGCGGCTGATCTGCAGCTCTAAGCTAGAGCGGCTTGCTGGAAAAGATATGTCTTAAGTGAGCGGCGAAAGAGGGGAAGGGTTGCGATAGTACGAAGTTCGCGGGGTAGGTCGTTCCAGAGGGATGGCCCTGCCACAGAGAAGGCCCTTCCCCTGGGCACCGCTAGCCGGCATTGACCGGCGGCTGGCACCCTGAGGAGGCCCACCCTATGGGAGTGGATCGATCGCTGGGAGGTGTGCGGCAGGAGACGGTCCCGCAAATAACTAGTCCCCATGCCATGGAGCGATTTAAAGATGGTAACAAGCACCTTGAAGCGCACCCGGAAGGCCACCGGCAGCCAGTGCAGCTCGCACAGGAGAGGTGTTACATGGGAGCTTCGGGATGCTCCCAGAATCCCCCGCATGGCCGCATTCTGCACTAACTGGAGCCTCCGGATGCACCTCAAGGGGTGCCCCATGTAGAGAGCGTTACAATAGTCTAGGCGGGACGTGACGAGCGCTTGAGTGACATTGCGGAGGGGGTGGGTTAAGTTCAGGGGTGGGTTGCTGCCAGCGTTACTGCTGGTTTGCAACTCATGTGCTGTGTGTGTGGCTGACGTGCACTCTTCAATGTAACAATTTACAGTGAACTGCGTATGCAGTCAGCAAAATCCAAAATGGCGGCAGCCAAGTGACAGCGAGGGAACTGGTTCAGGGACGTAGCAAGCCTGGGTCGCTGCTGGTTCTGCGACCCAGGCCTGAATCCTACTACCGGTTTGGCTGAACCAGGCCGAACCGGCAGCAACCCACTTCTGGTTAAGTTGTTAGCAGTGGAAATTTGGGGCTCCGTTGTGGTCATAAGTCAAAGACTGTAGTTCACCAAATTTACAGACAGAGCTGGGGAAAAAGATCTTTTTGAGTGACAGGAATTGAACACAGGGATGTAAAGCAAATGTTCTGATTTTTCTCTGTCTCCAGCTCTTCCTTGGTCTTCATACTCAGCTACTGATCCTGATAGCTGAAGTTTTGGCCCCCTGACCATACCTGCCCTTTCAGCTTTCAAAATAATAATAATAATAATAATAATAATAATAATAATAATAATAATAATAATAATAATAATAATAATAATAATAATAATAATAATAATAATAATAATAATAAAATTTAATTTGTAGACCGCTCCCTCTCCCCAAAGGGACTCGGGACGGTGCACAGGGGAATTAAAAAACATTCAAACATAAATACATCATAAATATATAAAAATCAAATTAAACAAATTATCCCTGCGCTAAAAACCCAAAAGGCTAAAAATTAAACCCCTTAAAAACCAATTAAAACAATAAACAGATGACTAACCTAGGCCGGCTCAACATTCAGATGCCATTTGAGGATTTAATAAAATTTCTGGATTCCCTCGCTTTTTTTTTTCTGTCTTGTCACAATTTCAGTTCCATTTTGTACATCTCTGTCAGTCTTGTCACAATTTCAGTTCCATTTTGTACATCTCCATTTACCGGTTGGAACATCAAAGGGTCTTAATGAATGTCTTGGTAATTCAGCTTAATATGCGTATAATTTTGTTTTCCATCCAATCAGTCAGTTGCCAAGGCTGGAACAAATTTGCAATCTAGAATTTCTCTCGTTCTGAGTCTTACTCTGTTTTTTACAAGAAGGCCTTACCTGCCTTCTTCACTTCAGTAATATGATTGGGTTTATTTCAGGGATGTCCAAACTTGGGAACTTTAAGACTTGTGGACTTCAACTTCCAGAATTCTCCAGCCAGCTCTGCTGGCTGGGGAATTCTGGGAATTGAAGTCCACAAGTCTTAAAGTTCCCAAGTTTGGACATCCCTGGTTTATTTGATTGCACCTGCCTTCACTATAAAAGGGACACGGTGGCTCAGTGGCTAAGGCGCTGAGCTTGTCGATCGAAAGGTCAGCAGTTTGGCAGTTCGAATCCCTAGCGCTGTGTAATGGAATGAGCTCTTGTTCCTTGTCCAAGCTTCTGCCAACCTAGCAGTTTGAAAGCACATAAAAAATGCAAGTCGAAAAATAGGGACCTCCTTTGGTGGGAAGGGAACAGCGTTCGGTATTTAGTCATGACCACGGAGACGTCTTTGGACAGTGCTGGTTCTTCGGCTTTGAAACGGAGATGAGCACAGCCCTCTAGAGTTGGGAACAACTAGCACATATGTGTGAGGAGAACCTTTACCCTCAGTATATAGCCTCTTATTAGTTTCGATAGAACAAAATATTTGTAGCTCAGGATGTTTCATTACTAGACTAGGTACATCATTAGTGCACTGATGGTATTACCTAGTCTGGTAATCAAATGTTATATTAGCTTACCTAGTGCTCCCAATTCCCTGTTAAGCCCAGTTATCCTTTTGCACGGTGTTCCCTTCCAAATCTTCAGCTTTTTTATTTCTCCTTACGTATATATATATTTATTTATCTTGCAGTGGGGCCACCTGGGATTTGCAACCAGAGAAACTTGACTTCACACAGTTCCACAGAAAACTTCGCAACACTCCCAAGCATCCTCTTCCACAGATAGACAGAGAAGGGTAAGTATCCCTTCCTACTCCCAAAGTAGGAAATCAGTTTTGCTATCCTGGTGATTTTCCTGGCTTTGCAGAGGGGCTGGGACTACCATATTTTTGGGAGTATAAGACACACTTTCCCCCTCCCAAAAGAACGTGGAAACGTTGGTGTGCCTTATACACGGAATACAGCCCATTTTTGGGAAAAACGGGCTGTTTTTTGCAAAAGCGGGGGTGTTCTTGCCTTCTCCCACACCCCAGAAGTACTCCGCAGACTTCAGCAGGGTTGGGGGAAGGGAAAAATGGGGGCATTTTTCCCTTCCCCCAGCCGGGTTGAAACCTGCAAAGTGCTCCTGGGGGCCGGGGAGGACAAAAACTTTTTTTTTCTTACTTACCTCTTCGAAATCTTATACAGAAACGGTACATGAACAAAAATTATAATCCAAAGAAGAAATTTTTTAGCAGATTATTTCTTTTATAATTTGAGAAAAACTACCCTGATTTTCTTTAAAATAGCAATAGCAATAGCACTTGGTCTTATATACCGCTTTATAGTGCTTTTATAGCCCACTCTAAGGGATTTACAGAATCAGTCTACTCCTCAACAATCTGGGTCCTTATTTTACCCCCCTTGGAAGGATGGAAAGCTGAGTCAACCTTGAGCCAGTGAGATTTGAACTGCTGAACTGCAGATCGTAGTCAGCTGAAGTTGCCTGCAGTACTGCACTCTAACCACTGCGCCACCTCAGCTCTCTATGTCAGCTTTCAGTATGTGTGCAGTTTCATACAGGCAAACTACCATGTTTTTCAGAGTATAAGATGCACCTTTTTCCCTCAAAAAAGAGGCTGAAAATCTGGGTGCATCTTATACACTGAATACAGCACTTTTTGCCTCCTGAAACCCCGCCCCCTTCACCAAAATGCCGTGCAGGGCATGGATAGAAATGCTTTGCTCAGAAATGAGCAAAAAACAGCCCGTTTTTTGCTCAATTTAAACCCCCTCCCCGGCCCTCAGGAGCACTCTATAAGTGTCCTAAAGAGTATCCATGCCCTCTTTTTTTGAGAAAAAAATGGGCCCATTTTCACGAAAAATGGGCTGTTTTTTGCTCGTTTTTATCTTCCCACCACCACCCAGGAGCACTCTGCAAGCCCCCTAAAGGCTACCCATGCCTTTTTCTGGAAAAAAAATGAGCCCGTTTTTGTGAAAAACAGACCTTTTTTGGGGAGGTATGCAGAGTGCAAAAACTTTTTTAAAAAATTTGCCTCTTCAAAACCTTGGTGCGTCTTAAACGCTGAAGAATACGGTGCCTGTTGCAGATCCATCAATTAGGAAAGTACATCTAGTGGGACAACGGAACAGGGCCTTTTCTGTTGTGGCTCCCTCCCTTTGAAATGCCATCATTCGCCTAGATATAAAATTGGCCCCCACCTTGATAGCTTTTCCGAATGCCCTGAAGGTGAGGTTCTGTCAGCAGGCCTAGGGAGTCCAGGGTGATACGGAGCCGGTCAAGCAGCTGGTGTGATTGTGTGGTTGCGGCCACTGCTGTGTGTGTGTCTATGTGTTATGGATTCTCACATGGTGAAATTTTAATCTTGCAAGCCCCCCACAGTCACCGTGTGTGAGTTGGTCAGCCATATAAATTTGCTTCATAAATCATAAACAAAATACATAAATTGTGCTTTACTTGACCCATTTGTCTATCCCTGGTTTAGAATTGGCAAAGGAAAATGTGAAGAAGGAGATGGCATCAACTTAAATGACATTGGAAAAGTTCTCCCAACCTGGCAGGTGAGCTTTCTCCCATCCCCTAGAACAGCGGTTCTCAACCTGTGGGTTGCGACCCCTTTGGGGGTCCAATGACCCTTTCACAGGGGTCGCTTAAAACAAATGGAAAACACATATTTTCGATGGTCTTAGGAACTGAGACACCAATTTAATGTTTGGGGGATCACCACAACTTGAGGAACTATTAAAGGGTGGCGGCATTGGGAAGGTTGAGAACCACTGCTCTAGAATCTTGTTTCTTGTTCGCTGAACCATCTGGGTGCCAAAAAGGATAACAGCAATGTGCGACAATCCATCTACTACAGGTAATCCTCGACCTAAAGCCATTTGTTTAATGACCACCTGAAGTTACAACAGCACCGAAAAAGTGACTGAGGACGTTTTTCACTTAACAACTGTTTTGCTCACGTGAACAAAAATCGTATGCTTGCCAATCGGCATGTATTTATAATGGTTGCTGTCAGGCCAGCCTGCTGCATTAACCAAGAAAGAAACCACTCAACTCCATTTTGAAGAATTAAGAGTACTTTTACTGGTTATGAAAAGATAGCAGTTAGGTAAAGCAAGGTCTGAAGCCAAAGCGCGCGAAATCATACATGTCAATATATGTCTAACCCCCTCCCCCCCCAACATTCCCCACCCTATTGTCCAATCCGCAAATCCCTCAGGTGTCAGGTGGGTTGCATCTCCAGAAGCATCATCAGGTTGGTATGCAAGACGGTTGGCCTTGACCATCTCAAGGCACCAGCCATCGGCATGCGCAGTAGATGGTGAGAACATAACTCCCTTTTCCAATATCTCTTGTGTAGTTAATCAATCCCATTCCCAAATACCAACCACCACCCCAGTTACAATGGCGGCCGAAGCAAGCAGCAAAGCAGAGGCTGACAGTTGCAGTGTCCCATGGTCTTGAGAACACCTTTTGCCACCTTCTGACAAGCAAAATCAATGGGGTAGCCAGACTCCCTTCACAACCGTATGTCTAACTTAACAATTGCAGTGATTCACTTACCAAGTGTGGCAAAAAGAAAGTTCATACAATGGAGCAAAACTCATTTAACAACTGTCAAGAAATTTTGGACACAAATTGGTCTTGTAAGTCAAGGACTACCTGTTTATTTATTTATTTGTATCTGTACTTTATTATTTTTACAAGTAACTCAAGTTGGCGAACTTCTGAAATTCCGGCCTCCATTACAGTCATAAGTCAAGGATCAGTTGCATAAGCACACTTATTTTTATGCCAGGCGTCTGTTGTGACTTTCATGAGGAATGCTTGGGATTGAAGTTGCCAGTTGCCTTTGTGGATTCTCTGTTGAATGAGCCGTTCCCTCCTTTGCATGACTCCAATTGTCAGGATTCTTCTCTGGGCAAGGATGATGGTTGTCAAGAATTTGGGTGTGTGTCCTGGACTCAAGCATGGAATATTTTGCCTGGAATATTTTCTGGAGTCTGGACTATCCTTGCTCCATCTTGTGGCTGGGAATGGACACAGCAGCCATCTATTAAACTACTGAAAAAAAATAGATAAATGGACGTCTTCCACCCCCCCCCCCCACCCCGTCTTGGCAAAGATTTTTAACCCTCCTTGTCCTGCTTGATCCCTCAGCAGTGTTTGAAACTCTCAACCATGGTCTTTTGGTTGGAAGTTGGAGATTGTCCTGACTTAGGCTTCCCAAGAGCATGAAGCAAACTCCTTGTCCCAATAAAAAACCCTTTTATTATATTTCCTGTGAATACTGCTCATTCATATCTAGCAAAGTCTTTCAAGGGAGGATTTACAGTCACAGACCTTATCTGTCTTGGAGAGCTGCCAGGCCGATAGCTGCAAAACTTGGCAAGGAGTCTCAGAGAGTCACGAACCAATGAAGCGAAGTAATTGTCTCCTGCAAACTCCACTCCCCTTTTGCTCCTCTTTTATTTCCTCTGGGAGGAGCCATTCATCGTCCACCTGTGGCCTTACTCCCAAGTCGACCCCTGTTCTTTAGCTGTTCCCTTCGTCTGGCAACTCTGCGTATGCGCACACTGGGAACAGGCTCCAGCTGTTTGTCTGCCTCACTCTGAAGGCAGCTGATAACTGGCATATGATTGGCCCCCTCTCTGCCTCCGACACAGAGGCCTCCTCAGAGCCTTCCCCAGACTCCAGGACTGGCCCATGTTCCTCCCCAACCTCCTCACTGTCCGAATCTGCTGCCAGCTCCACTGGCCACTGGTGGGCCACAACAGAGATACCATATTGTGGTGGGAGTCCTCCATCCCGAATCGGTGGATCCGGTTGATTTTTGGGTGGTGTGAGGACATAACTTGGATTCCCTATTTCTTACAATTTAGTATAGTTCGCTTTCTCTGGGGCTTCCCCTGAAGACCATCCAAAAACTTCAGTTGGTGCCAGGTGCAGCAACACATACCCTCACCAAGCTGTGTAGTTTCTGCCATGTTGTATCACTTGTTTAGGAGTAGCATTGCTTACATGCGTGTTTTGGAGTGCAGTTCAAAAAGTTGGTTAGTTTGTTCCTCCCGTATAAACCTCTTGTCAGTCCAACCCAAGACCGTAAAGAAGGTCCCCACAGGAGGGACTCAAAGTCTGGCATCCTGAGTGGTCTCCCCTCCTCCATAGAAGATTGCCTCCTCAGCTAAGAGTGAACCCCATTGTTGTGGCCATTCTAAAGATGTGAGTTCTGGAATCTTTTGGACTTGATTCATTTAATTATATAGCGGCCATTTTCTGATATTTAGGTAGTCCTCAACTTTGTTGTTAGTTGTGAAGTCGTGTCCGAACAATCGCAACCCCATGGACAATGTTCCTCCAGGTCTTCCTCTCCTCTACTATCCTCTGGAGTCCATTTAATAGCATGCCTACTGCTTCAGGGACTCCATCCAGCCACCTCATTCTCGTCCCCTTCTTCTTCTTTTGCCCTCCATCGTTCCCAGCATGAGGCTCTTCTCCAGTGAGTCCTTCCTTCTCATTAGGGGCTTCCCTTGAGGTGCACTCGAAAGCTACAGCTAGTCCAAAACGCAGCCGCGCGGGTAATTACGGGAGCCACCAGAAGCTCCCATATAACACCAATCCTGCGCGAGCTGCATTGGCTTCCTGTGGTCTTTCGGGTGCGCTTCAAGGTTCTGACGACCATCTTTAAAGCGCTCCATGGCTCGGGGCCTAGTTATATGCGAGACCGTCTCCTGCCCCATACATCCCTTAGACCGATCCGCTCCCACAGAGAGGGCCTTCTCAGGGTGCCGTCGGCCGGACAATGCCGACTGGCGACACCCAGGGGAAGAGCCTTCTCTGTGGCGGGCCCTGCCCTTTGGAACGACCTACCCCCTGAACTCCGGACCATCACCGACCTCCGCCTCTTCCGCAAATGTTTAAAGACATATTTTTTCCATCAAGCCGGCCTAGCCTAACCTCCCATGGGGACTTTTAGAAAAGTTTTAAATTGGGTTTTTAATAATTGGTTTTTAGCACAGGATTGGGGATTATTTAATATATATTTTAAATTATTTGTCTATCTTCTATTGTGTATGTTTTTTAAATTTCCTGTGCGCCGCCCTGGGTCCTCTGTGGAGAAGGGCGGGATATAAATGTAATAAAATGAAATGAAATGAAATGAAATGAGGTGGCCAAAGTGTTTGAGTTTCATCTTCAGGATCTGGCCTTCGAAAGAGCAGTCAGGGTTGAGTGACCTAAGTGTGAAAAACAGTCGTAAGTCACATTTGTCAGTGCCATCGTAACTTCAAATGGTCACCCTTCCAGGTGTCCCCGCATTTTGGCTCCCAGGTAAGTGCAGGGAGGCCTACTAGGCCCAAAACGGGGCTCAGGGGATGTGACACATTCCCCCCCATGGCCTGTTTTTGCTCCCAGGAGGCTGCAGGGAGGCCTACTAGGCCCAAAACGGGGCACGGGACGGGAGGGGTGCCCCCGCAGCCCGTTTTTGCTCCCAGGGGAATGCAGGATGAATGCTGCCTATCGCATCCTCTGGCCACGCCCACCATGGCCACGCCATTAGGGCAGAGAACCGGTTGTTAAATTATTTGAATCCCGCCATTGGCTCCATCTGTGTCATGGAGACGGAAGCATTTCAAGGCTTCAACGAGATCAGCTTTGTGTAAACACCTCTTTAGTGTTGAAATAAAACAAGAAAGGAGATTCAACCCTGTGTCATTCTGTGTCTGCCTAGAAGGCTGGTGATGGTGACCTCCCCTCTGCTGAAAAAGTTCTCTAAGAAGAACTGGCTGGCGACTTTCTCCACAGTGGCAAACTATCCTGAAGAAACCAAGTTTTTATTGTCCGTTATTCCATACTCCATCAAGATATGCTTGTTGCTATTGATAACCAGGAGAGGGCAGCATATATTCAGATTTGATTCGGCACAGTTAATCAATTTAGGGAAGGTAGCTTGTTCATGCGGTACTAATCCTGCGGTACAAAAAAAATGAAGGTGCCTTTAACTACAGGGAGTCCTCAACTTATGACCACAACTGAGCCCAAAATGTATGTTCTTAAGTGAATAATTTGTTAAGCGTCCCATTTTACCACCTTTCTTGCCATGGTTGTTACCGTATTTTCGGTGTATGAGACGCTCCAAAGTATAAGACACACCTAGGTTTTGGAGAGGAAAACAAGGCTCTGCCTCCCAGCAATTTTCCTCCTTGCAACAAACAGCAAAGAGTACAGACAATATACACTGTTTGTAGCGTTACATTTCAGACTCTACTTGTACAGATGCTGTTAAAATTGATGTGGCTTTCTGGAAGTATAGTTCTTCTCTGCTATTTAAAAGAAGGTACAATAGCCCGGGGCCTCTTCAGATCAAGCATTTATTTTAAAAAGCTTCTTCATTTGGTCAAGTTGTCTAGAATAATAATAAAGCAATCTTTAAAAAATAAGTCTAATAATTTGAACATTCTATAGCAGTGATGGCGAAGCTTCTTTGCCTTGGGTGCCAAAAGCACGCATGCGCGCATTATCATGCGCCCGCGCGTGCCCACACCAATAATTTAATCACCCCCTGTGCCCTGTGTCCTCTGTGCATGCATCTGTGACACACATACCCTACTGCCCCGTGCATGCGCGCATGGCTTTTTTGGAGCCTGGGCAGGGCAAAAAACGCCCCCCCCAGAGGCCGGAAATATCCCATTTACTGATGTCCAGTGGGCCCGGTAGGTCTGTTTTCCCCATCCCAGAGGCCCCCTGGAGGCTGAAAACGCCCTCCTGGAACCTCTGCACGAACCCTGTACTTACCTGGCATCGTGGGAGACTCCTGGCAAGGGAAGGGGAGCATGGGTGGGCCATCCGAAAATCAGCTAAGGCAACAGCTCGCGTGCCGGCTGATATGGCTCCAGGTGCCAACCCGTGGCACGGGTGCCATAGGTTCGCCATCCCGGTTCTATAGGCACATTTATGACGGTTGCAGTGTCCTGGGGTCACGATAGGAGAGGTGCACTTTGCATGGCCACCGCTAGAGGGCAGTGTGATCTTTAGAATGCTTTCAGGAGAAGATGGCTGCTGGCGCGGACTCCTTTAGCTAAACAGAGCTCCAGGGGGAGAAAGGAAGCTGTTGTCACTTTTTCCAAATAGTAGAATGCAGTGTATGTTAGTAGCAGCCTTTCTATACACATCCTGAACAAGGGTCAGGGCGCGCTTGTCTTCCCATTGAAGTCATCACCGCTGACCTCAGGCTACCTACAAGCAACAGCGCTTGGCAAAGGTATCCCTGCAGCTTCCGCGTCAAATATGTGATCAAAATTTGTATGCTTAGCAACCGGCGTGTTATTTATTATTTATTTAAATTTACAATGCAATAGCAGAGTTGGAAGGGACCTTGGAGGTCATCTAGTCCAACTCCCCACCCAGGCAGGAAGCCCTATACCATTTCAGACAAATGGCTATCCAACATCTTAAAGACTTGCAGTGTTGGGGCATTCACAACTTCTGGAGACAAGCTGTTCCACTGATTAATTGTTCTAACTGTGAGGAAATTCCTCCTCAGTTCTAAGATGCTTCTCTCCTTGATTAATTTCCACCCATTGCTTCTTGTTCTGCCCCCAGGTGCCTTGGAGAATAGTTTGACTCCCTCTTCTTTGTGGCAACCCCTGAGATATTGGAAGGCTGCTATCATGTCTCCCCTAATCCTTCTTTTCATTAAACTAGACATACCCAGTTCCTGCAACCGTTCTTCATATCTTTTAGTCTCCGGTCCCCTAATCCTCTTTGTTGCTCTTCTCTGCACTCTTTCTAGAGTCTCCATATCTTTTCTATATCGTGGCGACCAAAACTGAATTCCGTATTCCAAGTGTGGCCTTACCAAGGCATTATAAAGTGGTATCAACACTTCACGTGATCTTTATTTATGTATTTATTATTTATATAGGTCAACATTTCATTTACATTAGTAGAACAGAATAGGATCCCCATCTTCTTTTAACGACCCCCTAATCCCTTGCAGGGTTGAGTCTGGGCAACTGAATGGAGCTGAGGGTTTATGGGCCGGCTGCCCTTCCCTCTCACCAATGCGGAGTTATATTCAGCAGATATATTCCCATCGTGCCGAGAGAGAGAAATATCTGCCTCTACCTAGGATCGATCTCACAGCCTCCTGATTGTGAGGCGACAGCTCCACCTCTAGGCCACCGCACCACTCAGTAGAACAGAATATAAGATAAACATTAAAAAAGATCTGTGTTGAAATAACAATGGCTAGGCCAGTGATGGCTAACCTTTTCCGGACTGCTTATGTGTGAATGCGCGTGCGCGCACCCGAACCACCAAAATGCAATGTGTATGTGCTCCCGCACATGTGCCCTGCCGCCTCAAGCATGAATGCACGTCCCCTCCCTGCACCGTGCATGTGTGCACAGCCCCTGGAATTTGCACATTCACCCCCTGTGCCTTCCCGCACATGTGCGCGGTCCCTGCACATGGCCCGCACCCCATACATGCATGCAGAGACCCAATGCTCACCAGCTAGCTGAGCATTGGGTCTCTGCCATGCTCTGCATGCATAGCAGAGTTGAACTGGGGTGACAGCTCACATGCCCACAGAGAGGCCCACAGAGAGGACGCTGCGTGCCACCTGTGGCACGCGTGCCATAGGTTCTCCATCACAGGTCTAGGCTATCTAGTCATGGAAGCATGGCATCGTTCGTGTTTAAAAAGTCAGATACTCGATCCGTAAATGCCCTCATCTTACAGACAGTCGCAATGGGATCTACAGTTTGACATGGAATCCCGCAGTCACACTGAGGGGAGGATATTATACCGCATTTATAGAGAGAGTCCCGGTGGACACCATGTGAGGTGCGAATCCTGTTCAGGGTTGTCCATTGCTGGCATGTATTTATGACAGTTGCAGTGTCCCAGAGTTAACTGTAACAACCGTGGCAAGAAACAGTTGTAAAATGGAGCAAAACCCGCTTAAGCATTGCCTTGGTTAGCAGCAGAAATGTTGGAAATTCTGCGAACTGAAATCCACAAATCTTAAAGTTGTCAAGTGTGTAAGGCAGTTGCCCTGCCTTATTGGATTGAAGATACTGATGAAGTTGGTTCCACTCAATATCTTAAAGGCGGCCACGTTTCATCCATTTTTTAAACTGAATTCTGTTTTATGCAGCAAACATAAAATGAATATTAGCCGGTCTTCAGGGGTGGGTTCCGGATCCCTTTGCAACCAGTATGGGCCCACCACGTGACGCCTCTGCGACGCTCCAGCTGCTTGGCGGAGTGTTGCGCAGGCGCCGTGCGCGCCGTGCCCCTGCACAGAAGCCCCCAAACTTCTAATACCTGTAAGGAGCGAGGACGGACGGGCGGGCCCTCTGGAGCACCGGAACGGTCCCTGGTGCTCCCGGCAGGCACCAGTACGCCCATACCAGGGCGTACTGTTGGTAACCCACCACTGCCATTCTTCTACATTTGGTTTTAGCCAAGGAGAAAATTGCGTGTGTGTGTGTGTGTGTGTGTGTGTGTGTGTGTGGAACCACCTCTATCTGTGGGACCGTCTCCTGCTGCATACCTCCCTCCGTCCGATCCGCTCCCATAGGGAGGGCCTCCTCAGGATACCATCCGCCGGCCAATGCCGGCTAGCGGTGCCCAGGGGGAGGGCCTTCTCGGTGGCTGGGCCATCCCTCTGGAACGACCTACCCCCCGAACTTCGGACTATCACAGACCTTCCCCTCTTTCGCTGCTCACTTAAGACATATCTTTTCCATCAAGCCGGTCTAGCTTAGAGCTTAGAGCTCTGATATAATTCAATCTCAGCCAATGAGTAAATGTATTTTAGAATTTTAATGGGATGTTTTAGCACAAGTTTTTTAGTTTAATCTATTTTTAGTTATTCTGTATTTATTGTTCTTTATCGATTTTTAACTCCCTGTGCACCGCCCTGGGTCCATTTCGATGGAGAAGGGCGGTTCTATAAAATCGAAATAAATTAAATGAAATTAAAATGGAAGGTGAAGGAGAACAGGGCCCATTTCTGTGAGGGGAAATTAGCCTTTCGAGCACCACGCATCATCTTGCTTTGGCTTCCTTGCTTGATCTGTGGTGATGGGACATCCTTTCTCGTAATATAATAGGTTAATGTTTCCTGTTGAGACTAAAATGGTTGTGGTTCTCCTCAGTATTCATTCTTCTCTCCTCTCCCCCCCGCCTGATCCCTGAAGCATTTCCTCCGATATTATGAAAATAGCAACCAATACAATGTAAGTTTTTCTAATGCTGGTTTCCTGTCCTCAGCTAGCAGGTAGGCACTTAGGAGTTATTGTACAGTGTAGCCTCCGAGTCTGGATTCTCTCTTCACCATGTCAAACATAGACCTGGATTTAATAAATATGGCGCCAGCCACGTTAAGGACTGACAATGCAGAATTCTCTGCATTTCGTTGAAGGCACGCTCCTGGCTTCCTTTTATTTTTTATTTTTTTGCACTCCAGAGCATGGTGTGTGCTACTTTGTTAAAGCTACTTAAGTCATTCTTTGGGGACGCTTTGGTGGCTCAGTGGCTAAGACGACCCTGAGCTTGTCGATCAGAATGGTCGGCGGTTCGAATCCCTAGCACCGCGTAACAGAGGGAGCTCCTGTTACTTGTCCCAGCTTCTGCCAACCTAGCAGTCCCAAAGCACGTAAAAATACAAGTAGTAAAATAGGAACCATCTTTGGGGGGGAAGGGAACAGCGTTCCGTGCGCCTTCAGCATTTAGTCATGCCGGCCACATGACCACGGAGACGTCTTCGGACACTGCTGGCTCTCTGGCTTTGAAACGGAGATGAGCACCGCCCCCTAGAGTCAGGAACAACTAGCACATATGTTGGGGGGGGGGGAACCTTTACCTTTAAGTCATTCTTACTTCTGATAGAAGAAAATATTTGTAGCTCAATTGTGGGGTCCTTGGTGTTCTCTGAGCTTGGCTGTTTTCTTGCAGACATTTCATTACCAAGCTAGATAATATTATCAGTGCTAGAAGGAAGGAGAGGGGATTTCTCTCTATTTAATATACAAGTGGTTTGCTCTGTCAGTGTTGGTGGGGATGTTCTTGGTGGTTCCTTGATTGGGCTGTTGTTTACTGTTAACTTGCTTGTCTGCATTGGTCGTTCCTTGATTAGGGTATTGTTTATTTGAATGTTGGTCTAGTGTTAAACTTGGTCTTAATCACTGGTCATCTGGGTGTTAAGAGTGTATTTTGATCTGTTTGCTTATCTTTGGGGTTTTTTATTATCTCTTGAGTGGCGTGCATATGTTAATAATAATAATAATTAATAATAATAATTAATAATAATAATAATAATAATAATAATAATAATAATAATAATAATAATAATAATAATAATAATAATAATAATAATAATAATAATAATAATAATAATAATAATAATAATATGTTGCTTATCTCTGTGTGCCTGTCAATGGCCAATTTGTCTGAGTGCCAAGCTTCCAGGAACTCTCTGGCATTTTTGGAGATGGCTTGCCTAGGATGGTCACAACTTCCCAATTGAAGCTGTGGTTGAGTATGTTCATTCCTACCAGCCTGGCTTGACTGGGCAGCCGATCAGGCAAGTTGGCACATAAGCGTGCCTTCTGTTCCTCATTGTTGCCACACTCCAATGGGACCCTAAATATAAGGATAATCTTTATTGTCATTGTACTTGTTTACAACAAAATTGGTTTTAACCTCTGGTGCAAAATTATAACAGAAACTAAAAAAGAGAAAAAAGGAAAAAAGGGATGGCCAAAAGCAGCAATTAACTTGTTGCTGTTCATATATCAATGATCTGGATGTTATTCTCACCTACATGCCTACCACATGCCAATTTACATGTCAGAGAGGCAGGAAGATAGCCAACCTTCAGGGCCAAAGTACACTATATTGCCAAAAGTATTTGCTCACCTGCCTTTACTCGCATATGAACTTACAGTAAGTGACATCCCGTTCCTAATCCATAGGGTTCCATAGGACGTCGGTCTACTGCGCACTGTTCTTGAGCTCATCTGAAGGACACATGAAGTTGGGAGGTCTGTAGCGATGGACTCTGCAGAACGTTGGCGACCTCTTCGCACTAGGCGCCTCAGCATCCGCTGACCCCGCTCCGTCCGTTTACGTGGCCTCCCACTTCGTGGCTGAGTGGCTGTCATTCCTAAACACTTCCACGTTCTTATAATACAGCTGACAGTTGACTGTGGAATATTTAGGAGCGAGGAAATTTCACCACTGGATTTGTGGCACAGGTGGCCTCCTATCCCAGTTCCACGCTGCGCTCCTGAGAGCCGCCCATTCTTTCACCAATGTTTTTAACAACAGTCTGCATGCCCAGGTACTTGATTTTATACACCTGTGGCCATGGAAGTGATTGGAACACCTGTTTCTGATTATTTGGATGGGTGAACAAATACTTTTGGCAATATAGTGTAGCTGAAAAGCGTTTTGACATGTTGCTTTGAACCAGCTCACGTCACATATGGCAACATCGCAGCCTTTTACTCATGGTACCAACTCCCTCCTGTGATTACAAAGCACTGGGCAAGTAGAGAATATTCCAGGTAAAAGCCATGCTAATTATTGCACAAGGGGCAACAATATTATAAGTAATATTATCAAGTTCAGAATATTGTCTTTCCTTGCCTGGCCAATAGAAGCTATATGAGACACCTGTTTTTCTGCTGATATGCAAGCAGATTGTGGCAAAGGGATCAAAATTCAGGGCCAGCATGTTAAATGGAAGGCCACCCTAGCGATTAGGGAAGAGCTGTGCACCTTATTATTTTGTTGGGCTGGTGGTACCCGTGTCAGTGGAAGGTAAAAAAGTGCATCTCACTTATTTTGGCCAAGTCATGCTAGGGAATTCACTAGAGAATTGTGCTTGGAAGACTTAGTGGTAAAAGGAAAGTTGGCTGCCAAAGAACACAGTGGCAGGACACTGTCAAAGCCGACCCCAGGCAGAGCATAAAACAACTCAAAGTAGTAGTGCCAGATCAGAAGATGTGAAGAGGCCTGGTCCATACAATTGCCAAGAGTTGGACATGACTGAATGGATAACATCATCATTATTGGGGTGCTGGTTTTGCAGAAAAGTCTATACTACTACTACAATTACTACTACTACTACTACATCTTCTTCTTTTTCTTCTTCTTCTCCTCCTCCTCCTCCTCCTCCTCCTCCTCCTCCTCCTCCTCCTCCTCCTCCTCCTCCTCCTCCTCCTCCTCCATCACCACCACCACCCCCACGGGAAATGAATTTTGAAACAATGAACTTGGTTATTGGCTCATAGCTAACCGCAGATCAACTATGACATCTGCAAGAGAAGACTCTCTAAGCAGTTTACAGAATCAGCCTATTGCCCCCAACAATCTGGGTCCTCATTTTACTGACCTCAGAAGGATGGAATTCAACCTTGAGCCGATCAGGATCGAACGCCTGGCAGTGAGCAGAGTCAGCCGGCAATACTCCATTCTAACCACTGTGCCACCATGGCTTTTCCATGTCTAAGATCGGTGATGGCAGATCTATGGCACACAGAGTCCTTGCTGCTCTTCTGGTTTCCAGTGTGCGCGTGCATGCCAGCCAGCTGATCTTTGCACATGTCAGAACGCCAGAAATCCGAAGACCAGCTGGCTAGTGTGAATACGCACAGTGGCCACCTGGTCTTTGGGTCTCCGGCGCTCCAGCACATGCAAAGACCAGTTTCCTAGCACGCATGCGTGTGTGGTAAACCAAAAAGCCAGGTGGCCAGAGCGCACATGGTCTTTGAGTTTCCGGGACTCCGGCGCGCGCTCCAGTTTGGGCACTCGGTTCCAAAAAGGTTCGCCATCACTCTCTAAGAGCAATTGAGAAGAGTTGGGTGATGGAAAATCTGGTTGTCTGCAAGTGCCCTGTTGAGAATTGATCCCTAACAACCTTGGCTCTTGGTTATCATATTTTTCGGAGTATAAGACGCATCTTTTTCCCTCAAAAAAGAAGGTGAAAATCTGGGTACATTTTATATACTGAATACAACATTTTTTTGCCTCCTGAAGCTGCGCCCCTTCACCAAAATGGCTGTGCAGAGCCTTATGGAGGCTTTCAGACAGCTCCTGGGGGCTGGGGAGGGCAGAAATGAGCAAAAAATGGGCCGTTTTCTGCTCAATTTTGCCCAGCCCCCAAGAGCACTCTACTGTATAAGCCTCCTAAAGGCTATTCATGCCCTTTTTTTTGACAAAAGAATTGGGCCCGTTTTCGCGAAAGACAGGCCGTTTTTGGGAGGTTTGCAGAGTGCAAAACCTTTTTTTTAAAAAAGTTGCCTCTTCAAAATCTTGGTGTGTCTTATACTCCGGTGCATCTTATACTCCGAAAAATACAGTAATAAGTTGGAAAAGATAGATACTAGTAAAGACTGATCGCATTAAGACCTATTACTGAGGAATCGTGTTAAATGTTCTCCCAATCCTATAGTTTCCTGGCATTCTGCATGCCGCTGGCAGGTGGCCAGTTGTGGAAGATTCCTCTGCCAACCCAGAACTCTTTGGCAGAACAGTAGCTGTAAGTAGCAGGTCGCTTGATACTCTTGTCCCAATGCAGAGCTGTCTTTTAAATTAGGCAGCCCAAAGACTCCATAGATTCTGAAATGCTTCCAGCGAGGAATCTTCCACAACTCCAGCGGCATGCAGAATTCCAGGAAACTATAGATCCCAACACATCTGGAGAACACCAGGATTGGGAGAACATTTAACATGATTCCTCAGTAATAGGTCTTAATGAGATCAGTCTGATGGACAGGCAAGGCACCTAAGCAAGCAGAAATCTGTATCGTTACGGCTGCCATCTTGACTTTGCTCTATAGCCATCCCTGGCATGGAGCAAGAGTTGAGTCTAGTCCAGGGGTGGGCAAACTTTGCAACTTTAAGTCTGAAGGACTTCAGCTCCCAGACTTCTCCAGCCAGCTTTGCTGGCTGGAGAATTCTGGGAGCTGAAGTCCTTCAGACTTAAAGTTGCAAAGTTTGCCCACCCCTGGTCTAGTCTAAATAGAGTTTTGACTGAACTCTGCCAAAAGGAGAAAGCAGGAATGAAGCAAAGAGAGCTTCTGATTTGCCTCTCTGTCTGTCTGTCTATCAAATTTACATAGCTATCTGCCTTGCCTAAAGCGACTCGGTGCAGCGCACAGTGCTCAGGTTTAAAAGCAACAAATCACTAAAGCATAAAAATCCATATTAATAAATATCAGAAAAGCGAAAAGTTGCAAGCTACCTAAAACGGAAGCTAAAAATACCCACCTCAATATTTGCTTATCAAATTTATATAGATCAGGATGACCTGACTTGATTTGATTGACTTGGTTTCCCTTCCCCCCCCCCCCCTCCATTCCACCTCACTTATGCAGCCACACATTTTACAACGGTGGCTCTAGGGAACCCACAAACCTGATAAAAATGCACAAGGCAATACAAAACATGTATGTTAAATCATCTTCATTTAACCACCCCATAATCCCCTGCAGGGCAACTGAATGGAGCTAGCAGAGTGTCTTAATGGCCGGATGCCCTTCCTGACGCCAATGCAGAGTTTTGTTTGGCAGATATATTCTCAGTGTGCCCAGAGAGAGAAATATCTGCCTCTACCTAGGATCAAACTCACAGCCTCCAGTTTATGAGGCGATAGCTCCAGCTCTAGGCCACCGCACCACTCCAGAACTTGTACGCTAAAACCTTATTAGAGGTTAAGGTTCCCCTCCCACGTATGTGCTAGTCGTTCCCGACTCTAGGGGGCGGTGCTCATCTCCGTTTCAAAGCCGAAGAGCCAGCGCTGTCCGAAGCCATCTCTGTGGTCATGTGGCCAGCATGACTAAACACTGAAGGAGCACGGAA
Organism: Rhabdophis nuchalis; assembly: GCA_039707465.1. Lineage (NCBI taxonomy): Eukaryota > Metazoa > Chordata > Lepidosauria > Squamata > Natricidae > Rhabdophis > Rhabdophis nuchalis. Next base: position 237,015,977 of record CM077644.1, on the reverse strand, counting down.
CGCTGTTCCCTTCCCACCAAAGGTGGTTCTTATTTTTCTACTTGCATTTTTACCTGCTTTCGAACTGCTAGGTTGGCAGAAACTGGGACAGGTACCGGGAGCTCACTCCATTATGCAGCGCTAGGGATTCGAACCGCTGAACTGCTGACCTTTCTGATCGACAAGCTCAACATCTTAGCCACTGCGTCCCTCTAAACCAGTGATGAGTTGCTCTTGCTGTAGCTACTGGTATGCTGATCACGGTCTGTCTGTGCACGAGCCCATGCATGCGCCTGACATGCACAGTGCATGCACCTGATGTGCGCTGTGCGTGCATGCGCAATCCACCACCCCTGTGATGCCCAGCTGATTTTTATGGGGTGCTCAGGCTCTGCACGCATAAATACAACTATAGAGCGTGGGTAGGCGGGTGGGTGGGCCAAATGAGCCACCGTCCTAGTGCGCTCTCAGCTGCTCCAGGCCACTTCTGGTATGGCGGTACCGGTCAGGACCAGCAGCAACCCACCATTGCTCTAAACCAGTGGTGGGTTTCTGCAGGCTCGCACCTACTCGCGAGAGCCGATTGGTGAAATTTAGAGAACCGGTGAGAGGGGGTTCCACCGGTGTACCTGGAAGTAAATCTGGCCCGCTGCTGCCAGTGACCCAACGGGAAGGAAAGGAAAGGAAAGGAAAGGAAGGAAGGAAGGAAGGAGAGAGAGAGAGAGAGAGAGAGAGAGAGAGAGAGAAAGAAAGAAAGAAAGAAAGAAAGAAAGAAAGAAAGAAAGAAAGAAAGAAAGAAAGAAAGAAAGAAAGAAAGAAAGAATTTATCATCACAATTGAGTCCAAAATTTTGGTGGCTAAGCAAGAGCGTTGTTAAATGAGTTTCAGCACATTTTACAAGTTGGCCACTCCCACCCTGTCACATGGCTGCCAAGCCACGCCCACAAAAGAGGCCACACCTACAGAGTGTTCTGCCCCATACATCTTCCCGGCCGATTCGCTCCCACAGAGAGGGACTTCTCCGGGTGCCGTCCACTAGACTTTGTCAGCGGGCGACGCCCAGGGGAAGGGCCTTCTCTGTGGCGGGCCCAGCCCTCTGGAACGACCTTCCCCCCGACATTAGAACAACTACGGACCTCCGCTCCTTCCGTCAGAAATTAAAAACACACTTTTTCTGCTTGGCCGGCCTAGGTTAGTCTCTACCTCAGGGGTTAGGGAATGTTAATTTTAAAATGGGGATTTTAGTGCAGGGACAGTTGATTTAATCTGTTTTTATTGTATTTATTTATGTATATATTTTATGTGTTTTAATTTTCCCTGTGCACCGCTCCGAGTCCCCCTGGGGAGAGGACGCGGTATAGAAAAATAAAATCTATCTATCTATCTATCTATCTAGAGTAGGTTCTAAAAAATTTGAAACCCACCACTGCTCTAAACCCACATTAAAACCAGGCAAACAGGCAAATGGCAAAGATTGACAGCATTTCAAGTAACTATTGAACGGGCCATTCAGTGCAACCGGATCTCCAGGTCCGGGTGGCAAAGCCACATCGCCTGGGCCATTGGAAAAGCCAAGAGGGTCAGGGCCAATCTAATCTTAACGCCAAGGAGCAAAGAAGGCCAATGAGAAGACCAGCCTTTCTTGGATCTGCATTGTGTTTCTGTGCGACTTTCTTTGTTTGCCCATTAAAAGGTTACGTTGCCTTTAGGTTTTTCCATTTGGCCGATGTGGGTAACCTTTGCGACACTCCGATTACAATGGGCACTTTTGAGAAATTAACCATTATGCCTTTAGGAACAAGTAATGGATTTCGTTTTTTCATTCCTAAATAAAAGGGATGCAGTGGCTCAGTGGCTAAGACGCTGAGCTTGTCGATCTTTAGAAAGCTCGGCAGTTCGGCAATTCGAATCCCTAGCGCTGCGTAACAGAGTGAGCTCCCGTTACCTGTCCCAGCTTCTGCCAACCTAGCAGTTCGAAAGCATGTCAAAAATGCAAGTAGAGAAATAGGAACCACCTTTGATGGGAAGGTAACAGCGTTCTGTGCGCCTTTGGCGTTTAGTCATGCCAGCCACATGACCACGGAGACATCTTCGCACAGCGCTGATTCCTCGGCTTTGAAATGGAGATGAGCATCGCCCCCTAGAGTCGGGAACGACTAGCGCATACGTGAACCTTCACCTTTCATTTCTGGCCATCACTGACAAGCCAGGGTCTCCTCCCGCAAGGAAGTTACTTCCCTTGTATCTAAAACTCCAGCCATCACTTGCATTGGGGTGGGGAGGGGGAATATTGCTTTCTTTGTCATTGTCCCCCTCCCATTGTATTTCTCGAGGTGGGGGGAGGAAGGGGGGGGAGGAAAGTTGTTTTTAGCCAGCGCAGGGCCTCTGCTCCTGGCCTTTCCTGGCTCTGTGTGGGTCGGCATGGCTGGGGCCAGTGGGGGGCGAGAGTACGTGATAACTGGCAGGTATTTGTGAATGGACTTCAACCCGGTGACTCCCTGCGGCTCAGCCAAACAGAGACGGGAGGCGGCGGGAAGGGAGAAACCTGAAAGTCACTCTGTATGGCTTGACTTGGCTGGAAAATATTTTTCGACGTGGCAGTTCCGAAGCTTGGAGGAAGGCCTTTTCTAGCCCAAGAACAATAAAGGGGTCAGCGGTGAGATCTTCTCCCTTACACCCTCTTCCTTCCATTGTGCAAAGAATCCCAGGCTGTTTTCGGGACTCCAGAGGCTGAGCAAAAAACTTGTGATATCATGGTGGGAGGGAGAAAGAATGTCTGGCCAAGTCAGGTTTGATGTTCATAATCTTGGTCCCATCAAAGAATGCTCCCAGGTCCTTGAGGCTGGTTGTATTTCCTTGGGGTGGGCCACAGGGGTCTGCAAAGTTGGCTCTTTTTTTTTTTTTTTAAGACTGCTGGACTTCAACTCCCAGAATTCCCCAGCCAGCCAGGAATTCCCCAGGCTGGCTGGGGAATTCTGGGAGTTGAAGTCCAGCAGTCTTAAAAGAGCCAACTTTGCAGACCCCTGGGGTAGGGTGTGGAGGTAGGAGTCCTAAGAATGATTGTGTGGTGAAATGATCCCAGTATTCGGCATGGAAGGGCGCAGCTGGTGCTGCCAGTGGATAGGTTGAACTTGGTCTCCTGATAGTCATGCCAAGCTGGACCAAGATACCAAGGCCATGCCAGGGGTAAAAATATATCAGAGTTGGAAAGGATCTTGGAGGTCTTCTAGTCCAATGTGTTCAATCAGGAGACCCTGTTGGCAAACCTTTTTGACCTTTTTGGGAGCGCGCTCACGCTGGGGAGCACTAGAAACCAGAATAGCAGCTTCCTGTCGTGCATGCGCACTGCAGACTGGAAGAGCAGTTCCCTAGCGTGAATGTGCATGCTGGGAAGCTGACCTTCCAATTTCTGGTGTGCGCATGCATGAAGACCACCATATGCATGCATCCAGAAAGCTACTCTTCCAATTTCCGGTGCTTCCGCATGTGCGAAGGCCAGGTGGCCAGTGCGTATGTGCATGCCGGAACGCAGAAGAGCAACGGGTGACAGCTGGCATACCCGGAGAGATGGCACTGTGTGCCATTTCTGGCATGTGTGCCATAGGTTTGCCATCACAGCTCTATACCATTTCAGACAATGGCTATCCGATCTCTTCTTAAAAATTCCTCTGATGGAGCCCCCACAACTTCTGGAGGCAACCCATTCCATTGATTAATTGTTCTCATTGTCAGGAAATTTCTCCTTGGTTCTAGATTTGGTTCTCTGCTTGATGCATCCATTGCTTGTTGTCCTGCCTTTAGATACTTTGCAGCAGTGGTAGTCAACCTGGTCCCTACTGCCCACTAGTGGGCGTTCCAGCTTTCATGGTGGGCGGTAGGGGTTTTGTCCAATACTGAAGCACTTTCCTTTTTTCAATTTAATTGACTTCCCTACTTTATCAATCACCATTAATGTGGAACCGGTGGGCGGTTAGAAAAGTTTACTACTTTATGAGTAAAATAAGAGGGTTAAGAATGGTGAAATCCAAATGAAATATAATAGAAGGGGAAATAATATAAGATGAGCGGCATTGATTGAAAATTGCTATTAGAAAGAACAGGAAGCTAAGTTTTGTGTGAGTGTATTTTATATGTTTGTAAATTTAAAAAAAAATGTAAAAGAAAAATTTGCTACTAACAGAGATACAAAAGTGGGCGGTAGGTATAAAAAGGTTGACTACCCCTGCTTTACAGAATAGATTGAGGCCCTCTTCTTTTGTGGCAGCCACTTGGATGTTGGAAGAGTGCTATCATGTCACTCCTAGTCCTTCTTTGCATAGATTAGACATACCCAATTCCTGCAATCAATAACCATAATATGTTTTAGCCTCCAGCCCCCTAATCATTGTTCTTCTTCTCTGCACTCTTTCTGGAGTCCCAACATCTTTTTTCTGTCATGGCGACCCAAATGAACAATTTTAGTCTCCTTGAAATCTGAGTGTAGTAAACCTTGAACCTGCCCAAATAACTACTACACTGTAATATGAGAATCATGTACATGCCCATCTAGGTTTCTTTCAGCCATTTAATTACAGAGCGGTGCCCTGTAGGCTACTAAGATGCCATTTCAGGCTTCCCAATTTGGCCGCTTCTGGATGTTGGGACCTTACAACCTCATCCATGGCGGCTTAGGATGGCCAACAGTTGGCAGGCTTCCACTTGGGGAAAGCCATATCATGGTTTGGTGAAGAGAAAGATGACAGACCTTGAACCCTCTTTCCTATTGAAATTAATAAACCACACTGCTGAAGAGAAATCCTTGCATTTTTAGGTTGCTCATCATTGTGGCTCAGACAGTGGACAGCCAAGATCTCACACAGTGTCTTCAAAAGTTCATTAGTGGTCTCTTGATACCGTAGCTCTGCATGTTTTTATACAGAAACGTTGGCACACATTATCTGATCTGGATTGATCTAGAATGCTGTGATTCCTTTCTCCTCTTCCTGGTCTGGCTGTGGATTTCCCAACTTTACCACGGGGCACTTGGCTGAGAAATTATCCCGGGATCAGTTCTTAACTACTTCTCGTTTAATTTGATGGAAGAGATTCTGCTTTAGAAATCCATTTCAAGGAGAGGAAAGTTCAGATAAATTCTCATGGGTGGGGCATGGTATATGTTACTTGCTTAGTGATAAGGTGGCCAAGGAAGGGGTGTGGATGGGCAAAACGTCTAAGAAACACTTCCCACTTCCCCAATCAGTCCAGCCATGCTGTGCCTGCTCTGATTGTTCCTGGTTTTGCCCACAGACTTGAGAATATTCAGTGGTTGTGTTCACAATCATTTATGTCTCGCGCCATTTTGAAGACATCCATCAAGGCCAGTCTTAGCTGCTGCTTGCTTGCGTGCTTGGTTATTCACTGGACTAACTTAGAATATTATTATTTGGAATTTGGAATTTCATGGCAGTTCGTCTTTAGCTGCCTATTTATTTTATTTTTTATTTTATTAAATTTATACCCCGCCCTTCTCCTTGTTAGGACCCAGGGCGGCGCACAGGCATCTAAAAACACAGAAATACAATAAATATCAATTAAAATGCAATTAAATTCATTAACCCGTGCTAAAAACCCAATATTAAAAACCCTACCAAATTACAAATTTCCTTAAAACGTCAGAAACGGGGGGCTATCCTAGGCCGGCTTGTTGGAATAAATACGTCTTAAGACGTTGACGGAAGAGGCGGAGGTCCAAGATTGTGCGAAGGTCGGGGGGTAGGTCGTTCCAGAGGGCCGGGCCCGCCACAGAGAAGGCCCTTCCTCTGGGTGTCGCCAACCGGCATTGCCCGGCCGACGGCACCCGAAGAAGACCCTCTCTGTGGGAGCGGATCGGACGAAGGGATGTATGGGGCAGGAGGCGGTCTCGTATATAGCTAGGCCCCGAGCCATGGAGCGATTTAAAGATGGTCGTCAACACCTTGAAGCGCACTCGAAAGGCCACAGGCAGCCAGTGCAGCTCGCGCAGGAGAGGTGTTACGTGGGTTTGCCTTGGGGCACCCATAATCACCCGCGCGGCCGCATTCTGTAGCTTTCGAGTGCACCTCAAGGGAAGCCCCATGTAGAGAGCGTTACAGTAATCCAGCCGGGACGTCACAAGTGCTTGAGTGACTGTGCGAAAGGCTCCCCGGTCCAGTAAGGGGCGCAACTGGCGTATCAGGCGTACCTGATAGAACGCCCCCCTGGCCACGGCCGCCACATGGTCCTCCATGGACAGCCGGGAATCCAGGAGGACGCCCAAGTTGTGCGCCCTCTCCACGGGGGCCAGTTGTTCGCCCCCAATGGCCAGAGTTGGACTTATCTGGCTGAACCGGGGTGCCGGAAACCACAGCCACTCGGTCTTGGACGGGTTGAGCTTGAGTTTGTTACTACCCATCCAGATCCGTACGGCCTCCAGACACCGGGACAGCACCTCGACGGCATCGTTGGGGTGGTTTGGGGTGGATATGTACAACTGAGTGTCATCAGCGTACAGATGGTATCCCACCCCAAAACCACGGATGATCTCGCCCAGCGGCTTCATGTAGGTGTTGAACAGGAGTGGCGAGAGGACCGACCCCTGAGGAACCCCACATGTGAGGGGCCTCGGGGCCGACCTCTGCTCTCCTGCCAACACCCATTGCGACCGACCAGAGAGGTAGGACGTGAACCACCATAGAACGGTGCCTCTCAGCCCCAACCCCCCCAATCGGTGCAATAAGATACCATGGTCGATGGTATCGAAAGCCGCTGAGAGATCTAATAGGACAAGGATAGAGGAACAACCTCTATCCCGTGCCCTCCAGAGATCATCCACCAACGCGACCAATGCCGTCTCAGTGCTGTGCCCGGGCCGGAAGCCGGACTGGCGCGGGTCTAGATAATCAACTTCCTCCAGGTGACGGGGAAACTGTTGAGCCACCACACTCTCGACAACCTTCACTAAAAAGTGAAGGTTGGAGACGGGACGATAGTTCTCTAACAGAGCCGGGTCCAGGGCCTGACAAATATTGGTCTGAGAAGACATTATGAAATGTGATGTAACAGGCAGTCCCTTTTTTGTCTATTCTTAATCGAAGTATTCTTGTTACATCTCATAGAGTAATTTAGCAACTGTATTTTTCGGAGTATAAGACGCACCCAGGTTTTGAAGAGGCAATTTTTTTAAAAAAGTAGGTAGGTAGACAGAGGAATAGAGAGGGAGAGAAAGAGAAATACAGTAGGTAGGTAGGGTGAGAGAGAGAGAGTAGTTAGGTACGTAGGTAGATAAAGGGATAGAGAGAGAGAGAAATAGAGAGAGAAATACAGTAGGGAGGGAGGGGGAGAGAGTGGGTAGATAGGTAGGTAGGTAGAGGGATAGAGAGAGAAATAGAGATAGCAAGAGAGAAATACAGTAGATAGGTAGGGGGAGAGAGAGAGAAGGTAGGTAGGTATATAGGTAGATAGAGGTGGGAGAGAGAGAAATACAGTAGGGAGAGAGAGAGAATAGGAGAAGGAAATTGCTAACAACCTGTAGCACTTAAAACTTAGTTTCTGCTGGGACAGCACTTGACCAACGTAATTCTCATCAATCACTCTAATTAAACACCAAGCCACACCCAGTAAAAAAAATTGAATCCCACCACTGGACACATTGGTTTGGTTCATACAATACACCAGACAAGCAAAAGTTTACATTTTATCATGTTGTAAGAGAGGGATGTCCAAACTTGGGAACTTTAAGACTTGTGGACTTCAACTCCCAGAATTCCCCAGCCAGCATAGCATATTATGTCTTAGCATATTATGTGAATCAGACCATTGTGTTACGCTACCATGGTTGAGTTGCTACATGATATGTGAGCATGATATGTTGTCTGTTAACCAGGGTTAGGATTTACCATGTTGTGTAAGCCCAGCCATGAAGTCCGATCCATTTCTCATCAGGAAAAGAGTTTCTTGGCGTTGTGGTAGGGAAAAAAATAATAATAACAAGAAAGTTTCCCATGTGCTCAGGATACAGTGAATTGCCAGAAGTTTTGGCCTGGGTTCCATTTTGATATTAATCTTCAGGTTGTTGTTTTAGTCCAGTACACAGTTGTATTAACTACACTGTTCTTCCTATGAAGCTTTTCACACATTCCTGAACATTGCTTCATTGCACCAACAGCAAACTCCTACACAACCACCAGACAGTTTAGAAGAGCTGTGGAAATTTATTGGGAGGTTCTATATAAATGCTAATTAATATATTGGAACACATTTTGGGAAGAAAACCCCTGAAGTCGGTTTGGTCAAGAGTTGGTGCATTCCAACAGCCCTCTGCCTAACTGACTTGCTCTCATTGATGAAGTGCTTGGATGAGCAGTGAAACGTCTCACGCTAACATCAAGCTTACGCTAAATCGAATAAATCGAATAAAATAAAAGCTAACAAAAATTTGCCCAGTTGCCACAATTCTATCTTCAGAAACTTTTCCCTGGATGTCTCACCAACAGTCCCAATATTGCAGAATATACAGCCTCATGCTACATCTTAAATAGAAAACCATCTTTAGATAGATTTTTTACTCCAAAAGCATTTTATTAAAATAAATTTGATAAAAATATTTTTAAAAAACTGATTTAATTTTTTAAAAATCCAATTTAAAATTTAAAAATCCTATTTATTTATTTATTTATTTTTAAAAGCATCGATTTTTTTTTAATCCACCCTGCTGCCTTCTAGAACCATATTCACACCCTTAATATATTGAAAGGTATCAGTCATGGCCCCTCTTTCCTTTTTGCCCTCCAGGCCAGGGATCTCCAACCTTGGCGACTTTAAGAGTTGTGGACTTCAACTCCCAGAATTCCTCAGCCTCAGTTGAAAATATTTAAATGCATGCGCAGACCACTCCCCACCATTTCCTCTGGTTGCTTACCGCGCAAACAACGCGAGGTGAAGAGGCGAGGCCGTAGGGAGGGAAAACTGAGGGGGGAACATGCCCCACACATGCCACGCACCCTTAATAATAATAATAATAATAATAATAATAATAATAATAATAATAATAATAATAATAATAATAATAATAATAATATTTTATTTATAAACCGCCTCCTCTCCCCAGAGGGACTCGGAGCGGTGTACAGGGAAATTAAAAATACTGATATAGAATACATAAATAGATAAATAGATAAAATACGAATTAAACAGAATTATCCCTGCGCTAAAATCCCCTATATTAGAATTACACTAAAATACCCTAAAACCCAATTAAAAGACGGAAGACTAACCTAGGCCGGCGAAGCAGAAGAAGTGTGTTTTCAATTTCTGACGGAAGGAGCGGAGGTCCGTGGTTGTTCTAATTTCGGGGGGAAGGTCGTTCCAGAGGGCTGGGCCCGCCACAGAGAAGGCCCTTCCCTGGGCGTCGCCCGCTGGCATAGCCTAGTGGACGGCACCCGGAGAAGTCTCTCTCTGTGGGAGCGGATCGGCCACAGGGATGTATGAGGCAGGATCCGATCCCGCAGATAACTAGGTCCCGTGCCATGGAGCGCTTTAAAGATGGTAACTAACACCTTGAAGCGCACCCGAAAGACGACAGGCAGCCAATGCAGCTCGCGCAAGAGCGGTGTTATATGGGTAAACCTCGAGGCTCCCATTATTGCTCGCGCGGCTGCATTCTGGACAAGCTGAAGTCTTCGGGTGCACCTCAAGGGGAGCCCCATGTGGAGAGAATTGCAGTAGTCCAGTCGGGATGTCACGAGGGCATGAGTGACTGTGCAAAGGGCATCCCGATCCAATAGGGGACGCAACTGGCGTACCAGGCGAACCTGGTAAAACGCCCTCCTGGCCACGGCTGTCACTTAATCTTCCATGGACAGCCGGGTATCCAGGAGGACGCCCAAGTTGCGTGCCCCATCCACAGGGGTAAGATGTTCGTCCCCTATGGCCAGTGATGGAGTCAACAGCTTACTTAACAGCTGCTCCCACAACCCTAGCAACTGTACCCCTTCTGTCACGCTAATGGCTGCCGCAAAAAGAGCGGCAAGCCCAGCGATGCATCTCACGCCTCACTGCCTCAGCAGCGCAACACAGCAGCAGCCATGAGGAGACCACATTTGCCGCCTCAAAAATAATAAGACCTCCCCAAAAAAGATCACGTGAAGTGCTACTATCACTTTATAAGGCCTTGGTAAGGCCACACTTGGAATACGGCATTCAGTTTTGGTCACCACAATGTAGAAAAGATGTGGAGACTCTAGAAAGAGTGCAGAGAAGAGCAACAAAGAGGATTAGGGGACTGGAGGCTAAAATATATGAAGAAGGGTTGCAGGAAATGGGTATGTCTAGTTTAATGAAAAGAAGGACCAGGGGAGACATGATAGCAGAGTTCCAATATCTCAGGGGTTGCCCCAAAGAAGAGGGAGTCAAACTATTCTCCAAAGCACCTGAGGGCAGAACAAGAAGCAATGGATAGAAACTAATCAAGGAGAGAAGCAGCTTAGAACTGAGGAGAAATTTCCTGACAGTTAGAACAATTAATCAATGGAACAACTTGCCTCCAGAAGTTGTGAATGCCCCAACACTGGAAGTCTTCAAGAAGATGTTGGATAGCCATTTATCTGAAATGGTATAGGGTTTCCTGCCTAGGCAGGGAATTGGACTAGATGACCTCCAAGGTCCCTTCCAACTCTGCTATTGTATTATTATTGTATTTAAAATAAGGCCACGTGCTTATTTCGGGCGTCAAAAGAAAATAAGACCCTTTCTTATTTTTGAGGAAACACGGTATTTTTCAGAGTGATCAAATGCCCTATACCAGAGGCCCTTGTCTCCCAACTGGAGCTATGGAAAAAGTTGCATGTTCCTTCACCCTCATATGCTGGTCCAGCAAAGGTTTATTTCACCTGTTCTGCCCCACTAGCTAATACCATGTAAACCACTGTTTCTCAACCTTGGCGAGTTTAAGACAAGTGAACTTCAACTCCCAGAATTCCCCAGCCAGCCATGCTGGCTGGGGAATTCTGGGAATTGAAGTCCACTCGCCTTAAACTCGCCAAGGTTGAGAAACACTGATGTAAACAGAAGACTATTTACCATTGCTAGCTCCTTACTTTCTCCCCAGTGAGCTGATGGCAGTACATACTGAACACGTAAACCTTCCACGTTTAGGGTTTCCCATGAACAAAAGCGGCAGCTAGCCAATCTTAAATTTTTCCTACTTTTTTTTGGGGGTGGTGCACATCGTGCTCGTGGCTCCCATAAATGGAGGGATGCTACAACTTTTCTTAGGTAGCTGGAGCCGAATATTTCCTCCAAACGGAGTTACTTTCCTGGAGACCGACAAGTTTCAGGAGAGGAAGTCGCCGTGAATCGGGCGAAATTCCCTTTTTTCTTAGAACCCTGCAGCCAGACTTATAAGTACGTGCAACCTGACACATTGTGTAGGGAATTGTGGAAAGAAACAAACCTTGCATCCCCTCCCACCTCCCTTGTGGGAGATGTTAAGTCCGCTGGTGGGAAAGTTTGTCACTGCAACAAGACTCTATTGTATATCACAGATACGCAAGGTAAACAGCACCTTGGCTGGCTGAAGCTGTGTGTCCACACACGTAGACAAGTTCCCCAGGCTGGGCCTTTCGTAGGTAAACCTGGGGGTGTTTCACCCCACATCTTAGGGCAAAGGAGTCTGGAATGAACTCTACACTATATACACAATGGGCATTGACCTGCTCCATTGAATAAGATAAACAGAGGGCTGCATAAACAGAGGGATAGAATCAAGATCACGTGAAGTGTTAATACCGCTTTATAATGCCTTGGTAAGGCCACACTTGGAATATTGCATTCAGTTTTGGTCGCCACAATGTAGAAAAGATGTGGAGACTCTAGAAAGAGTGCAGAGAACAGCAACAAAGATGATTAGGGGACTGGAGGCTAAAACATATGAGGAGCGGTTGCAGGAACTGTGTATGTCTAGTTTAATAAAAAGAAGGACTAGGGGAGACATGATAGCAGTCTTCCGATATCTCAGGGGTTGCCACAAAGAAGAGGGAGTCAAGCTATTCTCCAAAGCACCTGAGGGCAGAACAAGAAGCAACGGGTGGAAACTAATCAAGGAGAGAAGCAACTTAGAACTGAGGAGAAATTTCCTGACAGTTAGAACAATTAACCAGTGGAACAGCTTGCCTCCAAACGTTGTGAATGCCCCAACGCTGGAGGTCTTTAAGAAGATGTTGGATAGTCATCTGTCTGAAATGGTATAGGGTTTCCTGCCTGGGCAGGGGGTTGTACTAGAAGACCTCCAAGGTCCCTTCCAACTCTGCTATTGTATTGTAAGATTTAGCCTTCCTTAAATGCAGCAAGGTAGAAATATCGAAGTCAAAATAGAAAAGAATTTCCAATATTTTATGAGCTAGTTTTATGCACCTCTTTTATTGTTTAATAGGTTGCTGGTCTTAATTAAAGTCCAGGCAATATATAAACATTGTCACTAACAATCTACACCAGTATTACCAAAATAAAGCATTGTTGGTAGTCCTCGACTTGCGACCACAGTTACAGTAAGTCCAAAATTTCTTTCCTTGCCACACTTCATTTGCCGCTAGTGAATCACTGCAATTGTAAAATTAGTAACACGGTTGTTAAGTGAATCTGGCTTCCCCGTTGACCCTGCTTGTCAAAGGTGATCACAAAAGGTGATCAGGTGACGCCAGGACACCGCAACTGTCATAAATATGAGTTGCCGAGCTTCTGGATTTTGGTCACGTGACCATGGAGAAGCTACAACTATCCTAAGCATGGCTGTGGCCCTTGAGGTAGCCATTTTGCGAGAGTGACTGAAACAAAGTTGGAGAGCATTGATATTAAAAAAGTAAATTTAGAAAAGGGAAACCGAACCTCAACTGACCAGACCAGGAGATATTTTCGAATAATGATTTTTTAAAGTAAAGATACATTTGATCTTTTTTCCCCCTCAATATCTCCGAAATGTCCATTTGGATCTTTGGATAACCTATATACCCGTGATGGCGAACCTTTTAGGCGCCAAGTGCCGAAAAAAGAGTGCATGTGCGCGCAGCATGAAGTCTCAAAAAGGGAGCACTTTGCAGCATGCGCACACGCTCCTCTGTGCCGCAACCAGGAAGAGGAACTGCCCAGAGGGCATGAGCGCACCAGAAAATGACCTTCCTGTCAGCAGGTCTTCCAGTTACTGCCGCGGACGCATTGATCAGCTGGGCGGCATGCATGCTCACGCTGGAAAATGGAAGACCAGCTCTTTCGATTTCCAGCATTGCTACAGGCACAAAGGCTAGCTGATCGTTGCGCATTGCATGCGCGGCAGTAATCCTGAAGAGGAACAGGGAACGCCGCGCATGTCAGGCAACATGACTCTGCATGCCACTTTGGGCACGCGTGCCATAGGTTCGCCATCATTGCTATATACCGTTAATGAAACACACTTAATTATTTAAATGCATTTTAACTAATCAATCAGTTGCTTGAGTGAATTGAGTGAATGTATATTTTTAACCCAGCAGCACAATTCCTAAATTTCGGCACTTTTTCATTTTATGCAACTTTTTTTTTTTTTAATAAAATTTTTATTTTTAAAACAAACAAAAACAAAACAACACATATAAAATACTTTCCTCGATTTCATCAAGCATGTTGTTTGGTTACAAGTTTTTGTGCATTAGTTCTTACAATTAGGATTAGAATCACAGGTTATCCATCATCCGATCCGCTCCCACAGAGAGGGTCTTCTCCGGGTGCCGTCGGCTGGGCAATGCCGGTTGGCGACACCCAGGGGAAGGGCCTTCTCTGTGGCGGGCCCGGCCCTCTGGAATGACCTACCCCCTGACCTTCACACTACCTCGGACCTCTGCCTCTTCCGCCAACGTCTTAAGACGTATTTATTCCAACAAGCCGGCCTAGCATAGCCCCTGTTTCTGACTTTTTATGTAAAAATTGCAATTTGGCAATTTTGCAATTTTAAATGGGTTTTAGCACGGGTTTAATAATTTAATATGTTCTAATGATGTATATTGTTTTTATTGTGGTTTTAATAATGCCTGTGCGCCGCCCTGGGTCCTAACAAGGAGAAGGGCGGGGTATAAATTCGAAAAATAAAATAAATAAATAATAAATCAAACATAACTAAATACATCGCTATTATTGAGCATTGTGTGCTCAAATTACCATTAATATTCCATGGAGTATACAACATATTCCAATACTAATTTTCAATTGTTACCACCAATATTAAATATTTCCATTCATATGTTTCAATTTTTCATTACATCCATTAACCCATGTAACATATAAAAATCTTTCCAATATCGAATATTCACTACTTAAAGTTATTCATAATATTCACATCATCCACTCTTATACATTAGATTCATTATTATCCTTTCTATACCATATAGTCAAACACTCTATTTTATAACAAAAAGCTTTCATAGTAATAACTATGCAACTTCTTCTGTTGCAAAAGCAGACCAGCCAAATCTGAATAAGTTTGCAAAACTGCGCTTGGTGTGTTTTTTTGGTTTTTTTTTAATTGCTAGGGTCTTCCCTGACTAAATTGATCTTTCCTTTTATTGTGACAATTCCTGTCTTCATTCAAGGAGGCTGCTGAGTCCGTTTCCATCTTAGGGTGTTTCTCCTGGAGCGCCTTTCCTTAATCACCGCAGACGCGAGACCATGTTGGGTAAAAGAGAGCAAGGAGGAAGTAATTTGCCCGGCGTAACGTGGTTCTTTTTTTAAAGCCGGCGAGAATAGTTTTTCCTCTTGGAAAACTCAGGCATTTCCTTCATTTCCTCTCTTGGAGCTTTGTCTGGGTGGGGATTTCAGAAAAGGGTGTTAGTAAGCACGGGACAGGCTGACACAACACAGACAGCCAAACGCAGAGCGTTCCTGGGAATAGTTAATGGCAGAGGGCCATGAGGACACGAGGGATCTGGGACAAAGTTCTCTCCCACCTACCCACTCACCTCCAAAGAAATCAATTCTGCAGACAGAACATGCGGCGTACTTCCCACACCAACTTTTGAGTTAAAGTACTCCTCGACTTGCAGCCAAAATTTCTGTTGCTAAGTGAGACGTTTGCTAAGTGAACTTTGCTTCATTTTCCTTTCGTGCCACAGTTGTTAAGTGAATCACTGCAGTTGTTAAGTTAGTAACATAGTTGTTAAGTGAACCTGGCTTCCCCACTGACTTTACTTGTCAGAATGTGAGTAGAGTACAATACAATACAATACAATACAATACAATACAATACAATACAATACAATACAATACAATACAATACAATACAATACAATACAATACAATACAATACAATACAATACAATACAATACAATATAATACAATACAATACAATACATGGAGTGGAGCGGAACAGAACAAAACAGAACAGGAATGACAGAGTTTGAAGGCACCTTGGAGGTCTTCTAGTCCAGGGGTCCCCAACCTTTTTGGCACGAGGGACCGGTTTCATGTAAAAAAAATTCTGTGGACCGGTGGGAGCCTCCAGCGGGTGAGTCAAGTCATGTGAACCGCATGTGCGTTCAGCGGTCACGTGCAACCGGGCGGGAAAGTTGCCAGGGGTCCCGGGTGAAGGATCCTCGGCTGGGGCAGGGAAGGATGGGCTGCGTACCGGGCAGGAGGGCCTGGCAGCCCCTTCCCCCCGCGCAGGGCCGGGTGGTGCCCCGAACCCCCCCCCCAATGCAGGCTGTTGCCCCCGTCCTGCCCCCGGGGAGTGCCCCGGCCAGCCGCCAGGATAGTGGAGAGTTTGCTACACTTTCCTAAGAGTTGCGCTACTCTCTCCGCCGCTCACTCCGACCCGGTTACTATCAAGCCACGGAATGGCACCGGTCCACGGCCCGGGGGTTGGGGACCCCTGTTCTAGTCCAACCCTATAGGGTGTCCTGTTCGAGCCAGGGGTTGGACTAGAAAACCTCCAAGGTGCCTTCAAACTCTCTTTCCTGTTCTGTTCCATTCCGTTCCGCTCCACCGCACTGCACCCCACTCCATTTATTGTATTGTATTGTATTGTATTGTATTGTATTCTACTCTACTCTACTCTACTCTACTCTACTCTACTCTACTCTACTCTACTCTACTCTACCTTATTCCTCTCTCTCTCTCCCTCTCTCTCTCTCTCCCTCCCTTCCTCCTCTCTATCTATTAACTATTTATAAATTTTGTTGGCTGCTCATCTTGCCATAGGGTAATTCTCGGCGGCTTACAATTACAACATAAAATGTTAAAATCAGATCTTACAACCAAAGATACATGGGGAGGGTGGGGGCAGAGAGGTGGGAGGAGGGATCTGTTATTACTCAATCAACCACCTCCATTGCACTGATCCCTCCACTGGGGCGCTGAGCCGACTGGCAGAGCCAGGTCTTTAGGCTCTTACGAAAATATAGGAGGGTTGGGGCCTACCTCACATCGGGGAGGGATGGGGTGTTCAGTATATTCCAGAGGACAGAAATCACAACAGAGTCCACCTGGACTCCGCCAGCCGAAATAATTGGGCTTACGGGACCCGCATCATACCTCCTCTTCTGGCATGTTCTGCGTTCTAGTTGGATAGTGAAATCACTGCAAGCGAACAACCGAGCTCAGAGAGCACCAAGAAACGCATAAATCTATTTATCCCAAGCACAGTCTGTTGTGGCCCACCAGTGGCCAGTGGAGCTGGCAGCAGAGTCAGACAGTGAGGAGGTTGGGGAGGAACATGGCCCAGTCCTGGAGTCTGGGGGAGTTTCTGAGGAGGGCTCTGTGTTGGAGGCAGAGAGGGGGCCAGGGCTGTCTGGCAGTTCTCAGCTGCCTTCAGAGCTAGACATCAGTGAGGGAGAGGAACGGCTGGAGCCTGTTCCCAGTGTGCGCATGTGCAGAGCTGCCAGAAGAAGAAAAAAGCTCAGAAATCAGGGTCGACTTGGGAGTAAAGCCACATGTGGACGGTGAATGGTCTCTCTCCCATAGGAAATAAAAGCGGAGCAAAAGTGGAGTGGGCCTTTGCAGGAAACAATTTGTTCGTTTGCTCGTTCATTTGTTCCAGGAGTGTGAAGATCAGTCCCTGAATCTCGGAGACTCTGTGCCCAGTCTTTCCTTGCACCGCACTGCGCTTGGAAAATATTTAAGATGGCAGCTTTCCAAGCTAGATAAGGTCTGTGGTGATAACTTCGCCTTTGAAAGACTGTTTGCCAGGCCTTTGCTGAATGTGAATAAGGGGAAATCACATTCGTTTAATAAAAGGGATTTTGTCGGGACCAGGAATCTGCTTCATGCTTTTTGGGGAAGCCTAGGTCAGAATAGTATCCGAGGACATCTTTGGCACAAGACACCCAGCCTTTTACACAAGGAAAAGAAAGAAACCACAGGCAGAAGAGCCTGAGGGTCTGGGAAGTCTGAGGTCGCGTTTTCCGTGCATCTGGAAATGGCTAGGTTAGGGAATAGCGCCTTTTCGTTTTAATTTGCCCACTTCTGCAGCTCTCACGTTTCTTTTGCAAAATATATAAGTTGGGTTTGTGATTCCTGGATGCCTTCTTGGGTGCTCTTTACTGCAGGCCACCCACGGAAACATCGATGTGTCCAGCAAAATACCTTCGTGTTTATTTAGGCCCTGAACAGAAACGCGTCCCTCAAAACCGCGGTAGAACAAAAACTGTATTAATCATCGTTATGAGCCAGTAATTTATCTGATTGTAACACAGTTTAGAACACGAACACTTGGCTCCGTCCTCTGAACGCGCATGGCCGAATTGGGATGTCGGGTCAATTTTAAACAAGTGTTCTTTCTGACAATGAGATCGCCCACAGTTTCGCCAAATTGAATTTCCTAGATTCCAAGAGTTGTGGTCTGAACACATACATCTAAAGGGAGCCAGGTGGGGAAAAGCATGATGGTGGAGATGGTGGAAAAAGATAATGGCGGAGATGGAATGGGATGGGATAGAATAGAATAGAATAGAATAGTAAAAAGAATAGTAAAAAAGAAATAGAATAGAATAGAATAGAATAGAATAGAATGGAAAGGAGTAGAGTAGAAGAGAAGAGAAGAGGAATGGAAAGGAGTGGAATAGAATAGAATAGAATAGAATAGAATAGTAAAAAGGAATAGAATAGAATAGAAGAATGGAAAGGAGTAGAGTAGAAGAGAAGAGAAGAGGAATGGAAAGGAGTGGAATAGAATAGAATAGAATAGTAAAAAGGAATAGAATAGAATAGAATAGAAGAATGGAAAGGAGTAGAGTAGAAGAGAAGAGAAGAGGAATGGAAAGGAGTGGAATAGAATAGAATAGAATAGTAAAAAGGAATAGAATAGAAGAATGGAAAGGAGTAGAGTAGAGTAGAAGAGAAGAGGAATGGAAAGGAGTGGAATAGAATAGAATAGAATAGAATAGAAAAAAGAAATAGAAGAATGGAAAGGAGTAGAGAAGAGTAGAAGAGAAGAGGAATAGAATAGAATAGAATTCTTTATTGGCCAAGTGTGATTGGACACACAAGGAATTTGACTTTGGTGCATATACTCTCAGTATACATAAGGAGAATAAAATACATTCATCAAGAATAAAAAATATACACTTAGTGATAGTCAAGGTTACTAATAAGCTATCAAGTCGTATTAGGAAACAAATAAAAACAATATAAATTGAAAGATACAAGCAACATGGTTATAGTACCGTATTTTTCAGAGTACAAGATGCACCTTTTTTCCTCTAAAAAGAGGCTGAAAATCTGGGTGCGTCTTATACATCGAATACAGCATATTTTGCCTCCCAAAACCGCACCCCCTTCACCAAAATGGCTGTGCCTAGCCTTATGGAGGCTTCCAGAGAACTCCGGGGGCTGGGGAGGGCAGAAATTAGCCTAAATCGGGCCATTTTTGCCGCCCCCCCCCCCCCAGGCCCTAGCAGCACTCTATAAGCCTCCATAGGGCTATGCATTCAATTTATTTGACACAAAAATGGCCCGTTTTCATGATAAATGGGCCGTTTTTTTGCTCATTTTCCACCCCCCCCACCCCCCAGGAGCACTCTGCAAGCCCCCCCCCAAGGCTAGTCATGCTTTTTATTTGAAGGAAAACGGCGCCGTTTTCTCTCTCCCTACCTACCTACTGTATTTCTCTCTCTCTCTCTCTCTCTTTCTCTCTCTCTCTCTCTTTCTCTCTATCCTTCTACCTACCTACCCACACACACTCTCTCTCTCCCTACCTACTTACTGTATTTCTCTTATCTCTCTATTTCTCTCTCTCTCTATTCCTTTATCTACCTACCTACCCTCTCTTTCCCTACCTATCTTCTGTATTTCTCTCTATTCTCTCTCTCTCTTTCTATTCCTTTATCTACCTACCTACCTACACACACACTCTCTCTACCTACCTACCTACTGTATTTCTCTCCCTCTCCCTATCTCTCTCTCTATTTATCCTTCTACCTACCTACCCCCCCACACACACACTCTCTCCCTACCTACCTACTGTATTTCTTATCTCTCTCTGTTTCTCTCTCTCTCTATTCCTTTATCTACCTACCTACCCTCTCTTTCCCTACCTATCTACTGTATTTCTCTCTCTCTCTCTATTCTCTATTCCTTTATCTACCTACCTACTCTCTCTACCTACCTACTATATTTTTCTTTCTTTCTACCTCTCTCTCCCTCTGTTTTTTTTGTAATTTGCCTCTTCAAAACCTTGGTGCGTCTTATACTCCGGTGCATCTTATACTCCGAAAAATACAGTAATAAGTTGGAAAAGATAGATACTAGTAAAGAAGATAATAATAATAATAATAATAATAATAATAATAATAATAATAATAATAATAATAATAATAATAATAATAATAATAATAATAATAATATAGTCTTAGTAAATTATTTGACAGTGTTGTGGGAATTAGTTGTTAAGCAGAGTGGATGGTGGATGGATGGGAATTGCTCCACATAAAAGCAAGCAAGAATTTAAACTTTTATTTCCCAGGTAACGGTAGCCCTTGACATAATTGAGTTCCTTTTTTCAGTGCCATTTGTAGCTTTTGACTAAATGTCACTAAATGTCACTAAATGAATGGTTGTAAGTCGAGGATGACCTTTTCTACAGTCTTGCTCTATTGAAGTTGGGCCAATTTAGAAATGGTTAGTTTTCATTGGCATCGTGTGAAGTTTGAATTATTAAGGGATTGTTCCCTCTAGATTCCATGCCACTGATACGTTTTATTTGTTTGTTTTTTAATATGGCAGGGAAAAAGAGGTGGGGGGGGGAGCTATAATGGAATAAATCAGATTTCTGTAGCTCTTTTGATATGAAAACTATTTGGCAGTCTCCATCCCATTCATTCTCACTGGGAGTCATTCTAATAATAATAATAATAATAATAATAAAGTTGAATTTATTAACCGCTCCCTCTCCCCACAGGGACTCGGGGCGGTGCACAGGGAGAATAAAAACAATAAATATACAAAATACATACAATTTAAAACAGATTAAACTAATTCCTGTGCTAAAATCCCATTAACTAAAAATCCCCACTAAATATAAATAGACATTAAAAAACCCATAGACAGAGAGACTATCCTAGGCCGGCCAGGCGGAAAAGATGAGTCTTCAATTTCAGGCGGAAGGAGCGGAGGTCCGTGGTCGTTCTAATATCGGGGGGAAGGTCGTTCCAGAGGGCCGGGCCCGCCACAGAGAGAGCCCTTCCCCTGGGCGTCGCCCGCTGACAAAGTCTAGTGGACGGCACCCAGAGAAGTCCCTCTCTGTGGGAGCGAATCGGCCGTGCGGATCTGTGAGGCAGGATCCGATCCCGCAGGTAGCTAGGTCCCGAGCCATGGAGCGCTTTAAAGATGATAACTAACACCTTGAAGCGCACCCGGAAGACGACAGGCAGCCAGTGCAGCTCGCGCAAGAGCGGTGTTACATGGGTGAACCTAGTGGTTCCCATAATTGCTCGCGCGGCTGCATTCTGAACTAACTGAAGCCTCCGGGTGCACCTCAAGGGGAGCCCCATGTAGAGAGAGTTACAATAGTCCAGTCGGGATGTCACGAGGGCATGAGTGACTGTGCGAAGGGCGTCCCGATCCAATAGGGGGCGCAATTGTCGAACCAGGCGAACCTGGTAAAACGCCCTCCTGCCACGGCTGTCACTTGCTCTTCCATAGACAGCCGGGTATCCAGGAGGACTCCCAAATTGCGCACCCCATCCACAGGGGCAAGATGTTCGCCCCCTATGGCCAGCGTTGGAGAGAGCTGGTTGAATTGGGCAGCCGGAAACCACAGCCACTCGGTCTTGGTCGGGTTGAGCCTGAGTCCGTTACTTCCCATCCAGATCCGCACGGCTTCCAGGCACTGGCACATCACCGCTACGGCATCGTTGGGGTGGTTTGGGGTAGATATATACAGCTGAGTATCATCAGCGTAGAGATGGTACTCTACCCCAAAACCACGGATGATCTCACCCAGCGGCTTCATGTATGCATTAAACAGGAGAGGCGAGAGGACCGACCCCTGAGGCACCCCACATGTGAGGGGTCTCGGGGTCGACCTCTGCTCTCCTGCCAACACAAATTGCGATTGGCCAGAGAGGTAGGAGGAGAACCACCGTAAAACGGTGCCTCCCACCCCCAATCCCCCAGCCGATGCAATAGGATACCATGGTCGATGGTATCGAAAGCCGCCGAGAGGTCTAATAGGACCAGGATGGAGGAACAACCCCCATCTCTGGCCCTCCAGAGATCATCCACCAACGCGACCAATGCCGTCTGGGTGCTATGCCCGGGCCGAAAGCCGGACTGGCGCGGGTCTAGATAATCAACTTCCTCCAGGTGACGGGGAAACTGTTGTGCCACCACACTCTCAACAACCTTCGCCAAAAAGGGAAGGTTGGAGACGGGACGATAGTTGGTTAAAAGAGCTGGGTCCAAAGAGGGCTTCTTAAGGAGGGGCCTCACCATTCTGTAAACAGAAATGTGGATCCAAAATTAGAATTCTGCCTTCTCAATTTTTGCATGAACCACAGATTTGGTGCTAAAATAATGATTAAAGCGATACAAAAAAATTGAATAAAAAGAGTAAAGACAATGTAGGTAGGCCTCAACTCATGACCACAAGTGGGAGCAAAATGTCTGTTGCTAAGCAAGGCTGTTAAGTGTCCTCCTGGATCTTAGGACACCCCCTCTTTTTTAATTAAGAAAATCACTGCAGTTGTTAAGGGAATCATGTGGTTGTTAAGTGGATACAGCTTCGCCCATTGACTGTGCTTGTTGGAAGCTATCTGGGAAGGTCACAAATGATGATCACGTGAGAAGAAGTAGAAGAAGAAGAAGAGGAGGACGAGGAGAAGGCAGAGAAGGGGAGGAGGAGAAGTAGAAGTAGAAGTAGAAGTAGAAGAAGAAGAAGAAGAAGAAGAAGAAGAAGAAGAAGAAGAAGAAGAAGAAGAAGAAGAAGAAGAAGAAGAAGAAGAAGAAGAAGAAGAAGAAGAATGTCCAATGTGAGAAGAAGCAGGGATGCTACAGGTACCACATGGAGCAGAGATCTTCAACCTTGGCAACTGGTGGACTTCAAACTTTGCTGCCTGGGGAATTCTGGGAGTTGAAATTCTCCAGGCTTAAAGTTGCCAAGGTTGGAGACCGCTTATCTGGAGGACTTCCATCCCTTTTCGGCTAATAGATACAGATAGTCCTCCCCTTACGACCACAATTGGGGCCAAAATTTCTGTCGCTAAGTAAGATGATTGTTAAGTGAGCTACACTTGATTTTATGAACTTTCTTTTTTTGGTCATAGCTCTTAAGTGAATTATGAGGTCGTTAAGCCAGTCCTATTAACCTTGCTTGTTGGAAGTTAGCTGGGAAGGTCGCAAATGGTGATTACATGACCCTGGGACATTGCAACCAACATAAATACATGCCAGTTTCCAAGAGAGTCCGCATTCTGATCACGTGACCGTTGGGATGCGGTAATGGCTGTAAGTGCAAATTCCAGTTTTAATACCTTTCAGTGCTGTTGTAACTTTGAATGGTTCCCAAACAAATAGAAATAGAGGTAGTCCTCGACTTACAATAGTTTATTTAGTGACCATTCAAAATTACAATGGCACTAAAAAAAAGTGACTTATGACCGTTTTTCACACTTATGACCATTGCAGCATCCCCATAGTCACATGAGCAAAATTCAGACGCTTGTCAGCTGGATCACATTTATGACGGTCACAGTGTCCCGCGATCCCCTTTTGCGACCTTCTGACAAGCAAAGTCAATAGGGAAGCCAGTTTCACTTAACAACTAACTTAACAGCTGCAGTCATTCACTTAATAACAGTGGCACAAAAGGTTGTAAAATGAGACATTCACTTAACAAATGTTTAACTTAGCAACAAAAAATCGGGGGCTCCGTTTTGGTTGTAAGTCGAGGACTAACCTGTAAAAGGTGAAAAATATCTCTTCTTCTGGCCCAACTATTTCACTCCTTGTGCCTTTCTGATCTTGTCCTCCTTCTTCTCCAAATTCCTGCAAGGGTTTCTTTCTTTTTGCCGATGCCACCTTCCTATTATTTCTGCAGTTACGAGCAAATACGGCCATTTCTTTCCTGTCTTCCCTCTTTGGCCTCCGCCAGAGCAAGATTAAAGCTATTTCTTCCGGCGTTGCTGTCAATAAAAATAAAAAGCAAAGCGTAGCAAACTGGGTCTCCCTAGGAAATGCCACTTCAAGAGGTGAAAAGAAACGGGCATCTGGAACAAATAAAACCCCTTGCTGAATCTTCTCTGTAATTTGGGCCTCGTAAAGCTTGCTGTTAGCGGACAAAGAGAACGTGCCTTGCCATCCAGTCTTTGAATCTCTCTTTCTCTCTCTTTCTCTTTCTCTCGCTCTCTTTCTCCCCCCCCCCCCCCCCCCCCCCCATTTAAGCTGAAAGAATTTCTCTCAACTTCCAGTTTTCTGCAGCCAGTAGGAAATCTTCCTTTATCAGCAGCAAGAGAGTAGGGAATGCCATCGGTGGCTATGGGAAGGGAGTTTTGCAGAATTTATACCTGTTCTGACCTAGGCTTCCCAAGATCATAAAGCCGACTCCTCGTCCCGATAAAAACCTTTTTACTTAGGTTTACGGGAATTCCTCTCCAGCAAAGTCCCAACCAATTGTCTTTCAAGAGATTTTCACAACTACAGACCTTGATCAGGTTTGGAGAGCTGCCAGGCCGATATCTTCCAAACGCCACTCTGTAGCAGACAATACTTGGCAAGAAGTCAGGAACAGATCTTCACCCTAATGAATTGAACAAATGGTCTCCTG
Source organism: Rhabdophis nuchalis (assembly GCA_039707465.1). Lineage (NCBI taxonomy): Eukaryota > Metazoa > Chordata > Lepidosauria > Squamata > Natricidae > Rhabdophis > Rhabdophis nuchalis. The sequence goes on along the minus strand of CM077644.1, from coordinate 236,991,726 downwards.
CAAACTCCACTCCCCTTTCGCTCCTCTTTATTCCCTATGGGAGGGGCCATTCACCATCCACCTGTGGCTTTTCTCCCGAGTCGGCCCTTGTTTCTTAGCTGTTCCCTTCTCCTGGCAGCTCTGCGCATGCACATATCAGGAACAGGCTCCAGCTGTTCTTCTGCCCCAATGATCTCCAACTCTGAAGGCAGCTGATAACTATTGAACGGCCCTGGCCCCATCTCTGCCTCCGACATAGAGCCCTCATCAGAGCCTTCCCCAGACTCCAGGACTGGCCCAGGTTCCTCCCCAACCTCCTCACTGTCCGAATCTGCAAACCAGATCCGCTGGCCACAATACCCAGCCGCATGAAGGTACTGGTAGTCTTGACTTACGACCACAATTGAGCAACATTTCTGTTGCTAAATGAGACGGTTGTTAAGTGGGTTTTGAACCCATTTGAACCACCTTACTTGCCACAGTTGTTAAGTGAAGCACTGCAGATTTTACGTTTGTAAAGAGGGTTGTTACGTGAATCTGGCTTCCCCATTGACTTTGCTTGTCAGAAGGTCGCCAAAGGGGAATCGCCTGCCCCCGGGACACTGCGACCGTCATAAGTACGAGTCAGTTGCCAAGTGTTTGAATTTTGCTCATGTGACTGCGGGGATGCTGCAGTGGAAGTTACACGTGAAAAACTTCCTTAAGAAGTTCGCCCTCGTATCTCTGAACAGTCACTAAATGAACTGATGTAGGTCGAGGACTACCTGTAATGGAAATTGTTTTCCCAATTGTGGTCATACGTCAAGGTCTATCCGTGCCAAGTTTAAAGCTATTATCAGGGTTCTATACTTTTGATTTATTATTCAAGCACGTCGCACTAAATATTGACAATTAGGCGGATGTTTTTCGCGACTGTTTCCCTCCCCCCAAAATGACTCCAAGCGCCTTCTGTCTTTGCCGCCTTCCGTAATCTTTAGCCTCAACAGCTCAATGGCTGGCGTTGTTTTTATTTTTTATTTTTAATCTACCCACTCATTTTTCTGACTGGTTTCCTTCACCCCACCCCTTTTATCTCTTTTGCAGCCCGGTTTGAGGCTCACCGATGCTAAACGTCTGTTTTTAAACGTGACCTCCATCACGGGAAATGCATACAAATAAGCAATAAACCCAAACAGAACTAAAATAACATCAGCTAAAACAATCACAGTCACATCCACGGGGTAGAAGCATTGTTCCGTACGCAGCCCTAACATGGGAAAAGTACTTTGAATTTCCTAGATCAGATTGTAACTGATTTTCGCATTGACCGGTTTGATTCTCCCAACAAAAAGAGGATTTTCTTTTGTGAGTTATTTTTGTGCTCTTCCTTAAAGTCGGCTTTGTGGCCTCCGCGGTTTCAAGTGGCGCGTGGTGGAGAGAGGCATTGCATTAATGTCTCCAGGTCTACCTGGCGCCTGGGTCTGAGATAAGGGAAAGCAGGGGTTCTCCCTGCTTTGTAGGCTGGAGGTCGGTCTCATGTATTACCAAGTGGCTCAGTATATACTTGGCAGTATTACCAAGTGGACGCAGTGGCTCAGGGGCTGAGACGCTGAGCTTGTTTTATCAGAAAGCTCAGCAGTTCTGCAGTTCGAATCCCTAGCGCTGCGTAACGGAGTGAGCTCCCGTGACTTGTCACAGCTTCTGCCAACCTAGCAGTTCAAAAGCACATAAAAAATGCAAGTAGAAAAATAGGAACCACCTTTGGTGGGAAGGTCACAGCGTTCCGTGCGCCTTCGGTGTTTAGTCATGCCAGCCACATGACCACGGAGACATCTTCGGACAGCGCTGGCTCTTTGGCTTTGAAATGGAGATGAGCACTGCTCCCTAGAGTCGGGAACGATTAGCACATATTTGTGATGGGAACCTTTATCTTTAATACACTCAAGATCACGTGAAGTGTTAATACCACTTTATAATGCCTTGGTAAGGCCACACTTGGAATACTGAATACTGTTTTGGTCGCCACGATGTAAAAAAGATGTGGAGACTCTAGAAAGAGTGCAGAGAAGAGCAACAAAGATGATTAGGGGACTGGAGACTAAAACATATGAGGAATGGTTGCAGGAACTGGGTATGTCTAGTTTAATAAAAAGAAAGACTAGGGGAGACATGATAGCAGTGTTCCAATATCTCAGGGGTTGCCACAAAGAAGAGGGAGTCAAACTATTCTCCAAAGCACCTGAGGGCAGAACAAGAAGCAATGGGTGGAAACTAATCAAGGAGAGAAGCAACTTAGAACTGAGGAGAAATTTCCTGACAGTTAGAACAAATAACCAGCGGAACAGCTTGTCTCCAGAAATTGTGAACGCCCCAACACTGCAAGTCTTTAAGAAGATGTTGGATAGCCATTTTTCTGAAATGGTATAAGGTTTCCTGCCTAGGCAGGGGGGTGGATTCCAAGGTCCCTTCCAACTCTGCTATTGTATTGTATTTTACCTTTAATACTTGGCAGAGATCAGGCAATAATATCCCATAGAACAGCATTCCTCAACCGTGGCAACTTTAAGACAAGCGGACTTCAATTCCCAGAATTCCCCAGCCCAGCATGCACCAATTAAAATAAACTTTCATGAGTCCCTGGGATTCAGTGACCCAAAGGTGTAGTAGTCCCATTAAACAAAACAAATCAATAGTTTTAATATGCAAAGAAAGCTCTAAATTTCCCATCAAAGCAAGGCTAATGGACGTGGAAGGTGCTGGGCTGGGGAATTCTGGGAGTTGAAGTCCACAAGTCTTAAAAGTTGCCAAATTTGGAAACCCCTGGCCTATAGCAATAGAGTGCTAGTACTGTGTTTCTAGCAGAGTCCGTGTCCTGATCTTGACTGCCTTGCAGGACGGACAACGAACGAGTCAGATGGCCCTCTTGAGGATGCTGCCAGCTGCCTTGTGGCGCCCCACCTCCCCAAAGGACTCGGAGATTGCTTGAGCAAGCTGTGGATACAAAACATAATAAAGATCTCCAAATACTACTAACAGCTGCCTTCGGTTGCAAAAGCAGGAGTAAAAAAATAGCTTTATCTCGGACTGCTATGACCCACTTAACCATGTTCCTGACAGCCTTGTTTCCAGGGAAACCTTGGTGCTCAGGTGCTGGATAGATCTTCTCCCACGCAGGCACCCCACACATTCACACACACACACACACACACACACACAGTGGTGAGATCCTTTTATCAACTTGGCTCGCGGAAAAACCATTTCCTTGCATCCGAGCGAACACCGAATCCGTGTCCTGTTGGCGTTTCCGTTGAGGCAGGTCACACAGGGGCATCCACAGGATGCAGTCGAGGGACAAAAAAAACCCCAGTGTTTTCCAAACTTGGCAAGTTTAAATAGTGTGGAGTCCCCAGCTGGGGGATTGTGGGAGTTGAAGTCCAGGCCACATTGAAGTGGCTAAGTTTGAAAAACATTCGTCTAGAACAGGGGTCTGCAAAGTCGGCTCTTTTAAGACTGGTGGACTTCAACTCCCAGAATTCCCCAGCCAGCTATGCTGGCTGGGGAACTCTGGGAGTTAAAGTCCACCAGTCTTAAAAGAGCCGACTTTTCAGACCCCTGGTCTAGAATGCTGGCTGAGGCCTGATTGGAGCTGTGCTGATTTTTAATGGGCATCACATCTTTTTTTGAGCATACCCACCTAGTGAGCACCTTGAGGTGGGTGAAAGAGATTGTCCTTGGAAGTGCTACTTTGCACCTGTCGTATTTCTTTTTCTCACTTGGAAAATAAAAGGAGACACGCTTGAAAATCATTTGGTAGTTCTGAATCCCAGACCTTAAAATTAGAGGCAGGAAATATATATATATATAAAAGGGATGCAGTGGCGTAGTGGCTGAAACAATGAGCTTGTTGATCAGAAAGGTCAGCAGTTTGATGGTTCGAATCCCTAGTGCTGCGTGACAGAGTGAACTCCCGTTACTTATCCAAGCTTCTGCCAACCTAGTAGTTTGAAAGCATGTAAAAATGCAAGTAGAAAAATAGGAACCACCTTTGGTGGGGAAGGTAACAGTGTTCTGTGCACCTTCAGCATTTAGTCATGCCGGCCACATGACCACAGAGATGTCTTCAGTCAGTGCTGGCTCTTCGGTTTTGAAACAGAGATGAGCACCGCCCCCTAGAGCCGGGAACAACTAGTACATGTGTGCGAGGGGAACCTTTATCTTAATATATACAAGTAATACAGCAAACACCTAAAGATCTCTCTTCCTCCTTATGAGTTTTTCTCTGTATCTTTATTTTGTGTTTTTGTTCACTTTATTTAAAGGAAGAATTTAGAGGAACTGATGATGTTACCTAGTTTGGGTAATGAAACTGCAAGGAAACTAGCAAGCTCAGAGAATACCAAGGCTCCTCATTTCAACCCTGAGCTACAAATGTTCTCCTTTGTTGAATTCAAAGGGCACAGAGAAAAACAAAGCATTGGCCCGTTATCATCTGTTCTGAAATATTTTAAAATAAATTCACGTTGCTACGTGCATTTTTCTAGAACATACAACAGAGAGATGTAATGCACAAGAAGGGAGGCAGCATGAAAGGAGAGGAGAACAGAATATCCAAAACAAAAGACAATGAATGATAAAAGAACGTCAAAATAAGTAATCTTCAGAAGCCCAGAATTTAAAACATCCACATTCAGTTTTCTCACTCAGAAAAGGATTTATAGAGATAAAGGTAGTCTGTAAGAAAATTATAAGATAAACAGGGAGATGAATTGTTCCAGATAGTTGTAGAATGAATGCCTCTCTTCATGCCAGTCTGCAAAGCACTGGGTAGAGTGAATAAAATAATTCTACTTCCTTCAAGATCACTGCAGGTAGGGACTGCAGCCAAGAAATTAAAAGACGCTTGCTCCTAGGGAGGAAAGCTATGGCAAATCTAGGCAGCATAATAAAAAGCAGAGACATCACTCTGCCAACAAAAGTGTGTATAGTCAAGGCTATGGTTTTCCCAGTTGCAATGTATAGCTGTGAATGTTGGACCATAAGAAAGCCTGAGTGCCAAAAGAATAGAGGCCTTTGAACTCTGGTGCTGGAGAAGACTCCTACGAGGCCCTTGGACTGCAAGGCGATCCAACCGGTCAGTCCTAGAGGAGATCAACCCTGACAGCTCTTTAGAAGGCCAGATCCTGAAGGGGAAACTCAAAGACTTTTGCCATCTAATGAGAAGGAAGGACTCCCTGGAGAAGAGCCTAATGCTGGGAACGATGGAGGGCAAAAGAAGAAGAAGGGGACGACAGAGAATGAGGTGGCCGGATGGAGTTAACAAAACAGCAGGTATGAGCTTAAATGGACTCCAGAGGATGGTAGAGGACAGAAAGGCCTGGAGGAACATTGTCCATGGGGTCGCAATGGGTCAGACACAACTTCGCAACTAACAACAACTGCTTGCAAACTAGCAGTTTTGTGGTTCTAGGAAAATGAGTAACACTCTGCAATTGCTACAGATCCCCTACTTCCAAGAAGTGGGGTGTTTTTTAAGCCAGCAGTCCCCAGCCTTTCTGGCTCCAGGAACCAACTTTGGAAGAAAAGTTGTCTTCCATATATCAGTTGGGGGAATGTTTTCACGTATGCAATTTAGATCCCACACAGGTACAGATGAAGCTCCGCTCGCTCAACCTAGTTCCCAACAGGCTGTGGACCAGTACCATTCTGCGAACTGGGTATGGGGGACCCCTGCTTTAAACAATAGTAATGAAATGCTAAATCTTCTTGCAGGCATTTCATTACCAAACTGGGTAACATCATCAGTGCTAGTAAAGGAGTGGGATTGGTCTCAGTTTATACACTAGTGGTTTCCTGTGTTAGTGGGAGTGGTCTTCCTTGATTAGGCTGTTCTTTACTGTAAGCTTATCTATCTGAGTTAGTAGTTTCTTGACTGGGGTATTATTTGCTTCTTGATAGTTGGCCTAGGTATTGCATACAAAATTATACGTAGTCATGTTTTATTTGTAAATGACTTTTTCTGTTTTAATTGCAATAATACATGCACGGACAACTGTTTTAAACTCAATGTAAATCGTTCTAAACTTGACTATAAAAATATGATTTCTGTAATAGATTAGTCAAAGTCTGGAATGCCCTACCTGATTCAGTTGTCTCAGCTACAAATTTTCATACTTTCAGTCACAAATTGATTTCCATGGACCTTACTTCATACTTAAGTAGTCAGTAGCGGGGGGCGTGCATAAGTACACTAATGTGCCTGTTGTCCATGTCTTTGTATTTTTATTTTCTTATTCTTGTTTTCATTGTTTGACAAATTCCAATAAATAAATAAAATAATAATAATAATAATAATAATAATAATAATAATAATAATAATAATAATAATAATAATAATAATTTATTTTATTTATTTTATTAAATTTATACCCCGCCCTTCTCCTTGTTAGGACCCATAATAATAATAATAATAATAATAATAATAATAATAATAATAATAATAATAATAATAATAATAATAATAATAATAATAATAATAATAATAATAAATTTAATTTGTAGACTGTTCCCTCTCCCCGAACAGACTCGGGGCAGTGCACAGGGGAATTAAAAACGTACAAACATAGATACATCATAAATATATAAAATCAAATTAAACAACTATATCCCTGCGCTAAAAAACCTAAAATCCTAAAAACTAAACCCCTTAAAAACCCAATTAAAACAATTTAGATATTCAGACTAAAAAGGCTGGAAGGTAGATTAGGCCAGGCCGGCCTGCTGGAAGAGATGAGTCTTAAGCTTTTGGCGGAAGGCGCGGAGGTCCGTAGTTGTTCTGAGCTCGGGGGGTAGGTCGTTCCATAGAGCTGGGCCCGCCACAGAGAAGGCCCTTCCCCTGGGCGTCGCCCGCTGGCATTGCCTAGTGGACGGCACCCGGAGAAGTCCCTCTCTGTGGGAGCGAATCGGTCGAAGGGATGTATGGGGCAGGATGCGATCTCGCAGATAGCTAGGTCCCGTGCCATGGAGCGCTTTAAAGATGGTGATCAGCACCTTGAAGCGCACCCAAAAGACCACAGGCAGCCAGTGCAGCTCGTGCAGGAGCGGTGTTACGTGGGAATGCCTAGGGGCTCCCAGAATTGCCCGCGCGGCCGCATTCTGGACTAGCTGCAGTCTTCGGGTGCACCTCAAGGGAAGCCCCATGTAGAGAGTGTTACAGTAGTCTAGACGGGATGTCACAAGGGCATGAGTGACCGTGCGAAGGGCATCCCGGTCCAATAGGGGACGCAACTGGCGTACCAGGCGAACCTGGTAGAACGCCCCCCTGGCCACGGCCGTCACTTGATCTTCCATAGACAGCCGGGTATCCAGGAGGACGCCCAAATTGCGTGCCCCATCCACAGGGGCTAGATGTTCCCCCCCTATGGCCAGTGCTGGAGTGAACTGGTTGTACCGGGACGCCAGAAGCCACAGCCACTCGGTCTTGGACGGGTTGAATATTGTTATTTTGGCATTAATTTCTGCTCATTGAGGTTTTAACTGATGAGGAGGAGGTATTTTGGTCTTTTCGTTTCCTTTAAGACTTTTTGATTGTCTCTTTAAAATGGTACGTAGATGTTGTTTATCTCTACGTGCCTATTGATGACCGATTTGTCTGAATGCACCAGACAAATCGGCCATGTAAACATGGCCATCAGACCAAGGTAAACATACCATCAGACCTTTTCTCTGGGTTCAAATGGTGCCAGGCAGACCAAGAGAATTCCAACATTGTGGAATGTCTACCGCAGGAGTAGAGAATTCAGAAGGAATTCCTCCAATTATCATCCCTGATCATTGGCCATACTGGCTAGGAAGGTGGAGCTGAGCTTTCCTTTTTTCTGACTTGGGTTGGAATTGGGTTGTAAGCTAAATCCATATTCAGTGGTTTAATGCAGGGGTCTCCAACCTTTGCAACTTTAAGTCTGAAGGATGGAATTGGGTTGTAAGCTAAATCCATATTCAGTGGTTTAATGCAGGGGTCTCCAATCTTTGCAACTTTAAGTCTGAAGGATGGAATTGGGTTGTAAGCTAAATCCATATTCAGTGGTTTAATGCAGGGGTCTCCAACCTTTGCAACTTTAAGTCTGAAGGACTTCAGCTCCCAGACTTCTCCAGCCAGCTGGCTGGAGAATTCTGGGAGCTGAAGTCCTTCAGACTTAAAGTTGCAAAGGTTGGAGACCCCTGGTTTAATGGATCTGATGAGAGGACCCATTCTAAAAGGAGAGGAGATATGATGATTTAATGTGGTTTTCTTATTAGATGGGGAGAAGATTAATATGAAAACGTGGAATGTAAGAAATGTTAGGAGACAGGAGGCAAGTTCTGGAAAAGTAGGATGAGGACCGAAGATGTTTGACATCCAACTGGTCAAGACGCCACGACTCCAAACCATTTCAGTTTGGACAACAGTGGAGCACTCATGAAGAACACTCTGGTATCTTAATTTAACAGAATAACAGAGTTGGAAGGGACCTTGGAGGTCTTCTAGTCCAACCCCCTGCTCAAGCAGGAAACCCTATGTACCATTTCAGACAAATGGATGTCCAATCTCTTCTTATGAGTTAGCCAATATAGAAAGCTGTTCTAAGGGGCTCCTGACTTGTAGGCATCTTAGCATCTTACAAGTTGTCATTTGTATTAATTGCAGGCAAACTTCTACTGCAGGAATGGCCCTACTCCATGCTATTTGAGAGGCTTTTAAGATTAAGTCTTGGTGCCACGGTTGTATGAACGATGCTCGTGAATGTTTTTCCTTCCACTCTCGCCTTTTAAATGTGCAGATTTCACATTTGTTTTATATTGAATGCTTTGATGTATCGTAAGTTGTTTCCTTGCCTTTCTACCCATTTGACTTTCCCTTTTATTCCAATTATGTGCCTCTCGCTAAGATGTTTTACTCCTGGAATGCAGCATAGAAGCATATTAAGTAAATAAGTTAGTGGAATTTGATAGGGGTTCAATTGTGCTGTCTGTTACCGGATTAAACCATCTTAAAACATCTCGAGTATAACAATGAAATTGCCTCTAAGGCAAGTCAGAACTGTATTATGCTGATAAAAAAGCAGTTGGGAAAAAACAACAGCCAGTTGTGGTCCTACATTTTGTTCTCAAAGGGACTGTCCAGATGCTTCTGCATTTATCCGGGTGTAAAAAGTGATCTTTACTTTCAGATTTGCAAGGTTCTGTTAATTAGCCTTGCAATGAAGTATCATTACAGTAGCTCATTTGCTCATTTTTCCTGTCTGGTCTACCTGGCAAAGTTGACACCTGGTGATACTATACACAGATGGAAAGCATATTCCCTCTTACAATAATTTGGGATGAATACCAGAACTTGAAAAGTGCACTCTAGTCCAAACATCCACAATCTCGCTCCCTGTGGACTTCAATTCCCAGAATACTTTACGATAGTCACAGATGCATGATGTGCGATGGTCTTAGCAATAGCTTTTTCAGTGAAAAATGGTGCAATGGTGCAGCTTCAGCGGTGGGCTGCTAGGGATTCGCTCGGGTTCGGGAGAACCCGTAGCTAACGTTACGGCTGGTTCGGAGAACCTCCAAATCCCACCCCTGGCTGGCCCTGCCCACTCCGCCCACTCAGCTCCTCCCAGGAGTCTCCATGCAGCCCGTTTTGGATGCGGGGTAAGTGCAGGGCCCACGTGGAGGCTAGGGGAGGGGGAAAAATGGGCCTCCCGAAAGGCCTCCGGAGCCCCGGGGGGAAGGCGAAAACGCCGCCCCCGCCACCATGGTGCAGGAGGCCAACTAGGCCACGCCCACCCAGCAACCAGAACTTGAAAAGAGCCCGGGGGAAGGCGAAAACGGTGCCCCCGCCACCATGGTGCAGGAGGCCAACTAGGCCACGCCCACCCAGCGGGATCGGATCCTGCCCCATACTTCCTCACGGCCGATTCGCTCCCACAGAGAGGGACTTCTCCGGGTGCCGTCCACTAGACTTTGTCAGCGGGCGACGCCCAGGGGAAGGGCTCTCTCTGTGGCGGGCCCTGCCCTCTGGAATGACCTTCCCCCCGACATTAGAACGACCACGGACCTCCGCTCCTTCCGTCAAAAATTAAAAACATATTTTTTCTGCTTGGCCGGCCTGGGGTAGGCTCTCTCTATGGGGTTTTAGTTGTATAGTGGGAATTTTAGCTTAGATTGGGTATTTTAGCACAGGTACTATTTAATTTGTTTTTAAGATGTTTTTGATTGTATATTTATGGTTTTAGTTTCCCTGTGCACCGCTCCGAGTCCCTACGGGGAGAGGAGCGGTCAAGAAATTAAACTATTATTATTATTATTATTATTATTATTATTATTATTATTATTATTATTATTATTATTATTATTATTATTATTATTATAACTGGGCAGAGAACCCTTTGCTGAAATTTTTGAAGCCCACTCCTGTGAAGCTTGATTGCATGAATAGCACGCAATTCTACCCTTAATCATCATATGCTTACTTCGTTCGAGCAGCTCTTGGGAAAAATTAAAGTGAGCGGTTTGTCCGAACCTTTTTTTTTTTTTAATTAAATTTATATCCCGCCCTTCTCCAAGAGGACCCAGGGCAGCACACAGGAAATTAAAATACATACAAAAAACACAATACAAAATTTAAAAACCTATTAGATCCCCATCCTGCGCTAAAACCAATTAAAATCCCCGAATTAAAACTATCTATGGCTAGTCCCAGCGGAGGCTATGTTAGACCGGCTTGATGGAAGAGGTGTGTTTTTAAACACTGGCGGAAGAGGCGGAGGTCGGAGATGGTGCGAAGTTCAGGGGGTAAGTAGTTCCAAAGGGCTGGCCTGCCACAGAGAAGGCCCTTCCCCTGGGTGTCGCCAGTCGGCATTGTCCGGCCGACGGCACCCTGAGAAGGCCCTCTCTGTGGGAGTGTATCGGTCTAAGGGATGTATGGGGCAGGAGACGGTCTCGCATATAACTAGGTCCCGAGCCATGGAGCGCTTTGAAGATGGTCGTCAAAACCTGCATTTTAAGAGGGTCTGAGGAGACAGTTACTTTCTGCTCCTGAGTGTTTTCTGGTTCTTCTAATTGAGCTTATAACCATCTTCTTTTTCCTCCCTGTTTTATGCCAGGGTTGTCAGGCATTGCCGCACGAAGCAGAGATTGCACACACCAAAAAGCTATTCAGGAGGAGGCGGAACGACCGGAGGTAGGAGAAAGACGTTTGCCTTCTGAATTTCTGTCAGTAATTCCCCCTTGCCCCCCCCTCCCCAAAAACTGGTTCTTCTTATTGTCCACATCAGAAACGAAGCAGAGATGGAAACTCCAATGCAAAACTCATCTTACCGTGTTTCCCCGAAAATAAGACAGGATCTTATTTTCTTTTGAGCCCCGAAATAAGCGCTTGGCCTTATTTTCAGGGAGGTCTTATTATTTTTAAGGTGCAGGAGGCCCCTTCACCTCGGCCTGCGTCCCACAGATCAGCTGATCCAGAGAGGGCCAGAAGTTCTGTCTCTGTTTCTGGCACACTCTCTCCAGCTCTTTTGGCAACCGCCACTAAGAGAAGGGGCACAGTAGATAGAGTTTGCAGGAGCTGCCTCTACGAGGCCGTTCCGCATGGATGGCAGGTCCATGTCGGGGTGCTTAGGCCACGTTTCCCCCCGTTCCCCCCAGGAAATACAATACAATACAATAGCAGAGTTGGAAGGGACCTTGGAGGTCTTCTAGTCCAACCCCCTGCCTAGGCAGGAGGCCCTATACCGTTTCAGACAAATGGCTATCCAACATCTTCTTAAAGACTTCCAGTGTTGGGGCATTCACAACTTCTGGAGGCAACTTCTGTCCCACTGATTAATTGTTCTAACTGTCAGGAAATTTCTCCTCAGTTCTAAGTTGCTTCTCTCCTTGATTAGTTTCCCACTCATTGCTTCTTGTTCTGCCCTCAGGTGCCTTGGTGAATAGTTTGACTCCCTCTACCAAAAAATACGGTACCTGTAGTGGCCAAGACTTGTAGGTTGTACCTCAGGTTGTAAGAGATTACAAGAAGCCCTTAGGCCTCAGGTTATATGGCCCTGCAATACAGGAAGAATGGAGTACAGGTAGTCCTTGACTTATTTGACCATAATTGAGCCCATTGCTAAGCAAGACAGTTGTTAAATGCCCCATTTTACGACCTTTTTTACCACAATCGTTAAGCGAATCACTCCCATTGTTAAGTGAATGTGGTTTCCCCATTGACTTCGCTTTTCCGAAGCTCGCAAAAGGTGATCACATGACCTTGGCACACTGCAATCCTCATAAATTTATTTATTTATTTATTTTGGGATTTGTATGCCACCCTATCTCCCCGAAGGAACTCAGGGCGGGGCACAGGTAAATATTAAAAACAATAGAAAAATACAATATAAATACAATAAAAATATATTAAATTTAAACCCGTGCTAAAAGCATCTTTAAAACCATGCCAAACATCCAAATTTTGATCACGTGACCATGGAAATCCATAAATACATGCCAAACATCCAAATTTTGATCACGTGACCATGGAAACGATGCAATAAGAGCCGAAGTGAATCAGTGGTTAGAGTGCAGAACTGCAGGCTACTTCAGCTGGCTGCAGTTCGGCGGTTCAACTCTCACCAGGCTCAAGGTTGACTCAGCCTTCCATCCTTCCAAAGTGGGTCAAATGAAGACCCATCTTGTTGGGGGAAAGAGGCTGACTCTGCAAACAGCTTGGAGAGGGTGGCAAACCACTGCAAAGCAGTACAGAAGTCTTACGTGCAAATGGTCGTAAGTATGAAAAATGGCCATCCGTCGCTTTTTTCAGTGCCGTTGTCATTTCGAAGAGTCACTAAACGAACGGTTTTAAGTGGAGGACCAGCTGTATAAGCTGAACTCCCTCATTCCTTATCTCTTCAAGCTGCAAGAGGTATTTGGTCAATATTCACGGATTAAATAACAGGTGTCCTAGTTGAGTTACTTTTCTACAGGTGATTTGACTTGGATGTTTAAATAACCAAAACCAAAAATGTTTTTGTTGTTAAGGTTTTAATTGACTTCCTATCTGGAGGAAACGACACCTTGCTTTCCATCCGAAGCTTAAAATAACTGTTGGCAAATAAGGCTTTGTTTGTTACATTTCCGCAAAAAAAAAAAAAAAAGCAAAAGCATTTTCTAAGCTCCAGTGAACCATTTTTCGTCATTTCCACCTTTGATAACAGGCTTGGCCGAGGTTTCTGAAGGAGAAGAAGAAACTGGATAAGATTTCCAACCACCCTTCTTAATAGTTTACTCAGCCAGATTTTATTTATGTACTTTTCTTAGGGTTATAGCAGGGGTCCCCAACCTTTGCAACTTTAAGTCTGAAGGACTTCAGCTCCCAGAATTCTCCAGCCAGCAAAGCTGGCTGGAGAATTCTGGGAGCTGAAGTCCTTCAGACTTAAAGTTGCAAAGATTGGAGACCCCTGGGTTAGCCCACCTTAATTTGTACAACCCAGAATGGTGTATACAAAGTGGCCCCTCCTATTTTTCTCACGACACAAAGCCTGAGAGGTGGGTTTTGGCTGAGAGAGAATGACTGGCCCAAAGTCACCCTGTCATCTTGCAGGCCTCTGGGAAAACTAGAACTCACAATCGCCCAGTTTCTAGCTTCACATATTACACCAACCTTGATTGACCCATTATTCCATCCTATTCTTCCTCTCTTAAAACAAGAAGAAAACACCTAGAACAGTGATGGCGAACCTAGAATTAGAATTAATTAGAATTAGACTTTGACTTGAGCTGGAAAGGACTTTGGAGGTCTTCTAGTCCAGCTCCCTGCACAAGCAGGAGAACCTATAATATTTCAGAGAAGTGACTATTTAGTCTCTTCTTAAAAGCCTCCAGTGATGGAAGGCCCACCATTTCTGAAGGCAGGCTGTTCCACTGGCTAATTGTCCTCACTGTTAGGAAGTTTCTCCTTAATTCAAGGTTGCTTCACTCTTTGATTAGTTTCTAAACATAGTTTCTTGTCTTTCCCTCTGGTGCCTTGGAGAATAATTTGACCTCCTGTCCTTTGTGGCTTATTGGAATACTGCTATCATGTCACAGAATGCGGCCGTGCGGGGGATTCTGGGAGCCCACGTGATACCTCTCCTGCGCGAGCTGCACTGGCTGCCTGTGGCTTTCCGGGTGCGCTTCAAGGTGCTAGTAACCATCTTCAAAGCGCTCCATGGCACGGGTCCTGGTTATTTGCAAGACCACCTCCTGCTACCAAATACCTCTGGAACAGCTTGCCTCCAGAAGTTGTGAATGCCCCAACCCTGGAAGTCTTTAAGAAAATGTTAGTCTGAACATCTTGTCTGAAATGGTATAGGGTTCCTGCCCACGCAGGGGGTTGGACTAGAAGACCTCCAAGGTCCCTTCCAACTCTGCTGTTGTATTGTATTGTATTACCTCCCACCGACCAGTTCGTTCCCACAGATTAGGCCTCCTCAGGGTGCCGTCGGCCAAACAATGCCGCCTGGCGACCCCCAGGGGGAGAGCCTTCTCTGTGGCAGTCCCTGCCTCTGGAACGACCGACTCCCCGACCTACGTACGACCACTGACCTGCGCCTCTTCCGTCAGGCCTTGAAAACTCATATATTCCGTGAGGCCGGCCTGGCGTAGTTGCTTTTAATTGGTTTAATTGGTTTTATTTAAGAGTTTTTATCTAGATTTTAGAACGGGCCCCAATTTAATATTATTTTAAAGTATTTTATGTATCAATGTCTTTTGTATGTTTTTGTTGATGCCTGTTCACTGCCCTGGGTCCCTCAAGGGAGAAGGGCGGTATACAAATTTAATAATAAACAAAAACCCCGTAATTCTTCTTTTATTTAGACTAGGCAAATCTTAGATACGCTGATATCATTGTGTAGTGCTACATCTATAAGACAAGTTTGCACTCTCCTCAAGTACAACTAGCCCTCGACTTACACTTCATTTAGTGACCATTCAAAGTTACAACGGCACTGAAAAAAGCAACTTATGAAAGCGTTTTTCCTACTTACTTACTCACTCACTTACTCAGACGCTTGGCAACTGGTTCATATTTATGACGGTCACAGTGTCCCAGAGTCATGTCATCCCCTCTTAGAACCTTCTGACAAGCAAAGTCACTTAACAGATTCACTTAACAACTATGTCACTAACGTGAAAACTGCATTGATTCATCTAATAACTGTAAGAAAGGACATACAATGGGACAAAATTCACTTAACAAATGCCTCACTTAGAGCAACATACATTTTGGGTTCAATTGTAGTTGTATATCAAGGACCACCTATAATGTAATTTAGACAAGCTGTGTTCTAGACCAGGGGTCTCCAACCTTTGCAACTTTAAGTCTGAAGGACTTTAGCTCCCAGGGTTCTCCAGCCAGCAAAGCTGGCTGGAGAACTCTGAAGTCCTTCAGACTTAAAGTTGCAAAGGTTGGAGACCCCTGTTCTAGACGTAGATCTGTCTGAATTCAGAAATACCATAATAGTTTTCCACCGACATTCTGAAACACTTTATCAACCTTATGACAACATGCCCAATACATCTATAAATTGAGTTATGACATATACTGGGTCATGTATAAGTTTTGGCATATCATTTTAACCGCACAAATGCGGATTTGAACAATGCTATTTTTTTTATTTGTGTGGTCTACATGTGCTCTGGTTTCACTTTTTGCTTTTTAAAATGTTTTTATGTGATTTGTTGCTAGTACTTTTTGTACAGCAAATGTTAAGCCTTCTGTTTCCTTCCTGATGGCTCCAACTTAAAGTCATTGCCAAATTTAGATACTGTTCACCTTGCCTTCAATTTCTTTGAAGCGTAGACCATGCAGAGGTCAATTATTCCTTTTTTTTCGTTCGCTTTTGTAGATAGGCAGTTTTGTAGACCACCTTTGATTCTGCTACATTCAAAATGTTTTCTTGAAAAGATAAAGGTAAACATTCCCCTCGCACATAGGTGCTAGTCGTTACTGACTTTTGAGGAGGTGCTCATCTCCGTTTCAAAGCCAAAGAGCCAGCGTAGTCCAAAGATGTCTCCATGGTCATGAGGCTGGCATGACTAAATGCCAAAGGTGCACGGAACGCTGTTCCCTTCCCACCAAAGGTGGCCCTTATTTTTCTACTTGCATTTTTTAATGTGCTTTTGAACTGCTACGTTGGCAGAAGCTGGGACAAGGAACGGGAGCTCACTCCATTATGCGGTGCTAGGGATTGGAACCGCCGAGCTGCCGACCTTTCTGATCGACAAGCTCAGCATCCGAGCCACTGAGCCAGTGCAAATGTTTTGTGTGCCGAACTAGCAATAATACCGGCAGCAGCCCAACCAACTCACAAGTTGCGAAGTTGTGTCTAACCAATTGCAGCCCCATGGACAATGTTTCTCCGGGCCTTCCTCTCCTCTCCCATCCTCTGGAATCCATTTACGCTCACGCCTATTGATTCGGTTACTCCATCCAGCCGTCTCATTCTCTGTTGTCCCCTTCTTCTTTTGCCCTCCATCTTTCCCAGCATGAGGCTCTTCTCCAGGAAGTTCTTCCTTCTCATTAGGTGGCCAAAGTATTTGAGTTTCCCCTTCAGGATCTGACCTTCTAGAGAGCAATCAGGGTTGATCTCCTCTAGGACTGACCGGTATGATCGCCTTGCAGTCCAAGGGACTCGCAGAAGTCTTCTCCAGCACCAGAGTTCAAAGGCCTCCATTCTTTGGCGCTCAGCCTTCCTTGTGGTCCAACTTTCATAGCCATCCATTGCAACTGGGATAACCATAGCCTTGGCTATACACACTCTTGTTGGCAGGGTGATGTCTCTGCTTTTT
Organism: Rhabdophis nuchalis; assembly: GCA_039707465.1. Taxonomy (NCBI): domain Eukaryota; kingdom Metazoa; phylum Chordata; class Lepidosauria; order Squamata; family Natricidae; genus Rhabdophis; species Rhabdophis nuchalis. The sequence goes on along the minus strand of CM077644.1, from coordinate 236,974,932 downwards.
AATAGGCTGTCTAGATTTGCCATAGCTTTCCTCCCCAGGAGCAAGCATCTTTTAATTTCTTGGCTGCAGTCCTCTAGGACTGACTGGTTTGATCGCCTTGCAGTCCAAGGGACTCGCAGGAGTCTTCTCCAGCACCATAGTTCAAAGGCCCCGATTCTTTGGTGCTCAGCCTTCCTTATGGGCATCTTATCCGGTTTAAATTCCAAAGCCTGTTCATCCCATTTTGATTGTCTGTCATCTGTTAGGACAGGGGTCTCCAACCTTTGCAACTTTAAGTCTGAAGGACTTCAGCTCCCAGACTTCTCCAGCCAGCTTTTCAGTCTGGGAGCTGAAGTCCTTCAGACTTAAAGTTGCAAAGGTTGGAGACCCCTGTGTTAGGAGACATACCATAAAGCAGCCTATTCTGCCTCTGAAGATGCCATCCACAGCTCTTAATCAAAAGGATTTGTAAAACAGGACTGTCAAATGAATAGATATTTGAGCTAAAATCCATGAAGTTTATTCCTCCCCCCATGGTACTCAAATTCCTCATCTTCTGATTTTGTTTTTTTTACCCTTTCTGCTGTTGCGGTTGTGTTTACTGTTTCCTCCTATTTTTATTTGTCTTTCTGTATATATACATGTGGTCATATAATGCTGTTTTTTGGAAAGTTGTCCCATTTATTCCCCCAAAATTCCAGTATTTCTTCCTTATTTTTGGGAGTCCACATGATTGTATGTTTTCAATTAAGCTTTCTGGAAAAACAAGTGTTCCTTTGTTTGAATATACCTATTGTTTTTGGAGTTGTTTAGCTCTACTTTCATATTGTTCCGTTTTGTTAGAAGTGGCCGGTATTCTTTATTTTAATTCTTCCATGACTTCTGCAGTTATTTTGCTGGCTTGCTTTTTCCCATTTGCCTTTATTTTCTCATTTCTCTCATTTTTGTTGCTTTAAATTTCATGCATTGTGAATATCTTTTTGAAATTGATTTATTTCATTTTCCAATTTAATTTTCTAGGTTGGCTTCTGATTTTTAGCTTGGTGGCTTGCTTTTAATTTATAGCCTAGTTCTGTTGCTGTTATTTTTGCAAGGCTGTTCCTGAGCTGATTCATCCCTTTGATCATTTATGTCTTAATTGAGTGGACAGCCCTATTTGCACTGTACAAAACTTTTAAAAAATGTTTCTTTTGAATAGATATCAAAGGAGGTAATCTTTTTTTCTTACCGTTTCTTTCATCCATTCCAAAACTTTTTTCCTCTAAGTAGCTTTTAATATTCAGACAGCTGCGGTTCTGTTTTATAATTGCGAATTGACGATTCAAAATTTTCACTGGCTGCTTCCAAATGGATGTTTTTTTTCCATTTCAAAACTTTTAAATGTTTTTAATTGATTTTCCAAAGTACAGGTAGTCCTCGACTTATGACAGCAATTGAGCCCAACATTTCTGTTGTTAAGTGAGGTATTTGTTAAGTGAATTTTGCCCTATTTTATGACCTTTCTTGCGTCAGTTGTTAAGTGAATAACTGCAGTTATTAATATTTAAGTGAATCTGGCTTGCCCATTATCTTTGCTGGTCAGAAGGTTGCAAAAGGTGATCACATGACCTTGGGACACAGCAACGGTCATAAATATGAACCCATTGCCAAGCATCTGAATTTTGATCATATGGTTATGAGGATGCTGCAAAGGTGGTCACTGTGAAAAACAGTCGTAAGTCATTTTTTTCAGTGTCATTGTAAGTTTAAACAGTTGCTAATGAACAGTTGTAAGCTGAGGACTACCTGTATTAACTCTGGGGTCTATAAAAGTCTTTTTCTGAGCATGAAATTTCTCTAACTGTTAGCAACTCTGGGTTCAGAACCAGTGTTACAACTCTGGTCCCGTAACCAGTGTTAGGGGGTAACAAACACCTCCGTTTGAAAGTAAATGCAGAATAGTGTAATACACCGGACAGTAAAGAGATACGTTGCTTTAACCACACACAAACTCTGAAACTGATAGTGATAGTAAGAAAATAGTCTTTACTTTGTAGCTACTAAAAAACTTCTTCCGACCAGTGAAACTAACTTCTCAAACAATAACCGTCCTTCACCAAACACCAAGTTATCTTACAGTGATGCAAAACAAATACTTCTTCTTTCTTCAGTCTTCAGCGGCAAACAGTAAACACAGGAATCAAAAGGAATCGAAAGGGGAATGAACTGTGTTTCTGAGCTTCCTTATATGGTAGAGCTGAGAAACACAGCCAATCAGAATTCAACATAGTTCTTAAAGCTACATATACTCTTTAAGAATACTGGCTTATATATATTGTCAACCCAACATAAGGATAAATATCCTAACACTAACCCACAAGTTGTTCAGTCACATTTGATTCCAGACAATTTATTTGCTAAATCTCTGGCACTTTTTTTTCCCTGGAAGCCCTAAGCTGATGAATGTGACTTTTATAATTTTACAGTTTCTTGATATTTTTTTTTAAGTGGCCAAGTTTTGGGGTGATTTTCTTCCAGTTGCTCTGCAGGTTTTCCAGCAGAAAACTGGACCCTGTAACCCATTCTCCACGATTTCAACCAGTGGTGCACTAGATCTTTTTTACTAACATTCCTGCCAATCCACATTTTCCCTTCTGTACTTGTTCCTTTTATTTTTCGTACCCAAATACAGAACTTACATTCCTTCCTGTTAAACCTCATCCTGCTTTTCAGGCCCCAGAATTCAAGTTGCAAACATGATCAAAAGGCTGCTGGACATTGCAGTCGGTCATAAATGTGAGACAGTTGCCAAGAGCTTTTCAGTCTTCTTTATCTCTTCTAAGATGTTTATCCATCCTTCGTGTTTTACAGGTAGTCCTCACCTTATGATTGTTTAAGTTCAAAGGTTCAAAGTTACAACGACCTCAAAAAAAGGAACTTAACACCTGTCCTAACACTTAACAATCGTCTCTCTCACACACACACATGCAAACATGGTTGCAATTCAGGTGCATGGCAATTGTCTCACATTTATGACCAATTACAGTATCCTCTGGTCACATAAATATGTTTGCAATCTTTTTTGTCTATTTCTAACCAAAAAAAATGCCTATTTGGGAAGCGGCATTCATTTAACGACTGCTATAAAAACGGAATAAAAACAGATTTATGACTGCAGCGTTACATGGAAATTCTAGTCCCAGTTATGGTTGTAAATCAACAATGACATGTATATCATCCTTAGACTAGATAATCATCCACTCAACCCCTTCATCAAGGTTACTACCATATTTTTTGGAGTATCAGACGCACCGGAGTATAAGATGCACCAAGATTTTGAAAAGGCAAATTAAAAAAAAAAGGTTTTGCACTTTGTAGACCTCCCAAAAACGGCCTGTTTTTCACAAAAACGGGCCCACTTTTTGTCAAAAAAACTGGCATGCATTTAGGAGGCTTCCAGAGTGCTCCTGGTAGCTGGGGGTGAGGGGAGAAAAACGAGCTAAAAATGGCCTGTTTTTTTCTCATTTCTGTCCTCCCCAGCCCCCAGGAACACTCTGGAAGCCTCCTAAAGGATATGCGTGGCCATTTTTGCAAAAGGGGTGGGGTTTTGAGAGGCCAAAAATGCTGTATTCAGTGTATAAGACGTACCCAGATTTTCACCCTCTTTTTTGGTGGAAAAAGGTGCGCCTTATACTCTGAAAAATACGGTAATAAAAACCACTGAACACAAAGTTCTCTGACCTTCCACCCAAATACCGTTCCTCCAATTTCATATGATTAATACTCTTGGTTTGGATATTCAGCCAATGATGAATCCTTCTCATGCACAAGTGTCAAACTCGTTGCATCACGTTGCTGTCACGTGACATTTTGCAACGTTTCCCCCCACCCCTTTGTGGAGCTGGGGTGGGTGTGGCCTACGCAGGACGCATCCATCCCATGGGCCGCCAGATTGACACCCTTGATCTAATGGTATCATTCAGCCTTATTTTATCCTTTTAGTAATGAGGGTATCATCAGAAACATTGCTAAATGCTTTTCATCTTTTTTACAGTTACATTATTTAGCTAGATCTAAGCCAACCCTTTCTCAGTCTGGTGACTTATGGGAGATAATATAAAAAAGCAGTGTCGATTTTTGAAAACTTTGAGTTCCCACACTGCATTTATGGCCTCTCCAGTAATGAATTATAAGTATTGTGTGTGAATTTATATGAAAAGCACCAAATTAGAAATAATGGTTTAAAGTACAAGGTGAAGGTGAAGGTTTCCCCTGTCCAGTCATGTCTGACTTTAGGGGTCGGTGCTCACCTCTGTTTAATAGAATAGAATAGAATAGAATATAATAGAATAGAATAGAATAGAATAGAATAGAATAGAATCACAGAGTTGGAAGGGACCTTGGAGGTCTTCTAGTCCAACCCCCTGCCTAGGCAGGAAGCCCTATACCATTTCAGACAAATGGCTATCCAACATCTTCGTAAAGACTTGCAGTGTTGGGGCATTCACAACTTCTGGAGGCAACTTCTGTTCCACTGATTAATTGTTCTAACTGTCAGGAAATTTCTCCTCAGTTCTAAGCTGCTTCTCTCCTTGATTAGTTTCCACCCATTGCTTCTTGTCCTGCCCCCAGGTGCTTTGGAGAATAGCTTGACTCCCTCTTCTTTGGGGCAACCCCTGAGATATTGGAACACTTAGGATTGGCATCTTAGCCGAGGGAGCCAGTATTGTCTGAAGACGCTTCCATGGTCATGTAGCCAGCATGATTATATACCAAGATTAAATGCCAAAGTGGTACCTATTTGTCTACTTGCATTTGAGTGCTTTCGTTAGGTGAGTAGGACCTGGAGCAAGTAACACGAGTTCATCCAGATGGGTCTCAAACATGACAAGCTCAGCAATTTTAACTGTCATCCCCCCCGGATTAAAATATAATCTGCAGTAATTTAAAAACAGATGGTGTGTTCCATCTAGGCCTGTGATGGCGAACCTATTGTCTGCATGCGCCACAGGTGGTACGCAGAGCCCTCTCTGCAGGCACGCGAGCCATCGCCCCAGCTCAGCTGCACTGTGCATGTGGCATGTCTCCTGCCCGCCAGCTGGTTTTCCGGGTCTCTGCCGTGCATGCATGCGCAGGGCTGGGATGCATGCGTGAGACATTCATGCATGCGTGGGGGCACACATACAGGGATCACACATGCATATGTGGGAGTGGAGGAGCAATGTGTGGGGTCGCACATTGCTTTATGGCTTTCGGCATGCAACGACAAAAAGTTTAGCCGTCACTGATCTAGGCTCTCTGCAGGGACACTGATGCTGAAGAACCCTAACACAGGTAGTCCTCTACTTGCCACAATTCATTTAGTGACTGTTCAAAGTTACAAAGGCACTGGGGAAAAAAAGGAATTATGACTATATTTCTACAACCTTTGTAGAAATCATGTGATCAAAATTCAGATGCTTGGTAACTGGTTAACAAAGGTTCATAAAATGGGGCAAAACTCACTTAACAAATGCCTCACTTAAAAACCCCTGCAGGTGCCCCACTCCCCCGCGCATGCACGCACACTCCATGCATGTGTGTTCCGTCAACACATACACGTGCTCTCCTGCATGCACTCTGAGCATTTGTGGCATAGACCCGAAAACCAGCTGGCCGATGGGAGGTATGCACACATGTGTGCTTGTATGCCCACAGAGAGGGCTCTGCATGCCACCTGTGGCATGTGTGCCATTGGTTCACCATCACGGCCATACAGTTTCAATGTTTTACTTTTACATAATAAAATTTACTAATGATGTCTATAACGAAAGACCTATCTAATCAGCAGAACCCAAAATCAAAGTTTCATTTCCCCCCCCACCTCAAACACAAAGTCCAGACACAATTTCCAAGTAGAGACCAAGTTAGCTGTATTCTTTTCTTTTAGTTAGAGCACTCGATTTAGCCATCTTTGCTACCTCCATCAGCCTTGGCAGCCAAATCATCCCATGTCGGAATTAAGGTATCTTCCCATAATTGTTACTCCCACAGTTACAATACAATACAATAGCAGAGTTGGAAGGGACCTTGTAGGTCTTCTAGTCCAACCCCCTGCGTGGGCAGGAACCTTATACCATTTCAGACAAATGGCTATCTAACATCTTTTTAAAGACTTCCAGGGTTGGGGCATTCACAACTTCTGGAGGCAAGCTGTTCCAGAGGTTAATTGTTCTAACTGTCAGGAAATTTCTCCTTAGTTCCAAGTTGCTTCTCTCCTTGATTAGTTTCCACCCATTGCTTCTTGTCCTGCCCCCAGGTGCCTTGGAGAATAGTTTGATTCCCTCTTCTTTGTGGCACCCTCTGAGATATTGGAACACTGCTATCATGTCTCCCCTGGTCCTTCTCTTCATCAAACTAGACATACCCAGCTCCTGCAACCGTTCTTCATATGTTTTAGCCTCCAGTCCCCTAATCATCTTCGTTGCTCTTCTCTGCACTCTTTCCAAAGTCTCCACGTCTTTTCTACATCGTGGCGACCAGTTGATAGGTTGTACAGCGATTTCTGGTCCTTAACATCTTGCAGAGTTGATTCTGCCCTGGGTTCAAGAAGGATCTTTAGTTTGCTCCAGGAAGAACAAAGATGAAACAATCCAATTCCAAAGATCCCATGCCAATCCCAAAAGTTGTTCTTTTCACTTGTGGGAAATATTGGATTTTTCCACCTGAAAATGCGGTGGGAAAATGCGTCAGACCCACATAGCAATCCGGTTACACGATCACCCTGCTTCCAGAGAACTGGAGCGGAGAATGACTGGGGTTTTTTTGTTTTTTTAATGTGAGCCACTAATCATCTTGTTAAGCTACCCACAAAGTTATTATAACTCTACAGCCAACATAATGTGCAGAAACCTATATGGATTTACATCTGGACTTAGTTCTGTCAGAGTTCTCTTCCCAGGCATTGGCCAAGGTGCTCGTATGTCATGGAACATTCGTACACATTATAAGGTTCAGTGACAACATGTCGTGAATCATTCATTCAGCAGCCGAAAGGGAAATGTGAAGTCAGTTTTTCTGCATATTAAAAAAAAAAAAGAAGGGTACAGAAACTCCGAGCGTGGTTACGGAGAATGAGAGCCGGCTTTCACCATGATTCAGAATGACCAAACCCATCCTTGGCGGCACATCTCGAGTTATAGATACATGTGGAAGAACGAAGGGCATTGAGTTCATTGGCAGGCCTTGGCGCATGTTCCCAAGCGCGATGTGCTTTTTGCAAAAACCACCAATCGGAAGTCACTGTGTGCCATGGAAAATTGGGGTTAGTTTATCCTTCCTGAGAGCTCCCAGGGGAGGGGCTCTCTCCTGTCTGATGCTTAAACAGCCCTAGTTTGTTGACTCAAAGACCAGGCTATGAAGTATTTGGGGGAAATAAAATGAGAGAGAGAGAGAGAAAGAGAGAGAGAGAGAGAGAGAGAGAGATGACTCACTGCCCTAGGTCAGTGATGGCGAACCTTTTTTGGCTCGTGTGCCAAAAGCGGGGGGAGCGCAGGGTGCGCAGGCGTGCCACACCCATAATGCAATGCGCGAACCCCTAGCACGCATGCCAGGCACTCCCCCCATTTTTTGTGTGCTTTTTTCACCCTCCCCAGGCTCCAGAGGCTTTAGAAGAGCCTGGGGAGGGTGAAAACAACCTCCCCCGCCCGCCACGGAGGCCCTCCGGAGACTTCTAGTTTGCTCGTAGGGTCCTTTGTCGTCCTCCGGAGCCTTCAGGGAAGCTCCCAGAAGGCCCCTGAAGGCTCCAGAGAGCTTAAACCAGCCCTACAAGCAAACCGGAAGTCCATTCCTGAACTTCCGGTTTGCCCATAAGGCCGTTTTATTGCGCTCCAGAGGCTTCAGGGAAGTGCCGGAAGCCTCTGGAGGGCCCCTGGGGGGCGTGGAAGGCTGTTTGTTTGTTTTTTCAAATTTATAAGCCGCACCTATCTCACCACATAGGGACTCGGGGTGGCACACACGGAATATAAAATATAAATATATAGATATACAAAATAAAATGTTCATTAAAACTCAACTAAATTAATCCACCCTGCGCTAAAAACCCATATTAAAACCCCTGAATTAAAACTTTGGTAACTAAAGGCAGTACAGTGTCGAGTAAAATCATGCCAGGCCGGCTTGTTGGAAGAAGGGCGTTTTTAACCGCTGGCGGAACAGGCGGAGGTCCGAGATGACACGGAGTTCAGGGGGGAGAGCGTTCCAGAGGGTTGGGCCCATCACAGAGAAGGCTCTACCCCTGGGCGTCGCCAACCGGCATTGCCTGGTTGACGGCATCCGGACGGCACACTGTAAAGCCTCTGGTCCCTGGGGAGGGTGAAAAATAGCCTTTAAAGAAAGGCTAAAGTCAGCTGGCCAGCGCGTGCATGCGCACTGGCCAGCTGAGAGGGCAACGCTTTGCCTGCCCTGACAAATGGCTCCGCGTGCCATCTGTGGCATGCATGCCATAGGGTCGCCATCCCGGCCCTAGGTCAAAGATTCATGGAAGGAAGGAAGGAGACTGGTTGTTGTGGCCTGCCAGCGGAGTTGGTGGCAGACTCAGACAGTGAGGAGGCTGGGAAGGAGCATGGGCCAGTGCTGGAGTCTGAGGAAGGCTCTGATGAGGGCTCTCCACCGGAAGCAGAGATGGGCCCAGGGCTGTCCGACAGTTAACAGCTGCCTTCGGAGTCAGGCAGTCGGAGATCAGTGGGGCAGAAGAACAGCTGGAGCCTGTTCCCGAGGTGCGCATGCGCAGAGCTGCCATGAGAAGGGAACAGTTAAGGAACACGGGCCAACTCCAGAGTAAAAGCATGGGTGAACAGTGAATGGCCCCTCCCATAGGGAATAAAAGAGGAGCGAAAGGGGAGTGGAGTTTGCAGGAGACAAGTTGTTTGCTTAATTAGTGTGAAGATTTGTTGACTCCCCGAGATTCCTTGCCAAGTATTTTCTTCTACAGCATTGCGTTTGGAAGATATCAGCGGGGCAGCTCTCCAAGCCTGATGAGGTCTGTGGTTGTAAACTCACCCTTGAAAAGACTGTTTGCTGAGACGTTGCTGGATGCGAATGATAGGAATCCACATTCGCTTAATAAAAAGGGTTTTTTGTCGGGACAAGGAGTCTGCTTTGTGATTTTGTGAAGCCTAGGGCAGAACACTGGTGGAGTAATTTAAAATCATGGTCTCTTAACTAGGACCAGGTTAGGAGCTTCAACTGTGATTGTGTGCTTAGTTATCTGATATTGAAAAAGTTGATGGGCCTGTTTATAAACCTTCCACTTGAATGTCCAGAATGAGCCAGTCAGGGGCCAAGTAAAGGAATAATGAAGCTATTGTATATGCATTTTTTTTTAAAGGGATTCTGACAAATAATTCTGTGTTTATCTGGTTTATCTGGCAGTTGAATTTGCTGCTTGATGTTAGCAATCTCCTTTCTTTTAAAAAAATAACACTTTTATGTAGTTTGAGACTGTCAGTTGCATGGAAAATCAATGATCAGAATTTACAATATTTCAAAGTTTTTGTCTTCTTGTCTGTTCAATAAAATTGCATTTTGTCTTTTTGTCTTGTCAATAAAATTGCACCGTGAAACATAAAACAAATCAGTTTTATGTTTCACAGTGCAATTTTATTTATGTTTACCAGGAAGTCAAATAGGACTTAATTCCAGATAAGGCAAAGGCAAATACAATGGCCATAATTCCGATCTAGCGTGACCATTGAGAGAGGGATAGACTTTGTAGTAGTCCAAAATATTTGGAATTTGCCAAGTTAACTACTCTTTAAATCCATAGTTGGCCACTTGATATTTGTTGGCACCACATTTAAGGGATGAGGAGAGCTGGGATGAAGTGGGTGCAGACATCATTTCTCATCATTTCTCATGTTTTAAAGATTTTGGGTAGCCCTTTCTTTATCTAGAGTAGACATTGGGTCCAAAATCACCTAGTGAATTCTTTGCCCAAACTTGAGAACTTCCAAATGCAAGAAATCGGACAGGGTAATGAACAGAATGGTGGATACAATGGACCTAAAGCTTGAGCCAGCAAGAGCTAGATTAGACTTAGGTCTATCTTATCCAGGGACGTGGTGACTCAATGGCTAAGACGCTGAGCTTGTCGATCAGAAAGATTGGCAGTTCAAATCCCTAGCGCCACATAACGGAGTGAGCTCCTGTTACTTGTCCCAGCTTCTGCCAACCTAGCAATTCGAAAGCATCTAAAAGTGCAAGTAGAAAAATAGGGACCACCTTTAGTGGGAAGGTAACAGCGTTCCATGCACCTTCGGCGTTTAGTCATGCAGGCCATGTGACCACAGAGATATCTTTCGACAGCGCTGGCTCTTCGGCTTTGAAACGGAGATGCCCCCTAGAGTCGGGAATGACTAGCACATACACTATATTGCCAACGGTATTTGCTCACCCATCCAAATAATCAGAATCAGGTGTTCCAATCACTTCCATGGCCACAGGTGTATAAAATCAAGTACCTGGGCATGCAGACTGTTGTTACAAACATTGGTGAAAGAATGGGTCGCTCCCAGGAGCTCAGCGTGGAACTGCGATAGGAGGCCACCTGTGCCACAAATCCAGTCGTGAAATTTCCTCGCTTCTAAATATTCCACCGTCAACCATCAGCTGTGTTATAACAACGTGGAAGTGTTTGGGAACGACAGCAGCTCAGCCACGAAGTGGGAGGCCACGTCAACGGACAGAGCGGAGTCAGCGGATGCTGAGGCACAGAGTGCGAAGAGGTCACCAACGTTCTGCAGAGTCCATCGCTACAGACCTCCAAACTTCATGTGGCCTTCAGATTAGCTCAAGAACAGGGCGCAGTGGACCGACGTCCTATTGAACCCTATGGATTAGGAACAGGATGTCCTACTTACTGTACGTTCATATGCGAGTAAAGGCAGGTGAGCGAATACTTTTGGCAATATAGGGTATGTGCGAGGGGAACCTTTACCTTTAACTTATCCAGTACAGGTAGTACTTGCCTTACGACCAAAATTGGACCCAATATTCTTGTTGCTCAGCGAGACATGTTGAGTTTTGCTCCATTTTACGAACTTTCTTGCCACAGTTGTTAAATGAATTGCTGCAGTTGTTAAGTTGGTAACAGAATTGTTAAGTGAATCATTGATTTTGCTTGTCTGAAGGTCACAAAAGTTGATCCCATACCCCTGGGACACTGCAACCGTCATAAATATGAGTCAGTTGCCCAAGCATCTGAATTTTGATCATATGACCCTGGGTAAATGTAAAAAAAGGTTATAAGGTTGTAACTTTGAATGGTCACTAAATGAACTGTTGTAATTTGAGGACTACCTATATTTTTAGAAAAAAGAAAAAAAATTCTCTAAAGAAAAATCAGAAAGTTCAGTTGCCTCTCGAAAAAGCACCTTTGGGCACAACCATGACATAGTTCAGCGGTCACCAACTGGTGGTCCATGGACCATTGATGGTCTGCGAGAAAATTTTGGTGGTCCGTAGAAAAATCTTTGCATTTTTTAATATTGCACTAAATCAGGGATCCTCAAACTATGGTCCCTGGGCTGGATAAAGCCCGCCGAAGCAATTCTTCCTGCTCGCTGACGGGATGGGGTCCTTCAGGCACTTAGCTTGGCTGAATGTTTAGTAGCTCCAGCTCTTCCCTCCTTCCCTCCATAGGAGTCCAGGCGCTACAGTGAGTGATGCGTGAAACTTCGGTCGGGCTCCTCAAAAGGCAAAGTTTGCAGGAGGCTGGCTACAAGACAAATATTCTTGGCCATATTTGAGATTCCTAGCTGCATTCAACAGCAAACCTAGGGTTGACCCCGGGCACTTATCTCTGCTAACAGATGGCCAAGCTACCATAGTTTTTGGAGTATAAGACGCACCTTTCCCCCCCTAAAAGAGCATGGAAATGTTGGTGCGTCTTATACAGTGAATACAGTCATTTTTGGCCTCCTGAAACCCCACACCCGTGTCCCATTTTTGCAAACAAAAAGGACCATTTTTTGCAAAAACGGAGGCTTTTTTTTGCCTTGCCCCAGCCCTGCTGAACCCGGCAGAGGGCTGTTGGGGCCTGAGGGAAGGCAAAAACATTTTTTTCTTACTTACGTTCTCGAAATCTGGGTGCATCTTATACACCGGTGCGTCTTGTAGTCTGAAAAATACAGTAAGTGCCTGAAGGACCCCCATCCTGTCATTAACTCATATTAGTGGTCCACGGGATTTAAAATCATGAATTTAGTGGTCCGAAAGGTTGGTGACCCCTGACCTAGATGACTCCCTAGACCAGTGATGGCGAACCTATGGCACGCATGCCACAGGCGGCATGCGGAGCCATTTGTCAGGGCACGCGAGGCGATGAATTCTCCCGTTTTTGCCTGCTTTTTTCACCCTCCCCAGGCTCCAAAGGCTTTAAAGGAGCCTGGGGAGGGCGAAAAGAGCCTCCCCTGCCCCCCCCCCGGAGGCCCTCCGGAGGCTTCATGAACTTCCCTGAAGCCTCTGGAGCACTCAAAATGACGCGCCACCAAAACTGGAAGTGATGTCCGATTTGCTTGGAGCGTCATTTTGAGTGGTCCGGAGGCTTCAGGGAAGCCTCCTGAAGTTCACTGAAGCCTCCGGAGGGCCTCCGGGGGGGGACGGGGGAGGCTGTTTTCACCCTCCCCAGGCTCTTATAAAGCCTCTGGAGCCTGGGGAGGGCGAAAAGAGCATGCAAAAAATGGGGGGTTGCGTCTGTAGTGCAAGCATGCGCACTGGGGGGGGGTCGCACATTGCATTATGGGTGCAGCACACCTGCACACGACCCCCCTACGCTCCCTCAACTTACGGCACGCGAGCTAAAAAAGGTTCGCCATCGCTGCCCTAGACATGACATAAGAACAGCCTTGCTGGAACAGGCCACAGCCCATCCAGTCCAGCCTTCTGTCTCCCACAGTTGCTCCCCATTTGCTTCAGGGTCTTCCCAAGCAGATGTCTTCACCTGCTTATGATTCCCTGCAAATGGCATTGAGAGATATCCTGCCTATCTCTCCATCCTGGAGGCTGTCCTTAGGCATCCCTAATGATAGCCATGGATACCCTTGTTCTCCATGAACTCGTCTAATCCTTTCTTAAAGGTGTCGAGGATGACAGCTGTCACCACTTCTTCTGGCAGGGAGTTCCATAGACCAGGGATCCTCTGGGGGAAAAAGTACTTCCTCTTATTTGTTTGAGGTCTAGCTATCAAAAGTTTCATGGACTGCCCCCTAGTTCTAGTGTTGTGCAATAGGGAAACCAGTTTTCTCTCCAACCCGGAGGGTGTCCTTAGGCATCCATCATGATAGCCATTACAATGATAGCCATTACATACATGCAGATACCTCTGCTGACTCTCCTGGTTTGGCTTTGCAGGAAACAAAGGGCCCCTGGGGGAAACAAGCCACAGCAGCACTCAGAAAATCAGCAAGGACAAGCCAAGCACAACAAAGAACACCAGAAACCCTCACAAGGAGGCCAGGTGCCGCACTCCTCGGGGCGATGTGGCCACCACGGCTACAGCCAGAACCGGCGGTGGCATCACAACCAGAAGTACTCTCCCAATGACAAAGAGACGCACCGAAACGCCAAAGAGACAGAGAATCTGAAAATAGAGGATACCTCTGTCTGCACGGTGCACATCCCTCTGGAGATGCACCGCAACAACGACGCCCCCGAGAGGCCGTCGCCGCAGTACCTCCAGGATCCCGAAAGCAAACGGAAGGACAACGCCCACGAACGGAAAAACGAGAGACCCAAAGTTCACTTGCTGCAGTCTTCCAAGGACAGGCTACGCCGAAGGCTAAAAGACAAGGTAGCTGCATTTGTTCCTCCGTCTCTTCTTCTTTTTAAAAGTACAACTTTATTAAACACATTACATTACGGTAGCTGCAAACGAAAATTAGTAAAACTTGGCCCTTCCTGGATAGATAGGAAAGATACTCCCCACCCCCCCACCCCAAATAAATTAATCCAGGTCATATTGAATGTTTATTCCATTGCAGTTCTTACCTCCGACAGGGGGAATCATATAATCAGTTTTAAAATAATATTTCCAGTTAAATACAGAAGATATTGTTTTGGATAGGATGGTACTTAGGAGAAATAAGAACTGAATGTTTCTTCATTCAGCCCAAATAAGGAAATAATAATAATTATTATTGTGTTACTGCAGTGTTTCTCGGGCCTTGGGAATTTTGAGGCATGTGGACTTCAACTCCCAGAATTCCCCCACAGGAGAGTTCTGGGAGTTGAAGTCCACATGCCTTGGAGTTTCCAAGGTTTGAGAAACCCTGCTACTGTATTTGGTCAGTATGTTACACAGAGGTATTGTGTCCTCAAGTAAAAAACATATTTTGGGGGACCCAAGAAATCAGCAATATTTTAATTACCGAACTGCAAGATGATCAGTTCAGGCAGGGTCCTTTGATGGTTTATTGCAGTAGCTTTTGGCGTAGCTTTTAAATTTGTTTTATCAATTGGGTTTTATTAGGGACTTTTTAGAGCAGGTTTTTGTTTAATCTGTTTTTATTATATTTATTGTATCTGATGTTTTATGTTTTATAATTGCCTGTTCACCGCCTTGAGTCCCGCAAGGGAGATAGGGTGGTATAAATTTAAATAAACATAAACAAACATAAACATTACATTTCAGAAGGAATGCACACTAACCACCAAAAACGGGGGGGAAAGGAGATAAGAGTTAAAAAGTGAAGGCAAAAAAGGAGAAAAGTAGGGAAAGGCATTCAACTTTTCTCACTACAAATATATATCATCTAAATTAAGCCTAACATAGCGTATTTTTCGGAGTATAAGATGCACCTTTTTCCCTCAAAAAAGGGGGTGAAAATCTGGGTGCGTCTTATACACTGAATACAGCATTTTTGGCCTCCTGAAACCCTGCCCCCTTTGCAAAAATAGCCATGCAGAGCCTTTAGGAGGCTTCCAGAGTGCTCCTGAGGGCTGGGGGGGGGGGGGGATTGAGCGAAAAACGGGCCGTTTTTTGCTTGTTTTTGCCACCCCAGCCCGAGGAACATTCTATAAGCCTCCTAAAGGCTATGCATGCTCTTTTTTTGACAAAGGTTTGGCCCGTTTTTGTGAAAAACGGGCCGTTTTTGGGAGGCCTGCAGAGTGCAAAACCTTTTTTTAAAAATTTACCTCTTCAAAATGTTGGTGCATCTTATACTCTAGTGCGTCTTATAGTCCGAAAAATACGGTAACTAATAACTAACTTAGAATTTAGAAACCTCTACAATATTAGTCTTCAATAAATCCAGCCCCACAATCATTTATTCAGAAATGCCTATCCGTCATTATCAAAGCCAGTTTGGTCCAGTGGTTAAGGCACCAAGCTAGAAAGCGGGAGACTTGAGTTCTAATCCTACCTTAGGCATGAAAGCCATTTGGGTGACTGGGCCAATCACTCGGAGACAATGAAGTCCAGTCCTGCCTTAGGCACTTTTAAAAGACAGGTGGGTGACTTTGCACCAATCACCAGGAGACTCTTAGTTCTATCCCAACTTAGCCATGAAAGCTGGTTGGGTGACTGGGCCAATCACTGGGAGAGTTTTAAGTTCTAGTCCCGCCTTAGCCATGAAAACCAGCTGGGTGACTTTGATGCAGTCACTTTCTCTCAATCCAGGGGTCTGCAAAGTTGGCTCTTTTAAGACTGGTGAACTTCAACTCCCAGAATTCCCCAGCCAGCTATGCTGGCTGGGGAATTCTGGGAGTTGAAGTTCACCAGTCTTAAAAGAGCAGACTTTGCAGACCCCTGTCTCAATCCAACTCACCTCAGAATGTTGTTGGGGGGGGGGGGAATAGGAGGAAGGATATATGTTCACTGCCTTGAATTATTTTAAAAAAAGGCAATAAGGGCAGGATATAAATAAAAACTAATAAACCAGATTGCAAAACTAATCGCTAGTTTAAAAATCATCCTAAAAATAAACTTCAAACAAGCATAGTATTCCATTTCCATGTCTCTTGTTAATTTATTTTTTCCCCAAACCACTTTTTGGCTACTAATTTTTACATTTATTTCATCTGTATATATTTCCTCCTATATAGCCCTAAAAAATGGGGATGGGACACGGTGGCTCAGTGGCTAACGCGCTGATCTTGTTGATCAGAAAGGTTGGCAGTTCGGCGTTTCGAATCCCTAGCACTGCGTAATTCGGGGAGTTGAAGTCCACAAGTCTTAAAATTGCCAAGATTGGAGACCCCTGATCTATGTATGATTCCCTGATATGATGAACACTTTATTTCCATCACAAGCTGTCTCTTTTATCTGTATTTAAATCCAGATGCATGAAATTAATCAGCAGAATTGAGATGCATCTGTTATGTTATATATTGCTTATTTATTTATTAGACAAACTTACATAGCTGCCCAGCTCACATATAGTAACCCTGGTAATGTACAACATTAAAAGTCAACAGTTAAAAATTCAAAGTTTAACTCGGGGGTCTCCAACCTTTGCAACTTTAAGTCTGAAGGACTTCAGCTCCCAGAATTCTCCAGCCAGCAAAGCTGGCTGGAGAACCCTGGGAGCTGAAGTCCTTCAGACTTAAAGTTGCAAAGGTTGGAGACCCCTGGTTTAACTGACCCACTGCCCGCCCATGGCGGCAACTGTTCTGACCGAGGCTTCCCAAAAGCTTGAAGCAAACTCCTGGTCCCGACAAAAACCCCTTTTATTACTTTAATGTGAATTCTGCTCATTCACATCCAGCCAAGTCTTTCAAGGGAGGATTTATAGTCACAGACCTTCTCTGGCTTGGAGAGCTGACAGGCCGATATCTGCAAAACCTGGCAAGGAGTCTCGGAGAGTCACGAACCAATGAAGCGAAGTAATTGTCTCCTGCAAACTCCACTCCCCTTTTGCTCCTCTTTTATTTCCTCTGGGAGGGGCCATTTATCATCCACCTGTGGCCTTCCTCCCAAGTCGACCCCTGTTCTTTAGCTGTTCCCTTCGTCTGGCAACTCTGCGCATGCGCACACTGGGAACAGGCTCCAGGTGTTCGTCTGCCTCACTGATGTCTGACTCTGAAGGCAGCTGATAACTGGCATACGGCTCTGGCCCCCTCTCTGCCTCCGACACAGAGCCCTCCTCAGAGCCTTCCCCAGACTCCAGGACTGGCCCAGGTTCCTCCCCAACCCTCCTCACTGTCCGAATCTGCTGCCAGCTCCGCTGGCCGCAGGCAGGCCACAACAACAAGAAGAGAATCAAGCAAGCCATTTGATCGGTTCCAAATGGGGTCCCTGACCAAACATTTTCTTCAACAGTTTGCAAAAAAGCAACAGGTTGGGCCCGATCTTATCGCTGGGTGAATGATTCTAAAGGAAAGGAGCCACCACAGAGAAGGCCCTCGCTAGTGAGTTAGCTTTTCATGGCCTTATGATAGGGAAATCATGTTGTATTCCAGAAAGAAAATGGAATATAAATGATTACTAATATATTGTTATTGCTATTGTCAACTTTACGCAAACTATTGCTCTTTAGCTTTATTTTGTCTTGAAAAATGTTTAATGTTCCTGTTTAATTTCTCTTCTGCTTCAGCAAAACCGTCGCAATGTCCTGTAATACCACGTTCTGCCTCTAGGTGTCACTCTATATTATTTATTGTTTTTGCTTTCTAGCGATCAGAGCTAATCTTAGTTTTGACCCAAATAATCTCACTTCCACATTCAAAAAAGTCCCCACTTAAAACAGCATCCTGGCCATCAGTTCACGAATCTTAGCAAACCAACCATAGCCCACTTATTCCTTGTGCCAACTTACCTGAAGCCAGCCAGCTAATTAAAAATTAGCACTCTAGAAAGAGTGCAGAGAAGAGCAACAAAGATGATTAAGGGACTAGAGACTAAAACATATGAAGAACGGTTGCAGGAACTGGGTATGTCTAGTTTAGTAAAAAGAAGGACCAGGGGAGACATGATAGCAGTGTTCCAATATCTCAGAGGCTGCCACAAAGAAGAGGGAGTCAAACTGTTCTCCAAAGCACCCGAGGGCAGAACAAGAAACAATGGGTGGAAACTAATCAAGGAGAGAAGCAACTTAGAACTGAGGAGAAATTTCCTGACAGTTAGAACAATTAATCAGTGGAACAGCTTGCCTCCAGAAGTTGTTGAATGCCCCAACACTGGAAGTTTTTAAGAAGATGTTGGATAACCATTTGTCTGAAACGGTATAGGGCTTCCTGCCTAGCCAGGGGGTTTGACTAGATGACCTCCAAGGTCCCTTCCAACTCTGCTATTGTATTTGTATTTAGCATGCAATTTTACCTCCAACATTGGGGGGCACTATAATTAATGATGACACCATGGAATAAGTAATTCAATGAAAAGACATTTCATCATGCAATTCACCATGAAAATGATGAGCAGAAATTTAGTGGGCATGGCTTCAGTATTACAGACGCCATTATTATTTTTTAAAGGATTAATTCATTCCTTTAATTGCTGTCTGTCATACGGGCATACAAAGTGCAGAGTTTCTGCCCAAAAAAACAGAGCCTTTTTTTACACTCCAAGGTCTGTGAACAAAAATTTAGAGGATGTGGTTATCTCCATTTCCAGAGCACAGAAATTGGAGAAACAGGACAGTACTTATTTGTAGAAGTCCTTGGATATTGGAATTCGTCGGTTAAAAAAATACAGGTAGTCTTCAACCTGTATTAACCATTTAGATTAATTCTGGTATTGTGTGGAGATGAACCACTCTCTGAGTAGAGATCAGCTAGAAATTGAGACCAGGTGAGAACCGCCACCAAAAATATGCTACGATTTTCGCAATATGGCAGCCTTAAAATGCATTGAGCTGAGGCGGCACAGTGGTTAGAGTGCAGTACTGCAGGCTACTTCAGCTGACTGCTAGCTGCAGTTTGGCGGTTCGAGTCTCCCCAGGCTCAAGGTTGACTAGGCCTTCCATCCTTCCGAGGTGGATAAAATGAGGACCCAGATTGTTGGGGGTAAATGGCTGACTCTGTAAATTGCTTAGAGAGGGTTGTAAAGCACTGTAAAACGGTATATATAAGTCCAAGGGCTATTGCTATTGCTCTCCTCCCTCCCTTCCTTCTCTTCCCAGTGGTTAGAATGCAGTATTGCAGGTTAATTCACTGCTCACTGCCAGCAGTTCAATTCTGACTGGCTCAAGGTTGACTCAGCCTTCCATCTTTCCGAAGTGGGTAAAAGGAAGACCCAGAGTGTTGGGGGCAATAGGCTGACTCTGTAAACCGCTTAGAGAGGGCTTCAAAGCACTGTGAGCGGTATATAAGTCTAAGTGCTATTGCCCTTCCTTCCTTCCTCCCCTCCCAGTGGTTAGAATGCTGCATTGCAGGTTAATTCACTGCTCACTGCCAGCAGTTTGATCCTGACCGGCTGAAGGTTGACTCAGCCTTCCATCCTTCAGTGGTGGGTAGAATGAGGACCCAGATTGTTGGGGGCAATAGGCTGACTCTGGAAACCGCTTAGAGAGGGCTGCAAAGCACTGTGAAGCGGTATATAAGTCTAAGTGCTATTGCTATTGGGACCTCAAATCCCAGAATTCCCTGGATGGTCCTAGAGTGAGCAGGCAGGTTCCTGTGCTAGCTTTTTGTTTGATGCCTCCTAACCGTCATGGCTTGTCCCAAAGCGCTGATCCGTGTTCTCTTCTCTTTCTCCCCTCCATGTCTCCCTTGCGTAACAGATGCCTTGTCTTTCCCTTTTCACGGATCAGGACGAAGTGGTGGTGGAGTCCACGGACCCACAAAGGAACAAAATGGACAAATTAATTGAGATTCTCAATAGCATGAGGAATAACAATAGCAGCGGGGTGGACTCCAAGCTCACCAACTTCATGGAGGAAGCCCAGAACTCCGCCAACTCCGAGGAGATGCTGGGGGAGATCGTCAAGACCATCTACCAGAAGGCCGTGACCGACCGCAGCTTTGCGTGCACGGCGGCCAAGCTGTGCGACAAGATGGCGCTCTTCATGGTGGACGGGACCAAGTTCCGGAGTCTTCTTCTCAACATGCTTCAGGTAGACCGGATAAAATTATGGCTTCGGCGCCTTCAGGCTTTCCTTCCCTGGCGGGGTTGAGATGTCCATACCATCTGGCCGTGCTTCAAAAGCAAGCCAGCATTCCTTTGGCACCCAATTAATTTTAGAAAAATAAAAACAGCAGGGAGAAAGGGAAAGGGGCGGTGGCACTTCTGTTTGTTGACATGATGCGTTACATGGTTACCGGGAACCGTTCTAATTTTTATAGACACCGCCGTCCTTCTCCGGGCCTATTTTAAACGATCCCTTTAGCAAACACTCAGTTTCCCGAGGTGTGATTCTTCTCTGTTCTGCATATGGGGAGAAGGGGAATGCTTTTTTGGGGGGGCGAGGGGGGGAACGGGTTGAAAGGCTGTCTCTGTTGATCTACAGAGGGAAGGAGGGTTTCCCCCTTCAAAAGAGCCAGCAAACGACATGGTTTTATATAGGGTTTTTCATCACATTTGAATAAATATGTACGACTCCTAAGGCCCAATGAGGTGAAAGAGCCAGCAGGGGAAGGAAAAACCTCAACAGGGCCCAGGGAACGGGAGGAGTTGCAAAAGGTTTGGTGGGAAGGAAGATTGAAACGTTTGGAGAACTGGATTTATTGTGCTGGCTAGAAATAACCAGCTAGCTGTTTATTTAGAACTAGCTGTACCCGGCCACGCGTTGCTGTGGCCCAGTCTGGTTAAATGGCCAAACAGTCTGTGTGTAGATCTACACCTGCACACATACACACAACCACCATATAACCCCCAACCTATCTACCTACTGTATTTCTCCCTCTCTATCTATCCCTCTTCCTACCTACCTACTGTATTTCTTCCTTTCTCCCTCTATCTACCTACCTACTGTATTTCCCGCTCTCTATCCCTCTACCTATCTACCTACTGTATTTCTCCCTCTCTCTCTATTCCTCTACCTACCTACCTACTGTATTTCTCCCTATCTATCTATACACCTACCTACCTACCTATGGTATTTCTCCCTCTCTGTCTATCCCTCTACTTACCTACCTACTGCATTTCTCCCTATCTATCTATACACCTACCTACCTACGGTATTTCTCCCTCTCTGTCTATCCCTCTACTTACCTACCTACTGCATTTCTTCCTTTCTCCCTCTATCTACCTACCTACCTACCTACCTACCTACTGTATTTCTTCCTCTCTATCTATCCACCTATCTACCTACCTGCCTACCTTCTCCCTATCTATCCACCTACCTACCTACTGTATTTCTCCCTATCTATCTATCCCCCTACCTACCTACCTACTGTAATACAATAATACAATAGCAGAGTTGGAACGGACCATGGAGGTCATCTAGTCCAACTCCCTGCCTAGGCAGGAAGCCCTATACCCATGATGGCGAACCTATGGCACGGGTGCCACAGGTGGCACACGGAACCATTTCTTAGGGCATGCGAGGCATTGCCCTGTCAGCTTCAGTGTGTATGTGTGCCCTGGCCAGCTGATTTAGGCCTTCTTTTGAGGCCGTTTTTTGCCCTCTGGAGGTGGGGGAAGGCTGTTTTCACCCTCCCCAGGCTCCTATAAACCCTCTGGAGCCTGGGGATGACGTAAAAAGCATGCCAAATGCAGAGGGTCATGCACATAGCATTATGGATGTGGCACACCTGTGCACATCGCCCCTGCACTCCCCCTGCTATTGGCATGCGAGACAAAAAAGGTTAGCCATCACTCCCTATACCATTTCAGACAAATGTCTATCCAACATCTTCTTAAAGACTTCCAGTGTTGGGGCATGCACAACTTCTGGAGGCAACTTCTGTTCCACTGATTAATTGTTCTAACTGTCAGGAAATTCCTTCTCAGTTCTAAGTTGCTTCTCTCCTTGATTAGTTTCCACCCATTGCTTCTTGTCCTGCCCTCAGGTGCTTGGAGAATAGTTTGACTCCCTCTTCTTTGGGGCAACCCCTGAGATATCGGAAGATTGCTATCGCCGCCCTGGGTCCCTCGTGGAGAAGGGCGGGATATAAATCAAATTAAAATAAAATAAAATAAAATGTCTCCCCTGGTCCTTCTTTTCATTAAACTGTATTTCTCCCCCCCCCCCTCTCTCTCTCTATGGGCCACCTGGGAGTTTGCTATCCTCTGTGCCTTTTTGGCCCTAAGAGGCCTCCGTATGAGGCCTCTTCCAACACTGACAGTTGAAAAGCAGTCTGATGGGCGGGGCTACAGGGAGTTGAAAACATGATCAGTGGTTACATTTTACATTTGTGTACCTTGCACATGACACACATGAGTTAGGTCCAGCCTGGCTGTTCTCACAACCTTGACTTGTAATAGGGACGCACTTTTTAAAAAGCCTCTTTGATTCAGCTTCTTGGTGCACGTCAACGTATGCAGTTTATGTATTGACTACTTAGCCCCAGATTGCCCTTTGCCTTCCTGCTCTATTTCTCTGCTACTCTCCCTTTGCTATGTTCTTCCTTTGCTGCTGGAATTCCTTGCACAGTACAGCTAAGAAAAGGGGCGAAGAGGCAAATCTTGCACACAGGGCCCATATCAGTATGTAATTCTCCCACCAAGACTGAAAATATGTTCACGGAGCCCCCTTGGCTACCTTTCCTCTCTTAAAGGTTTAGGACAGAGGTCCCCAACCTTTTTTGCACCAGGGACCGGTTTCATTTTAAAGAAAATTATGCGGACCGGCCGGTGTAGAGGGGGAGCGGGGGGGGGGGAGAGGGGGAACAGGCGGCGCATGCGCACGTGGGGGTGTGTGAGTCGGCTCACTCACCCCTCTAGGGCCCCCAACGGCGTGAGCGGCCGTACCTGCACTCTCCTGCCCCCGATGCGCGCTCTGCCCAGGGGTCTGCCCCGTCCTCCCTCCTCCTCCTCTGCGGCCCTGCGGACCGGTTCCTATCAAGCCACGGACCGGCACCGGTCCACGGACCGGGGGTTGGAGACCCCTGGTTTAGGAGACTAGGAGAAACGGGTGCAGAGAATAGCAACAAGGGTGATTAGGGGCCTAGAGACTAAAACATATGAGAGACGGTTGCAAGAACTGGGTATAATTAAACTCATTAAACAGAGTTTAATGAAAAGAAGGACTAAGGGAGACATGATAGCAGTGCTCCAATATTTGAGCGCCTGATCTATTCTCCGAAGCACCTGAAGGCAGAACAAGAAGCAATGGATGGGAACTAATCAAGGAAAGAAGCAAGGGAGAAATTTCCTGACAATGGGAACAATCTATCAGTGGAACAACTTGCCTCTGGAAGTTGTGGTTGTTCCAACAGAGGAGGTTTTTAAGAAGGGATTGGGCAACAATTTGTCTGAAATGGTATAGGGTTTCCCCGTGCTTGTGCAGGGGGTTGGACTAGAAGACCTCCAAGGTCCCTTCCAAGTTCCAACTGTCAGAGCTTGTTGCAAAAAAATCAAAAACCAGAAGGCACACACAGTTAACTGATGCCGCAGGACTCATTAACTTCTTTATATACATAAGAATAGATGACTAAATGTACAATACCAACAGGTGGTTCTAAGTAAACACAAGGCAGGAGAGTTACAGGCAAACACAAGCAGTGAGTTTCATTTCAGCAGACAGGCTGCTAGGAGTGGGCTCCGACTCAACCCGTCCAAGACCGAATGGTTGTGGTTCCCGGCGCCACGACATAGCCAGTTAGTTCCATCTCTGACTATTGGGGGTGAGAAAGGGCCCGCAACTTGGGTGTCCTCCTGGACTCTCGGCTGTCCTTAGATGACCACCTGACAGCCGTAGCCAGGGGGACCGTCTATCAGGTTTACCTGATACGCCAGTTGCGCCCCTTTCTGGATCGTGGCGCCCTACACACAGTCACTCAAGCTCTCGTCATCTCCCGCCTGGACTACTGTAATGCTCTCTACATGGGGCTCCCCTTGAGATGCACCCGGAGGCTCCAGTTAGTGCACAATGCGGCCACGCGGGGGATCTTGGGAGCCTCAAAATACTCCCATATAACACCTCTCCTGCGTGAGCTGCACTGGCTGCCTGGCTGCCCGGGTGCATTTCAAGGTCTTAGTGACCATCTTTAAAGCGCTCTATGGCAGCGGACCTGGCTACTTACAGGACCGCCTACTACCGCATACATCCACTCGACCCGTCCGCTCCCACAGGGAGGGCCTCCTTAGGGTGCCGTCCGCCGGACAATGCCGGCTGGCGACTCCCAGGGGAAGAGCCTTCTCTGTGGCAGGTCCCACCCTCTGGAACGACCTCCCCCCAGATCTCCGCACAATCACAGACCTTCGTCTCTTCCGTCGGACATTAAAAACTTACTTCTTTCGTTTGGCCGGCCTGGCATAGCTGGTACAGCTATTACTATTTTAATTGGGTTTTAATTAACGTTTTAGCATGGGTCTAATCTTATTTAATCTTAATTTTAACTATTTGATTGTTTGTACTTTTATATTTTATATTTTATAGCTCCTGTGCACCGCACTGAGTCCCATGTCGGGGGATAGGGCGGTATAGAAATGAAATTAAAGTTAAAGTTTATTTCTCAGAGCAATAGGCTGCTCAATACAGCTAAGCCACACCCAGACTTCTTACTTACATTTCTGTTTCAGTTCTTTGCACAGACTCAGATCTGTCTAAGCTCCCCATTGGCTGACTTAGTTGCTATGCCTATTCATTGGCTGACCTTGTTCCCATGTCTCTCCCAGTCATGAATATTCTAACACCAACTCTGTTAGGAGCTGGGGTGGCTTTTGTGGTCGTAGCACCGACAAATGACTCCGAGCTGGAGCAGGAGAGTGGTGGGTTCCTCTGCCCGTCGCTACCGGTATGGTGCTCACGGGGCCGTGTGTCCTTTTGTGCGCACACATGCGCACGACCGCCTCTGCAACACCCAGCTGCATGTCGGAGCTCGCGCAGGGGCCGCACGCTGTGCGCGTGTGCGCAATTGGCCAGTTGCTTTAAAAACCGGTATAGAACATGGGCAGACGGTTGGGCCAAACGAGCCACCGTACCTGTACGCTGTCAGCTGCTCCCTGCTACTACCAGTACGGCTGTACGGGGCCGTACCGGCCGGAACCTACCACTGAGCAGGAGAACTGAAAAGATCAGGGATGGGCAACTATGGCCCCGTGACGACCTGTGGACCTCAACTCCCAGAATTCCTGAGCTGGTTGACTCAGGAATTCTGGGAGTTGAAGTCCGCAGGTCATCAAGGGGGGGCCATAGTTCCCCATCATGGCAAAAAAAAAAAAGATGCTTAGAAAACCCCAGGTTATTTTGTGCTCTGTTGAGAGCCGGATTAATTCCTCACCCCCCCCCCCCCCCCGTCACCTGCTACCCAGTCACGTAGGAGCTGTTTGGAACTCAGTAGCTTTGTGCCATCTGGACAGAAAAACAGTCCTTGTAGCTTAGCTCTCTTTCTCCCCCCCCCCCTTTTGTTGCCTGCCCCCTTGCTGACCTGGAGCTGTGAAAGCAAAGCCCCCCTCCCACCCGCTAACCCAAAGTCTGTTGAAGAATGAGAGACATCTCGCACGAGCTTTAGGCGATAGACGTCCCCAATGACTCTTTCTCTCTCTCAAGCAACCCACCACCCACGAATAATCTGTTACCATCGCTGTCAAAGGGGAGGGGGGCTGTGGGGGGTGCGGAGGATCTGCTGTTTCTTGTAGATTGGATGAATCCTGGGATTAGCTCTGTGTGTGTGTGTGTGTGTGTGTGTGTGTGTGTGTGTGTGTTGGATTTTCTACATTGCTGAACAGATGGCTGCAGAAACATTGGAGGAGAGACCCCCATGGAGTGCAAAAGGGAGTAAGACGACACAATTTTCTCATAGCATCCCATCTTTCCCACCTGGCGGATAAACAGATTCTGGAGCAGATTGCTGGTCTCCCAGCTTGGTGTATATTTGGGTCTCTTTTTATGGCTGGGTTAAGTAGACCAAATTCTTAATTTTGGTCCCAATCTGGGAGTAGCTTGTTTTGCTCTTCTCCATACCCGTGCAAAGATTTCAGGTCTACCTAAATCCTGATAGACTTCAGCTACCAAAGGCCAGCATGGTAATGATGAAATTCAAATTGTTTTACTGCTGGTTCTGTAGGCGTGGCTTGGTGGGTGTAGCAGGGGAAGGATACTGCAAAATCTCCATTCCCTCCCCACTCCAGGGGAAGGATACTGCAAAATCCACATTCCCTCCCACTCCATTGGAAGGATACTGCAAAATCCCCATTCCCTCTCCACTCTAGGGAAAGGATACTGCAAAATCTCCATTCTCTCCCCACTCCAGGGGAAGGATACTGCAAAATCTCCATTCCCTTCCACTCCATTGGAAGAATACTGCAAAATCCCCATTCCCTCCCACTCCAGGGGAAGGATACTGCAAAATCTCCATTCCCTTCCACTCCACTGGAAGGATACTGCAAAATCCCTATTCCCCCCACTTCAGGGGAAGGATACTGCAAAACCCCATTCCCTCCCCACTCTGGGGCCAGGCAAAGGTGGCATTCGCTGGTTCTCCGAACTACTCAAAATTTCTGCTACCGGTTCTCCAGAACCTGTCAGAACCTGCTTGATTTCACCCCTGCAGCATGGTTTAGATATTAAAATGTTGGCTTAGGAGGTAACACTGAATCCATCATCAGCTATGGATATTGACTGGACGATGTCTTTTTTTTTTTTTTGTATTTAGTTTGTCAAACATGTACGAGATAACAGGTAGAAGTATAGACATGGACATGAGCACATGAAATGAGTACAAATAAATGGGGACAGTAGGACGGGGATGGTAGGCACTCTGGTGCGCTTATGCACGCCCCCTTTACAGGCCTCTTAGCAATGGGGTGAGGCCCACGGTAGACATTTTAAGGTTAAAGTTATGGGGATTTGAGGATGTAACAACAGAATCGGGTAGAGCACTCCAGGCGTTGACCACTCTGTTGCTGAAGTCATATTTTCTGCAATCGAGTTTGGAGCGGTTGGCCTTGAGTTTGTATCTATTGTTTGCCCGTGAATTATTGCGGTTGAAGCTGAAGGAGTCGTTGACAGGTAGGACGTTGTAGCAGACAATTTTGTGTACGAGGTGGCGTAGTTCTAGGATGTCCAAGGCCAAAATTTCGAGCCTGGCGGCATAAGGGACTCTATTGTGAGCAGAGGAGTGGAGGACTCTTCTCGTGAAATATCTCTGGAACCCGCTCAGTCGTATTAATGTCCGATATGCAGTGTGGATTCTAGGCCGACGAGCTGTATTCAAGAATTGGTCTGGCAAAGGTTTTGTATGCCCTAGTTTGCAATACAATGTTACCGGAGAAGACGTTGGGCCACTGGGCTGCCACTTAACTCAACTCACCCCACAGGATTTGTTGACGTGGGGAAAACTCAAATAAAGGATGCTGTGTTCATATGAGGTATGATATCTGCCCAAGCACTTCTTCTACATCTAGCCCAGGGGTGGGCAAACTTTGCAACTTTAAGTCTGAAGGACTTCAGCTCCCAGACTTCTCCAGCCAGCAAACCTGGCTGGAGAAGTCTGGGAGCTGAAGTCCTTCAGACTTAAAGTTGCAAAGTTTGCCCACCCCTGATCTAGCCTTACCAGGGGCTTATATATCTTCACCTGATCTTTATTCCCCATTGTAAATCTTCACCTGATCTTTATTCCCCATTGTAGAAGCTGGAAGCAATTTTCCTTCGGAAGCTTCTGCTGGCCATTGTTATAAATATTAACCCCACCTTCTCCCCCATCTCGGGGCTGTGTGGAGCCAGAAGGTTAACTGGCCTGCCTGCAAACTCCGGGGATGTAACATAAGTTAAAGTTAAATTCCTCTGCTGAAATGTGCCGTCTCTTTATAGCTGAGAGGTGTCTGCTCCCGAACTATGCACAGAGAAGGGTATTATTAGCGCAAGCCTCACTGCTTGTAACAGAACCCAGTTCTCCTTAGCAACCATTTCCAACAACATGTCAAACAGAAGGATGTGATACCTTTCTAGAAAAAAAAAATGGGTAGGTGGGCTGGGCTTAGAGAGAGAAAGACCCACATGAATAGATCTCTTTCCAGGACTGCTGGATTGTTGCAAAAGAGAGAGTCAGAAACAAATGCATAAAACGTTTCTAAAACAATTCTTATTGTGTGACCGAGTTGTTACGTCTTGTCATTATCAAGTAAACAAAGGAAAGAAAGAATCTAAGGAGGATATTTTTAATGAATGCATCCAAAGCCTTCCTTGACTGTTGGTCTGCCAATGGCTTCAACTGTAATTCTTTCGTCTCCAACCAGCCAGTGGGTATTTGATGCCTTCCATTTTTCCACAGATTGAATGAACTATAGATTTGTGTTTTGCTAAGAGAATGTTTATCTAACAATCTCTTAGCTCAATCTCTTGGCTGCACTGATTACAATTATTACAATTATTACAATTATTACAATTATTACAATAGCAGAGTTGAAAGGGACCTTGGAGGTCTTCTAGTCCAACCCCCTAGGCAGAAAACCCTATACCATTTCAGACAAATGGCTATCCAACCTCTTCTTAAAGACTTGCAGTGTTGGGGCATTTGCAACTTATGGAGGCAAGTCGTTCCTCTGATTAATTGTCCTAACTTTCAGGAAATTTTCCCCTTAGTTCTAGGTTGCTTCTCTTCTTCTTCTTCTTTTTTTTTTTTGAAAAACAATTTTATTGGTTTTTACAATATGCATGAGAAAAAGGGTTATAGGGTATGTAATGACATTTTAGTGGCTTCCATGTCGGGGGTGGTGGTCCCCCCCAAAAAACTCCATACAAATACAATTTTTTTTACAAAAAAGCAAAGGGCAAGTATACATATATTTACATTGCATAATCCATACATTCAATCTTGTTTTTCCTTACCATCCCTTTTCAAAAATCACAGTAATAAACTCAAACAAAATCATTTTTGAGACCTGAGTCTTTTTGCTATTGATTCAAGTTGCTTCTCTTCTTGATTAGTTTCCACCCATTGCTTCTTGCTCTGCCCTCAGGTGCCTTGGAGAATAGTTTGACTCCCTCTTCTTTGTGGCAACCCCTGAGATATTGGAACACTCCTCTGATGTCTCCCCTAGTCCTTCTTTTTATTAAACTAGACATACCCAGTTCCTGCAACTGTTCTTCATATATTTTAGTCTCCAGTCCCCTCATCCTCTTTGTTGCTCGTCTCTGCACTCTTTCCAGAGTCTCCACATCTTTTCTACATCGTGGCGACCAAAACTGGATGCAGTATTCCAAGTGTGGCCTTCCCAAGGCCTTATAAAGTGGTGTTAACACTTCACGTGATCTTGATTCTATCCCTCTGTTTATGCAGCCTAGAACTGTGTTGGCTTTTTTGGCAGCTGCTGCCCACGGCTGGCTCATATTTAAGGGATTGTCCACTAGGACTCCAAGATTCCTCTCACAGTTACTACTATTGAGCAAGGTACCACCTATACTGTACCTGTGCATTTCATTTTTGTTGCCTAAATGTAGAACCTCACTCTTTTTGCCATTGAATTTCATTTTATTAGATAGTGCCCAATGTTCAAGTTTCTCAAGGTCCTTCTGTGTCTTAAGCCTATCTTCTGGAGTGTTGGCTATTCCTGCCAGCTTGGTGTCATCTGCAAATTTGATGAGTCCCCATTTATCCCCTCATCCAAATCACTGATGAAGATGTTGAAAAGTCCTGGGCCTAAAACAGAGCCTTGGGGACTCCACTGCATACTTCCCTCCATGTAGAAGCAGTTCCATTGAGGACTAGACGTTGAATGTGGTTGGTCAGCACTCATGATGTTTCCTAGTCCGGATAATGAAATATCTGCAAGAAAACAACCAAGGTCCCCTCATTTCAGCCTTGAGCTAAAACTATTCTCCTTTATTGGAATCTCTTGTCTTCCCTCGTTTAAAGTCCGAAAGTCACCCAAGTAATATAGATCCTTAGAGGAAAGGGGGGGGGGGGGGAATTGCCCATCCAATCCCTTTTCTGTCAAAGACTTAACTATTTTATATTATTTCATAAATACCTTTTACATTTCTAAGGATGAATATTTTGTAATGCTTTACCTGCAAGAGTATCATGCAATAAAATCATAACAACAGTGTCGTTTTAAGCTTTGCCTCAGAAACCCCTGGCTATAGTAAAGTACATCGTTCGTATGATGTCACAGTTCAGAAGGTGAGAACTCCGAGTTCTAGTCCAGCCTCAACCAAGGAAAATGTTGCCCAGCATAACCAACCTCCTAGGGTTGCTGTGGGCAAAACAAATGGAAGAATAAGAGTTGTGAATGCCATTTTATGCTCATGGAGAATAGATAGAATCGAATGAATGAATGAATGGATGGATGGATGGATGGATGGATGGATGGATGGATGGATGGATGGATGGATGGATGGATGGATGGATGGATGAAAGAAAGAGAGAGAGAGAAAGAAAGAAAGAAAGAAAGAAAGAAAGAAAGAAAGAAAGAAAGAAAGAAAGAAAGAAAGAAAGAAAGAAAGAAAGAAAGAAAGCCTCCAGAAGTTATGGATATGCCATCACTGGAGGTTTTTAAAAAGAATTGGACAGCCATTTGTCTGAAATGGTATAGGGCCTCTTGCTCTAGCAGGGGGTTGGACTAGAAGACCTCCAAGGTCCCTTCCAACTTCTCTGTTATGAATTAATTAACTAATTCATTATTTGGATTTGATCCACCTGCTGTCTGTTTTGGGGGGATTAACATGAGACCCAATCTATTAGGAAGCTTGCCTGCATTAACCCCATTAAAACGAGAAGCAACGTTAGCATTTTCCATCCTTAAATCATCTTGGAGGGTGATGGGAGTACATGTTTCATCATTCCTAGGCTGCATAATTTTTGGCTCAGAATCTGGAACTTGCCATCTGAACAGGTCAGGTTTCTAAGTGGCTAAAGTGGATCTAGACCAGTGTTCTTCAAACGTGGCAACTATGCTGTGTTAAAATGTGTCCCCAGGCTGGCTGGGGACTTCTGGGGATTGAAATCTACACATATTAAAGTTGGCAGGTTTGAAAAACACTGGAGTACATTATTATTATTATTATTATTTTGCTGCAGATTGCACTGCAAGTCTATGATCAGAGCCCTTCAATAAAACATCTCCTATTCATTTTTAGCCATGTGCTTGAACAGAACTCAGCACTTCTGTGGAAAGGAGTATCATGGGTTTTTTTTAAAGCAATGCCTTAAAATAGTCTAGATCAGGGGTTCCCAAACTTGGCAACTTGAAGACTTGTGGACTTCAACTCCCAGCTGGCTGGAGAATTCTGGGAGTTGAAGTCCACAAGTCTTCAAGTTGCCAAGTTTGGGAACCCCTGGTCTAGATCGTCCTCAACTTACAACCAGTTGCTTAACAGCCATTTGAAGTTACAGTGGACTTCCCCAGAGGCTGGATGTGGGGCGGGCTGCTGAGGGTTTGCAGGGGTTCTGGAGAACCTTTAGCTAAGATTCTGGGCACTTTTGAAGAACCCCTTATTCCCACTCCTGGCTGGCCCCACCCATCCCTCCCCTCCCAGGAGTCCCCACGCGGCCCATTTGGGATACAGTTAAGTGCAGGGCACAGAGGCTCAGGGAGGGTAAAAACGAGCCTACCGGAAGTTCAGGAAGACCGGAAACAGATCCATTTCTGGTGTCAAGAGAGCCTCTGGAGCCTGGAGAGACCGTTTTCGCCCTCCCGGGGGCTCGAGGAAAGCCTCCGGAACCTGGAGGGCAAAAAGCCCCCCACCACTGTGGTGCAGGAGGCCCACTAGGCTATGCCCACCATGGCCACGCCGACCCAGAGAGCCCCTTGCTAAAATATTTGAAGCCCACCCCTGCCCAGAGCTACTGACGACTCAATTTTGAAGGTCCAGTAGCCACGTGCTCTTCCCCCACCCCCCATGGTCACATGATCACATTTTGGGTGCTTGGCTACCAGCCCACGCTTATACAATAATACAATAATACAATAGCAGAGTTGGAAGGGACCTTGTAGGTCTTCTAATCCAACCCCCTGCGTGGGCAGGAACCTTATACCATTTCAGACAAATGGCTATCTAACATCTTGAAGACTTCCAGTGTTGGGGCATTCAACAACTTCTGGAGGCAAGCTGTTCCACTGATTAATTGTTCTAACTGTCAGGAAATTTCTCCTCAGTTCTAAGTTGCTTCTCTCCTTGATTAGTTTCCACCCATTACTTCTTGTCCTGCCTCCAGGTGCCTTGGAGAATAGTTTGACTCCCTCTTCTTTGTGGCACCCAAAGATCGCGAGTTAGGATGGTTGTGATCGCGAGTTAGGATGGTTTTGCCAGAAACTGGTGTTTACTTCCAGTTTGCAGCAAAAAATGGCCATTTGGGTACAATGTGTTCATTCGACGAGCACCACGTTGACTTCACAACCAGAATACTCGCTAAATAACCAATGCAAAAAAGGTCATAAAATTGGGCACAGTCACATGGTGATCAGTTTAACGACTGGCGAGACATAACAACTGTAATTCCAGGCTCAATTACAGTTGTAAGTCAAGGATTACCTGTACTAGGATCAGCATCCCAAACAAAGGGAGGTAGAATACACATTTTTCAGGCTTGTGTTTTCCGATTCTTTCTGAACCGATTATATTGAAAGTTTCACGACTTCTGATTGGGATGGGGGGCACTTTCCTAATCTTCTCTTTGTCATTTATCAAGATTAGGGGAATCATTTTTGTGAGTGATCTGTGATTAGTTGCAACAGCGAGGGGGGGAGGATCCGTTGTGCCACGCGATTTAGATTAGTTAGAAAACAGGAAATCCGACGATTCTAGCTAATACAAATTGCGCGTCCTAGCTGATCATCGCCCAGCTGATTGTCGGAAATACTGGTTCGCCTGAACCGGTAGCATTTATTACTACTGGTTCGGACGAACCAGTCCGAACCGGTAGCATTTCACCCCTGGTTCCACAGATCCCATACATCCCATACATGCCCCATATATCCCTTCGGCCGATCCGCTCCCACAGAGAGGGCCTTCTCAGGGTACCGTCGGCCGGGCAATGCCAACTGGGGACACCTAGGGGAAGAGCCTTCTCTGTGGCGGGCCCTGCCCTTTGGAACGACCTACCCCCTGAACTTCGTATCATCTCGGACCTCCGCCTCTTCCGCCAGTGTCTAAAGACACATCTCTTTCAGCAAGCCGGCCTAGCCTAACCTCCTGTCGGGGCTATTTTAGATAGTTTTAAATTGGGGATTTTAATTTGGATTTTAGCATAGGACCGTAATTTAATATGTTTTTAAATTTTGTATTTTGCCATTTTATATGTTTTTAAATTCCTGTGCGCCACCCTGGGTCTTTCGTGGAGAAGGGCGGGATATAAATTTAATTAAATAAATAAAATAAATAAAATCCTCAGAGATCTCTAGCCAGTATTAAAATCCTTGCTCCCATATTGGCATAGAAATGTATCTTGCATTTGAAGATCCCAAATGGCGCCCAATAGTTTGAATTGCTTTTAACGTTAATTTGCCGCCCTGTCTACCTGATCACAAAGCTGAAACCGCTGGGAGACGGGCAGCCTTGCAATCAGAGACAGCCTGGATCATATTGGAATTCGTAGCATCCAAGTGACAGGTTACGGAAGAATCCAGAATGTTCTCTTTGGCCATATCAACATCCCTGCTAAAACCTTTTAATGCCTGTATCAGATGTCATAAACCATTGACTCAAGAGCCTACACTTAAAAAACCCCCACTGTTTTCCTATATGTGGCAAAGACTATACTGAAATTGTTCCTGCCGCCGCCACCACCATTTTGTAAACTCCAATATTTATTTATTAATTATATTTTTATTCCACTTTTATTAGTTTATATTACTTTATACCCAATTCTCCTTGCTCCTCCTAGTTTCCGTACAATTTTCCCCTCCTGTGAGGTGAGTTGGGCTGAGAGAGACTGACTGACCCAAAGACACCCAGTCAGCTTTCGGGCCAAAGGCAGGACTAGAACTTACCATCTCCTGATGATTGGTCCTAAGTCAATCAGTCAATTTTCATGCCTAAAGTGGAACGAGAACTCCCAGTCTCCTAGTTTCTAGCCTGGTGCCTTAATCACTAGATGAGGAGCCAGCAACCATGGCTCTGGAGCCACATGTGGCTCTTTCATCCTTCTGCTGCGGCTCCCTGTCGCTGGTTGGCGCCACAATTTTGAGAGGAGGTTCCTGTTGGTGGGGGGGGGGAGAGAAGACTCTATGGCAAGGGGCGGGTTTTCCAGTTGGCTCCACAATTGATAGGGTTTTCGGTTACAACACGTAGAGGAAAAAGGATGTCTTGCTCTATGGTGGGAGAACTGAACTTCCGCTCAGCTGCAGATTGAACAGGGGGGCTTCCGGTTATGAGCTTTGTAGCTCTCGGTGTCTCCTTTTCTGTGGGAAACAGGTCCAAATGGCTCTTTGAATGTTTAAGGTTGCCAGCCCCTGCACTAGGTCAGAATGGTTCAAATAGCCCCCACAGTCAGGAAGCTCCTCCTCAGTTCAAGCTAATATCTCTGTGCGAAGCTTCCACCTAGTTCTTTTCTCACCGGTAGATGCTTTGGAGAATAGATCTGCTCCCTCCTCTCGGTGATATCCTTCCTATAGGGGAAAAACTGCTATTCTGTCTCTCTTTAGCTTTCTCTCCTTCTTTCAGCCAAACATACCAAGATCCCTTCATTGGTCTTTGTAGTTAAGGCCCCTGTCCCCCTGATGCTGTTCAAGCGGAAGTTCTCTGTGAGAGTTAGTTCTCACCCAGTCAGTGAAAGACAACATGGTAGCAAATCTGACTGCATACAAAAGCCAGGAAAAGAAGGACACACCGTATTTTTCAGAGTATAAGACGCACCTATTTTCCTCAAAAAAAGAGGGTGAAAATCTGGGTGTGTCTTATACACTGAATACAGCATTTTCGGCCTACCGAAACCTGGCCCCCTTTGCAAAAATGGATGTGCAGAGGGTTTGGAAGGCTTGCAAAGTGCTCCTGAGGACTGGGGAGGGCAAAAACGAGCAAAAAGTGGGCAGTTTTTGCTCGTTTTTGCTCCCTCCGGTCCCCAAGAGCACTCTCCAAGCCTCCCAAAGCCTCTGCATGACCATTTTTGTGTGCAAAAAACGAGTCATTTTTTGCTTGTTTTTGAGTCCCACCCCCCAGGAACACTCTACAAGGCTTCCAAAGTTCTGCATGCCCCCCTTTTTTTTTTGCAAAAAATGAGACGTGCAGAGGATTTGGGAGGCCTGCAGAGTGCAAAAACTGGGTTGTTTTTTTTATTCACCTCTTCAAAATCATGGTGCGTCTTATACTGTGGTGCGTCTCGTAGTCCGAAAAATACGGTATGTATGTCAGCCAGTCCAAAACATCCCATCCAAATGGACAGAAGGGGAAACCAGACCAAAGGGAGAGGGGGTGTTGTTGGATCATTGTTTCTATTTATAGGGCTTTTTCTTCCATCTCACTGCAGTCGCTGGGATCCTTGCTTGCTGCAATAAATATTATTTATGAAAATGTCTGGGTTTCTTGTGGCTCGCTTGCGGGCTTGTTTAAGTGGTCTGTTCCGTGCAGTGGGGTAAATCCCAACAACATCAGCAACTGCTGTGATTCCAAAACAAGGCCTGTATAGATAGAAACAATATTCAAAGCCGGTTGTGTGTGTTGTCTTTTTCTGTCCTTTGTTTTGGTAACGTTCAGATTTGCTCGCTTATTGTTTTCACTGATTGTGTGGGAAGTCGCCGTGATATTTTCCACAGAGCTGCAGAAAATGCCCATGTCTGTCTTCAGCAGGGGGTGGGCAATTACCATATTTTTTGGAGTATAAGACGCACGTTTTTCCCTCAGAAGAGAGGCTGAAAATCTGGGTGCATCTTATACACTGAATGCAGCATTTTTTGCCTCTTCAAACTCTGCCCCCTTCACCAAAATGGCCGTGCATAGCTTTTAGGAGGCTCAGGAGGGGGCTGGGGAGGGCTGAAATGAGCAAATAATGGGCCATTTTCTGCTCAATTCTGCCCCCCCCCCCAGCCACTAGGAGTACTATATAAGCCTCCTAAAAGCTGTCCGTGCCCTTTTTATGACAAAAAAAGGGACCAATTTTTGTGGAAAATGGACCATTTTTTGCTCATTTTTGTGTCCCGTTCCTCAACAAGGCTCCTAAAGGCTATCCATGCCCCTTTTTGGGGAAAAAAAAAATGGGCCGTTTTTGGGAGGTTTGCAGAGTGCCACAACATTTTTTTTTTATTTGCTTCTTCGAAACCTTGGTGCGTCTTATACTCTGAAAAATACGGTAATTTTCTAAAGGAGCCGCATGAGAAACTGGGACCTTAGTGAAAACTGGCCCAGCCATCATCTATGCCATTTCCCCCCCCCCCCCTCCTTCTAATCTCCCGATAGGCTGCCCCCTCCGTGCCTTTGTTAATGTTACGTGAGCCTCTTGCACCTGGATCCAAGCAGATCAAGTGAGCCATCAAGAAGCTGGTATTAAGTGTCCGGCCAGCCGCTGGGTTAGGGAAGCTGTCACAGGGCATAAGAGGAACGATGGCACCTCTCGGGCTGGATGCATCGGAGAAGCGGCTCATGCGAATAACCTTTCGGTCACCCCGAGCCAGGATGGGACCACGGGAGCCGGTGGGCTTGGATTGACTCCTGTCTAGTCAATCAAGCCGGGCTGGAGAATCTCTGGCACGCTAAGCAGCAACGGGCTGAAGCTCATCCTAAGACAAGCACGTCTGGCAGGCAGTTGAGGGAAGAGGTTGCTGATATTGGCTAGGCTGGAGAAGGCCTTACACACATACAAATACACACACACACACACACACAAAACTGCATTCCTGGCAGTTCCCAGCTACGGAAAATTTGCTTGCCATGTTATGTAAGTCTGACCTTGCCCTTTCTCTGAAAGGGAGCCTGGAGAAATGGGTGAATCAATCCACTCTCATCCAGGGAAACTGAGGCAGCTGGACGGCGGAGGGTGTATTGAGAGGGGATGGAGCCACGTGCCGTAATCCCCAGCTTGGCTGGATAGTCACTGGATAAATTGGGGCAAGGTGTTCCCTTTTGGACTCGGCTTCTTCCCTCTTTTTATTGGCCAAAAGTTGAGGAAGGATAGACAGGGTGTCCTTGACTTATGACCACAAAACTGAACCCAAAATTCCCAGAACAAACCAGAGGGAGGTTGAATGAGAGCCCCGCTTTATCTATTTAAATAAAAATGTAACAAGAGTTTGTTCAAAACCGCTAATCTCCGAAAGTACTGCACCGATCGCTTCCAAATTTTCACATAACATTCCTTTCGAATACGGCAACGGATCTATATAGATTGTGTATATGTCACACCTGTGCCAGGTACACGCAATGGAAATGTAAAGAATTGTAAAAAAGGTAGGTAGATGGATACAGAGAGAGCAGTGGGCCACAGGTATTATGTCATCCTTTACGACATAAAATACTCTGTCCATAGGTAGGGAGGGAGGGAGGGAGAGAAAGAGGGAGAAATACAGTGGGTAGGTAGGGAGAGAAAGAGAGAAAGGGAGAAACAAGGTAGGTAGAGAGAGAAAGAGAGAAAGAGGGAGAAATACAGTAGGTAGGTAGGTAGGTAAGTCGAGGCATATATAGAGAGAAGGAGAAATACAGTAGGTAGGTTTGTAGAGGGATAGAGAGAGGGAGAAATAAAGTAGGTAAGTAGAGGCATATAGAGAGGGAGAGGGAGAAATTAGGTAGGTAGGTAGGTAGGTAGGTAGAGGGATAGAGAGAGGGAGAAATACAGTAGGTATGTAGGTATGTAGGTAGGTAGGTGCATATATAGAGAGAGGGAGAAATACAGTAGGCAGGTAGGTAGAGGGATAGAGAGAGAGAGAAAGTAGGAGAAATAAAGTAGGTAGGTAGGTAGGTAGGTAGAGTCATATATATATAGAGGGAGAAATACAGTTGGTAGGTAGATTGGGGGTTATACGGTGTTTGTGTGTACGTGTTTGTGTGTGCAGGTGTAGATCTACACACAAATTGGTTGGCCATTTACCAGACTGGGCCACAGCAACACGTGGCTGGAAACAGCTAGTTTATAATAGGAAGGCAGACTCACTTTGTAGCAAGTTCTGCTTTGGCCTGTTTATGTCACGGGTTCTTTAATGTGTAGCCAGGTCAGTGGGCTACAAAACTCAAAAGACCATACAGACAACCCCATTGGGCCTGGCCTCTAGGTAGGGGTGGGGTCCAGCCGGTTTGTACCAGTTCGGGTGAACCGAATGCTAATTATGCATCTGGTTTGCCGGACTATTAGTTGCAAGGACTGGCTGGCTTTGCCACTAAGGGAGTTTTGCCCCCTTTTATGACCTTTTCTTGCCACAGTTTTAAGCGTATTGTTACAGTTGTTAAGCTAGTGGCACAGTTGTTAAGTAAATCTGGCTCCCTGTGGATTTTGCTTGACACAAGGTCGCAAATGTTGATCACATGATCCCAGGACACTGCAACCACCATAGATACCAGTCAGTTGCCAAGCATCTGAATTTTGATCATGTGACCACGGTGTGTGTGTGTGTGCGTGTGTGTGTGTGTGTGCGTGCGCGCGCACAACGGTCATCAGTATGAAAAGCAGTCGTAACTCACTTCTTTCAGTGCCCTTGTAACTTCCAACGGTCACTAAACGAATGATTTTAAGTCGAGGACTCCCTATTATGCCTGTATCTTTAAATGATCCCGCCACGGGGCATTAATGAAATCCAAGGCAATAATTGGTTCCCTGGCTTTCCCCGCCCAAAAGCTTATCATGTGCCAAGACCGCAATGAACATCTTGGGATATGAGTCAGCATTTGGGACCCCAAAGGGATCTGGGGAGATGCTTAGTGCATCCCCCCCTCCTTCCCTGTGTGGTTAGATTGTAATTACTGTTATTGGAGATTATCTGCTAGACAGATGGAGTGTTGAGTTAAGGGGTGTGTGTGTGTGTGTGTGTTTTGTTTAAATGCATACTTAGTGTTGGTTTCAATGAATCCAGACAAAGACAATTGACAGATGATTGAGATGGTGGGTTAGCTCAAAAACATGGAGTTCCTCAATCAAACCCTTGAGAAATGCCCTTCCCCTGCCCTCTCCTCTCCCTCCCTTCTGCCTCCCCTCCTCTCTCCCACCTTCTCTTCTGCCTCTCCTCTCCCTCCCTCCCTTCTGCCTTCCCTCCTCTCTCCTCTTCCTATCCTCTCCCTCCCTCCTTCCCTTCTGCCTCCCCTCCCGTCTCCCGCCTTCTCTTCTGCCTCTCCTCTCCCTTCCTCCCTTCTGCCTCTCCCCCCTCTCCCTCTCTTCTCCCTCCCCTCTCCCTCTCCTCTTCCTATCCTCTCCCTCCCTCTTTCCCTTCTGCCTCCCCTCTCCCGCCTTCTCTTCTGCCTCTCCCTCCCCCTTCTGCCTCCCCTCCCCTCTCTCCCCTCCCCCTCCCTTCTGCCTCCCCTCTCTCCATCTCCTCTTCCTCTCCCTTCCTCCCTTCTGCCTCCCCTCCCCTCTCCCCCCTCTCCCTCTCTTCTCCCTCCCCTCTCCCTCTCCTCTTCCTATCCTCTCCCTCCCTCTTTCCCTTCTGCCTCCCCTCTCCCGCCTTCTCTTCTGCCTCTCCCTCCCCCTTCTGCCTCCCCTCCCCTCTCTCCCCTCCCCCTCCCTTCTGCCTCCCCTCTCTCCATCTCCTCTTCCTCTCCCTTCCTCCCTTCTGCCTCCCCTCCCCTCTCCCCCCTCTCCCTCTCTTCTCCCTCCCCTCTCCCTCTCCTCTTCCTATCCTCTCCCTCCCTCCTTCCCTTCTGCCTCTCCTCTCCCGCCTTCTCTTCTGCCTCTCCCTCACCCCTTCTGCCTCCCCTCCCCTCTCTCCTCCCTCCCTTCTGCCTCCCCTCCCCTCTCTCCCTCCCCTCCCTTCTGCCTCCCCTCTCTCCATCTCCTCTTCCTCTCCCTTCCTCCCTTCTGCCCCCCTCCCCGCTCCCTCCCTTCTGCCTCCCTCTCTCTCCTCTCCCATCCCTTCCCTTTCTACTTCTTTTATCTCCCCTTCCCACTTCGCAAGCAAGATTTGATGTTCAGAGGAATGACATATTACTGTTAATACAGGCAATGCCACCCTCTAGGGGAACGGAGTCATCTGACGCAGATTCTACGCATTTGGAAGACTAGCAAACCCTATGGAGGCCCAAGGTTTCATCCCAGCAGCCCTCCGCTCCTTTTGCTATTACGGGGGCTTTAAACACAGAGAGTTAAAGGGTGGGAGGAAGGGGTGAGCAGAAGGAAGCTGGTGGGAAGCTAATGGGTTTATGCAACCGCAGAGATTAGGGGGAGAATTTCCCACGACGGGGGGGGGGAGGTTGGGGGGGTTGACTTATCTTATTAGTTAGAAAATGTAATAAGCTAAGATCCTGCTGAGGTCTTCTTTAATGGATTGGGATTTGTTTAATAGATTGGAATTCAGTTGTCCCTCATTGTACAGGTGGCCCTTGACCTGAGGCCAACATTTCTGTTGCTAAGTGAACTTTGTCCCATTTTATGACCTTTTCTGCGCACAGGGAATTGCTGCCTTTGTTAAGTTAGTAGCACGGTTGTTAAGTGAATCTGGTTTCGCCATTGACTTTGCCCCTCAGAAGGTTGCAAAAGCTGAACCCGAGACTCTGGAAACCATCATCAATACCTGCCAGTTGCCAAGCATCTGAGTTTTGATCACATGACCATGGGGAAATCTCTGGTCCTCCAGCTGCTGTTGAACCCCAACTGGCACAAGCAGCCATGTGGGATGCAGTGAACCGTAGTTCTCCATCTGAAGGGCCATGTCCTTCCCCATGTCATCCATAAAGTGAATTTCAACAGTCAATACTTGTCCGTGTTCTTCTGACTTGATAAGACATCCTGGGGTATTTGTGAGCATTGACGTCCACCAGTGGTGGGTTGCAGGCGGTACGCCCCGGTACGAACGTACCGGAGCCTGCAAGGAGGACAGGGTACCGTTCCGGTACGGTGCTCCGTAGGGCCCACCCGCTCACTCGCCCTCCATGGGGCGGTACGCCCCGGTACGAACGTACCAGTGCCTGCTGGGAGGACTGGGTACCGTTCCGGTACAGTGCTCCGTAGGGCCCACCCGCTCACGCACGTGGAGTGTACGGCGCCTGCGCTACGCTCCACCGAGCAGCTGGAGAGTTGCAGAGGCGTCACAGAGCGTCGCAGGAGGGAAGGACACATGCGCGTGCTGCGCGCATTCATGTGATGGACACCGGGCTCCATTGCACCTTACCGGTTGCAACGGGATCCGGAACCCACCACCGAAGCCCGCCCACCCCTCCTAGAAGTTGTCGAAGCTGGCAAAACCCTGAGCTCAGGTGAAGACCATGATGGTCTGAGAAACGTGGCTTTTGGAGGACCTTCCAACAGAAGGTGGCGCCAGTTGTAAGCTGTGCGTACACAACTGCGCCCAAACTGAAGCAATGCAAGCTCTGCGGCTTCTCCTGTGTGAACTCCTCCGGTGTTGGCCGATGGTTTGAACCTGCTCTGGGTTTTGCAAATGCCTTTTTTTTTTTTTAATTGTGCTCCATTAAACGACAGTCGAAGTGGTGCTACCCAGATGAAAGCTAAAGGTAGAAGCACGGTGGGAATGGCGATAGGTGTACGTCCCTAGGAAATATGACAGCAGCTAATGAGCATAAAGCTTATCCCTTATTCACTCTGGGGTGGTGGGTGGTTTCGTTTCTTTCTTTCTTTCTTTTTTGAAGGCATGCATAATATTGGTGCAGGCAATAATTTGATCCAGCTTGACATTCTGGCAGGCACCCCCAAGGTCTGAACCGCACGAACGGTTTCCTTTTTAACCCAAGTAATGAGAATGGTTTACGTAATTCAAAGTACTTTGCAAGAACATGGACTAATTAAGTTTTCCCTGGAATTGGTTGCAAACCCGGTGCCTGGAAGCGGGCCGGCTTGATTGCCACCCCTGGTGAGTGAAAGTCTGTCGGCCTCATGAGACCATTAAGAAAACTTTCAGGGGGAAATAGAAACATGGGCAAGACACTCCGTTCGATTGGAGCTCCTGAGCAAAGACACGGCAAATGCAAACTCACCCTTCCTGGGTCCCCCGTGGCTATGTGATTAAAATGCAACGTTGCAGGCTAAGTCTGCCCACTGCCAGGAGTTCGATCCTGACCGGCTCAAGGTTGACTCAGCCTTCCATCCTTCTTCAGAGGTCGATAAAATGAGGACTCAGATTGTGGGGGGGGCCAATAGGCTGACGGTTGTAAACCGCCCAGAGAGTGCTGTAAAACACTATGGGGCGGCATATAAGTCTAAGTGCTATTGCTATAATAAAGTAATTTTACTGCAACGGTGAGCTTCTGTCCTCAGCGACTTCCTGAACGCCACAATTAGGGTTTTGCAAAGTTGAGATTTATTATGGAGCCTGGCCTAAAGCCCGGCAGCTCTCATTATATCAGCTCATTAAAGAGGAGGTATGCATGCTAAGTACACATATTTCTTAGAGAGGCCTACCCTCTTTGTGTATCAATAAAACCGGCGGGATTAAGGGGCAAAGGTACACAGAAAGAACATTTGTGCGCCCAAGAATAACACAAAAATAAATTCTTTTTGAGGGTCTGAAATTGGGCAGGGATTGTAATGAAGGAAGCAAGGGCTTTGAAAGGAATAATGCGTGAGTATACGCTGGGGTAGCCAAAGCATTTTAGCAAGTCACTCAAGCCCTCGTTATATCCCACCTGGACTACTGCAATGCTCTCTACATGGGGCTCCCCTTGAGAAGCATCCGGAGACTCCAGCTGGTCCAGAATGCGGCCGCGCGGGGGATTCTGGGAGTCTCACGGTACTCCCGGGTAACACCTCTCCTGCGCGAGCTGCACTGGCTGCCGGTGGTCTACCGGGTGCGCTTCAAGTTGTTAATCACTATCTTCAAAGCGCTCCATGGCACGGGTCCTGGTTATTTGCGAGACCGCCTCCTACCACACATCTCCCTTCGATCTGTCCGCTCCCACAGGGAGGGCCTCCTCAGGGTGCCGTCTGCCGGTCAATGCTGGCTGGCGACTCCCAGGGGAAGGGCCTTCTCTGTGGCGGGTCCGGCCCTCTGGAACGACCTCCCCCCCCCCCCCCCCCCCGATCTTCGCACCATCACTGACCTACGCCTCTTCCGTCGGATGCTTAAAATACATTTTTTCCATCTGGCCGGCCTGGCATAGATTAAGGGTTGAATTTTAAAATTAATATTTTAGTGATTTAAAATTTTTTAGCACAGAATTTACTATTTAATTTTGTTTTATATTATATGTATGTATTGTGGTTTTTACCTTTTCTGTGCACCGCCCTGAGTGCTACCACGGAGAATAGGGCGGTATATAAATTCGGAAAATAAATAAATAAGTGCCCATTGCCTAGCATTTGGAGGCTGGTATGGGTATGTGTAGAAGGGGGGGGGGTGTAGAAGGGACGTGGTGGCTCAGTGGCTAAAACGCTGAGCTTGTCGGTCAGAAAGGTTGGCAGTTCAGCGTATTGAATCCCAAGCACCGCGTAACCGAGTGAGCTCCCGTGACTTGTCCCAGCTTCTGCCAACCGAGCAATTCAAAAGCACGTAAAAAAAATGCAAGTAGACACATAGGAACCCTCTTTGGTGGGAGGGTCACTGCGTTTCGTGCAACTTCGGCGTTGAGTCATGCCGGCCACATGACCACGGAGACGTCTTCGGACAGCGCTGGCTCTTCGGCTTTGAAACGGAGATGAGCACCGCCCCCTAGAGTCGGGAACGACTAGCCCATATGTGCGAGGGGAACCTTTACCTTTCTACCTTTCTGTGCATCTGTGAGAGTATGCATGTGTGTTTGTTTACAGACACGCAGCCGATGGGAAAATGTCATTATCTTGTCCTTGCTATCAAACCTGTCTGCGTAAATATGAGTAATGTCCCTTTGTGGTGTTCTTGGCAAAAGACCAGCCATCTCAGTCAGGCTTTAAACTGGTTTGTGTGTGCTTTCCCTGAGGTTGGCTAGATCACTCAACCAGTGTTCATGAAACGGAGATATCCCCCAGAATCTTCCCAGTCTTGTCAGAGGAACTCCTGCAGCCACACTAAAATGTCAATGGATACAACTTCATTTTTTTTTTCATATTCTATAGCAGGTGGCTCAGTGGCTAAGCGCTGGGCTTGTCCATCAGAAAGGTCGGCAGTTCGGCGGTTCGAATCCCTAGTGCTGCATAACAGAGTGAACTCCTGTTACTTGTCCCAGATTCTGCCAACCTAGCAATTCAAAAGCATGTAAAAATGCAGGTAGAAAAATAGGGACCACCTTTGGTGGGAAGGTAACAGCGTTCTGTGCGCCTTCGGCATTGAGTCATGCTGGTCACATGACCACGGGAGACGTCTTTGGGCAGCGCTGGTTCTTCGGCTGAGATGAGCACCGCCCCCTAGAGTCAGGAACGACTAGCACATATTTGTAAGGGGAACCTTTACCTACAGCAGGGGTATCCAACCTTTGCCACGCAACCACAGTGGCTGGGGAATTCTAGGAGCTGAAGCGCATGGGTCTTAAAATGGCCAAAGCTGGACACTTCTGTTCTACAAACCGCAGCAATCATCAGGAAAAAAATAAGGTTGGAAAACCCCAGACTATATACATGTGTGTGAATGACACCTTCACTCTCTTTCCACTACCTCCCAGCAGTTTTAGATGCTCTCCCAT
The DNA here is from genome assembly GCA_039707465.1 of Rhabdophis nuchalis. Taxonomy (NCBI): domain Eukaryota; kingdom Metazoa; phylum Chordata; class Lepidosauria; order Squamata; family Natricidae; genus Rhabdophis; species Rhabdophis nuchalis. The sequence continues at coordinate 236,930,338 of CM077644.1, read as the reverse complement.
CATCCCTTTCCAATTTTGGCTGCTCCCCATAGACTCCTTGGCACCTTGGCCTTATAAAGTGGAGGCCCTGGAAGTGTGAAGCTTAGATGAAGAATGTCGACTCTTGGCAAAGTTCAGCAGATGATGGCTCTGGCCTCCTCTGGTGTATGTGATAACGGACACCGCGCCTCGTTTTAGATGACCGGCTCTTGTCCTAAGACTGCGAACCAGCTGGCAGGTGTGTGTGCACGAACACTTGAGCAGAAGCCACGAGGCTTAAAAAGCTTGCCGAGATACCCAGGATCTTTTCTTGGGATTGGCATGGCTTAGAGAACTGACTGCCACCGAACGTTTTTTGATAGATCAGGAAGATAGATCATCTGTGTTGGAAGATCTGTTTTCAAGAGGATCTTGACTTTTACTTTGCATGTTCGTCACCTGAAACTACCTTTCTCCAAGTTCAGAACAAGAATCCACCTGTACTGGTACTGTCCATGTTTGATTGGCAGTAATCTCAACAAGATTCCCCAAGAAATTCCCTGATCTCTCGCATCCTTCCAGATGAAGAATCCCAATGTTGAATTCCCTGAGATCTGTTTTTGTGTGATCTGCTTCATCTGATCGGTGTATAGTACACTGGTACCTTGTTACTCAGCTGCTTTGAAGCTCATCAAATGTGGTACTCAATGTATTTTGATGCGAAGGTTTTGCCCTTTTACTCATCATTTGTTCAGTATTCAATGCATAAGCTAGGACTTGTCATTGTTGGCTGCCTTTTGACTCACTACATTATTCCTTAAGGGAAAATTTTGTTTGGTTCTCATTGTTTTTGGTACTCATCACACCTCCTGGAACCGATTGACGATAAGCACCAGGCACCTGTATATATGACCAGTAGCAAAGGAAGCTCTTTCCCATCTCAAACCACAATATTTATCCACAAGTAGATATTTATGGACAACTAAAAGCTTTGTTGATAGTTAACACCAGATGGGAGCCAGTGACCTTAAAACTAGAGAAGGTATTTCTGGCAGATGGGACTCAGCTGTGGCTATTTGGCTGCCATAGTTAAGATTACTATGCTAGCATTCAGTGATGTTGTAAGTTTATCAGAACATAGAGCATAGAGTCATAGTGCTAGAAGGGACCTTGAAGGTCTTCTGGTCCAAGCCCCTCCCCAAGACAGGAGACCTTATTGCATCCCAGAGAAATGGCTGTTCAATCTTTTCTCGAAGACTTCCAGTGATGGAGAATCCACAACTCTGGAGGGCAAGCGATTCCATTGATTAATTGTTCTCAGTGTCAGGAAATTTCTCCTTAGCTCTGGGTTGGATCTCCCTCTGATGAACTCCATTGCTTTCTGTCCTACTCTCAGGTGCTTGGGAGAATAAGTTGGCCCCTCTTTTCTGGGGCTGCCTTTCAGGTGCTAGAAGACAATTATCCTCCTCCCTTAATCCTTATCTTTGATAGACTAGGCATATCTATCTCCTTCAACCATTCGTCATACGGTTTAGCCTCCAGGCCCCTGAGCATCTTTATTTCTGTTTACCATACCTTTGACTGGTGGTTTTGGACGAGTCCTGACCAGTCTAGCCTACCTAGGCTGGCATTATGTCTAGGGGTATTAGACATACCCCTAGGGGTATTATGGGGTATTATGGTGATAAGACATGTTAATCGTGGATGGATGGCTTTCTTGTAAATGCTCCACTTTTCCCAGATCATACGGGAGGGTGGGGAGTGAACTGATGTCTGATAAGGCTGACCAGCGTTACCAAAAAGTAGTGAGTATATTCCATACAGCAGGAGGAGGAGGAGGAGAGGAAGAGGAAGAAGAAGAGGACGAGGAGGAGAAAAAGAAGAGGAGGAAGAAGAAGAAGGAAGAAATAGGAGGAAGAAGAGGAAGAGCAGGAGAGGAGGAGGAGAAAAAGAAGAAGAGCAGGAGGAGGAAGAAGAGGAAGAGGAGGAGGCAGAAGAGGAAGAGGAGGAAGCTCTACATGGGGCTTCCCTTGAGGTGCACTCGAAAGCTACAGCTAGTCCAGAATGCAGCCGCGCGGGTAATAACGGGAGCTCCGAGATACTCCCATATAACACCAATCCTGCGCGAGCTGCACTGGCTTCCTGTGGTCTTTCGGGTGCGCTTCAAGGTTCTGACGACCATCTTTAAATCGCTCCATGGCTCGGGGCCTAGTTATATGCGAGACTGTCTCCTGCCCCATACATCCCTACGGCCGATCCGTTCCCACAGAGAGGGCCTTCTCAGGGTGCCGTCGGCCGGACAATGCCGTCTGGCGACACCCAAAGGAAGAGCCTTCTCTGTGGCAGGCCCTGGCCTTTGGAACGACCTTCCCCCTGAACTTCGTACCATCTCGGACCTCCGCCTCTTCCGCCAATGTCTAAAGACACATCTTTTTCAGCAAGCCGGCCTAGCCTAACCTCCCGCTGGGGCTATTTTAGATAGTTTTAAATTGGGGTTTTTAATTTGGTTTTTAGCATAGGATTGTTTCATGTAATTTAATATGCTTTAAAATTTTGTATATTCTGTTTTATATGTTTTTAAATTCCTGTGCGCCGCCCTGGGTCCTTCGTGGAGAAGGGCGGGATATAAATCGAATTAAAACTAAAACTAAACTAAACTAAAAAAGAGGAAGAGGAAGAGGAGGAGGAGAGGAAGAGGAGGAGAGGAGAAAGAAGAAGGAGAGGAAGAAGAAGAAGAGGAGGAGGAAGAAGAAGAGGAGGAGAAAAAGAAGAGGAGGAAGAAGAAGAGGAAGAAAAAGGAGGAAGAAGAAGAAGAGGAGAGGAAGAAGAAGAGAGGAGGAGGAGGAGAAAAAGAAGAGGAGGAGGAGAAAAGGAAGAAGAGGAAGAAGAAAAAAAGAGGAGGAGGAGGAGGAGGAGGAAGAAGAAGAAGAAAAAGAAGAAGAAGAAGAGGAAGAGGAAGAAGAAGAAGAAGAAGAAAGCAAAAACAATTAAAACAACAACCAAAGCCTAACCTAGACAACTGTGAACCTCCTAGAAGACCTACAGATGGGATAGGGTGCATTGGGAAAAGCTAGCATTATATCAAGGCTACCCCTTCCGCTTCCAAGATTTCTGCTGAATGTCTATAGAGATTCTCAATCATCCAGGTCATGGTTTCACTTCTCAGATGAAAAGGTGTTTTGTTTTGTTTTTTTGTTTTCTTGAATACATTTCACTTCCCACATGAGAAGTGAAAAAATTTCAAGGGAAGAAAAAAAACTCCAAGAAAGTCCAGTTGCCCTTTGGAAATGCACCTTTGGGGATTCCTGCTGCATCCTAGTGGCGAAGGCCTGCTTTCCTTTGAGCGAGAAGGGAGGCCAAATCAAGGAAAAACCCAGGAGAAAAATTACCCAGGAGAAATGAAGCCAAGCATCGACCAGGAGGCCAGCCGAGCTCTTCAACTCCTTTTGGGAAGGGAGACGCCCCATCCAGGTCATGAGGGGGAAATGCCGGGACAGGCTCCCCCACAACTTTCCCAGGATGGCTAAAGGAGGAAACCAGGAGGGATGGTTTTGGTTTTGTGGACTTGGCACTTTGCGTCAAATTATGTCTGTCCAGTGAAAGATTAATCCCTGCTGGAAAAGTTGCAAGGGAGATGCCAATGCAAACAGGACTCACTCGGACATTTTTAGTTTCCTTTGCTCTCTCGGTTTTTGCTGACCTGACGGCACTCAACTAGACTCCTTGGCTCCTGGGCTGAATAAAGGAGACACAGGGAATGAATGTGTATGCAGTGTTTGTCAGAGAGAGAGAGAGGGAAAGAGAGAGAGAGAGAGGACTTAAAAGAAGAAAGAAGTAGAATATAGGGTAATAACTAGATAATGATCACATGTAGCCTTTGAGTATACAAAAGATTAGGATAGGAAGAGATAGATGATAGATAGATAGATAGAGAGAGAGAGAGAGAGAGAGAGAGAGAGAGAGAGAGAGAGAGAGAGAAAGAGAGAGATAATAGAGAGGTAGATATAATAGAGAGGTAGGGAGATATTCTTTTCTGTGGTCTTTTGAAACCAATTGTAATATTGTAATAACTGGATAATGATCACAGTGGGAAACTTTGAGTATGCAAAAGATTAAGACAGGGTGGGTGGGAGGAAGGATAGAAAGAGAAAGAAAGAGAAAGAAAGAAAGAAAGATAGATAGATAGATAGATAGATAGACAGACAGACAGACAGACAGACAGACAGACAGACAGACAGACAGACAGACAGACAGACAGACAGATAGATAGATAGATAGATAGATAGATAGATAGATAGATGATAGATTTTTTTCTGTGATTCTGGAAATCCAATTGTAATAGTGGTTGGATAGTGATTATAGCCAAAGACTTTGAATATATAAGAGATTAGAATAGGATAGATGGATGGATGGATGGATGGATAGATAGATAATAGAAAGAAAGAAAGAAAGAGAAAGAAAGAGAATAGAGAGGTAGAGAGATATTCTTTTCTGTGGTCTTTTGAATCCAATTGTAATAACTGGATAATGATCACAGTAGAAACTTTGAGTATACAGAAGATTAAGACAGAGAAGGAGGGAGGGAGGAAAGAAAGAAAAAAAATTTTTTTCCTGTGATTCTGGAAATCCAATTGTAATATAATAATTGGATAGTGATTCTAGCCGAAGACTTGGAATATATCAGAGATTAGAACCGGATAGGTAGGTAGGTAGGTAGGTAGGTAGGTAGGTAGGTAGGTAGGTAGGTAGGTAGGTAGGTAGGTAGATGATAGATAGATAGATAGATAGATAGATAGATAGATAGATAGATAGATAGATAGATAGATAGATAGATAGATAGATAGATAGATAGATAGATAGATAGATAGATAGATAGATAAAGTTTCCTGTGATTCTTGGAATCCAAGAACGCCATGACCCAAAAGGACCCATTTAAACTGCTGTGATTTGGCGTATTTTTCAATCCGCCCATTGGAAATAATGAGAGGAAAGGGGCCGTGAGGTTTCGCCTACAGCAGCTGAAGGCTTGTTTCTTTTTGTTTGTCCCTTGTTGCCGAGTATCTGTCTGAACATCTTGGGAACTGATAGATCTGCACTTCATCCCAAGAGGGTTTTCTAAGCCACAGCGCCCCAGACATTTTGGTGCCTTGTGACTTGTCTAGAGACAGATATATCGAAGAGAACATTGGGCCAGAGAAAGTTCTCCTGGGCGAGAGCTGCATCACAGTGAACTTTTTGATAGGTTGATGCTGGAGGTGTAGGAACAGATGACGCATCAAAAAAAATGTTCCTTGGACAATGGGAGAACCATTGGCTCAAAAGAGAAGTAATGCATATTTTCATAAATAGAATGTTGTGCATGGATTCCTCTCTCAGAAAGAAAATATTTTAACAGAATAACAGAGTTGGAAGGGACCTTAGAAGCCCTCTAGTCCAGGGGTCCCCAACCTTTTTGGCACCAGGGACCGGTTTCATGTTAAAAAAATTCTGCGGACCGGTGGCCATGGCTCGGCTGGTGTAGAAGGGGAGCGGGGGAAGGGGGAACAGGCGGTGCATGCGCGCACAGGGGGGGAGTTGGCTCACTCGCCCCTCTCGGGCCCACAACGGCGCGAGCAGCCGCGCCTGCTCTCTCCCGCCCCTGGCGTGCACTCTGCCCAGGGGGCTCCTCCCTCCTCTCCGGCCCTTTCTAAGAGTTGCGCCACTCACTGCGGCCCGGTTCCTATCAAGCCACGGACCGGCACCAGTCCGCGGACCGGGGGTTGGGGACCCCTGCTCTAGTCCAACCTCCTACTCAAGCAGCAGACCTTATGCAATTCCAGACAAGTAGCTGTCCAATCTCTCCCTAAGTGGAAAGCTTGCTAAACCTAGATTTTCCCATGAGAGTTTAATCCAAGATCAAAGCCATTATATTTATACACACATAACGGTAAAAGTTCCCCTCGCACATATGGGCTAGTCGTTCCTGACTCTAGGGGGCAGTGCTCATCTCCCATTTCAAAGCCGAAGAGCCAGCGCTGTCCAAAGACGTCTCCATGGTCGTGTGGCCAGCATGACTAAACGCACTGTTCCCTTCCCACCAAAGGTGATTCCTATTTTTCTACTTGCATTTTTACATGCTTTCGAACTGCTAGGTTGGCAGAAGCTGGGGCAAGTAACAGGAGCTCACTCCATTACGAGGCAGTAGGAATTCGAACTGCAGAACTGCCGACCTTTCTGATTGAAAAGCTCAGCGTCTTAGCCACTGAGCCACCGTGCCCCTTATACACACATTCATACACATAAATATGCATACGAGAGAGAGAGAGAGAGAGAGAGAGAGAGAGAGAGAGAGAGAGAATATAAAATGGCTTTTCTCTTATTTATAATTTCGCTGTTACATGTAATCAAGCGCTTATGCTTTGTTTTTGGAGTAGTGGTTTGAGAGGCTGCAGGTTGCCCACCCACATCAACACATTGCATGTATAACCCTTATTTTCATTTTTAAAACCCAGTTCTGTTGGATGGAAACAAAACCCCACCCTCAGCGTGACGGATTTATAAGAAGCAGCTTCCATTGCTGGTCATGGAGGTCGTCCTTCTCCCCTGCCCCCTCTTAAGCTTCCCATTTATTTATGTCTGTCAAAGAGGCATGAAGGTTGTTTTAAATCTCATTTTCTGGATTGTAGGAACAGGTTTAATTGGGCGGGCCTCTACTTCTCATAAGCAGGCATCACCAGCCCAATGCAGTGGGGGAGTGACACAATTTTTTCTTGCTTGGATCCCAGTTATGATTTCTTTGATTAGATCTGTGAGAGGTGCATGCAATGGTGTGCTAGCAAACGTTTAACAACCAGCTCTCTGAAAAGAAAATGGATTGATTGATGATGTGCCATTAAGTAATCTTGGAGACCTAGCAACCACACAGATCTATCTATCTATCTATCTATCTATCTATCTATCTATCTATCTATCTATCTATCTATCTATCTATCTATCTATCTATCTATCCTGTTTCCCTGAAAATAAGACCTCTATGGATAGTAAGCCCAATTGGACTTTTCAGCACATGCACTAAAATAAGCCCTCTCCGAAAATATTGCGACATAGCAGCAGCCATGAGGTGACCACACTCGCCGCCTCCTGCACCTCAAAAATAATAAGGCCTCCCCAAAAATAAGGCCAAGTGCTTATTTTGGGGTCAAAAGAAAATAAGACCCTGTCTTATTTTCAGAGAAACACAGTATCTATCTATTTACCTACCTACCAACCAACCAACCAACCATATCTATCTATTCCTAACCTGTTCTCTGAGAATCAAGAGCATTGGAGTTATTCTGAGTAGTTTCCTTATTGTTATTCACCTACAGACAGAATCTTGCCAGACTAAAGCAGCTATCTTTAATAACCATAGACATACTCTGCTAGGGAGGAGCTGTCTTAGCCGTCTTCCTGGCCACCAGACATTCATGAAGGTTGCAGTGTCCTAGAGACATATAATTATTATCTTTTGTGAACTTCTGACAAGCAAATGTGGAAAGACAGATTCACTTACCAACCGTGTTATTAATTTAAAAAACTGCAGAGATTCTCCTGTGGCAAGAAAGGTCATAAAATGGGGCAAGACTCACTTAACAACTGTCTTGCTTAACAACAAAAATTTGGGGCTCAGTTGTGGTTTAAGCCGAGGACTACCTGTATATGTGGTGACTCAGTGGCTAAGACACTGAGCTTGTTGATCAGAAAAGTCTGAATCCCTACTGCCGCATAACGGAGTGAGCTCCCGTTACTGGTCCCAGCTTCTGCCAACCTAGCAGTTCAAACACATATAAAAATGCATGTAGAAAAAGTAGGAATTACCTTTGGTGGGAAAGTAACAGTGCTGGCCCTTTGGGCTTAGTATTGGAGATGAGTACCGCCCTCTAGAGTCGGGAACACCTAGCACGTATGTGCGAGAGAAAACTTTACCGTTACCTTTTACCTGTATATCTTTTGTGGTTACCTTCACCCCAAAGGTCACTTTGCGAAGCAACTCCAACACCTCCAGGCCTCGCTGATGCTGCTGGTTCCATTACCATGGCCGCACCACAAAGGACAAACAACCGATGCCCCAGCCACCCTGGTCACCTCTGCTCTTAATTGGCTCCCCAAATTCCAGAAAATTTAACTGTCAGCTCTTAGAAGTCGTTATTGACTAGCTGCAGCACACCATGGGGGACACATGAGAGGATCCCAAAGGATTCCCTCTTTTTTTGGGGGGGGGGAGGAATGATCAAGCACTTTCGCAAGATCTTTTCTGACACTTAGCAAAGGTGTATGAAACCGACTGGGAGTTGTCACTCAGACGCTTCACTGTCCCTGTTGTGGAAAGCTTCTCGGCAACAATCCGCTCCTTTGTCTCTGGCCTCAGTTGGCCTTTTCTGGCTGCAAGAAGAGAGGGAAGACAACGAACAGGAAACAATGGCTTGGCCCAGGAAGGCATTTCTCTTCTGCATCCATCCGTCTCTATGCCAGTGATGGCTATCCTTTTTGTCGTCGCATGCCGAAAGCGTGCATGGGCAGGCCGACACCCATAAGGCAATGTGTGTGCGACATCCCATCCCCCCGTGTACCCCACCCCCCTGTTCATGCACGCGTGACTCCACGCACAACTCTCCCTGCGCAACCTCCCCCTCCCCCAGGATGCGGGATCGCATCCTGCCCCATTCATCCCTTCGACCGATTCGCTCCCACAGAGAGGGACTTCTCCGGATGCCGTCCACTAGGCTGTGCCAGCGGGCGACGCCCAGGGGAAGGGCCTTCTCTGTGGCGGGCCCGACCCTCTGGAACGACCTTCCCCCCGAAATTAGAACAACTACGGACCTCCGCTCCTTCCGTTGAAAATTAAAAACACACTTTTTCTGCTTGGCCGGCCTGGGGTAATCGACTGTTTTTAGGGTTTTTAGCGACTTACTTTTAGTTTTAATATGGGATTTTAGCGCAGGGTTAGTTTAATTTCATTTTAATATTGTACCATGTCTGTGATTTTATATGTATTTTAAATTCCCTGTGCCCCACCTCGAGTCCCTTCAGGGGGAGAGAGCGGGTTATAAATAATAATAATAATAATAATAATAATAATAATAATAATAATAATAATAATAATAATAATAATTATAATAATAATAATAATAATAATAATAATAATTATTATTATTATTATTATTATTATTATTATTATTATTATTATTATTATTTTGGGCCTCCTGGGACCCAAAATGGGCCATGGGGGGGCGGGAAATGCCACCTCCCATGCTCCCCCCATGCATGCACGCATGACCCCACGCTCCCTCACACATGGGTCCCACCCTCTGCGCATGCACAGTAGACCCCCGGAAATCGGTGGGCCGGTGGACACATGCAGACACCCATAATGTAATGCGTGTGCGACATCCCCCCCCCACATGCCCCATCCCCCTGTGAATGTGCACATGATTCCCCGTGCAACACCCCTCCGCATGACTTGCCCCTTTTTTGGGCCTCCCTGAAGCCTGGAACCAAAAATGGGCCATGGGGGGGGGGGCGGGAAATGCCACCACCCCCGCTCCCCCCATGCATGCACGCATGAGCCCCCCGCTCCCTCACACATGTGTCCCACCCCTGCGCATGCACAGCAGAGACCCGGAAATCAGTTGGCCGGTGGGAGGCATGCTGATACCCATAATGAAATGCGTGTGCGACATCCCCTCCATGTGCCCCGTCCCACTGTACATGCGCACATGACTCCCTGCCAAACCCCCTCTGCCCAACCCACCCCCTGTTTTTGGGCCTCCCTGAAGCCTCATGGGACCAAAAATGGGCTGCGGAGGCGGGAAATGCCACCCTCCCGCACTCCCTCCCATGTATGCGTGCATGGCCCTCGCTCCCTTACACATGACCCTATCCCCTGCGCATGCACAGCAGAGACCCAGAAATCAGTTGGTCAGCGGGAGGCACACGCACATGCATGGTGGAGCTCAGCTGGGGCGACGGCTCGCATGCCTGCGGAGAGAGGGCTCCGAGTGCCACCTGTGTCATGCATGCCATAAATTCGCCATGCCGGCTCTATACAGTCTGGTTTTCAACATTCACTCATCTCCTAGCACAGCGTAGAAGTAGAATTCCAGCTTGGGGATAAGGCTGGCGAAGCTGCCCACCCCAGATTCCCTCTGGTGTCATTTGAGGTCAGGTGCTCCTCCGCACCTTCCCAAACCCATCCCTAAACCAGTGAATGGAAGCTCTGTGCCCCACAGGGTAGCATGAACCACTCTCCTTGGGGCGTTGAGTCAACGTCCCATAACAATAGAAGGCCTTTTCTGGGATCCGAGGGAGTCTGTAAACTCTCCCTAATATCAGATCCAAAAATTTGGGCAAGGCTGGGATCCTCTGAGATGCCGTGGGAGATAGCCGTGAGTTACCTTGCCGGGTGATTCGAGGACAGCCAAGGTATCTGCCGAGCGCTTTGAACGTTCTCAAAGTGCTGTGTAAGACTCCAGCATTCCTTGGAGAATTAAGCCCAGCCCTACCAACCGAGTCCTTCAAAAAAGAGCTGTAGCAATGGGCATGACTCACCCTCCCCTGATACCATCGCCCGTCCCAGACAGCTCGCAACCCCATAATTTGGAACAACAGTTTTCCCGATGCTTTCCAAAGCCCTGTAGGAATCCTTGTTCTTGTTCTTAAGAATTGCTCTAGCTTGTAGGTATACCACCACCCATGGGCTGCCTCTGCCCTCCCTTAACCCTTTTGCGGGCTCCAGAATAGATGCAGAGCAGACCGGAATGAACCCAGCTAGAAATGAGAGCCACTTCTTCGGCATTTTTCAATGCTTTGGGAGAAGATGAGTGCCATCCCTTTGAGCTCTTGAAAATATTCGAAACCAGCTTAAAGTTCACACCATTTTTCCCAGGGTTTTGCCAGGAAATGTGGTGCTTGGCGCATTTGGTACCTAAAGCTTAAGGCATCCCCTTATCAACCCTAAAACTCCCTCACTGTGGGATAAACGCCCACTCCAATTATGGCACAAATTACAATCTTTACCCCTGCAGCACTCGGAAGAGACCCACGCACACAGACACAAAACACAAATTAACAGAGTTAGAAGGGACCTTATAAGTCATCTAGTCCAACCTCCCCGCTCAAGCAGGAGACCCTACACCATTTCTGACAAATGGCAGTCCAGTCTCTTCTTGAAAGCCTCCAGTGAAGAAGTTCCCACAACTTCCGAAGGCAACTTCTGTTCCATGGGTTGATTGCTCTCACTGTGAGAAAGTTCCTCCTTATTTCTAGGTTGAATCTCTCCTTGGTCAGTTTCCATCCATGATTCCTTGTCTGGCCTTCAGGTGCTTTGGAAAATAGCTCAACACCCTCCTCTCTATGGCAGCCCCTCAAATATTGGGAGACTGCTATCCTGTCTCCCCTGGTCCTTCCTTCTCTTCACTAGACTAGCCATGCCCAGTTGCTGTAACCGTTCTTCGTATGTTTTAGCCTCCAGTCCCCTCATCATTTTTGTTGCTCTTCTCTGCACTCTTTCTAGAGTCTCAACTTCTTTTGTATAGTTTGGTGATCAAAACTGGAAGCAGTATTACAAGTGTGGCCTTACTAAGGCTTTATAGAGTGGTATTAGTACCTCCCTTGATCTTGATTGTATCCCTCTGTCAATGCATTTACATTGGCTTTTTGGGCTGCCACCCTCACACTACTGGCTCATATTTAGCTGGTTGTCCGCTAAGACTCCAAGATCCACTTCAAGAACACTTTGGAAATGAACAGTGAAAAACAGAATAAAACCCATACGAACATTAAGAAAGATTCAACAAAAAGAGTGAACTGGTTTGTGCAGAAACAGAAATAATTTGCAAGGATAGAAAAGTATGGAGAGTGGTTTAAAACTCATTAAAACTCTTCCCTTGCCTTTTTTAATAGCATGCCCATAATTCCCGCCCCCTTTTTGCTTAATATTTCCTACTGCCTTTCTGCAGGAGGCCCAATGGTGATTCTGAAAGAGAACTATGTGTGTCCCCATGAACCACATCCAGTGGTGGGATTCAGCCGGTTCGCACCACTTCGGGAGAACCAATTGTTAACTTTCTGAGCAGTTTGGTGAATTGGTTGTTGGAAGAAATCATTAGGGCAGAGAACCGGTTGTTAAATTATTGGAATCCCACCATTGATCCACATCCCCTTCTTTTAAAACTATTTGGAGCTTGAAGGCAGCCATTAGAGCATAGGGATTCAAACCTTTATATAGCTTTTTAAAAAATTGCTACTTGTTCCTCTCTCTGCTTAAAAATGAGTTTCCAGTCCTCTTGGAAGTTGGAGAAAGCTTTGAAAACAAATGGGTCACTTGAGTTCCTCCCTGATCACGTGAGCTTCAACTCGGATTTCCATACCTTCCTCTTTCCTCCTTTCATCCTTAATCATGAACTCCCTCGATAAAACAAGTTCTTTCAAAAACCTTGTGTAATTGGAAAAGGAATAAATGCCCTTAATTAGAACAAAGTAATCCTCGCGCTCCTGCTTTGTGTAACCCCCCGGGGAGTTTCCACCATGTAGCATTTGCATTTTGTTTTTAACCATTTTTCTCTTAAGCATTTGTGTATGCATGCCTCCAAACGTCTGGAAACTCAATATCTGACCTTTTTTTTTAACCCTCCGCCATTAAGAAGAGACTAAAATAGTGGAAAGCAAGCATGTATTGCTAGCCGACATAATAAGAGGTCGCATATTCTCAGTTCTCTGGCCAGCCCTACAGCAGCTTCTGAAAAATCAATCAGGGGCCATGAAAATGCAGGAAGAGGGATAAATGAAGATATATTTTCCCTATCGGAAAGCTTTTTGCTGGCCACAGTGAAGCTCACTCTTCAAGAAACTCGATAGTCAAATCGTAGAATGTTCTCAATTTTATTCAATGTTCTCAATGAGCCAGCAGTGTGCAGCAGCTGCCAAAAAAGCCAACACAGTTCTAGGCTGCATAAACAGAGGGATAGAATCTAGATCACATGAAGTGTTAATGCCACTGTATGGTGCCTTGGTAAGGCCACACTTGGAATACTGCATACAGTTTTGGTCGCCACGATGTAGAAAAGACGTGGAGACTCTGGAAAGAGTACAGAGAAGAGCAACCAAGATGATTAGGGGACTGGAGACTAAAACATATGAAGAACGGCTGCAGGAGCTGGGTATGTCTAGCTTGATGAAGAGAAGGACCAGGGGAGACATGATAGCAGTGTTCCGATATCTCAGAGGGTGCCACAAAGAAGAGGGAGTCAAACTATTCTCCAGGGCACCTGGGGGCAGGACAAGAAGCAACGGGTGGAAACTAATCAAGGAGAGAAGCAACTTAGAACTAAGGAGAAATTTCCTGACAGTTAGAACAATTAACCTCTGGAACAGCTTGCCTCCAGAAGTTGTGAATGCCCCAACCCTGGAAGTCTTTAAAAAGATGTTAGATAGCCATTTGTCTGAAATGGTATAAGGTTCCTGCCCACGCAGGGGGTTGGACTAGAAGACCTACAAGGTCCCTTCCAACTCTGCTATTGTATTGTATTGTATTGTATTATTACTTGAAATGAAAAATCTACCATGTATTCCCCATGTTTCTTTTGACCCTCGAATTAAGAACTTGGCCTTATTTGGGGAGGTCTTATTATTTTTGAGGTGGTCATGGCTGCTGCTATGTTGCAATATTTTCAGGGAGGGCTTATTTTCAGGGAGGGCTTATTTTCAGGGAGGGCTTATTTTCAGGGGAGGGCTTATTTTAGCGCATGCGCTCAAAAGCCCAATTTGGCTTTTTATCCAGGGAGGTCTTATTTTGGGGAAAACAGGGGTCCTCCTTTAAGGTTTTTTTTCCTCATAATTAGGGGTTGGACAATTAATGACTTGCTTTTTGAAAAAGACTTTTAGAAATAACAGAATCGTCAAAGATATAATCCAGCCTAAACCAAACTAAACTAAATGGCTCAATTCCTTTGCCTTCAATGAGTGAGTGAAAATATCTGATTAGATCTTAGAAGGATGCTGGAATGTAACACACCATTGTTCATTGGTGGCTTCTGCTTTCTTGGGGGGAAATAGTGAGATTTGAGAGATGACCTCCTGTTGCATTTTATTAAGCTATTCTTAGATATTCTTCAGATTTCCCATGAGATTTATGACCGTCTCATCAAAGCTACATCAGTCTGTGAAAACCTGGGATGTTTTGTCCTCTGAACCTGCCCTACTGAACTCAAATTCCTGTTCAAACCCACATTCATAAGATCAGGGTAAACATCTGCATTCTGCAATCTTTTGAGCCATTAGACTCACTTACAATATAATAGCAGAGTTGGAAGGGACCTTGGAGGTCTTCTAGACCAACCCCCTGCCTAGGCAGGAAACCCTATGCCATTTCAGACAAATGGCTAACCAACATCTTCTTAAAGACTTGCAGTGTTGGGGCATTCACAACTTCCGGAGGCAAGCTGTTCCACTGACTAATTGTTCTAACTGTCAGGAAATTTCTCCTCAGTTCTAAGTTGCTTCTCTCCTTGATTAGTTTCCACCCATTGCTTCTTGTTCTGCCCTCTGGTGCTCTGGAGAATAGTTTGATTCCCTTTTCTTTGTGGCAACCCCTGAGATACTGGAACACTGCTATCTTACAACTTCAATTTGAGATTTGTATAGAAGAGCAGGCAGAGCTGGAAGGCGGCATTAAGCGTGTCATCAGTTTGGAGTCATCCCTGAATTTCACTGACCCTTATCTAGTGCCAATTTAGCCTTGATTGTTATTGACTAGATTCTTGTATTAGGCACATCAATAATAAACTCTGCTGTACTTCAAAGTTAACCAAAGCTCCTGATTATTTGCACCTGACAACAGGGTTGATAATGATTTTAAATTTAAATCTGATTTTTTAAAATTAAATGTATTGTTATAAAATGCTTTTGGAGTAAAAATCTATCTAAAGATAGCTTTCTATTTAAGATACATTAAAATTTTAGTTTATTCGGAATGAAATGGCCTTAGTTATGTACAGTGGTGGTATTCAGTCAGTCAGCACCTATTTGGGAGAACCGGTTGTTAACTTTCTAGGCAATTTGGAGAACCGGTTGTTGGAAGAAATCTCCTTTTGTTTTTTTCCACTTTCCAGGGCTAATCCTGTAAGGAAGGCAGGAAGGAAACATTCTGGGGTTGTTTCTAGCCTCATCTTTATTGCCCTGCTTACAGAAACTGCCCTCTTGTTAACCCTTAATGCATTGTAACGGCTAAGGCGACGTTGAGTTGGCCAGTGGCGTTGAGTTGGCCACGCCCTCCCAGTCACATGACCACCAAGCCATGCCTACCCAGCTGGTCATTAGGGCAGAGAACCGGTTGTTGAATTATTTGAATCCCACCACTGGTTAGGTTGTATAGTCTTCAATATTTACATTTTTGGTAAACTCATTCTAGGAATCCACGCTCTGCAAGCTAAATAGAAAAATCTTCAATTTTTTGGGTGCAAATAATAATATTAAAGATTCTAACCCCCAGCAAGAATGAGTCCTTACATTTAAAGAGCACCTGTCATTTCAGATCCATCATGGCAGCACTTGTTAGCGGGCATCTACTCACCTGCTGCCTGACACGTCCCTCACCTTGTGTCAAATGAATGGGACTGTCGATGAGTCAACAGCAGGTCAGAGGAGGATGCGCTGGGGGGCAGAGATGACAGTTGCTCTTTATAAATTATGATTTAAACCGAGCTGATTTAAATCAAGCCTTTTATACCAGTGATTTAAATCAACTTGATTTAAATCAAATCCACCCTGCCTAAACAATTTGTCTTTTTCTCCTAGTTCTTTTTTCTCTGGTGTAAATTTTTTCTCTGGTGGCCAGGGCTATGTAGAATAATTGGAATTGAGAATAGTGGCAGAAGGGAAGACAGAATTTCTGGCTTTGGGAGAAAGGTGTTTTGGAAACCACATAAAATCTACTTTTCCTGTCTCACAATGGTGAGAAAATGAAGTTCTGATGGACCAACCCACAAAAAGGTACTTAGGACTTGATTTTGACGTTCCGACAGCCATCCCGCCTCGAGTCCCTTTGGGGAGAGAGAGCGGGTTATAAATAAAATTTATTATTATTATTATCCCTTCCCTTCCTGTAGTTGTATGATTGGCCATGTGGCAACTGGCTCTCATTTACAGCCGTTTGCAGCAGCCTATGATCACATGACCATAATTTTTAGCCTTTTGGGGGGGGTTCCCACATTTTATTTTTAGTTTCTGGCAAAAAAAAATAATGGCCATTGGATGAAAAGGCGTCACTTAATGACCACGGTGTTTTCATAATGACTATAAAAAGCAGTGGCTCAGTGGCTAAGACGCTGAGCTTGTCGATCAAAAAGGTCGGCCTTTGGCAGTTCGAATCCCTAGCGCCGCGTAACGGAGTGAGCTCCCGTTACTTGTCCCAGCTTCTGCCAACCTAGCAGTTCGAAAGCACGTCAAAAATGCAAGTAGAAAAATAGGAAGCCACTTTGGTGGGAAGGTAGCAGCGTTCCGTGCGCCTTTGGCATTTAGTCATGCCGGCCACATGACCACGGAGACGTCTTCGGACAGCGCTGGCTCTTCAGCTTTGAAACCAAGATGAACCCTGCCCTCCTAGAGTCAGGAATGACTAGCACATATGTGCGAGGGGAACCTTTAGGTCAAAAGGTCATAAAATTGAGCACAGAGACATGATGATATCTTGCAAGACCGCCTCCTGCTGCCAAATACCTCCCACCGACCAGTTCGCTCCCACAGAGAGGGCCTCCTCAGGGTGCCGTCGGCCAGGCAATATCGGCTGGCGACCCCTAGGGGGAGAGCCTTCTCTGTGGCAGCTCCTGCCCTCTGGAATGACCTGCCCCCTGACCTACGGACAATCATGGACCTGCACCAGTTCCTTCGGGCCTTGAAGACCTATTTATTTCGTGTGGCCGGCCTAGCGTAGTTTTTAAATTGTTTTAGTAAGGGTTTTTAACAGGATTTTAGTCAGGCTAGCTATTTAATAGATTTTTAACTGTATTTTATGTTTTATATCATTGACTTATTAGTGCCTGTACACCGCCCTGAGTCCCGGAAGGGAGAAGGGCAGTATAAAAATTTAATTAATAAATAAACAATCCATTTAACGTCAACAACGACATACATAATTCCAAGATCAAGTAAGGTTGTAAAGCAAATTCTATCTGTATAGAGTGACAAAAGGACTTTCCTTTTTTTTTTCTGTGTTCATACTGTACATGTCCCCTCTCTCCATATTTTCATTCTGTTATAAAAACGTAACTGTGACCATCACGTTAAACAATTGCCTTAGTGTTTTAGGTTTAGGGTGGAGGATTTAAAATTGTAGATAGCATCTCACCAATTGAAGGACACCCCATAGAATAATACACCAAGCAACAGAGGAAAAATAAAGAATTTCCTTTTCATGTCTCTTTCATGTTGCTATCAGCCTTCGTGCTTGACTTAAAATAACTAAGAAGCACTGGGTGGAAGCTCCTCAGAGGAAGATCCAAGATCCAACCTGGAAGTAAGGAGGGATTTCCTGACAGTGAGAACAATTAGTCAATGGAACAGCTTGCCTCCTGGAGTTGTGGGCGTTCCATCATTGGAGGCTTCAAGAAAAATTGGACATCCCTTTCTCTGGGATGCAATAAGGTCTCCTACATGGGCAGGGGGTTGGACTAGAAGACCTCCAAAGTTCCATCCAGCCCTATAATTCTAAATACAGCTTTTAGCCAGACAGACCAAATTCTCCTGTAAGAAAAATTGGATAGGATATATTACAGAGGTGTATTCAGCCGGTTCGGACTGGTTTGGGCAAACTGATAGAGGAAATCGTGGGTAGGCCTGCCCACCCATCCCGGCTATATGCAGTTGTATTTAGCAACATTTTTTAGGCCGGGTGAATGCATGGATGGTGCACGCGGAAGCAAAGCTCATGTGCGGAAGATGTGCGCACAAAGCGAGCATGAATGCGCAGGGTGAACCAGTAGTAGAAATAAGTGAACCCCACTGATGGTGTTTCACCAAGCTACGAATAAGGAAACATGGCTTTTGATGTGTTAAATTGTTGGCTTGTGTTATGAAGGGATTTAGATAGGTGGGGTTCAGTGGTGGGTTTCTGCAGGCTCGCACCTACTTGCGAGAGCCGGTTGGTGAAATTTAAAGAACCGGTGAGAGGGGGTTCCACCGGCGTACCTGGAAGTAAATCTGGCCCGCCGCTGCCAGTGACCCAATGGGAAGGGAAGGGAAGGAAGGAAAGGAAAGGAAGGAAGGAAGGAAGAGAAAGAAAGAAAGAAAGAAAGAAAGAAAGAAAGAAAGAAAGAAAGAAAGAAAGAAAGAAAGAAAGAAAGAAAGAAAGAAAGAAAGAAAGAAGGAATTTATTATCACAATTGAGTCCAAAATTTTGGTTGCTAAGCAAGAGCGTTGTTAAATGAGTTTCACCACATTTTAAAAGGTGGCCACTCCCACCCTGTCACATGACTGCCAAGCCACGCCCACAAAATAGGCCACACCTACAGAGTAGGTTCTAAAAAATTTAAAACCCACCACTGGTGGGGTTCCACCCCTGGGTTTGTCAAAATAAAGTCCCAGGATGACACACACACTCCAAGACCATCTCAATAATTCTCATTCACAAAAATAAATGGGAATACGTAGAGTTTCCTATTTCTCCTCTTGCATACAGATAATCCTCAACTTAAAACCATTCATTTAAGGATTGTTCGAACTTTATAATATCACTGAAAAAGTGACTTAGGACTGTTTTTCACACGACCATTGCAGCATCCCCATGTTCGCATGATCAAAATTCTGACGCTTGTGAACGGATTCGTATTTATGACGGTTGCAGTGTCCTGGGATCATTTTTTGTGACCTTCTGACAATCGAAGTCCACGAGGTAGCCAGATTCGTTTAACGACCGTGTTACTAAATTAGCAATTTAAGAAAAAGGACATGTGGGGGGGGGGGGAGCAGAATGCACTTAACAATTTCATTTAGCAACAGAAACTTTGGGCTCAGTGGTACTCATAAGTCGAGGACTACCTATACTTCTCCCAAGCATTCAGTGACGTTGGCTAGGAATGTTAGGAGTTGCTTCCCATCCCAAGCCAGGTTGGGAAAAATGCCTTTCGAGCATAGCCTGGTTGTGAATCACATTGGCAAGTCCAAACAAATCAGTTGTAGTGGAGCCTTTGTGCCGTTGAGCCAATCTCAAATACTGAGGTTTTGAAGTTTCACAACCTGTACTACTGGGTTATTAATATTGGTTAGATCAGGGGTCTGCAAAGTCGGCTCTTTAAGACTGGTGGACTTCAACTCCCAGAATTCCCCAGCCAGCTATGCTGGCTGAGGAACTCTGGGAGTTGAAGTCCACCAGTCTTAAAAGAGCCGACTTTGCAGACCCCTGGGTTAGATAGCTTGCAAAGCATAATTGATAAAAACTGCATCATGTAGTCGCCCATTTTGTGATCGATCTTTAAGGCAAAGGTCCCCCCGCACATGCGTGCTAGCCGTTCTCAACTCTAGAGGGCGGTGCTCAGCTCTGTTTCTAAGCTGAAGAGCCAGCGCTGTCCGAAGACGTCTCCGTGGTCATGTGGCCAGCATGACTAACAGCGCACAGAACGCTGTTACCTTCCAACCAAAGTGGTCCCTATTTTTCTACTTGCATTTTTTGACGTGCTTTCGAACTGCTAGGTTGGCAGAAGCTGGGATAAGTAATGGGAGCTCAGCCCGTTATGTGGCTCTAGGGATTGGAACCACTGACCTTCTGATCATCAAGCTCAACGTCTTAGCCATTGAGTCACCAGGTCCCTTTTGATCAAACCTTAAGCAAGCTTTTTTTTAAATAAAAAATTCATACAAAACAGGGTTTCTCCACCTTGGTAATTTGACATGTAAAGTTCAATTCTCAGCATCTTTTTTGGGCCATGGTGACTCGAACTGGACGCCGTATTCCAAGTGCAGTAAAAAGAGTACTATCATTTCTCAAGATCTTGAGTCCATCCCTCTGTTTATGCAGCCTAGAACTGTGTTGGCTTTTTTGGCAGCTGCAGCACACGGCTGGCTCATATTTAAGTGGTGGTCTACTAGGACCCCTAGATCCATCTCACAGTCTACTTGAAGCCAGGTGCCACCTATTCTGTCTCTGTGTATTTGGTTTTTCCTGCCCGAGTGCAGGACCTCCCTTTTCTCATCACTGAATTAAATTATTTTTGTCTAGGGCCCAGTGCTGAAGACTGTCAAGATCCTTTCTGAATCTTAAGTCTGACTTGCAAAGTGTTAGCAATTCTCTTCAGTTTGCTGGTGTCATCTGCAAATTTGATGAATTCCCCTTCTATTCCTTCGTCCAGATGATTTAGGAAGATGTTGAAGAACACGGGGCCTAAGACAGAACCCTGGGGTTACCCTACTGCATACTCACCTTTGCTGATTAAAAGCCTTCAAATGTACTGGTACAGAATTGGATGGTGTGGAAAGGACTAGGAAGAAGAATCTGGGGGTGTTGCAGAGGTGGTATTCAGCAAGTTCTGACCAGTTCTGGAGAACCGGTAGTGGAAAATTTGAGTAGTCTGGAGAACCGGTAGACACCGCCTCTGACTGGCCCTGCCCCCATCTATTTTGTGCCTCCCGAGTCCCAGCTGATTGGGAGAAAATGGGGAATTTACAGTATCCTTTCCCGGGAGTGGGTTGAGAATGGAGATTTTGCAGTATCCTTCCCCAGGAGTGGGGAGGGAATGGAGATTTTGCAGAATCCTTCCCCTGGAATGGGGAGGGAAGGGAGATTTTGCAATATCCTTCCCCTGGAGTGGGGAGGGAATGGAGATTTTGCAGTATCCCTCCCCTGGAGTGGGGAGGGAAGGGAGATTTTGCAGTATCTTTCCCCTGGAGCGGGGAGGGAAGGGAGATTTTGCAGTATCCTTCCCCTGGAGTGGGGAGGGAAGGGAGATTTTGCAGTATCCTTCCCCTGGAGTGGGGAGGGAAGGGAGATTTTGCAGTATCTTTCCCCTGGAGTGGGGAGGAAAGGGGGATTTTGCAGTATCCTTCCCCTGGAGTGGGGAGGGAATGTGGATTTTGCAGTATCCTTCCCCTGGAGTGGGGAGGGAGTGAAGATTTTGCAGTATCCTTCCCCTGGAGTGGAGAGGGAATGGAGATTTTGCAGAATCCTTTCCCAGGAGTGGGGAGGGAGTGCAGATTTTGCAGTATCCTTCCCCTGCCACGCCCACACAACCGGCAGTTTAAAAAAAATGGATCCCACCACTGGGGTGTTGGATAGTTCCTGCTGGCTGGAGAACCCAAGAAACTCCTGCCAGGGCAGATTTTTGAAAGGAACCCAGCGGCTGCTGGTTGGCAGAGCTTCAGTTCGGAGCTTTGCATTTTCAGAAATAAATACAGGAGGAAACAGAGGTATGTAGAAATTAGCCACGCTTCTTTGAAAGGCCAGCAGCCAAACTGAATCCCAGGCAGGGAACCGGAGTAGAAAACATCTCCTGGAGAAAGCTTTGGCTAGTTCGTCCCAGCAGCAGAAAACAGCTGCGACCAGAAATATGCTGCCGCAGGCAGGATGACATCTTTAGAAATGGCTGTGTTCCTCCCCACGCCCCACCACCACCAAGGAGGAGTGGAGTGGACGGTGAAGAGGGCAGAATTGGCCCCAATGGCAAAACTGACCTATTTGATTGGAGGCAGAACTATGAGAGATAGGAAACCTTTCATGAGCTTGTTTGCTGAACGTGGATGAAAAACGAACTGGGGATTTCTGGATTAAAACTCTGAATAAAAACGGTCGACTAGGGGAGGAAAGGGATTGTAGGAAGTAGGTAAAATGGGGAAAAAGTGGGTAACTGCTGTAAAGAAGGCCAGACGCTGCTCCTTTGACTTTCCCCCCTCTTTTTCTTCCTTTATCTTTCTGTGAATCTCACTGCTTCTATGTTTATCTGACTGTTTCTAGCACTTCTCCTTTTATTTTTTTTCTTCTACTTTCTTTTTTTATATTCTTGTTTTTATTTAAATTATGTAAACTCTCTATCCATCCATCCTCTGTCTGTCTGTCTGTCTGTCTATCTATCTATAGTTGTATCACACAATCATATGTAAGGGTATGGCTAGCTAATGAGAGCTATAAAGCTCGAAATAGATCTATCCTAGTCTCCCTGATTTATTTATTGATCAGCTCAAAAACCTAACATATATATATATATATATATATATGTCTGTCTGTCTGTCTGTCTGTCTATCTCTTCTGTCTGTCTGTCTGTCTGTCTATCTATCTCTCCTGTCTGTCTGCCTGTCTGTCTGTCTGTCTATCTATCTATCTATCTATCTATCTATCTATCTATCTATCTATCTATCTTCTGTCTGTCTGTCTATCGTCTGTCTGTCTGTCTGTCTGTCTATCTATCTCTTCTGTCTGTCTGTCTATATATCTTCTGTCTGTCTGTCTGTCTATCTATCTCTTCTGTCTGTCTCTCTGTCTCTCTATCTGTCTGTCTGTCTATATATCCATCTCGTCCGTCCGTCCGTCTGTCTGTCTGTCTGTCTGTCTGTCTGTCTATCTATCTATCTATCTATCTATCTATCTATCTATCTATCTATCTATCTATCTATCTATCTATCTATCTATCTATCTATCTATCTACACATAGATACATACAGAGGTAGCCCTTAATGTACGACCATCATTTGGCACCAGGATTTCCATTCCTTAAAACAATGTAGTTGCGAAACGCTTTGCACCTCATGTTACAACCTTTTTGCCATGGTTCTTAAGTGAATCACCAAAGTTGTTAAGCGCAATTGTTAATGCGATCATTAACAGAATCCAATTCTCCCACTGATTTTTCTTGTCTGAAGCTGGCTGGGGAAGTCACCAGTGGCAATCCAATGACTCCATGATGCTGCAACCATTGCAATATCACGCCTTTTGAACCCAAGAGCCCAAATGTTGATCGTGTGCCCATGGGGATGGGGTTGGTTGTAAGTACAAGGATTGGTTGTGTGAGTCACTTTTTTCAATGCTGTTGTAACTTGGAATGGTTGCTAAATGAACAGTTGTAAGTCGAGGGTTATATAGTAGGTATATGTAGTGGTGGCTCAGTGGCGAAGACGCTGAGCTTGTCAATCAGAAAGGTCAGCAATTTGAGACCCTAGCGCGACGTAACGGAGTGAGCTCCCATTACTTGTCCCAGCTTCTGCCAACCTAGCAGTTCGAAAGCATGTAAAAATGCATGTAGAAAAATAGGAACTACCTTTGGTGGGAAGGTAACAGCGTTCTGTGTGCCTTTTGCGTTTAGTTATGCCGACCATATGACCACGGAGACGTCTTCGGATAGTGCTGGCTCTCCGGCTTTGAAACGGAGATGAGCGCCGCTCCCTAGAGTCAGGAACGACTAGCACATATGTGCGAGGGGAACTTTTACCTTTTTACCTGTAAAAGAAATGGCTGTCTTGTATTCTGTTGGTCCCCAGTGGGAGAGTTGGCAAGCAAAACCAGTTAGAACCTGGGTAGGGCACCGCTGGGAATCCTAGGACTGTAATCCCAGAGCTGTAGACTAGACTAAAGTCACCCAAACGTTCAATACCACCCACGTCCATCATGCTGTCAAGAAAGAGGCAGGAGGTTGTCTCTGGCAGTCAGGTGTTGCCCCATTCCAAGCTTCTTCCAAGTGCATCAGAGTGACAGGTTCCAACCCAACCTGCTCCTTGTTCTGCTGGTTCTACTACTGTGTCTTTTTTTTTAAAAAACAAAAAATATTATTTCACTAAAGCAGGGGGTGTCCAAACTTGGGAAGTTTAAGACTTGTGGACTCCAACTCCCAGAATTCCCCAGCCAGCGTGGCTGGCTGGGGAATTCTGGGAGTTGGAGTCCACAAGTCTTAAACTTCCCAAGTTTGGACACCCCTGCACTAAAGGAAACATTCAGAAAGTCGGACTCTCCCTGAGGGCCACTTCAACCACCTTGTCTTGGTTCTGGGGGGGATCTTTCTTCTCTGTTCCCAGCGGCTGCTGTCTGACTGTCTTTTGGCCCCGTCTCCCTTCTTTCCTTCTGTACAGAAAGATTTCACGATGCGAGAACAGCTCCAGCAGAGCGACGTGGAACGCTGGCTGGGCTTCATCACCTTCCTCTGCGAAGTCTTTGGCACCATGCGGAGCAGCACCGGGGAGCCCTTCCGTGTTCTTGTCTGCCCCATTTACACCTGCCTCAGGGAGGTGAGTTGGGTTGGGGGTGGAGGAGGGCATGCCTCCCTTGCTTACTATCCCTCACTCTCTACAGAGCGCTTTTGACGAAAGAGTGAAGGAAGCAAATGTGCCTGCTATTGTCACCTCTGCAAAATTTGGTGTTTTGGGGGGTCTCCTCTCTTACAAGATCCCTGTTCTGACCGAGGCTTCCCAAGAGCCTGAAGCAAACTCCTGGTCTTGACAAAAAACCCTTTTATTAATTGACTGTGAATTCTGCTCATTCACATCCAGCAAAGTCTTTCAAGGGACGATTTACAGTCACAGACCTTATCTGGCTTGGAGAGCTGCCAGGCTGATATCTGCAAAACCTGGCAAGGAGTCTCGGAACTAACTGTCTCCTGCAAACTCCACTCCCGTTTCGCTCCTCTTTTATTTCGTCTGGGAGGGGCCATTCATCGTCCACCTGTGGCCTTACTCCCAAGTCAACCCCTGTTCTTTAGCTGTTCCCTTCCTCTGGCAACTCTGTGCATGTGCACCCTGGGAACAGGCTCCAGCTGTTCCTCTGCCTCACTGCTGTCTAGCTCTCAAGGCAGCTGATAACTGTCAGACGGCCCTGGCCCCCACTCTGCCTCCGACACAGAGCCCTCCTCCGAGCCTTCCCCAGACTCCAGAATTGGCCCATGTTCCTCTCCAACCTCCTCACTGTCTGAATCTACTGCCATGGCTGCTGGTGGGCCACAACAATCCCAATTGGGAATGCATAAAATTGTGGTGAACTTCCAACAATACTTGGGGACGCCATTGCCTGAAAAGAGGGAGAATTCCTGCAGCACCTGATAAATATTGATAAATGTGGCAAAACAACATTGGTTAGGACACAACATTCTGGTTAGGACACAACATTGGTTAGGACACAACATTGGTTAGGACACAACATATTGAGCAAGGTGGTACCTTGATCAATAGTAGCAACTGTGAAAGGGATCTTGGAATCCTAGTGGACAACCATTTAAATATGAGCCAGCCGTGTGCAGCAGCTGCCAAAAAAGCCAACACAGTTCTAGGCTGCATAAACAGGGAGAGAATCTAGATCAAGTGAAGTGTTAATGCCACTGTATAGTGCCTTGGTAAGGCCACACTTGGAATACTGCATACAGTTTTGGTCGCCACGATGTAGAAAAGACGTGGAGACTCTGGAAAGAGTGCAGAGAAGAGCAACCAAGATGATTAGGGAACTGGAGACTAAAACATATGAAGAACAGTTGCAGGAACTGGGTATGTCTAGTTTGATGAAGAGAAGGACCAGGGGAGACATGATAGCAGTGTTCCGATATCTCAGAGGGTGCCACAAAGAAGAGGGAGTCAAACTATTCTCCAAGGCACCTGGGGGCAGGACAAGAAGCAATGGATGGAAACTAATCAAGGAGAAGCAACTTAGAACTAAGGAGAAATTTCCTGACAGTCAGAACAATTAACCTCTGGAACAGCTTGCCTCCAGAAGTTGTGAATGCCCCAACCCTGGAAGTCTTTAAAAAGATGTTAGATAGCCATTTGTCTGAAATGGTATAAGGTTCCTGCCCACGCAGGGGGTTGGACTAGAAGACCTACAAGGTCCCTTCCAACTCTGCTATTGTATTGTATTGTATTCTGTGCCCTGGTTAAGGCCTAACATTTCATCTAAGGCAGAGGTGTCCAAACTTGGGAACTTTAAGACTTGTGGACTTCAACTCCCAGAATTCCCCAGCCATAAGGTAGTCCTTCATTTATGATTAGTCATTTGGTGATTATTCAAAGTCACAATAGAAACCCCCCCCCCCCAAAAAAACCCTTCTTAGAACCCGAAATTTGAAGTTCCAATGGCCAGCATCCCATTCCATGGTAACGTGACCATATTTTTGGCGCTCAGTAGCTGGCCACCATTTATGGTCCTATATAGCATTTATAGATTTATAACATTCTGCTGGAAACTTACTACATCTGAGGGCTCTCAAGCATGTCTGTCACTGCTATCGGTGGACCCTGGTGGAGGCAGATATAAATTCCAAAGAACCATCAGCTCTTCTATGGGCTCTAGTCCAGGTGTCTCCAACCTTTGCAACTTTAAGTCTGAAGGACTTCAGCTCCCAGAATTCTCCAGGCAGCAAAGCTGGCTGGAGAAGTCTGGGAGCTGAAGTCCTTCAGACTTAAAGTTGCAAAGGTTGGAGACCCCTGCTCTAGGAGATAAACCTAATCAAGGCTCATCTCCTAGAGCCCAAAGTTAATTTTTAGAAAAAGGACCAGGGGTGACGTGATAGCAGTGTTCCAATAGCTCAGGGGCTGCCATAAAGAAGAGGGAGTCGACCTATTCTCCAAAGCACCTGAGGCAGGACTATAAAATAAAGGGTGGAAACTAATCAAGGAGAGAAGCAACCTAGAACTAAGGAGACATTTCCTGACAGTTAGAACAATCAATCAGTGGAATGGCTTGCCTTCGAAAGTTGTGGTTCCTCCAACCCCAGAGGTTTTTAAGAAGAGATTGGACAACCATTTCTCTGAAATGGTATACCGTTTTTTTCAGAGTATAAGACGCACCGGAGTATAAGACGCACCAAGATTTTGAAGAGGCAAATTTAAAAAAAAGGTTTTGCATTCTGCAGACCTCCCAAAAATGGCCTGTTTTTTGTCAAAAAAAGGGCACGCATAGTCTTTAGGAGGCTTGCAGAGTGCTTCTGAGGGCTGGGGGGGGGGGGAACGGCCCATTTTTCGCTAATTTTTGCCCTCCCCAGCCTCCAGGAGCACCCTATAAGCCTCCTAAAGGCCATGTATGGCCATTTTGGTGAAAGGGGTGGAGTTTCGGGAGGCCAAAAATGCTGTATTCCGTGTATAAGACACACTCAGATTTTCATCCTCTTTTTTGAGGGAAAAAGATGCATCTTACACTCCGAAAAATCGGTATGAGGTTTTTTTGTTTTCCTTGAGTAGGGGGGTTGGACTAGAAGGCCTCCAAGCGCCCTTTCCAACGCTGTTAAAAACTGCCTTCTCTCTGATTCCACCAACATAGAGACAGCCTGGCTTGAGGTTTCCACAAGACCTTTGTTCAGCCATCTCTGTTACCAATAATCCCCCTCAGTGACACCACAGCAAAGTTCACAAGAAGCAGCTCAAAAAACTTCCTCTGGAAAATTGTGTGTTTTTCTCTCTCTCCTCTCCCCCCCCCCCCCCCCATTGCTATTATTGAAGGCAGACGGTCTTGAGGGACGTCGCCATAAGAAGCCTTTGCCTGAGTCATTTCAGCTTCGTCTGCTTTGTTGGGTTTCAATGGTTGTTGTTGGTTTTTTTTTTTTTTAAACTGCCATTCTTCTTGGCTTCCGTTCTTGGAAAGCCATGGGCCTGTGTTCGTTCATAGGCATGGCCTAGTGATGGATTTCAAATTTTTTTAGAACTTCTTCTGTAAGTGTGGTCTGCTTTGTGGGAGTGGCTTGCCGGCTATGCGACCGAGTGGGAGTGGCTTGGGAGTCATGGGACTGGGTGGGCTTGACCAACTTGTAAAATGTGGTGAAACCACGGTGACCAGACGTCCCGCTTTTGGCAGGACAGTCCCGATTTTTAACAATTTGTCCCGTGTCCTGCGGCGTTTTAAAAAAGTCCCGATTTTTGGAAAGAATGCACAACAAGCTAGGGAACGGCGGGAGAACGGGAAGGGAATATACGGTTTTCGGCGGCCATGTGGCTATTTCGCCAGGATATGAGTTTTATATAATTTTTTTAATGTATTATATTTGTAAATTGTACTTATGTTGAAATTAAAAAATATATATTACAATACTATTTTTGTGTTCTATGAAAATTTTTGTTGCTCCATATAGACCAAAATTTTAATCAAGAACCCCCCCCCCCCCCTTGGTAAAATGGTGTCCCGCTTTACCAATGCTAAAATCTGGTCACCTTAGGTGAAACTCACTTAACAACATTCTTGCTTAGCAACCCAAATGTTGGCTCAGAAACTCTGGCATTTGAAGCACGCAAGTCTTAAAGCTGTCAAGTGACAAGACCCTTTGACCTGGAACCCTTTAGAAAAAAAACACCCCAGGGGTGTTCAAACTTGAGAGCTTGAAGACTTGTGGACTTCAACTCCCAGAATTCCTCCTCTCGCTCTTCCTCTTGATGGGTTTGACGGATGGGGGGGGGGGGGAGGGAGCGGGAACCGGTTCTAAATGGCCATGTAGATTTGTGGAACCTCTTCTATAGAAGAAGCTACAACTGGCAGGAACCCACCCCTGGCATGGCCTGAAAAAGCAGCCAGGTTAGCAATGGAGGAGGATGTTACACCGAACACAACTTCTACATGGGAGCCTATTTGATCAGGGCTGGGTTTACTCAACAAGATGCTGCTTGGAGAAAAATGGCTTCAGTGCTACCGAAGCCAGGTTAAGAATGCCTGCTCTGCATGGGCATCGGAGTCAAGAACATCCTGTGTTTCATGACATGATTGCCCCAAAGAAACATAATTTGTGCAACGGCATGATTTGTGCCATGATTTGGTCCTGGCATCTGAGCTGCTGTGCGTATTCTGAGTGATTCTACACCACATTTAATGTTGTTTTGTTAAGTTCTGCTTTGATTTATAATACAATAGCAGAGTTGGACTTGGAGGTCGTCTAGTCCAGGGGTCCCCAACCCCCGGTCCGCGGACCGGTGCCGGTCCGCAGCTTCATAGGAACCGGGCCGCAGGGCCGGCAAGGAGGAGGGAGCAGCCCCCTGGCAGAGGATGGCCGAGCGCGCCTCCACCAGCTCGTTCCGATGGCCACTGCACTTTCCGGGGCTTTCTGGAGAGGCTGGCATGTCGGCTGGGAAGGTTATCCCGCAACGGGCGGCCGAAGGACCCAAGCTGCGGCTATCTTAAGCGCCCGGACGGCTTCAGCGGCACACACGGAGCTGGAAGGGAGCTGGGCGTGCAGCGCCCGGATGGCTTTGGCGGCACTTAAGAATAGCCGCAGCTCGGGTCCTTCGCCCGCCCGCTGCGGGATAACCTCTGCAACCAACATGCCGACCCCTCTGCTGCTTCCCCGGGGGGGAGGGAGGGAGAGAATGGCAGACACACAGAGAGGCAGACTTAGAGAGACAGAAATAGAGAGAGAGGGAAACAGACACACATACACACACACAGTGACAGAGATGGGTGGAGGGAGGAGAGACAGAGAGAGAGAGAGAGACAAAAAAACAGAGAAAGAGAAAGAAAGAAAAATAGAAAAAGAAAGATAAATGGAGGGTGGGAGGGAGTGAAGGAAAGAAGGGGGAGGGAGGAGGGGGAGGTGAAAGAAGGAAGGAAGGAAAGGAAAAAGATAAATGGAGGGTGGGAGGGAGTGGAAAGAAAGGGGAGGGAGGAGGAAGGTAGAGGTGAAAGAAGAAAGGAAGGAAAGAAAAAGAAAAAGAAAGAGGGATGGAGGGTAGGAGGGAGGGAAGGAAAGAAGGGAGGCAATGGAAGGAAGGAAAGGAAAGGAAGAAATCTATTTTCCTATTTCCTTTATAAATTTAATAAATTGAAATTGAAATTCCACCTCAAGCTACCTGTTTGGTTAACCAGGTTAAAGATCTATTTTTCTCCCAGTGGTCATTTCAAAGGAATCACATCCTCTGAGTCATTTCCTCGATTCAAACCAGCATCCCAAAGAGTCATGGGCTGCCTTTATATATAACGAAATCCATTTTTACCATCTTCAGAAGACGAAAGACCAGCCAGAAATGGAAGAAAGAAAGAAAGAAAGAAAGAAAGAAAGAAAGAAAGAAAGAAAGAAAGAAAGAAAGAAAGAAAGAAAGAAAGAAAGAAAGAAAGAAAGAAAGAAAGAAAGAAAGAAAGAAGAAAGAAAGAGAAAGAACTAACTTATGACCACAATTGAGCCCAAAATTTTGGTTGCTAAGCAAGACTGTTAAGTGATTTTCACCACATTTTCCAAGTTGGCCACGCCCACTGGTGTCACATGACAACTGAGCCACTCCCACAAAACAGGCCACACCTTTTGGCTCTCAAAAGAAATTTCAGTTGTGGTACTGTTGATATTTGGCTCTATTGACTAATAAGTTTGCTTACCACTGCCCTAGACGGCCAAGTGAACCGACCCCCCCCCCCCCCTGCATGCGCATGCGCTGCTTGTTCCCCCTGCCCCCCCTCCTCCTCTAGGCTAGCCGGTCCGCAGAATTTTCTTTAAAATGAAACCGGTCCCTGGTGCAAAAAAGGTTGGGGACCCCTGGTCTAGTCCAACCCCCTGCTTAGGCAGGAAACCCTATGCCATTTCAGACAAATGGCTATCCAACATCTTCTTGAAGACTTGCAGTGTTGGGGCATTCACAACTTCTGGAGGCAAGTTGTTCCACTGATTAATTGTTCTAACTGTCAGGAAATTTCTCCTCAGTTCTAAGTTGCTTCTCTCCTTGATTAGTTTCCACCCATTGCTTCTTGTTCTGCCCTCAGGTGCCTTGGAGAATAGTTTGACTCCCTCTTCTTTGTGGCACCCTCTGAGATATTGGAAGACTTCTATCATGTCTCCCCTGGTCCATCTTTTCATTAAACTAGACATACCCAGTTCCTACAATCGTTTCTGAATATTCTTTTTAGTAAGTAAAAAGAAGAATTGAAATGGAATCAGTTTTCTTTTCAAATGCCTTTTTTTTCAGATTTCAGCCTGAATGAGAGGGGGGAAAAGACATTCATGTGCCATTTTATATATAATTTCTCTGTTTCTCTGTTTCTGCAGTTGTTGCAATCTCAGGATATAAAAGAAGATGCAGTCCTTTGCTGCTCAATGGAGGTAGATATTTGGACATGTTTTTTTCTAACCTATTTCTACCACTTTCTCCACTTAATAAAGAGGGCTGGGTTTTTTTCCCCCCTGACGATGTCAAAATTGTAAGAGCAAGAATTGATACAGCCCTTTTACTGCACAAAATCCGAAACTAATATTAGAAGAATCTTTTCAAAGCCATAATAGTATTTATTTATATTTACGTATTATCCTAAGGAGTTGTTTTCATAAATGTTTCCTATAGACCAGTGATGACGAACCTTCACTGGCATGCACGTGCTGTGGCTTTACTCCCGAGTTGACCCTTGTTCCTTAACTGTTCCCTTCTCCTGGCAGCTCTGCACATGTGCACATTGGGAACAGGCTCCAGCTGTTCCTCTGCCTCACTGATATCTGACTCTGAAGGCAGCTGAGAACTGTCGGACAGCCCTGGCCCCCTGTCTGCCTCCGACACAGAGCCCTCCTCAGAGCCTTCGCCAGACTCCAGGACTGGCCCAGGTTCCTCCCCAACCTCCTCACTGTCCAAGCAGGCGACTGGCAGGCCACAACAGGCCACTTTAAGACCTTTGGACTTCAACTCCCAGAATTCCACTTTCCAGGAGTTGAACTCCCCAAGTCTTAAAGTAGCCAAAGTTGGAGACTCCTGGCATAGAACATAATTACTTCTAACACAGGGGTCCCCAACCTTTGCAACTTTAAGTCTGAAGGACTTCAGCTCCCAGACTTCTCCAGCCAGCTTTGATGGCTGGAGAATTCTGGGAGTTGAAGTCCTTCAGACTTAAAGTTGCAAAGGTTGGGGACCCCTGTTCTAACAGAGCCGTGTGCCTCGAAGCAATAACTAAATCAAGCATTTGCAAAAGGAAGCAGAGCCGTCTTCTCTGCCTCTCTTCTTCCCATTGGGGGGGCGGGGGGGGGGGGAATGGAAAGAAGGGTGAGACGGGAGAGGGGGAAGCCAGCCGGTCCTAGGCTTTTGACCTCCTTTCTTTCTCCCTCAATAGTTGCAAAGTGCCGGCCGGCTGCTGGAAGAACAGCTTCCCGAGCTGATGACGGAACTGCTGGCCACCACCCGCGACAAGATGCTGTGTCCCTCGGAGTCCATGCTGACCCGCTCCTTGCTCCTGGAGGTCATTGAGCTGCACGCCAACAGCTGGAACCCCCTGACCCCCACCATCACGCAGTATTACAACAAGACAATCCAGAAACTGACAGCTTGAAGGCAGCCGCTCGAGCACAGCCCAGGGCCGGGAGCAACGACACGCACTTTAAAAGAAAAAACACACAAAACACACATTCAGAGTATCCTAAAAGGACGCAGGAGCGCTCGAGTTACAGGGACCCCGGAGGAGGGTCGGCGCGAGACCGTTCGGTGGTCCCATCCCCTAAAGAGACAGCCCGCAGCATGTTTAAGAATACGTTCATTGGGGCGAAGCATGTCCTTTTCCCCCCCCCCCCCCCCAGTCTTGTCCTCAGGTGCCGCCCCCTCCCGCTTCCTTCCCTCGCCCCCTCCCCGCTGTGGTTTTGTTGGAAAGTTCCCTTTTATGCAACCCGCGGCTCTCATCGGCTTAACGTCCCGCCAAGCTATTGTTGGGGGCTCAGGAGGAACACGGGGCCCGGTTGAATAGCGACTTTGGAGGGCAAGAACGGATGGTCTCCGATCACATTGTAGCAGCTTGCGTTGGCCAACTGGCGGGAGGCAGGGCACAGCAGATGTCTTTGGGGAGAGCGGGGGGGGGGGGCACGACAAAGACAGACCTGTTCAACCCCAGATGCTGGTCACTGACAGCTTTTGTGAAGCCGAAAGGACGTCCCTCGTGTCTTCAAAGGTTGGTCTCCTCGTTAGCTGTCTTCGGTGGCGCCCCACCCCGAAACCTCATTCTAGATTAGACGTTGAGAAGCGATATTTTTTTTTCTGCCGTTCCTTTTTCCGGGAAGGGGGGTGGGGGGAGGGAAGGTATTTGCATTTGCACTGAATATTATTTCCCTTTGTGGTTTTTTTTCCCCATTCTATAAATATATGTATGTGTGTGTATATATATATATACCGTATTTATTCGAGTATAACGCGCAAAATTTTCTACCAAAAAAATAACTCAAAGTTTGGGTGCGCGTTATAAACGAGGGTGCACGTTATAAACGAGGGTGCGCGTTATAAACGATTTTTATCATGGCCGCACGTGTTCAACAACGTTTGTTACTTACAATGCTTGGTCTGAGCCGAGAAAAAGTGAAACAAAATTTTATACCGATTTTAAATCGAAAATTAGGGGGTGCGCGTTATACACGTGTGCGCGTCATACTCGAATAAATACGGTATATATATATGTTTTCGTAGATTTTCACGGGTGTAGGTATGCTGGTATTGCTGGCTTCGGGGATTTTCCCGTGTATAAGGCATAGAAATGTTATTGCAACATTTCGACAAGATCTCACTTGTCATCATCAGGCAGGCTTCATCAGAAGCCTGCCTGATGATGACAAGGGAGATCTTGTCGAAACGTTGCAATAACTTTTCTATGCCTTATACACGGGAAAATCCCCGAAGCCAGCAATACCAGCACATATATACATGCACATATTCTTATATCAGTGCTTCCCAAACCTGGGTAAATAACCCAACCGTTGGGTAAAAGTGGGTTTTCTTTTGGGTAAACGTATACAACCCCATTAACTCAATCACAAAAGGGACACTGGAATGGATGGAAAGGTTTTGGAGTTTTTTAAACCTACCTTGGGGCTGAAAGGACTTTCCGATAACGTGGTTTTGGGGGAATGAAAAATTTTTTTTGGGAAGGACTGCCTTAACAACAGACCGCCTGCTGTTTCGTTTTTGGAAAAAGGAAAGTCTGTGATGTGAGATTGCAGAGAACATGCAAGGATCTTGAAGGGAAGGGAGGCCACCAGGCCAAACATCACCCAAGAAGTATTATTGCCATTAAAAAGACTTGCCAACTGTGAAGAGGCTGATCCTGTCCAGACTCTGATGCAATTCTCTTCCACAGGGGCCTCCAACCTTGGCAACTTTAAGCCTGGAGGACTTGAAGTCCCAGAATTCCCCAGCCAGCTTTGCTAATCTTGGCCACTTTAAGACTTGGGGACTTCAACTCCCAGAAGGTGGAATTCTGGGAATTGAAGTCCAAAGGTCTTAAAGTGACATGTTGTGGCCCGTCAGCGGCCAGTGGAGCTGGCAGCAGACTTGGACAGTGACGAGATTCAGGAGGAACATGGGCCAGTCCTGGAGTCTGGGGAAGCCTCGGATGAGGGCTCTGTGTCGGAGGCAGAGAGGGGGCCAGGGCCCTATGCCAGTTATCAGCTGCCTTCAGAGTCAGACATCAGTGAGGCAGACGAACAGCTGGAGCCTGTCCCCAATGTGTGCATGTGCAGAGTTGCCAGAAGAAGGGAAAAGCTAAAGAACAGGGATTGACTTGGGAGTAAGGCCACGGTGGATGATGAATGGCCCCTTCCAGAGAAAATAAAAGAGGAGCGAAAGGGGAGTGGAGTTTGCAGGAGAAAATTAGTTTGCTTAATTGACTCGTGACTCTCCGAGACTCCTTGCCAAGTTTTGCAGATATCAGCCTGGCAGCTCTCCAAGCCAGATAAGGTCTGTGACTGTAAATCCTCCCTGGAAAGACTTTGCTGGATGTGAATGAGCAGAATTCACAGCTTTGCTGGCTGGGGAATTCTGGGAGTTCAAGTCTGCCAGGCTTAAAGTTGCCAAAGTTGGGGGCCCCTGCTCTTCCACATATTTTCTGATTGCTATGAGAAACCCCAGGGCTATACAGGTAGTCCTCAACTTGCAACCATTCAAAGTTACAACAGCAATTTACAAAAAATGACGGATGACTATTTTTCACAGACAAAACCGTTGCAGCAGCATCCCAGGGGTGGTATATAGTTACCTTCTCTACCGGTTCCCAAATGTGATCGCGCGCATGCTCTTTTGGTCAAAAAAGGGGCCTAAAGGTGATGCCATAGAGCCGGACACGGGTGGGCGGAGCCACCTGTGATTTCCGCTACCGGTTCGGGCGATTTAGTCCGAACTGGTAGAATACCACCTCTGCAGCATCCCCCTGGTTACGTGATCACAATTTTGTATGCTAGGCAACTGGTCTGGGTTTACGACGGTTGCAGTGCCCCAGGGTCACGTGATCTCCTTGCAAAGTCAGTTGGGGGGGGGGGGGAGGAGACCCAAATTCACTTAACAACCGTGTTACTAAGTTCATAATGGCGATGATTCAACTTATCAACTGTGGCAGGAAAAGTCCTAAGAAACGGGAGAAAATTCGACTTATCTTGCTTAGCAATGGAAAGTTTGGCCTTAATTGTGGTACGTCTAGCCCAGAGGTGAGGAAACCATGGAATTCTGGGAGTTGAAGTCCACAAATCACAAAGGCGCTCCACCCCTGATTTAGTCAATGTAAAAAGAAACGACAGTGTGTCCGCCTCTGATGGCAATTCACAACTTTACGTTCCTTAAGTAATTTTTTTTTTTCATTTTGGATAAGCGTTATTTATTTATTTTTGATAAATGGGGACCGGTTGCATCACAACACCAGTATTATTTATTCATTTAGATCAGGGGTTCCCAAACTTGGCAACTTTGCTGGCTGGAGAATTCTGGGAGTTGAAGTCCACAAGTCTTAAAGTTGCCAAGTTTGGGAACCCCTTATTTAGATCATCTCTGGCTGGGGGAATTCTGGGAATTGAAGTCTCACTTTAAAATTCCCCCAGGGAAAGAAACGCTGATCTAAATGAAAAAATGCCAGCTCCTCGAGAGCGTTTAAGGATTTAAATTTAAAGCTGGAAATTTAATAATATTCCAGACTCAACATTTAATGTGGAAGGGGAAAAAATATGGTCACCGTGCCATCTGTTATCTAAAATACCTGAATGACTGTTTAACTATTAACTTATGTGATATCAACATATCAGCTCTGCTGTGCTTAACAGACTTGGTGTTTCTCATATTAATTATAAATATATGGATTGGCTTGAATTGTGTAGAGAAGCAAACAGGTAGTAATTGATTTACCACCTTTTGTTTAGCGACTGTTACAACAGCACTTTAAAAAAAGTGACTTACAACCAGTCCTCGTACTTACGACCGTTGCAACATCGTCATGTGATCAAAATTTAGATGCTTGGCCACTGTCACGTATTTATAACCGTTGGAGTGTCCCGAGATTATTGGGGTCGCCATTTGTGACCTTCTCCGATAAGCAAAGCTGGGGGCAGACTCGCTTAACAACGGAGGCCAAAGTGGTCCTTGCTTAATGACCACATGATTCACTTTTAACAACTGCAGTGATCCACTTAACAACCCGTGGCAAAAGGAGGTCGTAAAACTGGGCGCGGCTCCCTGAACTGCCTTGCTTAGCAACGGAAACTCTGCTCCCCATTGTGGTCGTAAGTCAAGGATCGCCTGTAACTTAGATGGAGACAAAACCCGAGTGCCAATTATTCTCAGAGTTGACTTGCAGCAAATCCGCTGATGGTGAAGATTGGGGAGTGAGCAAAACTAATAGTAATTCAATTGGGGGGGTGTGAATGAGGGGTTTTAATACACCGTGGTTACAATTATGATAGGGGCTATACCGTCGTAGCCTAATATTAATTCAGGGAGCTGAGTAGGAATGAGGAATTAAGACTTGAAGTTCTTCAGTTATCCGATGAATAGAAGGTGAGTTGTAAGTATGTGTTAGGTGGAATTTCTGGAGTAGGAAAATGTTTCTCGTTAAGACGTTTTTTTAAAAATCCAATAATTTTTACTGTGTTGTCTTAGCCTTGGAATTTAAGGTGAAATGTATCAGTGTTTCTCTCTCCCGACCCCCATCATGTCAGAACGTTAGTTTATAGCAGGGGTATCCAAACTTGGGAACTTTAAGACTTGTGGACTTCAACTCCCAGAATTCCCCAGCCAGCTATGCTGGCTGGGGAATTCTGGGAGTTGAAGTCCACAAGTCTTAAAGTTCCCAAGTTTGGACACCCCTGGTTTATAGTTTGCTCAACAAGCTGACTAGTTAAATGTTTTTTTCTCCATGTGAAGTGAACGGTTAATGTGAGAATATGCTATTGAGGGAAAGAATAAAGAATTAACAGAGTCGGAAGGGACCTTGGAGGTCTTCTCCAAGGATGGGGAGGAACAAACTCAGAATCAACCTGTCCAAGACCGAGTCCGAGTGGCTGTGGTTTCCGGCATCTCGATATAGCCAGTTAACTCCATGGCTGGCTATCGGGGGCGAGTCATTGGCCCCCGCGGAAAGGGCTCGCAACTTGGGCGTCCTCCTGGATTCACGGCTGTCTTTGGACGACCATGTGACGGCCGTGGCCAGGGGGGCCTTCTATCAGGTTCACCTGATACGCCAGTTGCGCCCCTTTCTAGATCGGGATGCCCTACGCACGGTCACTCAAGCCCTCGTTATTTCCCACCTGGACTACTGTAATGCCCTCTACATGGGGCTCCCCTTGAGGTGCACCCGGAGGCTCCAGCTAGTGCAGAATGCGGCCGCGCGGGGGATTCTGGGAGTATCTCGTTACTCCCATGTAACACCTCTCCTGTGCGAGCTGCACTGGCTGCCTGTGGTCTTCCGGGTGCGCTTCAAGGTGCTAGTTACCATCTTCAAAGCGCTCCATGGCACGGGTCCTGGTTACTTGAGAGACCGCCTCCTACCACATACCTCCCTTCGACCACTCCGCTCCCACAGAGTGGGCCTTCTCAGGGTGCCGTCAGCCGGTCAAGCCGGCTGGTGGCTCCCAGGGGAAGAGCCTTCTCTGTGGCGGGTCCAGCACTCTGGAACGATCTGCCCCCCGATATCCGTACCATCATGGACCTTCGACTCTTCCGTCGGATGTTAAAAACACATTTCTTTCATCTAGCCGGCCTGACATACACTAAGGGAATAATTTTAAAATTGGATATTTATTGGTTTTAAATTTATTTATCTAAATTTTAGCACAGATTTATAATTTAATAGTTTTTTATATTTTGTATTTATTGTTTGGGTTTTTAGCTTTCTGTGCACCGCCCTGAGTCCCTTTTAGGTGAAATAGGGCAGTATATAAATCGAATAAATAAATAAATAAATAAATTCTAGTCCAACCCCCCGCGTGGGCAGGAACCTTATACCATTTCAGACAAATGGCTATCTAACATCTTTTTAAAGACTTCCAGGGTTGGGGCATTCACAACTTCTGGAGGCAAGCTGTTCCACTGGTTAATTGTTCTCACTGTCAGGACATTTCCCCTCAGTTCTAAGTTGCTTCTCTCCTTGATTAGTTTCCACCCATTGCTTCTTGTTCTACCCTCAAGGTGCCCTGGAGAATAGCTTGACTCCCTCTTCTTTGTGGCAATCCCTGAGATATTGGAACAGATGAAGGGTTCAATAACAGAGACTTTCCATAGATCAACTTTGCCAACTTGGAGATGTTGTGGACTTCAACTCCCAGAATTCATAGCTGGCTGGGGAATTCTGGGAGTTGAAGTCCATAAGTCTTAAACGGATCTTTCCGTTTCTCTTCCTTTCACCCCTGACTTCATGGCAAAATGGTCCCACTCATCTGCAGAATGCAATCTGTCTCCGAGCCTCTCGCTCAAGCCATGAAGACCCGCGCTCCTAACGTTTACATTAATTATTTTTTCCACAACAAGAACTAATTCAGATTATGCTTGTGGGCAGCCATTTAATTGCTCAAATCGGCCCCAGGATTTGCTTAATTATGTTTAGGCGTGTAGAATATGTATATACATCTAACACAGCCACGTTTGCAGATGATCCAAAAAAGGGAAGGATTTGCTTTCCCAAAAGGTGGCATCTAGAGCAGGGGTCTCCAACCATTGCAACTTTAAGTCTGAAGGACTTCAGCTCCCAGAATTCTCCAGCCAGCAAAGCTGGCTGGAGAAGTCTGGGAGCTGAAGTCCTTCAGACTTAAAGTTGCAAAGGTTGGAGACCCCTGATCTAGAGGGTATTTGTGATAAATCAGCATCTGGATTGGATTGCAGGGCTTGGCGCTACAGGAGTGGTACTAAATATCATGTTATCAGTGTTTAATATGTGTCATTTAAAGATGATTTGGCTTCTGGTCTTGTTCTTTGGCAAGTCCAACCAGCAAATATTTTAATGCTCCTAATTATAAATAAAGATACAAGTCAGTGGTGGGATTCAGCCGGTTTGCATCTATTCAGGAGAACCAGTTGTTAACTTTTTAAGCCGTTCGGAGAACCGGTTGTTGGAAGAAATCTCCTTTTGTTTTTTCCCACTTTCCAGGGCTAATCCTGTAAGGAAGGCAGGAAGGAAACATTCTGGGGTTGTTTCTAGCCTCATCTTGATTGCCCTCCTTACAGAAACTGCCTCTCCAGTTAACCCTTATGACATTGTCACAGCTAAGGCAAAGTGCCCATTGACGTGAGTGACGTTGAGTTGGCCACGCCCATGTGGTCACATGACCACTGAACCACGCCCACCCAGCTGGTCATTAGGGCAGAGAACCGGTTGTTAAATTATTTGAATCCCACCACCACTGGTACAAGTAGTCCTTGACCTACCGCTGTTCATTTAATTTAATCGATACTTTAATTTAATTTAATTGGAAGTTACAGTTGCACTGATCTTGACCATGTACTGATCAAGTGACATGGTCTTTTTTTCAAACCTTCGATCTTATCCCAATGATCACCCGAACCAAAAATATGGCAACTGGTTCATATTTGTGATAATTGAAGGGTCACTTCTGTGATCACTTTTGGTGATTTTCTGACAAGGAAAGTCAATGGGGGAAGCCAGATTCACTTAACAATCTTCACAACTTAATTGTGGTAAGAAAGGATGTAAAAAGGGGCAAAACTCACTTAACGAACCGTCTGGCTAAGCAGAACAGCAATTTTGGCCTCACTTGTCGTAAGTCGAGGACTAACTGTACTGCATTGAAACAGTATAGGGCTGATACAGCAAAGTCTCCATCTTCTTGAGATGCAGCCATCAAGTTTTGGATGGACTAACTAAGACTAAGGACTAAGACATGTCCATGTCTACTTTATGTTGGCAGATTTTGCTAAGTAACCCCGAAGTGATTCTGATGGGTGTCCTTGATTTACAATGTTTGGTTGTTTAATGACCAAAGTTACAATGGATGCACACACGCACACACAGAAGTACATTTGAGCCCTGGTAGCACAGTGGTTTAGAATGCAGGTTTGCAGGCTAACTCTGCCGACTGCCAGGAGTTCAATCCTGACCGGCTCAAGTTTGACTTAGCCTTCCATCCTTCTGTGGTCAATAAAATGGGGACCCAGACTGTTGGGGGCAATATCCTGGCTTTGTAAACCGCTTAGAGAGGGCTCTAAAGCAGTATATAAGTCTAAATGCAATTTCTATTCCCATTTGGATTTACGACTTAACGATCATAGTGACTCAGGTAAGGACCATAGTAAAAATGGTTGTAAAATTGAGTCTGGTTTCGTGGTGACTTCACTTACAGCCGCAATAGCCTACAGCCAAATTCTGGACTCAGTTGTAGTTGTAAGACGAGGACTCATTGTGTTTTACAAGCTCTTCTTTGACCCTCCATTTCAGCTTCTATTTTTTCTTAGCCCGGGGAAAAAATTATCTCCTGTAAAAACACGATTTTTTCTTCTCTTTCTACTTTTTGCAAAGAAGTCAAGATCCTCCTGTTAAGTAGTCTCTTCCGATTTGATTAATGGTGGTTACGGGGTTTTTTGTTGATCGCCCTGGCTTTTGCTCTTCAGTTTTGTGTGACTAGCGTGTAGCCAATCTTGAAAAGCTAAGCAGAGTTACAACTAGGATAGGAGACCACTAGGAGATGGCAGGGTAGTCGAGGAGCTATCCTGATAGAAGGGCAGGGCAAGCTGCTTCCCTTTTGTTACCAGGTAAACTAAATAGATGCATTTACCACAGTCACTAGCTCAACCTGAGACCGATTTTTCTTTCTTTCCCCCTTTTGAGAGCTCTTTGATTAAGAAAAGGTCGGGGGTGAATAGCTGAAATTAATCAGTAAAGGGGTGAGGTCCTGAATATGGTTTGTAGGAATCATTAGGAGGCCTTTCCATTAGGGACTCTAGATTTCTCTCACCAGATCGTTAAGGTTAAGAAGCTCTTCCAGAAATGAATGAATGTAACTTAGACCAGGGGTCTGCAAAGTTGGCTCTTTTAAGACTGGTGGACTTCAACTCCCAGAATTCCCCAGCCAGCCAGGCTGGCTGGGGAATTCTGGGAGCTGAAGTCCACCAGTCTTAAAAGAGCCAACTTTGCAGACCCCCTGACTTAGACTATAAGCCAGCAATGGCGAACCTTTTTTGGCTCGTGTGCCATAAGCGGGGGGAACGCAGGAGGGGGGGCGTCGTGCACGGGTGTGCCGCACCCATAATGCAATGCACTAACCCCCCCAATGTGCACACGTGCATAACACGTGACCCCCCCCCCCAATTTTTTGCATATTTTTTTTCGCCCTCCCCAGGCTCCAGAGGCTTCTAGTGCAAAACAGCCTCCCCCCCACCCCCAGAGGCTTCAGGAGCTTCCCTGAAGCCTCCGGAGCGCAAAAAAAAAAGGCCTTATGGGCAAACCGGAAGTTCAGGAATGGACTTCCGGTTTGCTCGTAGGACCGGTTTAAGCCCTCCGGCGGCTTCAGGAGGCTTCCCTGAAGACTCCGGAGGACTAAAAACAGCCCTAAAAGCAAACCGGAAGTCCATTCCCGAACTTCCGGTTTGCCCGTTAGGGGGTGTTTTTTTTGTGCTCCAGAGGGCCTCCGGCGGGGGGGGGGGGAGGCTGTTTTCACCCTCCCCAGCTGCCTATAAAGTCTCTGGTGCCTGGAGA
This sequence comes from Rhabdophis nuchalis, assembly GCA_039707465.1. Taxonomy (NCBI): domain Eukaryota; kingdom Metazoa; phylum Chordata; class Lepidosauria; order Squamata; family Natricidae; genus Rhabdophis; species Rhabdophis nuchalis. The sequence continues at coordinate 236,888,598 of CM077644.1, read as the reverse complement.
GAGTGAAAAATGGCTTTAAAAAAGGCTGAACTCAGCTGGCCAGCAGGCATATGCTTTGCGTGCCCTGACAAATGGCTCCGCATGCCACCCGTGGCCCATAGGTTCGCCATCCCGGCTGTAAGCCGTTTCCTACAACTTAATATTTTTGATTCAGCATTGGGACCAGCGTGAATTCTAATTTGGCAAGCAAGCCATTGGTTCTCTCTTTTTTTGCCAAGATCCCATTTCAGGCGGCCCCAGATCCCTACATCTTGATTTCCTTCCAAGAATGCTTGCAGTCTTCCAACAGTTTTCAAGTTTTAAGGAGTCCAATATTTCCCTCACCGGCTGGGTAGACTTGGTTCCTTTGCTGTTTGAGGTATTTCACCTATGACTTAATGTTGCCTCACGGAAGAGAGTTCCCTTATGGAAGGGAGAGAACAGGTCCTTTGGGGTATCCCATGGAAGTCCGTCATGGATTAGAAGCCATTTGTTTCATTGGATGCACCTTTCCTGATTCTCAACTGAAGCTAAAGGCTTGGGAAAGACAGCGGCAACACGGCCTAGACATAATTATGGGAATAATTCCATAATTCCATAAAATTATGCCTGAATTGATATGCTAAGTGATGTCTTTCCCTTCCCAGAAGTTCTCTTGGTCACTTCAAAGATTGCCAAGATCCTATTTATCATAAGTAACAGTAACAGAGTTGGAAGGGACCTTGGAGGTCATCTAGTCCAACCCCTGCTCTCGCAGGAGACCTATACTGTTTCCGATAGACTATACTGTCTAGAGAGGCTCTGGAAGGTATCTCAAATACAGGTAGTCCTCGACTTGCAATAGTTTGTTTAGTGACCAAAGTTACAATGGCACTTTATCGTTGTTTTTCACTCGTTAACGGCTGCTGCAACTTCACCTAATCAAAATTCAGGTGCATGGCAATTGACTCACATTTGTGACGGTTGCAGTGTCCTGGGGGGTCATGTGATCACCTTTTGCAACCTTTGACGTCAAAGGGGAAGCCAGATTCACTTAACAACCGTGTCACTAACATACCAATTGCAGTGTTTCACTTAGCAACCGTGGTAAGAAAGGTTGTAAAATGGGGCAAAGCTCACTTAACAAATGTTTCCCTTAGCAACATAAATTGTGGGTTCAATTGCGGTCATAAGTCAAGGACTGCCTGTACTTCAGAGGACCAGAATTGATGGCCTAGGCCAGGGGTCTGCAAAGTTGGCTCTTTTAGGACGGGTGGACTTCAACTCCCAGAATCCCCCAGCCAGCATATTCTGGGAGTTGAAGTCTACCCGTCTTAAAAGAGCCAACTTTGCAGACCCCTGGCCTAGGCTAACGTAGAGCATGTGCTCCTTGGGCCCAGTTTATTCTGGTGGTCTGGGGAAGCAAAATAACAGAATAACAGAGTTGGAAGGGACCTTGGAGGTCTTCTAGTCCAACCCCCAAGCAGGAGACCATACACCGTTTCAGACAGATGGTTGTCCAATCTCTTCTTAACACCTTTATCCTCACAGACATATTTGGATGTCATGGGGAAGAGCTTTCTTCTTAAACGTTGGCCTTCCTTACTCTGAATGTTAATCTGGAATGATGTCCCATCTCTTCTCTGTTTTCACGGTGCTTCACAAGCACTGGCGTGTTTTCTCGTGTGCCTCCAGAACAAGTTCGGTTCCACAAGAGATTTGCGTGAACAGGTGAATGCGATACCTGAGTGGCTGACCTCTTGCATTCTTGCAAAAGATAAGATTCCCAAAAGCTGTGAATTAACCACCTTGGGTTGATGAATCAGATCTAAGAGGGATTCAGATCTCTGCTTGAACCTTTTAGATTCTTTAAAGTGGGGGAAGGCCCCACTGTTTATGACCTTTAACAATGTTGAGCGAAATCTTATATGCATGGAAGCCAGTAAAAGCTCTGGTTTGTGGAAATTGGAGAAAAAATCCTCTCTTTTTCTTCCTCCTCAAAAATGGGCAGGTTGATAAAACCGTTTTCCTCAACCTTGAGGACAAGACGGCTTGGCTACAAAGGTGTATTTCTAGCCACTATTTTGGAAGCTGCCCTGACACTATTGCACTGCACTGCAGAACTACCTGCAAAATTAACAGCGGCACCAATTTACTGATTTCCTTGCTAGGCTTGTACCGTGGAGTGTCCTCCACCCCACCCCCACCCTCCCAAGGGGTTTGGGATGGCGGTTTTCATTCCTATTGAGGTCCCTGTGGATGTATTCTCTGGTTTGATATCAAAACTATTTAATGGAAATCCATGGCTAATCATCAATACTTCACCAAACTCCATACATCTAGAGCTGAGGTTCCCAAACTTGGCAACTTTTAAGACTTGTGGACTTCAACTCCTAGAATTCTCCAGCCAGCTCTGCTGGCTGGAGAATTCTGGGAGTTGAAGTCCACAAGTCTTAAAGTTGCCAAGTTTGGGGACCTCTGATCTAGAGCTACGGTGCCCAAGCTTGGCAGTTTTAAGACTGGTGGACTTCAACTCTCAGAATCGCGGATTTCTGGGAATTAAAAGTCCACCAGTCTCAAACATCCCCCAGTGTTAAAAGTTGCCAACCTTGGATTCCCCCTGCTCTCGAGTCTTCAGAACAACCAAGCTATCAAAATCCTGTGTCAAAACTGTTTTTGAAAGTGATTTTCCTTAGGATGCACAGGTCTGTGCTAACGACGATGATCTTTTTTTTTTTTAAAGAAAAATGTGAAAAAAAATGTATTTATTTTGTTTGAAAAAAATCAACCTTAATTTAATCACTTACCATATTTTTTATTATTATTATTATTATTACTTTGCTTTCATAAGGAAAGATTGTAAAGGGGGGGAAATGGGCGTAGGAGAACCAAGAGGTTTAATAATGAGAGAAGGGCGCAGGGTTGGGTTCTTTGCTCCTGATATTTTTCGGCATTAAAGACAGAATGCTGAGGAAAAAAGAAAAAGGAAAAAAAAAAAAAAAGGACAATTTTTTTTCATGGCAATTCTGTTTTGTTTATGGGGCATCCTGAATCGCTGTATGCTGTAAAATACATCATCTGAGTAATAAAACTTTCAAACTCAATTGTTTGTTGCCATCTTTGTTTCGGTGTCCTATCAGTCTAAAACAGAGGTTCCCAAACTTGGCAACTTGAAGACTTAATACAATACAATACAATAGCAGAGTTGGAAGGGACCTTGTAGGTCTTCTAGTCCAACCCCCTGCGTGGGCAGGAACCTTATACCATTTCAGACAAATGGCTATATAACGTCTTTTTAAAGACTTCCAGGGTTGGGGCATTCACAACTGCTGGAGGCAAGCTGTTCCAGAGGTTAATTGTTCTGACTGTCAGGAAATTTCTCCTCAGTTCTAAGTTGCTTCTCTCCTTGATTAGTTTCCACCCATTGCTTCTTGTTCTGCCCTCAGGTGCTTTGGAGAATAGTTTGACTCCCTCTTCTTTGTGGCACCCTCTGAGGTATCGGAACACTGCTATCATAGCTATGGTGACTGGAGAATTCTGGGAGTTGAAGTCCACAAGTCTTCAAGTTGCCAAGTTTGGGAACCTCTGGTCTAAAAGGAATACTTTATTCTATTTTGGCCTTAGAATGACATACAGAAGAAATACGATTGAGGCTCCCTCCAAATCAAAGAAGACATGTTGAAGTTCTTCTAAGCCAGGGGTGTCACTCAAGGCCCGTGGGCCGGATACGGCCCACGGGGTGCTCAGATCTGGCCCATGGAGCCAGTCTGGAAATAGCAAAGGACCAGTCCATGGTGCCTCTGTTAGCAAACATACCCCCCCTCCCCACAACCATTTTTGGCCTCTGGAGTGCTCCAGGAGGCCTTCCATGCCTATTGTCAATGATTTCCTTCCATGCCTATTGTCAAAGATCACTGGTCTATGGAACTCCCTGCCAGAAGAAGTGGTGACAGCTGTCAGCCTCGACACCTTTAAGAAAGGATTAGACAAGTTCATGGAGAACAAGGGTATCCATGGCTATCATTATGGACGCTTAAGGACACCCTCCGGGTTGGAGAGATAGGCAGGATATCTCTCAATGCCATTTGCAGGGAATCATAAGCAGGTGAAGACATCTGCTTGGGAATCCCCTGAAGCAAATGGGGAGCCACTGTGTGAGACAGAATGCTGGACTGGATTGGCTGTGGCCTGTTCCAGCAAGGCTGTTCTTATGACCGTTCCAAGTTACAGTGGCCCTGAAAAAAGTGACAGATCTTAACACCAGTTTTCACACTTAACAACCGTTGCAACATCCCTGCGGTCACATGATCAAAATCTGGGTGCTTGGCAACTGGCCTGTATTTTCGCGATGGTTGTCGCCTTCTGGGATGCAGGGATTGTCGTTTGCAACCTTCCTAGGGAGCCTCTGACCCTCAATTCAGTGGGAGAAGCCAGATTCGCTTAATGACCACACGATTCACCTAACAGCCGCAGCCATTCGCTTAACAAGCCTGGCCAAAAAAAATTATAATCATAAAATGGGTCACGACTCCCTTTAACAACTGCCTTGCTTAGCAAAAATTGAAATGTTGAGCTCTGTTTGTGTTCCGTTAAGTCGAGGACTAATTTGTGCAGATATTCTCTTCCACCGGATCTATTCGGTTTGCTCCACTAAGCCCAGATGAGGCACCATCAGTCAGAGGGGGTTGACCAGGATGGCAACCGAGGCAAGCTCCATCCTCACGATTCCCTCTCACTCGCTTCTGCCATATTCTACTTGTCCATTTGAGCAGCTAATTATGCTGGCTGTGGTTGTTTTTTTCTGGACTCAAAAGCTCAGCCAGTTGGGGAACTCCACCTCAGATGGCAAGATTATAGAAGAAGAAACAACACAAGAACCTATGATATTAAAGAAAGAAACTTTACTAGTAACACCATTGATAACAACCCTGACACTTAAAATTAAACTGATCAAGGAAGAAGAAGGAGGAGGGGCTCCAAAACGACAGGAAAGAACTTACAAATGATGGACTGCAAAGAGAAGTGCACACAAATTAGATTAAGGATATGTTCAATACAATACAATAGCAGAGTTGGAAGGGACCTTGGAGGTCATCTAGTCCAACTCCCTGCCTAGGCAGGAAACCCTATACCATTTCAGACAAATGGCTATCCAACATCTTCTTGAAGACTTGCAGTGTTGGGGCATTCACAACTTCTGGAGGCAAGCTGTTCCACTGGTTAATTGTTCTAACTGTCAGGAAATTTCTCCTCAGTTCTAAGTTGCTTCTCTCCTTGATTAGTTTCCACCCATTGCTTCTTGTTCTGCCCTCAGGTGCTTTGGACAATAGCTTGACTGTCTCTTCTTTGTGGCAACCCCTGAGATATGGGAACACTGCTATCATGTCTCCCCTGGTCCTTCTTTTTATTAAACTAGACATACCCAGTTCCTGCAACTGTTCTTCATATGTTTTAGTCTCCAGTCCCCTAATCCTCTTTGTTGCTCTTCTCTGCACTCTTTCTAGAATCTCCACATCTTTTCTACATCGTGGCGACCAAAACTGGATGCCATATTCCAAGTGTGGCCTTACCAAGGCATTATAAAGTGGTATTAACACTTCACGTGATCTTGATTCCATCCCTCTGTTTATGCAGCCTAGAACAGTGTTCAGAAGAATTATGCCACAAATGGCAGAGGATGTGATATTGTTTTATTACTGGAAGGATACAGGCTGATAGATAAAAGATTAACCTAAAACCAGTTGAGATTAGGGAAACTTAGTGATAATAGACAGATAAGTAATTGAAAGTGATAATAATTGTATATATATGCATTGTTATAAGTGGTAATTGGAAATGAATACTGAATAGTATTTATTAAAGGAGATGAGTAAATATTATTGATGTTTGGTTAAAATAGGCTGCAGGGAATAATGATTTTGGAGGATAGTAGAATTAACAAATATGACGCCAACATGTGGCTATGTTCTAAGTTTTATTGGTATGTTTTAAAATGAAGGACATATAATACAATGATAATTAATTAAGGAAGGCATGAAAAAGATAAATTTATAAATATATTTGACGTGATGTACTTGAAATAATATGAAATAATATGAAACTTGGATGAATATCGAAGAGATGTATGAAAATATTTTGTAATCAGCAGATACACTTTCTATAACATGTGAGATGAAGGATTTTTATGTTGTGTTTAAAAATAAAATAAATTAAAAAAAATGATTAAAAAAAAAAGCTCAGCCAGTTTGGATCTGAGTAGCACTTAGATGTAGATCACCAGGAGAGCTAAAAACTGAGACGTGGAAAGAAAAACAGCTTGGTAAATCCCTGTTGCCAAGGAAATAGGAGACGTCCTGAAGTCATCATCAGACCATTGACCTGTCTTCATGTAAAAGGTTAGATTGACCGTACTCTTTTCTGCAAGTAATTTACACATCAGGTCAAATTTTGGTTCATTAAAAAAAAAAAAAAGGGAAGAACAACTTCCTACCAAAGCTGCTTTCTACAATATTTCTTTACGGGTATTTCTCATCTTACAACCTTTTATTTAGCAACCATTCAAAGTTTCAACAGCACCGAAAAAAGTGACTTACAACCGGTCCTCACACTTCTATCTTGTCCTGTTGTGAGCCAGGACGCGTGGAAATTTCATTCATTTGTAACTCAATTGGTTTTTTTTATCCCACTAGAAAGCTTAATCCAAAACTGAATGGACTCTCCCATTTACAGTTTTGCACTGCACTCTATGTAGGGTTACCCCTAAAGAGTGTCTGGAAGCTTCAGCTGATAGATAGATGATAGATAGATAGATAGATAGATAGATAGATAGATAGATAGATAGATAGATAGATAGATAGATAGATAGATAGATTTATTATTTTATTAATCGTATTTATAAGCCGCACCCATCTCACCACAAAGGGACTCGGGGCGGCGCACAGGGAATATAAAATATAAATATACATATATACAAGAATATAAGCATTCTTAAAACTGAATTAAATTAAACCCACCCTGCGCTAAAACCCATATTAAAACCCCTGAATTAAAACTTTGGTCAACTAAAAGCAGTACAGTGTCGAATAAAATCATGCCAGGCCGGCTTGTTGGAAGAAGTGCATTTTTAACCACTGGCGGAACAGGCGGAGGTCCGAGATGACACGGAGTTCGGGAGGTAGAGCGTTCCAGAGGGTTGGGCCCATCACAGAGAAGGCTCTTCCCCTGGGTGTCGCCAACCGGCATTGCCAGTTGATAGATAGATAGATAGATAGATAGATAGATAGATAGATAGGTAGGTAGGTAGGTAGGTAGGTAGGTAGGTAGGTAGGTAGGTAGGTAGGTAGGTAGGTAGATAGATAGATAGATAGATAGATAGATAGATAGATAGATAGATAGATAGATAGATAGATAGATAGATAGATAGATAGATAGATAGATAGATAGATAGATAGAGAGGCAGGCAGGCAGGCAGGCAGGCAGGCAGGCAGGCAGGCAGGCAGGCAGGCAGAGATACAATGGATGGATGGATGGATGAAAGATGTGTGTGTGCGTGAGAGAGAGTGATAATAGATAGACATTATGATGAAGATGAAGATGAAGATAGATACTGTAGATGATTGATAGATGTGTGTGTATGAGAGAGATGATGGATGGATGGATGGATGGATGGATGGATGGATGGAAGGTGTGTGTGAGAGAGATAAAAGCTAGATAGGCAGATGAAGATAGATACTGTAGATGATTGATAGATGTGTGTGTGAGAGAGAGATAATGGATGGATGGATGGATGGATGGATGGATGGATGGATGGATGGATGGATGGATGGATGGAAGATGTGTGTGTGAGAGAGATAAAAGCTAGATAGGCAGATGAAGATAGATACTGTAGATGATTGATAGAAGTGTATGTCAGAGAAAGATAATAGATGGATAAATAGATAGAGATACAGAATGATGATGATGGATGAATGAATGAATGGATGGACAGATAGATGCATAGATGATAGGTGTGTGTGTGAGAGAGAGATGATAGATAGATAGATAGATAGATAGATAGATAGATAGATAGATAGATAGATAGATAGATAGATAGATAGATAGATGGATGATAGATAGATAGATAGATAGATAGATAGATAGATAGATAGATAGATAGATAGATAGATAGATAGATAGATAGATAGATAGATAGATGATGGATACTGTAGATGATTGATAGATGTGTGTGTGAGAGAGAGAGATAGATAGACAGACAGACAGACAGACAGATTCCCTCCATGTTCAAATGCTGAATAGAAGGACACTAGAGCTGAGTTTCCTTCCCTCTGGTGCCAGAAACAGATTCCTCTCAGGGACTTATCCTACCTTAGGCTTTCGGAGGGGAGGCTGAGCAGATTGCAGACTCATGGGCTCTGCCTCTCCCAACAACTTACTAGTTGCAAGCGTGGGTCCACTTGGGGCCATGATCTCAGCTCTCACATCTGTCAACTTTCCCAGGTTTTTTGATTCTACCTCGGCAGCAAGTCATGTGAGGAGCTCTCTTCAAAGACAAGGGAGGGCTTGTGATTTGACATGCCACGTTTTGCTTTTAGCTGAACCAGGACAAGAACCAGTGTTCTCCTTGCCAACACGTAGCTGCGTGGCCGAGAGCCTGTTATCCTGCCTCGGTGGCTGCTCCCTCCTTCGGCAGCCTAAGTCGAACTGAGCACAGAGACACACTGTAAGTAAGGTGACCAGACGTCCCGCTTCTGGTGGGACAGTCCAGGTTCACCTTCAGATGTCCCGGGCCCCGCCACCTCTTCAAAATGTCCCGCTTCTTGCGGGCAAGCGGCGGGTGCTCTGTATGCACTCAGAGGCACGTGCCTCTGAGCGCCGGCTCGGGTGGGGAGGGTGCCGGGGCCAAGGACGGGGGGGCCATGCGCGCTCCAGCGCGTCACGCGCCTGCGCAGAGGGCATCGGGGCGGGGGACGTGCTCCCACCCGCCCCCACGGCGCCCTCTTTAAAGGCAGCGGCGGCGGCCCGAGCCTGCGGCTCTCAGCGCCGCCGGGCCGGGCTGCCGCCGCTGCCTTTAAAGAGGGCCCTTAACTGGTCACCTTAACTGTAAGGCAATTTTCAAATTAAAACATGAGTGGCAGTAGCAAAATAATAGAGTTGGAAGGGACTGGAGTTCTTCTAGTCCACCCTCTGCTCAAGCAGGAGACTCTATATCCCTAATGGCAAACCTATAGCACGCGGGCCACAGGTGGCACACGGAGCCATATCCGTGAGCACACGAGCCATTGTCCTAGCTGGCTCCAGCGTGCATGCGCGTGGTGGCCAGCTGATTTTCGGCTGGCCCGCCCACACTGCCCTTCCCTTCCCAGGAGTTTCCATGCGATGCCAGGTAAGTAGAGGGCTGGCAAGGAGGCTCTGGCAGAGTGTTTTCGGCCTCTGGAGGGCCTCCAGGGGGTGGTGGGCTCCTAGAAAGCCTATGGAGCGTGGGGAAGGCAAAAATGGGCCTACTAGCCCCACCGGAAGTCAGGAAATGGGCCGTTTCTTGCCTCCAGAGGCTGCAGGGAGGCCTGCTAGGCCCAAAACAGGGCGTGGGGTGGCATGCACAAGGGAGCGATGCACACATGCGTGGGGCAACAGTTGCATGCGCATGTGCAGGGGGTGGAACACGGGGGATTGAATGATGGGTGTGCTTTTACACATGTGCTTTTAGCCTCTGAGGAAAAAAAAAGTTTCGCCTTCCCTGCCTGTTGTGTCCGCGGCTTGGCGGACGTGCCCACACGCAGGGCGCTCCTGATTGGCTGAAATGTCAGCAGTCTATGCGGGAGAACACGGCTCGCTGATTGGTTGCCGTTTGACAGAAGTTATTTTCTCTCTCGTTGCCATTCTGCCCTTCGTAGTTGAGTTACGGGTTCTTAATCCAGCAAAGCTGGCTGAGGAATTCTGGGAGTTGAAGTCCACAAATCTTAAAGTTGCCAAGGTTGGAGACCCCAGTGTAGGAAGCCCTATACCATTTCAGACAAATGGCTATCCAACATCTTCTTGAAGACTTGCAGTGTTGGGGCATTCACAACTTCTGGAGGCAACTTCTGTTCCACTGATTAATTGTTCTCACTGTCAGGAAATTTCTCCTCAGTTCTAAGTTGCTTCTCTCCTTCTCTGGGCCTTCTCTGTGGCGGGCCCTGCCCTGTGGAACAACCTACCCCCTGAACTCCGTACCATTACTGACCTCCGCCTCTTCCGCCAGTGTTTGAAAACACATTTGTTTCATCAAGCCGGCCTTGCATAGCCTCCGCTGTTGACTAGTTTAGTCAACAGCTAAACTGTTGGGGGGGGGGGGGTTAATTGGTTTTAGCACAGGGTTTCATATTTAATAGGCTTTTAAAATTTCATATTTTTGTATTGTTTTTGTATATTGTTTTAATTTTCCTGTGCGCCGCCCTGGGTCCTTTTGGAGAAGGGCGGGATATAAATTGAAATAAAAACAAAAAAACAAAAAAAAACTTAGAACTGAGGAGAAATTTCCTGACAGTTAGAACAATTAACCAGTGGAACAGAAGTTGCCTCCAGAAGTTGTGAATGCCCCAACACTGCAAGTCTTCAAGAAGATGTTGGATAGCCATTTGTCTGAAATGGTATAGGGCTTCCTGCCTAGGCAGGGAGTTGGACTAGATGACCTCCAAGGTCCCTTCCAACTCTGCTATTGTATTGTCTGTCTGAACTGATCCACTGGAGAACAGCAAAGTGGGCAAACTTATCTGCCCGAGCAAGAGACTAGAACAAACTGATAGCCTGGGTGCAAGACATCACAAGAGGCCCTTCACACATAAGACCAGTGATTAAGAGTGGGCAGACTCCAAATTGCTAATGAGAGAGGGACAGGGGGATAGGGACTCATGGAGTCCTTTCAGAGGTGCTTCATCGCTGGAGGTTTTAAACAGGGGTGGGATTCAAATAATTTAACAACCGGTTCTCTGCCCTAATGACTAGCTGGGTGGGCGTGGCCATGGTGGGTGTGGCCAGACAATGTGACAGACAGCACTCAGCCTCCGGCCCCCCCAGGAGCAAAAACAGGCCGCCGGGTGGAGGGGGTGCTGTCCCTCCCCCCATGCCTTGTTTTGGGCCTAGTAGGCCTCCCTGCAGCCTCTTGGGAGCAAAAGCAGGCTTCAGAGGTGACACACCACACCACATCCCTTTTTGGGCCTAGTAGGCCTCCCTGCACTTATCTGGGCATCAAAACGGGCGTGTGGGGGCTCTTGGAAGGGGCAGGGCAGGAAGGGGCGAGGCCAGCCAGCAATTTAATAACTGGTTCGCTTGAACCAGACCGAAGTGGCTGAATCCCACCACTGGTTTTAAAGATGAGGCTGGACAGTCACTTATCTGAAATAGTATAGGGTCTCCTGCTTGAGAAGGGAGCTGGACTAGAAGACCTCAAAGGTCCCTTCCAGCTGTATTCTGATTCTGAGATAGCACTACAACTGAAGATAAAGGGAACAGAGAAGAAGATACATAGCTTTCTGTACTTATTAAGTGAACACAGCTGTTTCCCCATATCGGTCCAACAAGTCCCTATCAATTATCTTTACTTATTCATTTTCAACTTTGCATCCTATCTCTCTGTGCATGCGCTAGGAAGATGCGCCAACGCTTGTCGCCTTTCAACCTTTCACCCTGGTCTAGACACAGCCGAAGAGCCCCTGCCTCTCTTTAATGGGCCAACGGAGCCTCCTGTGGTCGTTCCGGCTGGGCACAGGAGCCAGCCAGATTTCCAGGAACAGATGGTGGGATTTTTCTGACGGCACCAAGACCACAACCTGGCAGCTCCTTCCAAACTGCCCCAGTTAAATTATTAAAGATGCAATTTCCCTGCAAGTTTCCAGTAAAATCTATCTTTGCATTGTAATCCTGCACATTACTGTCACAGCAGAACGCACTGCAAAACTCTGTCTTTCTTCTGGAGAAGGTTTGCTAGCATTGTATGGGATTACCAAAGATCATTTCTATCCCTGGACAGAGAAGCCAGAGGAGTGGATTCAACCCGTCTGCTCTTGTTTATCAAGGACCTGTGGGAATGGATCTCAATTTTTATCTAGAGTCCTTTCCCCCCCAAAAAATGACACATGGCAGAAACATACTGTGAATATGCTCAAACCAGTGATGGGTTACGGCCGGTATGCCCTGGGACAAACTGATATGCGAATGACAAAAAATTAAAATAATTTTAAAAATTATTATAAATTATTAAATCGACTTGTGGAATTGTCCCATAACGAATTGCCCTGCAGGGAGATGGCTGAGACAAATTCGCCGCAGTGAATTCACCGTGGCCACTTAGCTGCGGCCAGTTGCTAACTGTGCCAAGTCGTCGTAGTGAGCGTGAAACTCACTTTGAACGGTCACTAAATGAACTGCTGTAAGGCGATTACCTGTATTAAATCCTTCCAATCAGCAAGACACCCCACCCCTAAAAATAAAAAAAACCTTGGCAGTCAGGACAAATGCTGACCATGATGGACTGTAACATGGCTTGAATTCAAGATTTATGTCTAATTCCAGGTGACTCCAGGGATTTCGGAATCCCCCCTGGGGGATGAATGGATGCTCCGGGTAGCAAATTTACAGGAGGGGAGAAGGTCAACCAAAGCATAATTCATGAAGAACACGCTTCTGGTTGGGTTGGAGCTGCCAGGACGAATTCTCCCACCCTCCCTCGGGAGAGTTTCGGCGTGCCAACGCAATGGCCTTTTGTTCCAACACTGAGCCAGCTTCAGGAAAAGCATGAAAGACGGTCATTGTTGTACATTCCCAAAGTGTGACCTGGTTTTACTCTTGACTTCAGGACAACCCATGTCCACACGTGACCTTTGGATTCAAGGCGTCCAGTTTTGGCACTCCTGGCCTTCAAAACAATAGGAAAAGAAGAAGCGCAAGAGAAACTGTGGGTTTCTCCCCCAGGAGAAGGGACTCAAGCCGTTTCCCGGCCCTTTTATACAATACAATAGCAGAGTTGGAAGGGACCTTGGAGGTCATCTAGTCCAACCCCCTGCCTAGGCAGGAAGCCCTATACCATTTCAGACAAATGGCTATCCAACATCTTCTTAAAGACTTGCAGTGTTGGGGCATTCACAACTTCTGGAGGCAAGCTGTTCCACTGGTTAATTGTTCTCACTGAGGGAGAACTGACGACATTTCTCCTCAGTTCTAAGTTGCTTCTCTCCTTGATTAGTTTCCACCCATTGCTTCTTGTTCTGCCCTCAGGTGTCTTGGAGAATAGCTTGACTCCCTCTTCTTTGTGGCAACCCCTGAGATATTGGAACACTTCTACCATGTCTCCCCTGGTCCTTCTTTTTATTAAACTAGACAGACCCATTTCCTGCAACCGTTCTTCATATGGTTTAGCCGTATTCCAAGTGTGGCCTTACCAAGGCCTTATAAAGTGGTATTAACCCTTCACGTGATCTTGACTCTCTCCCTCTGTTTATGCAGCCTAGAACTGTGTTGGCTTTTTTGGCAGCTGCTGCTCACGGCTGGCTCATATTTAAATGGTTGTCCACTAGGACTCCAAGATCCCTTTCACAGGCCTTTGCCAGCATGTGGGTGCGTTTCACTCCCACATCAGTCAGTTGGAGGTAAAAACAGAGGCTAAAAGTAACAGGGGCTAAAGGAGGTAGAAACAAAATTCGCAACTGGCGGACCAACCGCATTCAACGTGTAGTCCTCAATGGAACTATGCTATTGTATGCAGTGGAGTCCCTCAAGGCTCTGTTTTAGGCCCAGGACTCTTCAACATCTTCATCAATGATCTGGATGAGGGAATAAATGGGGAACTCATCAAATTTGCAGACAACACCAAGCTGGCAGGAACAGCCAACACTCAATACAATAACACAATACAATACAAAAGCAGAGTTGGAAGGGACCTTGGAGGTCTTCTAGTCCAACCCCCTGCCTAGTCAGGAAGCCCTATACCAGTGATGGCTAACTTTTTTTGGCTCGTGTGCCAAAAGCGAAGGGAGCGCGGGGGGGGGGGGGGGGGTTCGTGTGTGGGCGTGCCACAACCATAATGCTATGTGTGTGACCCCCTGCTTTTGGTGCACTTCTTTCGCCCTCCCCAGGCGCCAGAGGCTTTCTAGGAGCCTGGGGAGGGTGAAAACAGCCCTCCCCCCCCACCTCCAGAGGCTTCAAGAGCTTCCCTGAAGCCTCCAGAGGGCGAAAAACGGCCTCAAAAGAAGGCCTAAATCAGCTGGCCAGTGTACACAAGTGCGCTGGAGCTGACAGGGCAATGCCTCGTGTGCCCTAAGAATTGTTTCCATGTGCCACCTGTGGCACCCGTGCCATAGGTTCGCCATCACGGCCCTATACCGTTTCAGCCAAATGGCTATCCAACATCTTCTTAAAGACTTCCAGTGTTGGAGCATTCACAACTTCTGGAGGCAAGCTGTTCCACTGATTAATTGTTCTAACTGTCAGGAAATTTCTCCTTAGTTCTAAGTTGCTTCTCTCATTGATTAGTTTCCACCCATTGCTTCTTGTTCTGCCCTCAGGTGCTCTGGAGAATAGTTTGACTCCCTCCCTGGAAGCTTTTAAGATGATGTTTTGAAGTGGATTTGTCTGAAGTGGTGTAGGGTTTCCTGCCTCAGTAGAGGGTTGGGCTAGAAGACCTCCAAGGTCCCTTCCAACTCTGTTATTTTATTCTATTCTAAAACAAACGGCCGGGGGGTGGGGGGTGGGATAGAATTTCCTGCAAACAAACAAACAAAAATCCAGACACACCTGTCCACCTGGGTGATTTGCTCCACCTCCATCTCTGCCATTGTCTCATCTCCTGCAGCCCTTACAAAGAGACAGAAAGGTTTTAATCCTTGCAGAATGCAGACTGGGATCAGCTTTTTGCAGGATCTGGATTTAAAGCTGCAAAATCCAGACAATTTAATGAGGTTAAGCTCATAAATGCTGCCAACCTTAGACAATTGGCAATTGAAGGAGTGCTGTTTATTTGTTCATTGTTGTTATTATTGTTTATTATTTTGGAGTGGCTTATCGGCCTGTTCAGTCACAAGGTAGGTGGCTTTTGTATTATTATTATTTATTATTTAAGATTATTAGTGTATGAGATGCAAAAGCCACTCTGTAATTCAGATAGTCCTCGATTTACAATCCCCAACTGAGAGCAACATTTTTGTTGCTAAGCAAGACAGTTGTTCGGTGAGTTTTGCCCCATTTTACAACTTTTCTTGACACAGTTGTTAAGTGAGTCACTGCAGTTGTTAAGTTAGTATCACTTCTGACAAGCAAAGTCAATTCACTTAACAACCGTGTTTCTAACTTAGCAACTTCCGTGATTCACTTAAGAACTGTGACAAGAAACGTTGTAATATGGGGCAAAATTCCCTATATGTCTCACTTAACAACTGTAATTTTGGGCTCAATCGTGTGTCATTAGTCGAGGATACCTGCAGTTTACTTTCCCAGCTCAGAGTGTAACAAGGACTCCTCATTTCAACCCTGAGTTACTGTATAAACAGCTTTCTCGATATTTTACCTCGATAATAATAAACCATTGTCTGGTCATATTTTACAGGTATGGGTAAATTTGTTCCTGTAGAGCAGGGGTCCCCAACCTTTGCAACTTTAAGTCTGAAGGACTTCAGAAAGCGTTCATGACCAGAAGTTCCACTCTATTTAGAAGAAAATTCAGAATGGACAGCTTTAACATGAATGTCAGGAAACGGATCTGTGAACCTGTTAGCTTCTGCTGAATCAGGGGTCTCCAACCTTTGTAACTTTAAGTCTGAAGGACTTCAGCTCCCAGACTTCTCCAGCCAGCTTTGCTGGCTGGAGAAGTCTGGGAGCTGAAGTCCTTCAGACTTAAAGTTGCAAAGGTTGGGGACCCCTGCTGTAGAGTACAGGTGGTCCTTGATGTATGACCGTAATGGAGCCCGCCCATCATAGTCATAAGTTGTGAAGGTTGAGGAAGACATCTTCTCCAGGGGTCTAGAAGAAAAACAGAATTATTTATATAGTTTTAAAGAACTGGCAAATGTCTACTTTAGAGGGATGACTTCACCTTGAGGGATTATATGAAATGCTCCTTCATTAAAAAAAGCGACAAATCTGTATTTACTGAGGTTATGCGCATTCAAGCTTATGAACCCTCATAATGGGCCCTGCCCAAAGGGGAGACATGAACAATTCCTGTTTCTAATGAAGAACTTTTGTCTCCAGAAGTTGTGAATGCCCCAACACTGCAAGTCTTTAAGAAGATGTTGGATAGCCATTTATCTGAAGTGGTATAGGGTTTCCTGCCTAGGCAAGGGGTTGGACTAGATGACCTCCAAGGTACCTTCCAACTCTGCTATTGTGTTGTATTATTAGAATCATAGAATTCAAAGGGCTCCAGGAGGTCATCAAGTCACTCCTCCTGACAGGAATATCTCCAGATTTCCCTTCAGCAGACCAATCGCTTTTTGGGAGAATTTGTTTCAGTGCGGTTCTTATTGTTAAGAAATCTTTTCTTATACAGGTAGTCCTCAACGTATGACCACAACTGAGCCCAAAGGTTCTGTTGCTAAGTGAGGCCGTTATGAAGTGAATTCCCACCCCCCTTTTTACAACCTTCCTTGCCACAGTTGTTAAGGGAATCACCGCAGTTGTTCATAATAATAATAATAATTTAATTTATATCCCGCTCTCTCTCCCCGAGGGGACTCGAGGCGGGGCACAGGCAATTAAAAATACAAATAAACACAGACAAGTACAAAATACAGAATTAAAAATAAATTAAATAAATCCTGCGCTAAAACCTATAAACTAAAAATTACCCCTAAAAAACCCTAACCTAAAAAGAGACTACCCAAGGCCGGCCAGACGAAAAAAGTGAGTCTTTAATTTTAAGCGGAAGGAGCGGAGGTCCGTAGTTGTCCTGATATCGGGGGGAAGGTCATTCCAGAGGGCTGGGCCCGCCACAGAGAAGGCCCTTCCCCTGGGCGTCGCCCGCTGACAAAGTCTAGTGGACGGCACCCGGAGAAGTCCCTCTCTGTGGGAGCGAATCGGCCGTGAGGATGTATGGGGCAGGATCCGATCCCGCAGGTAGTTAGCAATACCGTTGTAAAGTGAATCTGTTTCCCCCCCCCCCGGACTTTGCCTATCAGAAGGTCGCAAAAGAGGATCATGTGACCCCAGGACACTGCGACCGTCATAAATACGAGTCCATTGCCCAGCGTCTGAATTTTGTTCACGTGACTCTGGAGATGCTGCAGCCGTGGTAAGTATGAAAAATGGTCGTAAGGCGCTTCTTTCAGGGCTGTTGTAACTTTGAATGGTCACTGAATGAACCGTTGCAAGTTAAGAACTACCTGTATTCAGCTGGAATCTACGTTTTTATACAGTAGAGGTTCCCAAACTTGGCAACTTTACGACTTGTGGACTTCAACTCCCAGAATTCTCCAGCCAGCTATGCTGGGAGTTGAAGTCCACAAGGCTTAAAGTTGCCAAGTTTGGGAACCTCTACTGTATAAAAACGTAGATTCCAGCTGAATCTGTTTGAGTAGAACAATATAAATGCGCGCACCCATAATGCAATGTGCGTGCGATCCTCGCGTGCATCCCACACCCCGTCCCCCATTTTGGCTTCCAGGTTGGTGCAGGAGGCTTTCCAGGCTCCAAAGCAGTGCTGGGTTTGAAAATATTTTAGAACCTCTTCTGTAGGTGTGGCCTGCTTTGTGGGAGTGGCTTGCCAGCCATGTGACTGAGTGGGAGCGGCTTGCCAGCCATGTGACTGAGTGGGAGTGGCTTTGCCGGCCATGTGACTGGGTGGGAGTGGCTTTGCCGGCCATGTGACTGGATGGGAGTGGCTTGGCGGCCATGTGACTGAATGGGACTGGCTTGCCAGCCATGTGATTGGGTGGGCGTGGCCAACTTGTAAAATGTGGTGAAACTCACTTAACAACGCTCTTGCTTAGCAACCCAAATGTTGGCTCAGAAACTCTGGCATTTGAAGCATGCAAGTCTTAAAGCTGTCAAGTTACAAGACCCTTGCACCCCTCACACTTTAGGAAAAAAAAAACCCAGGGGTGTTCAAACTTGAGAGCTTTAAGACTTGTGGACTTCAACTCCCAGAATTCCTCCTCTCACTCTTCCTCTTGATGATTGACGGGGGGAGGGAGCTGGAACCGGTTCTAAACGGCCCTGTAGATTTGTGGAACCTCTTCTATAGAAGGGGCCAGAACTGGCAGGAACCCACCCCTACTCCAAAGCCTCCTGTACCAACCTAGAAGCCAAAAATTGGTGAGGGGCACATGTGTGTGTGTGTGTGTGTGTGTCATGCGTGCAATGCATTATGGGGGGTCCTGTTTTGGGCCTGGAAGGTTTCCTGCACCAGCCTGGAGACCAAAATGGGCTGCGGAGTCGCTGCGTAGGGCCCCAAAATGCAATGTGAGCAAACACGCACCATGCATGCGCCCCTCCCTCTGTGCATGCGCATGTGCGTCCCCCCATGCATGCGCAGTAGAGACCCGAAGACCAACCGGCCGATGGAAGCACACTCACATGCACGGTGATGTTGGGCTGGGGTGACCGCTGGCCTGCCCACAGAGAGGGCTCTGGGTGCCACTTGTGGCACACGAGCCATAGGTTTGCAACCATTTATTTATTTATTTTTTATTTATTTTTCACATTTGTAACCCACACCCATCTCACCACAAAGGGACTCGGGGTGACACCATGGCAGTAGAACCTCTGGTCACGGCCATAATTTGTTCTATAACTTTGGCCGCAAACTGATTTGGTCGTCATCCGAACCAAATTTTGGAAATTTGGCACTTGGCCACAGGGGGAAAAAATTGTGAATTTTTTGGTCAGAACCTGATCTGGTCGTGGTCAGAAAGCGTTCATGACCAGAGGTTCCACTCTATTTAGAAGAAAATTAAAAAAGGACAGCTTTAACATGAATGTCAGGAAACGGATCTGTGAACCTGTTAACTTCTGCTGAATCAGGGGTCTCCAACCTTTGCAACTTTAAGTCTGAAGGACTTCAGCTCCCAGACTTCTCCAGCCAGCTTTGCTGGAGCTGAAGTCCTTCAGACTTAAAGTTGCAAAGGTTGGTGACCCCTGTGTTGAATAAATCACAGCTCCTGGTGGTTTGGACGAGCCAACTTTTCAAAAACAGTCTGCCTTCAAACTTCAAAAAACCCGAAGATTTGAAGAAGAAGAAAAGGTAGTTCCCACTTTTAAAATTTTCCCATGCCTACAATTAAAGAACTCCCTTTTTAAAAAAAAAACAACAACCACCCTAATCCGGAATATCTAAACCAAGCTAAGATTTCCAAGATTACTCCAGAAGGAATAAATAAACTTGTTTAACGATCGGAGGAATAACTTCTCTTCCACGGATCTTGTGGATTGCAAACTCCTGCGATCCCTGTCAGACTACATTGTCTGGGATTGATGGGATGTGTAGTCCCCAATTTACAGCAAACACCAGATCGTGGTTGATTTTGCCAGATCTCCTCAAAGTACGGCTCTGGGCATCCTTTTCCCTTAAAAATAAATAAATAAAAGGATTAGGTGAACCGCCTGATGCAGGCGCCCGGCGTAATTCCCATGTGGGAATCAAAGCATGAAAGGGCTGGGCTGAAGCTTTCCCTCAACCAAATTCCCTCTCTCAGCTGGTTCTTGTTTGTTTTGGTTTTTTATTCTCATTTTCTTCCTCGCCAGTTAATACAATCGGAATAAGCCAGGTGGTGGCGAAGCCTTCAGCAGGCAGGAGAGACACTTAACCCTTTCCTCAGCCGCTGGAGAAGTATGAATTGGGAGCAGTAGACGCATTATTCAGTTGCGGCTTTGTTTTCCCTCCATCCTGAATGCAGCAGGCAAGCCCAAACTCGGCTTCCTCCCCAGAGATATGAGTAGAGACGACGTTGTGGAAGCAGTGGTGAAATTCAAATATTTTTTATTACCGGTTCTGGGGGCGTGGCAGGGAAAGGATACTGCAAAATCCCCATTCTGTCCCACTCCAGGGAAAGATACTGTAAAATCCACATTCTCAACCCATTCCAGGGGAAGGATACTGCAAAATCCCCATTCCCTCCCCACTCCAGGGGAAGGATACTGTAAAATCCCCATTCCCTCCCACTCCACGGGAAGGATACTGTAAAATCCCCATTCCCTCCCCACTCCAGGGGAAGAATACTGCAAAATCCCCATTCTCTCCCCACTCTAGGGGAAGGATACTGCAAAATCCCCATTCCGTCCCACTCCAGGGGAAGAATACTGCAAAATCCCCATTCCCTCCCCACTCTAGGGGAAGGATACTGCAAAATCCCCATTCCGTCCCACTCCAGGGGAAGAATACTGAAAAATCCCCATTCTCTCCCCACTCTAGGGGAAGGATACTGCAAAATCTCCATTCCCTCCCCACTCCAGGGGAAGAATACTGCAAAATCCCCATTCCCTCCCCACTCCAGGGGAAGGATACTGCAAAATCCCCATTCCATCCCACTCCAGGGAAAGATACTGTAAAAGCCACATTCCCAACCCACTCCAGGGGAAGAATACTGCAAAATCCCCATTCCCTCCCCACTCCAGAAGTTGTGAATGCCCCAACACTGGAAGTCTTTAAAAAGATGTTAGATAGCTATTTGTCTGAAATGGTATAAGGTTCCTGCCCACGCAGGGGGTTGGACTAGAAGACCTACAAGGTCCCTTCCAACTCTTGCTATTGTATTGTATTGTATTGTACTCCTGGGGGAAGGAAACTGCAAAATCTCCATTCCCAACCCACTCCAGGGGAAGGATACTGCAAAATCCTCATTCCCTCCCCACTCCTGGAGAAGGATACTGCAAAATCCCCATTCCTTCCCTACTCCAGGGGAATGATGCTGCAAAATCCCCATTCCCAACCCACTCCAGGGGAAGGATACTGCAAAATGTCCATTCCATCCCTACTCCAGGGGAAGGATACTGCAAAATCTCTATTCCCACCCTCACCCATGGGCCAGCCAGAGCTGGTATTTGCCGGTTCTCCGAATTACTCAAAGTTTCTGCTACTTGTTCTCCAGAACCTGTCAGAACCTCCTGAATTTCACCCCTGTGTGGGACCCTCCCTCAGAGATTGAGCACACGTGTACGAACAGAAGGCTGCAAATTGGGGGCAGGTCCCTGTCAAATAAACAAGACAAGAGAAAGGAAGATTGGCAGTCTGTACGAGAAGGCCTCGCCTTGCCTCAATCCATGCTGAGGATCAAAGAGCCTACTTAGCCATTTGATGAGAGAGAGAGAGAGAGAGAGAGAGAGAGAGAAAAGAAGGAAGCCCAGCCGTAATGAAAATAAGAGCAGTAATTATGAAGATGTTCCTTTCAGAGAATATTAGTGGTTGTTTTCATCTTAGGTGGGAATGGCCGCTTTAATGTACTGGAATGAGCCCGAAAGTTTGCTTGCCAAGAAGTAGAAAACTGAAGCCTCAGCCAAGGCAAAGCATTTCTTCACCTCCTTCTTAGTTTAATGGCTGCACTTTCCTTGGTTCTCTCTGTGACTGTCCCTTTTGTAGCGGTTCATCCGGCTGATACCTGCAAAGGCATGGCACCAGGGGTGAAATTCAGCAGGTTCTGACAGGTTGTGGAGAACCGGTAGCAGAAATTTTGAGTAGTTAGGAGAACAGGCCAATACTACCTCTGACTGGCCCCAGAATGGGCAGGGAATGGAGATTTTGCAGTATCCTTCCCTTAAGTGGGGAGGGAGTGATGATATTGCAATATCCTTCCCCTGGAGTGCAGTGGGAATGGAGATTCTGCAGTATCCTTCCCCTGGAGTAGTGTGAGAATGGGGATTTTACAGTATCCTTCCCCTGGAGTGGAGAGGGAATGGGGATTTTACAGTATCCTTCCCCTGGAGTGGAGAGGGAATGGGGATTTTGCAGTATCCTTCCCCTGGAGTAGGGTGAGAATGGGGATTTTGCAGTATCCTTCCCCTGGAGTAGGGTGAGAATGGGGATTTTGCAGTATCCTTCCCCTGGAGTAGGGTGAGAATGGGGATTTTGCAGTATCCTTCCCCTGGAGTAGGGTGAGAATGGGGATTTTGCAGTATCCTTCCCCTGCCACGCCCACCAAGCCACGCCCACAGGACCGGTAGTAAAAAAAAATGAACTTCGTCACTGCATGACACCTTCAGCCCTGGTGAGGATTTCTGCATGTTGCAGGTGGCAAAGATGCAGTATTCGTTCTTATAAATAAGCAAATAATAAGTAAATAATAAATAAGACAGTTTGGTGTGTTGGCTAAGGTGCTTGCCTAGAAACCAGTGGACAGGGAATTCTAGTCCTGCATTAGGCATGAAAGCAAGCTGGGTGACTTTGCGCCAATCAGAGGAAACCGAGAGTTCTAATCCTGTCTTATGTAAGAAAGCCGGCTGGGTGATGGGCCAATCACCAACAGACTGAGAGTTCTAGTCCCACCTCAGGCACGAACATCAGCTGGGTGACTGAACCAATCACCAGGACACTGAGTTTTAGTCCCACCTCAGGCACGAAAGCCAGTGGGTGACTGGGCCAATCACTAGGAGACAGAGATTTCAAGTCCCGCCTTAGGCACAAAAGCCAGCTGGGTAGCTGGGCCAATCACCAGCGAACTGAGAGTTCTAGTCCCACCTTAAGCATGAAAGCTAGTGGGTGACTGGGCCAATCACCAGGAGAATTTGACTTCTAGTCCCACCTCAAGCATGAAAGTCAGTTGAGTGACTTTGGGCCAGTCCTTCCCTCTCAGCCCAACCTACCTCACAGGGTTGTTGTTTGTGGGGAGGAAGGCGCATTATGTATGTTTGTTGCCTTGAGTTACTGATAAATTAATAGGAGCAGCAGGGTAAAAAAATAATAATAAAGGGTCACTTAAGAGTCACAGGAATAAGAAAACACTTTTGCCGTGTAGCTCAGCTATTGGTTCATTCATTCCCACCAATTGCGGTCACATTGGGTGGGAATCCTGCCTATTATAATGCACATAATTATCTCTGGTGAATTGCGTGTGCATTATAGAAATCGTGGGTGGCAAATAAAGCCCGTGAAAACGAGCACACCAGATTGCTGGAAAAGGAGGGAGGAAGGAGGAAGGGAAGGGAAGGAAGATCGCAGGCCCGACTTTCTTCCCAAGGCACGCTTTAAAATGTTTTCCAAACGGAAAGCCGGTGCCGAGTGTGCGAAGGGGGAAAAAAAAAGGTTAAAAGAACAGCGCCTAACAAGGAACCTCGGTTTACCTCTGGTACCCTGTGGTGCCACGGTGGAATAATCAAGAGTATAATACTGAAAGCTTTCAAGAAGGCAAGAGGATGGAGGTAAAATTGTGCAAACAGCAGGGTTGCTTGTGGTGAAGGCGGTGGGGAAATTATGCAGCCGGTAGCAAGATCGAATTGGAAGCTTTGAAAAACAATCAAACCGAAGTGGATTCTCCTACTGAGGCTTTGACAAAGGCTCTGAAAGCCAGACATTGGCAGGATTTCTGGAGCACCCGAAAGGTCTCCACAAGTGCTGGCTTTTATATATATATATTTCATTTCTAGCTTGCATGCACAGTGATGCTTGCTAGAGATGAGAGAAACTGAGGACCGAAACAGTCTGGAAGAGCCACGATGGCAAAAGGGAGGCCTCGCCAAGTGGACAGTAGTAGATGCTGTTCACAAGATGGGGGGGAAGGAAGGAGATTTGACCTGGTCAGTGGCTGACCAGATTAAGTAGGCTGTGGAAATAGACCCATTTAGGATAAATAGAACTAAAATAGAGGATGGGGCCAGGGTCTCTAATACAATACAATACAATACAATACAATACAATACAATACAATACAATACAATACAATACAATACAATACAATACAATACAATAGCAGAGTTGGAAGGGACCTTGGAGGTCTTCTAGTCCAACTCCCTGCTTAGGCAGGAAACCCTACACTACTTCAGACAAATGGTTATCCAACATCTTCTTAAAAACTTCCAGTGTTGGGACATTTGCAACTTCAGGAAACAAGTTGTTCCACTGATTAATTGTTCTAACTGTCAGGAAATTTCTCCTCAGTTCTAAGTTGCTTCTCTCCTTGATTAGTTTCCACCCATTGCTTCTTGTTCTGCCCTCAGGTGCTTTGGAGAATAGCTTGACTCCCTCTTCTTTGTGGCAGCCTCTGAGATATTGGAAGACTGCTATCATGTCCCCCCCTGGTTCTTCTTTTCATTAAACTAGACATACCCAGTTCCTGCAATGGTTCTTCATATGTCTTAGCCTCCAGTCCCTTATTCCTCTTTGTTGCTCTTCTCTGCACTCTTTCTAGAGTCTCCACATCTTTTCTACATCATGGTGACCAAAACTGAATACAGTATTCCAAGTGTGGCCTAGAACCTTTAATGTTGCTTCAAGCTGGGTTTTTTTGGTTTTCTGTGTTATTTAGCCTTTCGAGAATCTGGCGAAACCTGTTGAGCCTCCTCAGAATAATGTGGTGCGAGGCATAAAGTAAAGTGCACAAAAATAGATTGTATGGCAAAGAAAACCAGCTATGCTCAAGGACAGTAATCACAAATGTATTTACTTATTTATTTATTTACGTTCCATCTTTATTATTTTTATAAGTAACTCAAGGCAGCAAACATATCTAATATTCCTATTTTTCCCACAACAACCTTGTGAGATGAGTTGGGCTGAGAGAGCGCGACTGGACCAAAATCACCCGGCTTTCATGCCTAAGGCAGGACTAGAACTCACCGTCTCCTGATAATTGGCCCAAAGTCACCCAGCCAGGTATGAAAATACCTAAGGCAAGACTAGACCTCGCAGTCTCCTGGTCTCGTCTCATCTTGTGTCATGTCATCCAGCCAGCTTTTACGCCTCAGGCAAGACTAGAACTCACAGTCTCCTAGTTTCTAGCCATGTGCCTTAACCACCAGACCAAACTGGTTTGCCTTGCGTGTATGAAAGGACTTTTGAAATGCAAAAATGTGTCGATCATGAGACACGACTCGCTTTCCAAGAACAAGATACATTACACAATCAAATGTCTTCACTTCAGAGAGTGAGATTAAGCTCAAGAGATACTTTGGAAGCTAGAACCCATCGATGATGGTTTTTGCTGCCTACATTTATTGCTGAATTTCACAAAATGAAATTTTTACACTTCCATGGTCCCAAAGGCGCTTTTTTCAAGTGGCTACCGGACTTTGTTTTTCTTGAAGACGTTTTGCTTCTCATCTAAGAAGCTGCTTCAGTTCTGAAGGGTGGATTGATTCCTCTGCCGTTCAGTCAGAACTGAAGCAGCTTCTTGGGCGAGAAGCAAAACGTCCTCAGGGAAAAAACAAAGGAAGTCCAGTTGCCTGTTGAAAAAAAAAGCACCTTTGGGACAACCATGACCTGGATGACTGAGAATCTCCATAGATAATTAGAGTAGCATTAAAAAGAGGTAGGGCTGCGTTCTCGTGGCCGCCATTTTGACTTTTTTGAACCATCGTCTGCCTGCAAACATCCCTGCATCTTGGAACAACAAGCTCAATGGCAAAGCGAGTTGGACACTGTCTAACAAAATGAAATTCAATGGTGAAAAGAGTAAGGTTCTACATTTAGGCAAGAAAAACCAAATGCACAGGTACAGTATAGGTGGTACCTTGCTCATTAGTACTAACTGTGAGAGGAACCTTGGAGTCCTAGTAGACAACCATTTAAATAGGAGCCAGCCGTGTACAGCAGCTGTCAAAAAAGCCAACACGGTTCTAGGCTGCATAAACAAACGGATAGAATCAAGATCACGTGAAGTGTTAATACCACTTTATAAGGCCTTGGTAAGGCCACACTTGGAATACGGCATTCAGTTTTGGTCACCACGATGTAGAAAAGATGTTGAGACTTTGGAAAGAGTGCAGAGAAGAGCAACAAAGATAATTAGGGGACTGGAGACTAAAACATATGAACAACGGTTGCAGGAACTGGGTATGTCTAGTTTGATGAAAAGAAGGACTAGGGGAGACATGATAGACGTGTTCCAATATCTCAGGGGTTGCCACAAAGAAGAGGGAGTCAAACTATTCTCCAAAGCACCTGAGGGCAGGACAAGAAGCAATGGGTGGAAACTAATCAAGGAGAGAAGCAACTTAGAACTGAGGAGAAATTTCCTGACAGTTAGAACAATTAATCAATGAAACAGCTTCCCTCCAGAAGTTGTGAATGCCCCAACCCTGGAAGTCTTTAAGAAGATGTTGGATAGCCATTTGTCTGAAACGGCGTATGGCTCCTGCCTAGGCAGGGGGTTGGACTAGAAGACCTCCAAGGTCCCTTCCAACTCTGCTATTGTATGGTATTGTATTATTGAATAGTGAAGTGGAGCATAAGACTCAAATCTGTGGCGTTCTCTTCCCTCGGAGGTCTCCCTAGCGCTCAAATCAAGCAACCGATTTTAATATTTTTTTGTCCGCTTGGCTTTTTCGCTTCTCCTTAACGCAACAACCGTTTAGTCACAGTTCTGGAATGTTTATTGCTTTCATTTCAGGAATCACAGTGGTATTTTTATTGTTTTCAGGATGCTTTTTCCAGGCACCCTGCATGGGAAAGGCAGGATAATAAAATACTTGACACAAATAAATAACTGATAAATGAACAAGGCCGCAAATGAGAAAACACTTCCCTGGCATCTGTCCTCAGATCTCTGGCGAGGGAGCCATCTGTGGTGATCCTGCCGGGGTTCGTAACTCCTTCCCTTTGCAGGGTACCTCACACTAAGCCATTCCAGGATTCCACAACAGGGCAAACTGTGCCAGACAACAGGTAAATGCCCATCGGATGCTGAAAATGGAAATCAAGTAATATTCCCAAAAGTAGAACTAGCTACACCAGTCAAGAATGGTTGCAGGAATTGGGTTTGTCTAGTCTAGAAAGAGTGCAGAGAAGAGCAACAAAGATGATTAGGAGACTGGAGGCTAAAACACACGAAGAACGGTTGCAGGAACTGGGTCTGTCTAGTTTAATGGAAAGAAGGACTAGGGGAGACATGATAGCAGCCTTCCAATATCTCAGGGGTTGCCACAAAGAAGAGGGAGTCAAGCTATTCTCCAAGGCACCTGAGGGCAGAACAAGAAGCAATGGGTGGAAACTAATCAAGGAGAGAAGCAACTTAGAACTAAGGAGGAATTTCCTGACAGTTAGAACAATTAACCAGTGGAACAGCTTGCCTCCAGAAGTTGTGAATGCTCCAACACTGGAAGTCTTCAAGAAGATATTGGATAGCCATTTGTCTGAAATGGTATAGGGCTTCCTGCCTAGGCAAGGGGTTGGACTAGATGACCTCCAAGGTCCCTTCCAACTCTGCTATTGTATTGTATTATAGTCTAGTGAAAAGAAGGATTAGGGGTGACACGACGGCAGTGTTCCAATATTTGAGGGGCTACCACAAGTGAGTGGCTAAGACGCTGAGCTTGTCAATCAGAAAGGTTGGCAGTTGGTGGTTCGAATCCTTAGTGCCGCATAACCGAGTGAGCTCCCGTTACTTGTCCCAGCTTCTGCCAACCTAGCAGTTCAGAAGCATGTAAAAATGCAAGTGGAAAAATAGGAACCACCTTTGGTGGGAAGGTAAAAGCGTTTTGTGCCCCTTCGGCGTTTAGTCATGCTGGTCACATGACCACAGAGACGTCTTCGGACAGCGCTGGTTCTTCGGCTTTGAAACGGAAATGAGCACTGCCCCCTAGAGTCGCGAACGACTATAATAATAATAATAATAATAAATTTTTATTTCTAACCCGCTCTCTCTCCCCAGAGGGACTCGAGGCGGGGCACAGGAGAATTAAAAAACAATAAACACAGAGTACAAAATTTAAAAAACACAATTAAACATATCCTGCGCTAAAAACATCTATAAAAACTAAAAACTGTCCCTAAAACCCCTTAACACCATAACTAATTAAAATTACCCTAGGCCAGCCAAACGGAAGAAATGAGTTTTTAAAAGCTGTCGGAAGGAGCGAAGGTCAGTGGTCGTTCTGATTTCGGGGGGAAGGTCGTTCCAGAGGGTCGGGCCCGCCACAGAGAAGGCCCTTCCCCTGGACGTCGCCCGCTGGCACAGCCTAGTGGACGGCACCCGGAGAAGTCCCTCTCTGTGGGACCGAATCGGTCGCAGGGATGTATGAGGCAGAATGCGATCCCGCAGATAGCTAGGTCCCGTGCCATGGAGCGCTTTAAAGATGGTAACTAACACCTTGAAGCGCACCCGAAAGACGACAGGCAGCCAGTGCAGCTCGCGCAGGAGCGGTGTTACATGGGAGAACCTAGAGGCTCCCATAACTGCCCGCGCGGCTGCATTCTGGACTAGCTGAAGCCTTCGGGTGCACCTCAAGGGGAGCCCCATGTAGAGAGAGTTGCAATAGTCCAGCCGGGATGTCACGAGGGCATGAGTGACTGTGCAAAGGGCACCCCGATCCAATAGGGGACGCAATTGGCGGACCAGGCGAACCTGGTAAAACGCCCTCCTGGCCACGGCTGTCACTTGATCTTCCATGGACAGCCGGGTATCCAGGAGGACGCCCAAATTGCGTGCCCCATCCACAGGGGTAAGGTGATCGTCCCCTATGGCCAGTGATGGAGTCAACTGGTTGTACCGGGATGCCGGAAACCACAGCCACTCGGTCTTAGACGGGTTGAGTCTGAGTCTGTTACTTCCCATCCAGGCCCGCACGGCTTCCAGGCACTGACACATCACCGCTACGGCATCGTTGGGGTGGTTTGGGGTAGATATATACAGCTGCGTGTCGTCAGCGTAGAGGTGGTACTCTACCCCAAAACCACGGATGATCTCACCCAGCGGCTTCATATATGTGTTGAACAGGAGTGGCGAGAGGACCGACCCATATGTGCGAGTGGAACTTTTACCTTTACCACAAAGAAGAGGGGATCAACCTATTCTCCAAAGTACCTGAAGGCAAGATAAGAAGAAATGGATGGAAACTAACCAAGGAGAGGAGCAACCTAGAATTAAGGAGAAATTTCCCGATAGTTTGGCAATTAATTGAGAAGTTGTGGGTGCTCAATCACTGGAAGATTTTAAGAACAGATTGGGCAACTGTTTATCTGAAATGATATAGGGTCTCCTGCTTGAGCCAGGTTGGACTAGAAGACCTCCAAGGTCCCTTCCCACTCTGTTATTCTGTTATTCATAGTCAACTCACGGCTCTATAGTATACCATACACACAGGAAGTAGAACAGTACATTTAGTGACCAAAGTTACAACAGAACTGAAAATTATGATGGTTGCAGTGTCCTGGGGTCACATGTTCACATTTGCAACCTTCCAATAAGCAAAGTCAATGGGGAAGCCGGATTGACTTAACAACTATGTGACTAACTTAACCCCTTCCTTCCTTCCTTCCTTCCTTCCTTCCTTCCTTCCTTCCTTCCTTCCTTCCTTCCTTCCTTCCTTTCTTCCTTCCTCCTCCTCCTTCCTTCCTTCCTTCCTTCCTTCCTTCCTTCCTTCCTTCCTTCCTTCCCCTTTGTCCTTCCACACTTCTCCTCTCCCTGCCCTGATCTTCTCCTCCACTCCTTGCTCTTCCCTTCTCCTCCTAATCCATCTATCCATCCATCTATTCAACCCTCTCCTTTTTCCTTCCTTCCTCCTTCCTTCCTTCCCCTTTATCCTTCCTCACCTGCCCTCTCCTCTCCCTACCCTGCCCCTCCTCTCCCCTCCTTTCCCTTCCCTTCCCCTTCTCATCCATCCATCCATCCATCCCTCTCCTTCCTTCCTTCCTTCCTTCCTTCCTTCCTTCCTTCCTTCCTTCCTTCCTTCCTTCTCCTTTATCCTTCCTCACCTGTCCTCTCCCCTCCCTGCCCTGCCACTCCCCTCCCCTCTTTTCCCTTCCCTTCCCCTTCTAATCCATCCATCCATCCATCACTGTCAGACTCCTCAAAACTTATGTTTTCCATTTTTTGGCATCCAGTTGAATGAGTACCACCTTCTCAACTTCAAACCTCCCATTTTAAATGGAATAAAAAATCCATTTCCCACTACATCAGACGTGCAAGGAGGCCCGTCCAAGGACCCTCCCAAGTTGTACTGAAATCCCACCCCACCCCAAGTGACATGGCAGGAAGCGCCTCTCCCCTCCATCCTCCCCTCCTCCCTCTTGGTGCCTGAAACCTGTTCCATGACCAGCTCTTGACAATCTTTGTCCCAGGTGGCTTATCAGCTGCTTGCTTTGTGCCTATTTTTACTGCACTCTGCAATTATAGCTCAGCCAAGCTCTAGTGAGAAAGCCCCACCGTACTGTAATTTACTGAATGGGGATATATCATTAGAAGATTTAGTGCTGATTATACTGGAGTCTTGGTGGAAAGCAAAGATTACGGTCCCCGACGACATGAAAAGCGGGATGTCAGAAGTTGAACGCAAATCTGTTTCTCAAGAAGGTTACGCACGGCTTACCCGAAGCAACAGCTCAGTAAATCTCACTTTTTTTGTTTGCTTCCATGAAGATTTGAGCCCTGTAGAGCAGGAAGGAGATCTAGAAGAAAGGCGGAATACCGGTTTACGTATTGAATAACAGAGTCGGAGGGGGACCTTGGAGGTCTTCTAGTCCAACCCCCTGATCAAGTTGGAGACCCGAAAGCATTTCAGACAAATGGCTGTCCAGACTCTTCTTAAAAGCCTCCAGTAACACAACACTCACAACTTCTGGTGGCAAGTTGTTCCACTGGTTAATTGTTCCAACTGTCAGGAAGTTTCTCCTTAGTTTTAGGCTGGTTCTCGCCTCGATTGATTTCCACCCACTGCTTCTTGTCCTGCCTTTAGGTGCTTTGGAGAAGAGTTTGACCCCCTGTTCTTTGTGGCAGCCCCTGAAATATTGGAATACTGCCAGTATATCCATTGCTAAGGGTTGTTAGTGAGTAGCATCCGATTTTATGACTTTGATTTGCCAATTCTGTCTAGTGAATCATGTTTGTTAAGTGAATCTAGCTTCCCTTGTTGACTTCGCTTGTTGGAAGCCAGCTGGGAAGGTCAGAAGTGGTGAAACCAGAAGTGGTATTCAGCAGGTTCTGACCAGCTCTGGAGAACCGGTAGCAGAAATTTTGAGTAGTTTGGAAAAATGGCAAATACCAGCTCTGGCTGGCCACGCCCCCATATATTCTCTGCCTCCCAAGTCCCAGCTAATTGGGAGGAAATGGGGATTTTGCAGTCACCTTCCCCTGGAGTGGGGAGGGAATGGAGATTTTACAGTATCCTTCCCCTGGAGTGGGTTGGGAATGGAGATTTTGCAGTATCCTTCCCCTGGAGTGGGGAGGGAATGGAGATTTTACAGTATCCTTCCCCTGGAGTGGGGAGGGAATGGAGATTTTACAGTATCCTTCCCCTGGAGTGGGTTGGGAATGGAGATTTTGCAGTATCCTTCCCCTGGAGTGGGGAGGGAATGGAGATTTTGCAGTATCCTTCCCCTGGAGTGGGGAGGGAATGGAGATTTTACAGTATCCTTCCCCTGGAGTGGGGAGGGAATGGAGATTTTACAGTATCCTTCCCCTGGAGTGGGGAGGGAATGGAGATTTTACAGTATCCTTCCCCTGGAGTGGGGAGGGAATGGAGATTTTACAGTATCTTTCCCCTGGAGTGGGGAGAGAATGGGGATTTTGCAGTATCCTTCCCCTGGAGAGAGGAGGGAATGGAGATTTTACAGTATCTTTCCCTTGGAGAGAGGAGGGAATGGAGATTTTACAGTATCCTTCCCCTGCCATGCCCAGCAAGGCATGGCCACCAAGCCACACCCACATAACTGGTAGTAAAAATTTTTGAATCCCACCACAGGGTGAAATCCTGACCTCGGGATGCTGCAGTCATGCTGGTTGACAAGTCATCATGTGAACATAGGAATGCTGCAATGGACGTAAGTGTGAGGACCAGTCATAAGTCACTTTTTTAAAGTACTGTTGTATCTTCGAACAGTTACTAATGAAAGGTTATAAGCTGAGGTCTACCTGTAGCAGGACAATTTTTATGTCTCTGCTCGATGAAAGTGGTTGTCAACCATTTGGCCCATGAATATTATCAGAAGGGATAGAGACATAGAGGAGAACTTCACCACCAAATATGGTGTTGCCAAACTTCTGGTTCCCTTCTGAAGTAAAGTTGGACAAGCAGAAGCCCAAAAGATATCGCAAATATTCCCAAACCAAGATGTTGGGAACGTGAAAAAAGTTCCAGGGGAAAAAAAAACTAGGATTGCAACTCATCATCTTAAATTTTATAAGAACAATTTGTTATGCTGTATGGAAGGCTCAGTGGCTAAGATGCTGAGCTTGTGGATCAGAAAGGTGGTTTGAATCCCTAGCGCAGGTACAGTATAGGTGGTACTTTGCTCAATAGTAGGAACTGTGAGAGGGATCTTGGAGTCCTAGTGGACAACCATTTAGATATGAGCCAGCTGTTTGCAGCAGCTGCCAAAAAAGCCAACACAGTTCTAGGCTGCGTAAACAGAGGGATAGAATCAAGATCACGTGAAGTGTTAATACCACTTTATAATGCCTTGGTAAGACCACACTTGGAATCCTGCATACAGTTTTGGTTGCCACGATGTAGAAAAGATGTGGAGACTCTAGAAAGAGTGCAGAGAAGAGCAACAAGGAGGATTAGGGGACTGGAGGCTAAAACATATGAAAAAGGTTATAGGAATTGGGTATACTGTCTCTAGTTGAATGAAAAGAAGGACCAGGGGAGACATGATAGGAGTCTTCCAATATCTCAGAGGTTGCCACAAAGAAGAGGGAGTCAAGCTATTCTCAAGGGCACCTGAGGGCAGGACAAGAAGCAATGGGTGGAAACTAATCAAGGAGAGAAGCAACTTAGAACTGAAGAGAAATTTCCTGACAGCTAGAACAATTAATCAGTGGAACAGCTTGCCTCCAGAAGTTGGGAATGCCCCAACACTGGAAGTCTTCAAGAAGATGTTGGATAGCCATTTGTCTGAAACAGTATAGGGTTTCCTGCCTAGGCAGGGGGTTGGACTAGAAGACCTCCAAGGTCCCTTCCAACTCTGCTATTGTATTATTGTATTGTATTTCTATAATGAGCTGTACTATGGTTTGTTTTAGTTCATTGAGTAAGTCACATAATACCAAAGTTCATTGAGTAAGTCACATAATACCAAAGTCAACCAAATTTGGCTTAGTGCAAGGGTGTCAAACTCAAGGCCTGCAGAGTGCTTATATTTGGCCCATGGGGCTGCCCTGGAAAGAGTGAAAGACAGACCCATAGTGCCTCTGTCAGCGAAAACAGGCTCCCGAGCTCCATTTTCAGCTGCGACGTCGTCCTGCAACCCTCTGCCAATGAAAACAGAGCTCAGGAGCTACCTGACATGCAAAAGTGGAGAGGCAGGGCATGTTATGGGTGCCTTCTTTTAGGGATATCCATCTGGTGGGACCAAGAAGGGCCTTTTCTGTGGTGGCTCCCTCCCTGCAGAACATCATCTTTGTAGAGAGATTGGGCCTCACTTTGATTCTCTTTCAAAGGACCTTGAAGACAAGGTTTGACCAATGGGTCTAGGGACCCCAGACTGATATGGAGTCGAGCAAGTAACTGGCTTGATTGTTATCACCAAGGAGATGAGTTTTATTAGGTTTTGTATTCGGGTTTTATTTCTGTAAGCCACCCAGTGTCACTCTAAGTTGGGTGGTCATACCAATTTTCGAAATTGTGCTGTTTAATTACTCTGTATTAGTTAACTATGGTTTTCCCAGTTGCAATGTATGGCTTGTGAAAGTTGGACCCTAAGAAAGGCTGAGCGCCAAAGAATTGAGGCCTTTGAACTCTGGTGCCGGAGAAGACTCCTGCGAGTCCCTTGGACTGCAAGGCCATCCAACCGGTCAGTCCTAGAGGAGATCAACCCTGACTGCTCTTTAGAAGGCCAGATCCTGAAGAGGAAACTCAAATAGTTTGGCCACCTAATGAGAAGGAAGGACTCCCTGGAGAAGAGCTTAATGCTGGGAAAGATGGAGGGCAAAAGAAGAAGGGGACGACAGAGAAGGAGGTGGCTGGATGGAGTCACTGAAGCAGGAGGCATGAGTTTCAATGGACTCCAGAGGATGGTAGAGGAGAGGAAGGCCTGGAGGAACCTTGTCCATGGGCTACGATCGTTCGGACGCAACTTCACAACTAACAACAACAGTTAGCTATTTTGGCCCCTTCAAATCAGCCTTGATTCCTGGTAACTGCCTGGATAAGTCCAGTTTTCTTGGCAAGATATTCAAAAATTGTTTGCCATCATCTTCTCCTTCCCAAGACTGAGCGAGAAGGACTGGCCCCGAATAACCCAGCTGGCTTCGTGCCTTCGGGAAGGAGTAGTAAATCTCCAGGTTACTACCTGGTGCCTTTAACCACTGCACCAAGCTGGCTCTTAACAACTTTGAAAAGACGCCTTTAATTAGGATCTGAATAGCTCTGGAGTCTTTACAGAAGCTGGACAACACGAAAACATCTCTAACATCTGGCTGACCTTGGTTGTCCTTTAAGCAGGTTTTATTGTGTGTGATATACACCTTTACGATCCTAGGGTTTTGCAGCCTTGTGGACGACAGAGATTGCAGTAACCTCTCGAGTTCAAAAAGTCACGCGAGGAAGGAAGAGCCCAGAAGCTGAATTTTTGTCTTCGGAAAATAAATGTCAGTCGACCCCAGAGGGAAAACACAAAAGGCATTCTTGCATTTCAAAGCTGGACAACACATTTGACGGATAGCCTTGAAAAATAGCCTTATCAACGTATCTAGACTATTACCCCGTTGTTTTAGAATGAATTGCAGACTAAAAAGCTTGGGCAATAGCCGATGACTTTTGCTTCATTTACAAAAATATTAATTAGGAAGTATTTTCCCCAATTTTTTTTTTTTAGAAAAAAAATGCAAAAAAAATGGTGAGAAAAATTAAGGTTTTTTTTCTGAATACAGGTAGTCCTTGATTGACACCTGAGCCCAAAATGTCCGTGGCTAAGTGAGATCTTTGTGGGAGTTTTGCCCCATTTTATGATCTTTCTTGCTGCTCTTGTTAAGCGAAACACTGTATGTAGTTAAGTTAGTAGCATGGTTAAGTGAATCTTGTCTTCCCACTGTCAGAAAGTTGCAAGAAGGGATCGCGTGACCCTAGGACACTGCAACTGTCGTAAACAGGAGTCGGTTGTCATACATTCCGAATGGAAAA
Organism: Rhabdophis nuchalis; assembly: GCA_039707465.1. NCBI lineage: Eukaryota > Metazoa > Chordata > Lepidosauria > Squamata > Natricidae > Rhabdophis > Rhabdophis nuchalis. The sequence continues at coordinate 236,853,477 of CM077644.1, read as the reverse complement.
TCACGTGGCCATGGGGATGCTTCAACTGTCATAGGTGTGAAAAACAATCTTACGTTACTTTTTTCAGTGCCCCTGTAACTTAATGGCCACTAAACAAACTGTTGTGAGTCAGGGATTACCTGCATGGTGTCTTTTCCTTAGGTTTTCATTGGATAAGAGTTTACAACAGGGGTGTCAAAACTCGATTTCATTGAGGGCCGCATCAAGGTTGTATTTGACCTCGCGGGGGAGAATGGGCGTGGCCAACTCAACGTCACTCATGTCGAGGGCGTCTGTGGCGGCCTGAGCGCTCTGCCGCAACAATTCGGAAACCCAAACTCCGTTTTCACTGACAAGAGGCACCGCGGGCCAGTCCTTTGCAGTTTCCAGGTCAGTCTCGCGGGCCAGATCTAAGCACCCCATGGGCCAGATTTGGCCCACGGGCCGTGAGTTTGACACCCCTGGTTTACAACATTGATGTCAGTTCCAAAGTTGAGGAGAAATGGAAGCCCTTGGAGATAACCCTCTCTCTCTCGCTCTCCTGTCAGTGTCCTCCCTTATTCCAAACTCTTTTGAGTTTTTAATGACTGCATGGCTGCTCTTATTTTGCTCCTTTTAGCTCTTAATTTGCGGTGGGTTTGCCAAGTTAATCGGAAGGGTTTCCCATTACGATAAGTGAGCTTGACTCCTGAATATAAAAGGGCTGTCTTGAGTGAGTTCTTTTTACAGGGCTGTCTTCTTGTGGATTCCTGTTTACTGCCACAAATCCGCCTTCTAAAGAGCTGGTGCCTGGGTCTATAGATATAGGATTGCAGTCAAAGTCTATAAATTCTAGGAGAAGGGTGTTAAATTGGATTTTTTGGTGTGTCTTTGGTGCTATTCCTTTTTATTATTATTTTTAGTTCATCGGGTCCTCTTGCAAAAGGGCATCTGCACTTTTATATGGCCTTTTACAGTTGGAAGGGACCTCAAAAGATCATCTAGTTCAGTCTTGTGCACTATGCAGGGGAATGATTTAAATCATCTATGAGGATTTCTGGCTGTTTACTTAGAAGTAAACTCGGGTGGTTCCTCTGCCAGGTTTAAGCGACTTGTAGGATTGTAAATTCAGACTCTTCCTTTGGAAAATGAAAAGCAAATTCATAATCTGTTAAGATGCAAAATGAAAGTTCATAGCTTTCTGTCAACTTTATTTTTTATAATATCTGGAACATTTTAAATTTTTTTTTTTTAATGACTAGTCCTAGAAGAAGTGAAGTTTCAGGTAAGGAGCATTTCCTGAAACCACAACCACACACACACACACACATACAGCCTGGTGCCCCTTTTTGGTCACAATCTCCATCTTTTACCAAGCTGAGCCCACTACCATTTCAAGCAACCTACGACAAAGCAGCACACCATAAGAGAGAAAACGGCCACCAATCGTTAATTTTTATCTTTTTTTTTTAATTTGGCATTTTGTTATTTGCATTTATATTAAAGCAAAGTGCATCTTTTCTTATTTTTCTTGTTTATACACATTGCACAATACATAAATAATGATGCTTATAAAACGTCTTTGTATTTACAAGTAATAATATATTTATATATAACATAAAATACATTTTTCTTTAATAAATCTCAGGGGTTGTTTTTTTTTAAAGAAGTCTGTTGTAATTTTTTCCCCCCAAAGCACTTCAATGCTAAAATTCCAAGGACGATGCTTTTCTTCTTCACTTATTCCTCTTTTTTTGCATTTAGAAAAATAGCTTATGTTAAGGTCTAAACGTGCTCATTGAGCTAAGAACAGTGTAAAATTATCATACTAAGTGTATGAATCGAAGGAAAAAAATACTAACCAAATGACTGCAGTTTCTGGATGCAAACAGTTATTTATCTTAAAATCTGATCAAAACAGGAGACAGGGAGCAAATATTGAATTTCAGCTTTGTCCATTGAAAAGAGAAGAGGAGGATACAAAGTCTGACTTCCAAATCCATTTGAAAAGCCCAGGCCAAATAATATGTTTTGGGGGGTGTTTACAGGCATTGTAAGTGACAGCCAAGCCCAGAAAAATGGCGATTTCTTTCCCAAACCTGTGCAGCTTCCACCCCTCCACCTCCACCCATCCCCAAGGTCAGTCAAAAAGGTTAAAGTTGCAGGTAGATATAATAGAGAGAAAGGAAGGAAGAAATTTTCTTTATACCCTGTTGGCTAAAATCTGACATTTCTGCATTAACCCCCCACCGTGACTCTTGCGAATTGTGCCAGTGGCTATTTATTGCACCACCTTCCACGCCTGACCTTCCTCATACCGGTAAGGAGCTGCTTTGCTTTATTTTAATTCTTTTATTTATTTCTATTTCATATTTTCTTAAACCACTCATTTCCCGCCCTGCGTCTCTCTTGCAACCAAGCAAGGTAGAAAGATCCGTGGATTTCATGTTATCAGTCGAACAGGAGTTCTGATCCAGAACCATTCCATCCGGTTCTAGAATGGAGTACAGGTAGTCCTCGACTTACGACTGCAATTCAGCCCCAAAGGTTCTGTCGTTAAGCAAGATAGTCTGCAGTGAGCTGGGGCCCATTCGGCGACTTTTCTTCCCACTGTTGCAAAGTGAATCGCTGCAGCTGCTAAGCTACTTATACGGTTGTAAGTCAAGGACTAATTGTAACGAATTTAATAGATTAACAGAGTTGGAAGGGACCTTGCAGGTCATCTAGTCCAACCCCCTGCCCAAGCAGGAGACCATACCTAGGATCAAACTCACAACCTCCTGCTTGTGAGGCAAGAGTTCCACCTCAACTTGCAGGAATCTGTCCTACCAAGCCCTTGCAAGCCAAGTAAAACTCCAGACTTTCTCGTCCATCGATGGTTACGGAAGGAAACCAGATCTTGGTGTATATGGTGGCAATTCTAAGTGTGGATTGATAAGCTCTGCGGAAATCAGCAGAACACCCCAAGTGTGCAAAGAAGGTGTGTATTTAGTAGGGGAAACACACAGGATTCTCCTGGAGGGAAGGAAGGCAAAGAACGGCCACCCAGTCTGAAGTCAAGAAAAGGTATGGCGAAGATGGGAAGCTGAAATCCCGTAAATTGTGATTGAATCACAAATCGAAAAGAAATCGGAACGAGACTCTGTAAGCACATCCAACTTAAACCTTCCAGAACTTTCTTCCTCCCTGGGAATCTCCTCTCCTTCTGGGATGTTGGTCATAATAGCCTTGCTGGAACAGGCCACAGCCCATCCAGTCCAGCATTCTGTCTCCCACAGTGGCTCCCCATTTGCTTCAGGGTCTTCCCAAGCAGATGTCTTCTTCACCTGCTTGTGATTCCCTCCAAATGGCATTGACATTTTTTTTTAAAAAGTATGTCTACCTCGCCCGCCCATCCCAAAATAAAAAGACAGAGAAGAGGAGGGAAGGAGGGAGAAAGAAAGAAAGAAAGAAAGAAAGAAAGAAAGAAAGAAAGAAAGAAAGAAAGAAAGAAAGAAAGGGAAATCTTCCCATAAGCTATTTCTCAAAACAGAACAAACAAACAAAAAACGTTTGCACACCATAGCAAGCACTCAAAAGGAAACGTTTTAGCAGCAAAAATGTCACTGGTTGAGCAGCGGTTCCCAAGCTTGGACACCCTGGAAGAAGGGTGGACTTCAATTCCCAGAATTCCCTTGCTGGCTGGGGAATTCTGGGAGTTGAAGTCCACACACACACAGACACCCTTTTCAAAACGCCAAGCTCGGGAAGGCCTGCAGTGGTTGAGTTGCCTCGAAGTCATCGGTTATTAAAAATAATCTCCAGCCAGCACGGACAACTGCTGATGAACTGTCGGGTGTAGCACTGGCCCCAACCTTTCACGAAGCTGATCTGCACCGTGAAACCCGTCCAAGGTTGCTGCATGAATTCGTGGTCGTTGGGCCGCTGCAAGCTGTACGCTTTCTCGTAATCGAACGCTTTGATGGAAAAGCCCGGGAAGACTTTGTGAACCAACAACGTCCTGGAATCCGGGTTGTCCAGTGTGGCCGACTTGATAAAAATCGGGTAACTGCTGCGGTTGTAAAGCCATACGCCGTCCACTTCCTTGCTCAACTGGATGCCGTAACCGATCTTGGCGCGGACCTTCTGCACCAGATGGTTTTTATTGTCCGAATTGAGCTGTCCGAGACAGAAGCCATTCCCCTGAGGTAGATCGTAAAAGATATCCAGGGAAGGTTCTTGGACCGAATACAGGCGCCCCACCCGAGTCTTCTCTTCCCAATAGGCCACCACGCACCAGTGTGAGAGATCCCGGGGTTCCTGTAGAACTTGAGAATCTAGGAGAAGACGAGAGAAAAGAGAGAGAACACCTCAGGTTAATCTCACGAAAGAGGTCAGTGTTTGAAATGAAACGATTGAACAGGCCTGGATACACTCGATTTATGACAGGCCTGAATACAGGAAGTCCTCAACTTATGACAGACCTGAATACAGAAGTCCTCGACAGACCTGCCATCTTTGCTTAATAGATACTGTGTTTGCTTTTTTTTTTTTATTAGAAGATTTTATAAAGATTACAAACAGTTTCTCCCCCCCTCCCCCCAACCTCTTCCTCCCTCCCCCCTCCCCAGACTTCCCAGAACAAGCACAGGGTATAACTTTCACTATACTGTGTTTGCTTAATGACCACTGCAAAAAATAATATTGAGAGAGACTATCTCAGGACTGAAACAATCGTTTGGACTGAAACAATCGAACAGGCCTGAATACAGGAAGTCCTCAACTTATGACAGCTGCTTAGTGACCTGAGTTACGATGGACCATCCAGAAGATACTTATGACCCAAGTTCCAAGCTCACCCCCACAGTCAAGTGAAACATACCCCCCCCAAAAAATTAGGATGTTTTTGCTGAAAATCAGCATTGATTTCCAGTTTGCGACAAAAACCGCTGCCGTGTTTGGTTAACCGATGTTGTGTTCGCTTAATGATCACTGTAAAAAGCCATAATATCGGGTCGGTCGCATGGGTGATCTCCTGATGACCATCATGATGTATGTCCATAATGAGTGTGATTGTTACGGTCCTAAGTTCAAGGACTTCCTGTACAATGGACTGAAGTTGGTTTTTTTTTTGCACCCATAAACCTCATTTGCATGATAGAATAACAGAGAGTACAGAATAATAAAACATGTAGCAGCGCCACTGTGATAGAGCCCTTAACGCCATCTGTGCATTGATGTCATTATGTCAATGAGGTTGGCTTACAATCGCTCTGATTCAACGGACTTTCGTGAATAACAGTCCCTCTCTCGCCCCCTTCTGTTGCAATGAACTTGACACTTCTCAAAACCTTTTGAATCAAAAGTGAGAAATCTTGACAGCATCTCTGTTTCCAAATTGTACTTTGGCAACTGTTAACGTTTTAAAGCACGTTTGTAAAAAAATAAATAAAAAAATCCGAGCATTTCTGTTTTAACTCGGCCAAGATGTTCACCAAACTCCATGTAAGTTCAATGGCGTCTCCACATCTTAGAACAGCGTTTCTCTCCTTTGATGACTTGAAGATATGTAGACTTCAATTCCCAGCAAAGCTGGCTGGGGAATTCTGGGAATTGAAGGCTACATACACATCTTCCAAAGTTGCCAAGGTTGAGAAAAACTGCCTTAAAAGTGGATCCAGGGTTTGCAATGTCATTTTCCAGCTCTTAAAGAGTAAGATTTGGCCAATGGGTCTCTTTAAACTGATGGGAGACTTCATGGCCTTACTCCCAAGGTCATAATGATATGGATTTGGGAGTGAACAGCCTCCAGTTCTAGGTGACCTCTTAAACTCCCCTTAAAAAACGGAATTCTACACTGAGGGATGAACTAAAAACATTTATTTCTTTGCATCCCATTTCTTCCCATCGCCAACGATTTATATTATTCATGGACCCCGGCCAGCCAAATCAGTTGTGAAAGTAATAGGCGAAGATGCTTTAAAAAGTGCTTTGTGCTGTGATGCCTTCTATATGCCATAATTCTCCCCTCCCCACCCTGCAATCCCACCCACCCCTCTCCCCGCCCCCTCTTGGCAAGCCCTCGCTGCACCCTTTCAGTCCAAGCCAAGAATAAATCAATGGCAGATAACATCTTATCGAAGATCTGCTGATCAACTACAGATGTCTTTTTGTGATGTCAAATGTGTGTAAGCGGAACTGACAACACAGCCGAACCCCGCTGAACAGATCATACTTTTCTTAAAAGGGAGTCCCCCCCCCCACTCCATTTCCTTCGGCGCCCTTAATTTTCTTCTTGCTATATCACAATCATTAAAGGAGAGTTAAGCGTAATTCTATCCAAACTGGAAAACTAGACCCAGAGGTGGTATTCAGCTGTTTCGGACTGGTTCACCCAAAATGGTAGCAGCGAACTGCGTGTCCGCTGCTACAGGTTACGCCCAGGCTCCAAAAGATCCTACGTCGCCTCATTTTGGATGCCACGCGCATGCGTGCACGCCCTCGGTGTCAGCACTGGTGAGCTGAGCTGTTGTTTAGCTCAGGTGAGGCCCGGCAATCTGCTCTGAAACGCGAATCAGCTGAGCCAAAAAAAACGAAGGGAATATAGGACAGGGATCGGCAGGGGTGGGAGGGCAGGCCAACCACAGGTAGTATTTTCCGGTTCTCCGAACTACTCAAAATTTCAGCTACTGGTTCTCTAGAACCGGTCCAAGCCGGCTGAATACCACCTCTGTTCGCGTTAAAAGAAGAGGCAAAACAATTATTACAAACTTTCCATGATAGAAGTCACAAGCCAGTTCGTGTTCCATATTCTTCCTCTTCAAATCTGGAAGCATCTGATTATTTTACAATACAATACAATACAATACAATAGCAGAGTTGGAAGGGACCTTGTAGGTCTTCTAGTCCAACCCCCTGCGTGGGCAGGAACCTTATACCATTTCAGACAAATGGCTATCTAACATCTTATTAAAGACTTGCAGTGTTGGGGCATTCACAACTTCTGGAGGCAAGCTGTTCCAGAGGTTAATTGTTCTGTCAGGAAATTTCTCCTTAGTTCTAAGTTGCTTCTCTCCTTGATTAGTTTCCACCCATTGCTTCTTGTCCTGCCCCCAGGTGCCTTGGAGAATAGTTTGACTCCCTCTTCTTTGTGGCACCCTCTGAGATATTGGAACACTGCTATCATGTCTCCCCTGGTCCTTCTCTTCATCAAACTAGACATACCCAGTTCCTGCAACCGTTCTTCATATGTTTTATTACAGCTTTTTAAAGAACCAGAAAAAAACAGGAGCTTTGCCAATGTTTGCAAGGATAATTTTGCTGGAGGAACGAACGAGTTGTCCTCCTGCAAATTTTTAATCCATACACTGGCTGGTAGCCTAAACATTTCCTTTTGTTATTTATTTACGTATGCTCAAAGCAGAAGGGATCAAATTTCCATCTAAAAACTATTTAGCCGAAGACAGAAAATGAAAATCGGTTGCTCCTCACAGTCAAGGAAGTCCTCCATGCTTGAAAATCAGGCCAACGAAGTGAAAGAAAAATCAATACGACTTCTATACCAGACAATCACAATGAACTCCACAAGCAAGTCTACGCTCGTTTTATTTATTTATAGCATTTTTGCCCTATTTTTAGTCCCAGGGATTCACAGTGTCTCTGACACAGACAAAATAAAAATGGCTGGGTTTTTTCACACAGCTTAATAGTCTGGAACAGGGGTCTCCAACCAATGGCAACTTTAACACTTGTGGACTTCAACTCCCAGAATCCCTCAGTCAGCTTTGGTTCTCCAACCTTGGATAACTTTTAAGATTTGTGGACTTCAACTCCCAGAATTCTTTGCTGGCTGAGGAATTCTGGGAGTTGAAGTCCACAAGCCTTAAAGGTTGGAGACTCCTGGTCTGGAAGATACCACACCAAAGGAAAAAAAGCAGGAGGGAAGAGGAAATTTAAAAAAAAAATTCAAGGCGGAAACACAGTTTTGATACTGAGCAACGAAATTTAAGATTATATCAAACACTTCTTTTCATGCTTGCTGGGGAATTCTGGGAGTTGAAGTTCACATTTCTTAAAAGTTAGAAAAACATGGATTTCAATGAATTGGTAGGCCACACAACGTTGCCTCTCACTAGCCCACCGAAACCCAGGATGGGAGAACGGAACAAGCCATGGTAGAAACAAACTACATTTTTGCATCAGTTTGCCTTTTCACCACAACTCTCCAACATTTCTACATAATGGTTCTTGCAACCTGGACGGGGGAAACCTTGGTTCAATTTTACAACTGTTTGGGGGAGGCATTTTTCCCCTTAAAAGAAGGGGGAAAAATAAAGTCTCTGCTTTCATGCCAAAAGCAGCAAACTGCAGACAAAGAGATTGGCAGGCATGAAAATAAATAAAATAAATGGGGAAGGTCTATGGACATTCTCAATCATCCAAGGTCACGATTGCCACAAAGCTGTGGTAGGTTTCACGTTTCCTTACTACTGGTTTGTCACGGGCGCACGCATCCCTTCTGTGCATGCGCCAGGCCTTCCTCACATGTGCTTTGCTCACGCGTGCGGCTTCCGTGCATGCGCCCGGACTTAAAAACGTGCCTAAATAGGATGGCATGGAGCTGGGGCAGGTGGGCCGACCTGCCCACGATTTCCGCTACCAGTTTGGGCGAACCGGGCCGAACCAGCTGAATACCACCTCTGTCCCAAAGGATTTTTCCTTGGAGACATTTCGCTTCTCATCCAAGAAGCTTCTTCAGTTCTGGGAATATTTTACCCAGGGGATAAATAGGGTATATTTGTATTGGAAGGCTTTTGGGTGCTGCCAATCTTGAAAGAAAGAAGCTCCTCCAGATTGAGTCTCACTTTCCCCAAACCTGCACTGATGATGCCCCCCCACCAAGCCATCCTGAGACAGACTGGTGTCAGTTAAAGAGAGGTTTTCGGATTACCTTAATAGCTGAAGCCTAGATAAATTGCAGGGCTCCCTCTGGGGTGTGTGGAAGTGTTTGTGCAGAAAGACAGAAGGAGACAAACTTTCATTATATAGTTCCTTTTAGAACAGGGGTCCCCAACCTTTGCAACTTTAAGTCTGAAGGACTTCAGCTTTGCTGGCCGGAGAATTCTGGGAGCTGAAGTCCTTCAGACTTAAAGTTGCAAAGGTTGGGGACCCCTGTTTTAGAACATAGTGGCACATAGAGCGACCTAGTTCAGACCAAATACAGATGATCCTCGCCTTACGACTGTAATTGGGACGAGAATTTCTGTGGCTAAGCAAGGGGGCTTGTCAAGTGAGCCATGACCTTTTGGCCATGATTGTTAAGGAATCACCGCCGTTGTTAAGTGAATCAAGCGTGTGGCCCTCCCCGAGCTCCGATGTCACTGGCAGAGCGCTCGGGCTGCCACAGGCGTCCCTGAAAGAGTGACATCAAGCGGGCCACGCCCATCTTGATCACACACACACACACACACCTGAGGTCAAATACAACCCTGATGCAGCCCTCAATGAAATCGAGGTTGACCCCCCTGCAACAGACGAAAGTATCTTCAGTTGGGCTCTCAAAGGTTTTTCCCACCGAAATACCAATTGAATGTTTTCCCAGAAACCTCACTTAAATAAAAAGGAATCCTGTAACCAAACAGCTGAAATCAGTTTCTGGGTATAAGCAACTTTCACTACCAACGGGCACAATTATTTCCTCCAAAATGCAAACCTGGCCAAGATACCTCTTTCTATTTCTGTCGTGATTTATCTGCTCCAACTACGAACATTTGTACAAACATCTGTCCAAATGCAGATGTTCAATCCCTAAGAATGCATGAAGTAGACCTTAGATGGCACATAGATGGAAGGCTAAAGCAAATTAAAAAACACTACATTTCAAATTGCATTATCTTTCTGCTTACAGATACTATATTCCTTATATACTACTGTATGATGTGCAAGTGTTATAAATTGAACATTGTTTAGGAATGTAAAGTGAATAAAAGAAATAGATTTCCCCCCACCCACCAAAAAAAAAATCATTCTTGCAAATATAGTTGGATCCATAATAACCACATACAATCAGAAATATGCACTATTAATTCTTGGTTAACAAAAACAAGTGATCTTAGAATACTATTTTACCTTTTATAATGTAACTTTTAGTAAACCAACCTTCATTCACCTAGAGTAGTGTTCCTCAGCCTTGACAACTTGAAGGTGTGCGGACTTCAACTCCCAGAATGCCCTAGCTGGTTGGGGAATTCTGGGAGTTGAAGTCCACACATCTTCAAGTTGCCACTTGCGATGGCACAGGGGTCGGTGGCTAGGGTTGTGGGAACGGCCGTTAGGTTCGGGGTGCATGGGACATTAACCTCTTGTTGTTTGGGTGGCAAGCAACCAGAGGAAATGGTGGGGACTGGCTGCGCATATGTTTAAATATTTTCAGAGAGGGCTTATTTTTGGGAGAGGGCTTATTTTCAGGGGAGGTTTTATTTTATTTTAATGCATGCACTCAAAAGCCTGACTGGGCTTATTATCTGGGGAGGTCTTATTTTGGGGGAAACCGGGTACTATAGCTAAAAAATATCAGTTTAGGGTGATAATGAACTCAACCAAACTCACGTATTAGTTCCACACACCTTCCAAAATGTTACTCAACCAAAGATCGGGGCGGGGGGGCGGGGGAATAAACGTCTAGACGTGGTGTAGGAAACGAGACCTTCCTGAAGATTTTAAGAAACCCAGAGCTGTGGTAGTGCTACTTCAACTTCCTCTTCCATTCATTCATTCACACTAACTCAATATGACAAGACCCACCCTTTGATTCAATGAACATCAAGGTGAGGCTTTATTTTTATTACAAATCCTTTACCGCCTTTGAACTCCTGGAATATTCTGGAAAGGTTTTCCATTAGTAGCCCATATTGAGAGCTATCGTGGCCTGAAAGCCGCTCGCTAATTTAAGGAATATCATTGGCCTTCTTTTAAAAAAAGGGAAAAATAAACTAATAGCCTTCTAGCCCAGATTCCCCCCCCCCCAAAAAAAGATTATTTTTCTTCCACTGGCCAAATGTGACTGCTCCTTCTTATCTTGATCTCACTCTTTCCACATCTCCTATAAATGCTTTCTTTGCAGGCGATCCGTCTTCTCCACTCATCATGAGAAGCCCCTGAGCTACCAGAATCTATGAGGAGGGGGGCGCAGAAAAACCAAATTCTTAATTATAATGTTGAGTTTCAATTGTACATCCATAACAGTGGTGGGTTTCTGCAGGCTCGCACCTACTCGCAAGAACCGGATGGTGAAATTTAGAGAGCCGGTGAGAGGGGGGTTCCACCGGCGGACCCAGAAGTAAGTCTGGCCTGCCGCTGCTGGTAACCCAATGGGAAGGAAGGAAGGAAGGAAGGAAGGAAGGAAGGAAGGAAGAAAGAAAGAAAGAAAGAAAGAAAGAAAGAAAGAAAGAAAGAAAGAAAGAAAGAAAGAAAGAAAGAAAGAAAGAAAGAAAGAAAGAAAGAAAGAAAGAAAGAAAGAAAGAAAGAAAGAAAGAAAGAAAGAAAGAAAGAAAGAAAGAAAGAAAGAAAGAAAGAAAGAAAGAAAGAAAGAAAGAAAGAAAGAAATTATCATCACAATTGAGCCCAAAATTTTGGTTGCTAAGCAAGAGCGTTGTTAAATGAGTTTCACCACATTTTACAAGTTGGCCACTCTCATCCTGTCACATGACTGCCAAGCCACGCCCACAAAATAGGCCACACCTACAGAGTAGGTTCTTTAAAAAATTGAAACCCACCATTGATCCATAACTACCATCATGTCTTTGGACACATAATAATCAGTGGGGGGCTCCTAGCCAATTACTACCGGTTCGCTGAGAGAGAGCGTTTTGCGTGCGTGCTGCTGCGTACATGCAGTTCACCAAAAACTGTACTGCGCATGCGCAAAAACATACCGGTGACGGCAGAAGAGACTGGGGAGCCAGTTTGGGGGAGTGCCAGGCCTGGGTCGCTGTCGGTTCCAAACTACTACCGGTTTACTGGTCCGAACCGGTAGGAATGTACGTCTGATACCAATGCCTGGGAGTCTACCTTGGAGTAGGTCTGGCTTTATCAATGTTGTTGTTATTGCATCCCTATGTAGAGAACAGGTAAATGTGTGGATGCTTCTTGATTTTGCCCACTTGCTAAATAATGTCGATTAGCAAGGAGGAAGGGCATGAATTACAACTTGAGGAATGGGTTTAAAGCAAGGGTCTCCAACCTGGGCAACTTTAAGACTTGGGGACTTCAACTCTCGGGAATTCCTCAGCCAGAGTTGAAGTCCACAAGTCTTAAAGTTGCCCAGTTGGAGACCTCTGGGTTAAAAGGTTGATGGAAACAAAGAGGTGGATTTAACTTCTTTCTCTTTATTTGATAGGACTGATGAGCTGCCCCTCGCAAGGGACTTGAGCTGGCCAAAGAAAATTTCCAACAAGTTATTGTTGGAAATTTTCTTTGGCCAGCTCAAGTCCCTTGCGAGGGGCAGCTCATCAGTCTTATCAAAAAAGTTACATCAGAACAAGTATCAAAACAGAACAAAACAGAACAAAACAACAAAAAAGTTACATCAGAACAAGTATTTAAAGTGCAGAAAGCGGACAGCCAAGGCAGGAGAGTCCACAGTCAACCATCAAAGCCATGTTCATGCCCAACGTCATGTTACAACGGCACATGGCAGCCTAAAATTCAGAAGCTTGGCCACGCATTCAGATTTATGACCATTGCGGTGTCCCCAGGTCACATTTTGCAACCAAAGTCAACGAGGAACTGCCGGGATTCACTTAACAACGGTGGCCAATTAAGGTCGCAAAATGGGGGCAGAATTCCCTTAGCAAATGGTTCGCTTAGCAGAAGAAATGTTGGGCTCAGTAGGGGACCATGGTGGCTCAGGGCCTAAGACGTTGTGCTTGTCGATCAGAAAGGTCGGCAGTTCGGCGGTTCGAATCCCAAGCGCCGCATAACGGAGCGAGCTCCCGTTGCTTGCCTCAGCCTCTGCCAACCTAGCAGTCCGAAATCACGTCAAAATGCAAGTCGAAAAAATAGGGACCACTTTTGGTGGGAAGGTAACAGCGTTCCGTGCGCCTTCGGCATTGAGTCATGCCGGCCACATGACCACGGAGACGTCTTGGGACAGCGCTGGCTCTTCGGCTCTGAAAGGGAGATGAGCATCACCCCCTAGAGTCAGGAACAACTAACACATATGTGCGAGGGGAACCTTTACCTTTAGTGGGATGTATGTCAAGGACTACCTGAATTTCAAAAAGCAGAGCCGCGACGTTACCGAAGGGGGGGAAAGGCAAGGCGGTTGGAATTAAATAATTAGGCTGGCGGTATACCAAACAGCACTGAGCCCATTTACAGTAAATATTATGAATGGATCTGGCTGCGTTTCCTTCATTCTCTCCCTCCCTCCCTCCCTCCCTCCCTTCCAAAACCTCTTTTCTTTTTCCTGAGCTAAGTAGAAATTTGGCCTTCAGACACGACAGTACTCTGTAATTTGCATGGCTGATGAGGTCTATAGCCTGCGACAGAGACATGGAGAGTTGGCTTTAGTCTAACCACTAGAGACAGGCAGGGCAGCCTTCTTTGGTGTGTGCGTTCGTGTTTTTTTCTAGCTATAAAGCAAACTCATTCACAGTCTGCGTGGCTCCGGCCTGCTGGCTTTTAAAAGAAAATACAATTAGGCTTCAAAAAATAATAATCTTCTTCTCCTCCTCCTCCTCCTCCTCTTCTCTCCCTCCCTCTTGCATTCTTCCCCTTCGGATTGTTTGCAGCAGCAGTAATTGATTACTTGTCATAATTAGAGGGCAGCAGTGACTAATGAAGCATTTATGAATCAATTTTTGTTGGCTTTTCAAATATTCTTGCAGACATGTATGGAGACTGTACTGGGTCCCTCTCTAAGTACTGTACACACAGACGGTCCTTCCCCCCCCCCCCCCCAAATAATAATTCTAGGCACTCCGTGCTTATTTACACATCATTGTAGTTCCATTAACCTGTAACCTAAAGCATTTACGTGTTGCTTAACCATTGCAGAGGGAACATGTTCCATCTGATCCGTTTATTTGGAGATATGAAGATACCAAGTTGCAGGAAATGTTTTGGACTTCCATTCAAGATGAAAAAGAATGAATGTTAATTTCCTAAAAATAGATTACCCCAATCTAGATTTCCCCTGGGATCTCAGACTTCTAGGGCAAAATATCTAGAAGGTAAACGCCAGTTGGAATACCAGAGTTGGAAGGGACCTTGGAGGTCTTCTAGTCCAGCCCCTGGCTGAAGCAGGAGACCCCAAACGATTTCATTCAGAGAAAATGGTGGTCCAAACTCTTCTGAAAAGCACCCCCCCCCCCGCCACTGTTGGGAGCATCCACAACTTCTAACTTCTGTCAAGAAATTTCTCCTTAGTTCTAGGCCGCTTCTCTCCTTGATTAGTTTCCATCCATTGCTTCCCCGTTGATTTTTGCTTGTCAGAAGGTCGCAAAAGGGGATCGCACAACCCCGGGACACTGCAAGCGTCATCAATATGAATTTCCATCACAGGATCATCATGGAGACCCTGCAGGGTTGCAAAACTGTGAAAAATGATCACGGGTCACTTTTCTTCAGTGCTGCCGTAACTTTGAACGGCCGCTAAATGAACTTGAGGATTATCTGTCTGGAGGAAGGCAGAAAAATCCAGAGTCCAGCAATGTACAAGTGGTTTTACTGACCTCTGGAGAGAGTAAGACTCTTCGCAAATATCAGTAGAGTTTCAAGAAGGTGTCAACAGATTTCAAACCAAAAGCCCAGAAAGCAGTACATTTATAAGGCCTAATCAGTGCCATTAAGACCTAATCGTTATTCTTAAGGTGTTGGTCATCATCTTTAAAGCGCTCCATGGCACGGGACCTAGCTATCTGCGGGATCGCATCCTGCCCCATACATCCCTGCGTCCCCGCTCCCACAGAGAGGGACTTCTCCGGGTGCCGTCCACTAGGCTGTGCCAGCGGGCGACGCCCAGGGGAAGGGCCTTCTCTGTGGCAGGCCCGACCCTCTGGAACGACCTTCCCCCCGAAATTAGAACAACTACGGACCTCCGCTCCTTCCGTCAGAAATTAAAAACACACTTTTTCTGCTTGGCCGGCCTAGGATAATCAACTGTTTTTAGGGTTTTTATGATTAATTTCTAGTTTTAAATAATGGGTTTTTAGCGCAGGGTTAGTTTAATCTTATTTTATATTGTATTATGCTGTGATTTTATATGTATTTTAAATTCCCTGTGCCTCGAGGCCCTTCGGGGAGAGAGAGCGGGTTATAAATTAAAATTTATTATTACTATTACTATTACTATTACTACTATTATTATTATTATTATGTAAAAGAGAGACTTCAGTTTCTAAGACCAAAATTTGACCACCCTGTTCTCAACGAAACAGTGCTGCTGTAACTTCCAATGGTCGCGAAATGGCATGATTGCGAAGGCTGCTGTACCTATGGGCCATTTCTTTTGGTGCCTATCAGCTCCCTTGCTCCACCTGATGTTTTACATTTCTGAGACATTCTTCTTTAATTAAAGGTAAAAGCCCGCCTCTCGTATCAACTGACATACCTCAAAACTGGTCCCTCAAGCTGCCTTAGCAAATAATTTCAAAGAAATAAAATGATGCAGGGTTGCAACCCAGCATTTTGAGGAAAGAGCAGCACCCTCCACCTGTCCCCTAAACATCAAAGGTGAAGAGAAAGAAGAAAGAAAACCAGGTGAATGGACAAGCGAGACAAGAGTGAAAGCCGACAACCGTCTGAGGTGTGGGTTGTGTAGCTGCTTGGGTTCCCACAGTGGCCAGGTTGTCAATGCACCCCCAACTAATTCTTCAAATTCTTCAAGCAGCCCAAGAGGCTCAGCATTTCAAATAAATATATATTTTGTGAGCAGTGGTGGGTTTCAATTTTTTTTTAGAACCTCTTCTGTAGGTGTGGCCTGCTTTGTGGGAGTGGCTTGCTGGCCATGTGACTGGGTGGGAGTGGCTTGGCAGTCACGTGACTGGGCGGGCATGGCCAACTTGTAAAATGTGGTGAAACTCACTTAACAACGCTCTTGCTTAGCAACCAAACGGTTGGCTCAGGAACTCTGGCATTGGAAGCACCCAAGTCTTAAAGCTGTCAAGTTACAAGACCCTCGCACCCCTAAGCCTTTAGAGAAAAAAAAATCCAGGGGTGTTCAAACTTGACAGCTTGAAGACTTGTGGGCTTCAACTCCCAGAATTCCTCCTCTCGCTCTTCCTCTTGATGATGGGCGGACGGGCAGGGGGAGGGAGCTGGAACCGGTTCTAAACAGCACCAAACTAAACACCGAAGTAATTTTCTTCCTAGTTTCATTGAACTTGGAAGACTGAAGCGAACACCGTAAGTCAGGGGTGTCCAAACTTGGGAACTTTAAGACTTGTGGACTTCAACTCCCAGAATTGAAGTCCACAAGTCTTAAAGTTCTCAAGTTTGGACACCTCTGCCGTAAGTCATTGCATTTTAAAACTGTCCATTCCTTATCTTTTTAAGAAAAGGACAGCCAGAATACGGCATTTGTGAAAGTGAATTCCAAAAGGTTTTTTCTCCCTTGGGAAAATGCCACTGATAAAAATCATCTTTCCAGATCATCAGGCAAAAAAAAAGGCTTCCTAAACAAACAAATAAATCTTGTGGCTTTTTGGTCGCTTTTGAACTTTTGCAGGCTTTGTGTGTGTGTGTGTGTGTGTGTGTGTGCAAGCTCCGTGCTGCTGCTGCCGCCGCCGCCGCCCTGACCCTATTAAGGTCCCAGGCTCATGAAAAAAAAGGGGAAGGTATCCATTGCCCCCCCCCTCCAATCCTTCGCATTTGACAGATGACATTTCTAAAACTTTGTCCACGCTGTTTGCCAAGATGTCTATATTAAGGCGGCTTGTGAAAAAGACAGCCAAACCCGTCCCCTCCCCTTCCTAAACGGAGTGTAGCAATACCAGATTAATGCCAAATATTTAGCAGCGTTCATTTTACCTCCTTCCCCTGCAGACGGCATTCCTTCCAGCTACGCTCCGATTGCACATAAGGGTGGGAACAAAAACAGAGGAGAGACAGACAGACAGACAGACATGGCTCGCTTTAGCGGCTGCAACACGGGATCAAAACCTCTCCGCTTACAAGACCCCCCAAAACTCAAGGATCTGCCCCAAAGCCTCTGAATTAAAACCAAGATCTCCAAAACTCAAAGAGTTTCGCCCCCAAGCCTCTCAATTAAAACGGCATTATTATTATTATTATTTACTTTATTCATGAAGCATGAAACTCAGCCAACTGAACATTTAAAAATGCATTGTGAATACAATTGACTGGTGCTAATGGGTGATACGGTTTGCTGCCAGCATCCTAGGTATCAATCTATTATTAATTATTATTATTATTATTATTATTATTATTATTATTATTATTATTATTATTATTTCCCCCTAGAGAAGATAGCAAAGGACGATTTCTTGGGAAGGCGGGGAGCAAGTTATTTCTGCACAATGTTTTGGGGAGACTCTTTGTGGCTTACGGATCAAGGATGAGAAATTGGGTCAGCCGAGATGACTTGCTGCACGCTTAGCAAAATTGCCAACCCGTTAAAAAGTTCTCTTCCCGGATTTGACGGGAGGAAAAATATCCTCTGCTCTACCCCGTACGCCCTCTTCCTCCGCCAGCCTTTCTCCCTCCCTCCCTCCCTTTCCCGCCCTCCTTTCGTGCTTCCTTCCTTTACAACCTAATACCCTGTGTCTCCTCTGGCCAGGCCTCTACTTAGAGGCAAAACCAGCATTCAGCGCCAGTCTGGAGACAGACTGCAGACTACAGAAGTTAATCATTACTTTTGTCTGCCTTCATAATCTAATCACTTCTGTGCCTCGGCGTAGACAGAAAAGGCCATTTCTCTTTCTCTCTCACACACACACAGACGCACACACACAAACAGGCAGGCTCAACCGCCATCGGCAAGCTGGCTGTCCTGCAAGGTGGGAATCGGAAGGGCACCCGAATGAGGAAAACCGGGACTTGACCAGAAAACTCCTGTGTCAAATTCGCAGTGGTGAAATTCAGTTTTTGGGTTTTTTTTTTTACTCTCGGTTCTGTGGACGTGGCTTGGTGGGTGTGGTGGGGAAGGATACTGCAGAATCCCCCTTCCCTCCCCTGTCCTGGAGGAAGGATACTGCAAAATCCCCCTTCCCTCCCCTGTCCTGGAGGAAGGATACTGCAAAATCCCCCTTCCCTCCCCTGTCCTGGAGGAAGGATACTGCAAAATCCCCCTTCCCTCCCCTGTCCTGGGGGAAGGATACTGCAAAATCCCCATTCTCTCCCATGTCCTGGGGCAGGGGTCTGCAAAGTTGGCTCTTTTAAGACGGGTGGACTTCAACTCCAAGAATCCCCCAGCCAGCTATGCTTAAAAGAGCCAACTCCCAGAATCCCCCAGCCACCCATCTTAAAAGAGCCAACTTTGCAGACCCCTGTCCTGGGGGAAGGATACTGCAAAATCCCCCTTCCCTCCCCTGTCCTGGGAGAAGGATACTGCAAAATCCCCCTTCCCTCCCATGTCCTGGGGGAAGGATACTGCAAAATCCCCCTTCCCTCCCCACTCCAGGGGAAGGATACTGCAAAATCTCCATTCCCTCCTCACTCCTGGGGAAAGATACTGCAAAATCCCCCTTCCCTCCCCACTCCAGGGGAAGGATATTGCAAAATCTCCATTCCCTCCTCACTCCTGGGGAAGGATACTGCAAAATCCCCCTTCCCTCCCCACTCCAGGGGAAGGATACTGCAAAATCTCCATTCCCTCCTCACTCCAGGAGAAGAATACTGCAAAATCTCCATTCCCTCCCCATTCCAGGGGAAGGATACTGCAAATCTCCATTCCCACCCTCCTCTGGGGCCAGCCAGTGGTGGTATTTGCCGGTTTTCCAAACTCCTCCAAATTTCCGCTACCGGTTCTCCAGAACCTGTCAGAACCTGCTGGATTTCACCCCTGCAAATTCCCCTCCTTTCCCCCAACTGGGAGACTTGGTCCTTACTCCGCCCCGGGAATTAAAAAATCAAGGGGGGGGGGGGGAAAGGCTCTTCCTAAAAATAAAAGGGGAGGTTGCATTTATGATTATTTCTCCAACCCGTTGGCAGCCTTCCTGAACACAGGGAGTTAACAACACTTAACGAATCTGACATCTTCGAAAGTAATTAATCCTCCCCACATTCCTGGGAGGCTAATGGCACAAAACAAGGAATGGCGAGGGGAGAGGAATGACTTTTTAGTTTACTTTAAAAAACAGGCTAGACAGCACTTTAGTCTTATTACAAAGCTGTCCTAAAGAAGACAAGCTGGTTGATCTTTTTGCTGCTAGTAAAAACAAGACACAGGGAAGACTGCTCATCTCCACAGTCATCAGTTATCTAGGGCTAGGATAACCTACCTGATACTCCCAAAACTACAACAGAGGTGGTATTCAGCCGATTTGGACCGGTTCACCCAAACCAGTAGTGGAAATCGCGCATCTGTCCGTCCCCCAGATGCCCAAATCCAGGTTCTAACCATCTCATTCTCTGCCATCCCGGTCTTCCTTTGTCTTTGATCTTTCCCAACTTCAGGTCCTTTTCCAACAAGGACCGTATTTTTGGGAGTATAAGACACGCCGGAGTATAAGGCGCACCAAGGTTTTGAAGAGGCAAATTTTTAAAAAAACGTTTTTGCACTCTGCAAACCTCCCAAAAACTGCCCATTTCCCTCCTCCCCCCAAAAAGGGCATGAATAGCCTTTAGGAGGCTTGTAGAGTGCCCCGGGTGGGGGAAGGAACAAGCAAAAAAAAACAAAAACAGCCCATTTTTCATGACAATGGGCACGTTTTTTGTCAAAAAAAAAAAAAGGGCACGAATAGCCTTTAGGAAGCTTATAGAGTACTCCTGGGGGTTGCGGGAGGGGGCAAAATTGAGCAAAAATCCGGCCATTTTTCTCTGATTTCTACCCTCCCCAGCCCCCAGGAGCGTTCTGAAAGCCTCCTAAAGGCTCTGCATGGCCATTTTGGTGAGGGGGGAAGGGTTTCGGGAGGCAAAAACTGATGTATTCAGTGTATAAGACGCACCCAGATTTTCAGCCACTTTTTTGAGCGAAAAAGGTACGTCTTATACTCCGAAAAATACGACAATTTAAAATACAGGTGAGTCCTAGGGTTACAACAGCAATTGGGAGTGGAATTTCCACCCCAGTGCCTTTTTGAAAACGTAATGTAACATCACCAAACTGCTCAGCAATGGCAATTCCGGCAGTCTCCGTTGGCTGTTGTTTAAGTGAGGACCAAGTGAGTTATTAAGTGAGGACTGATGGGAGGAGGCAGAAATCTAGGCACGCAAGCCAGTGGATGAGCACTGCAGGCAACAGGCTTTATTACAGAGTGCAAAGAAGTGTTGAGCGTGTTGACTAAGTCTTAAGATTTATATGGCGGTTGAGTGTGAAGAAACTTGTAAGTTGACCAATTCTATAGTCACAGCTATAGATAGACTGGCTAAGCAAGTTCCTTCCAGAGGAAAGTTTCAAACCAGGAACTGCTAATTTATAGTCCAATTTCTTAGCCACTCTATTTCACTAGCTCTCGATTACTATTACGGCATAGTAAGTCTCATTAAGCTCAATGGGGCCTATCTATGTATCCAAGGAGATTTCAGAGGATTGCATTAAAAATGTCCTAACGTAATTGCGACATGTGAATTTGCCATGTTCTCTTGGGCTTCTCATCTTGGGTTGACCTACTTGATGACAGTCAAATGAGAGCAGGTGAGCAGTCTTCAAACACAGCAATAGCCCTTAGACTTATATACCGCTTCACAGCGCCTTACTGCCCTCTCTAAGCGGTTTACAAAGTCATCCTATTGCCCCCAACCATCTGGGTCCTCATTTTACCGACCTCGGAAGGATGGAAGGCTGAGTCAACTTTGAGTGGGTGAGAATCGAACTGCTGGCAGTCAGAGAAGTAGCCTGCAGTATTGCACTCTAACCACTGCGCCACCACGAGTCTTTTAATCTTTTTATTTTTAATCTTCCCAAATGACTCAAGTTAGGGTCTGCCGTCAATGAGAATGATTCATACGTCCACAATCACAGGAACATATCTCCTTTTCTCTCTGCAATTGTTCTTTTTGGCTTCTCAAATCAACATCTCCAGTGAAAGTGATAAAGGCCCCTTGCTCCATAAGGCATGGACCGGCTCTTTAAATGTTCCTTGCTTTGTGGTTCAGCAATCAACTGCATTTATCTATTCTGACAAAAGATAGCATCAAACAAGGTTTCTCCAGCAAATAACTGAGAGACAGAACTCAACCTGCGTCTTATAAACGGCAACCAGAATGAAATTATTTTATCTTGCTGCTATATATTTGGCTAAGGAGGGACAGCCAGTAAATGAAAGAACATGTCAATAAGAAAAAATAATCTCTTTCAGCCATCTACAGTAAAGTGCATTAATTTGAGGAAGTCTGGTTTAGGTCATTTTCAAATATTCATCCTTGGGTAATCTTTCTACTCAATCAGGTCTGCTATGGAAATCCTTGATATCCTTAATATTGTTAATTTACTCTAGAAATAAATATATCCATCCATCCATCCATCCATCCACCCATCCATCCATATCCCACTGATCCTTAGGAGGTAAAGGAAAAATTGCCCTGAACTCTCCAACACAAACACACCCACCTATTCTAGAACAGTGTTTTTCAACCTTGGTGACTTTAAGATGTGTGGCCTTCCAACTCCCAGATTTCTACTACCTGGAGAATTCTGGGGGTTGAAGTCTAGACATCTTAAAGTCATCATGATTGAGATGCCCTGTTCTAGAATATGAACCTGGGAGATGGTTGCAGTCATGTGACCCTGGGGTCATATGATCTCACCTTTTGCGGCCTTCTGACAAGCAAAGTCAACGATGAAGACAGTTTCATTTAACAACCATGTTACTAACTTAACCACTGCAGTGATTCCCAGTGGCAAGAAAGGTTGTAAAAACTCACTTAACCACTCTCTCACTTAGCAACAGAAATGTGGGGCTCAATTTGTGGCCGTAAGTCAAGGATGACCTGTATCCTTTCCCGCTATCTTGACTGTATAGTATGTACTAGAAAAGAATGTCTTCGCCCTTCCTTGATGTGTATTAGGATTCCTCTGGAATCCTTTATAGATGCCGCTGAACTTGTCATCTTGCTCAAGTTCTTGTTATTTGTCTATCAAACTTACTGAAAGTTGCAGTGCATCAAAGAGTATCTGTAAATTAAGTCCACCCACTTGCCATCCCAAGTGATACAGCCTGAGGCCATCTTTAAAAGCAATAAAGTGAAAGCTCTTTAGACATTCTCGGCTCAGGTTGATTGGGCTTCAGAAGTTAATGAGCTTCTGCCCAAGTGAGACTACGCAACTTGCCATAAAATGAATCTGGAGCTCTTTAGAAGGCGGATATTAAGTCACCAGGCAACAAGTCTCCATTGAAACTTGGTCGCTGTCACAACTTGGGGGGGAAAATTAGACAAGAAAAAAAAAAAGGAATCTCTTGTCAACAGAAGGGAGTCTGTGATTTATTTATTTATCTATCTATCTATCTATCTATCTATCTATCTATCTATCTATCTATCTATCTATCTATCTATCTATCTATCTATCTATCTAATTTATATATCGCCCTTCTCCCTCTCGGGACTCAGGGCGGTGAACAGCCACAGTAAAAACAGGAAATACAAAAGTTTAAATGACATATTAATATATATTAAATACTTTGGCCCACAGTTAAAACCCAATACTAAAAAAAACAATTAAAAAGGCTATGACAGGCCGGCTTCATGAAATAGATGTGTCTTCAGGGCCCGGCAGAAGAGACGTAGGTCTGAGATCATGCGTAATTCAGGGGGGAGGTCATTCCAGAGGGCAGGAGCTGCCACAGAGAAGGCTCTTCCCCTGGGGGTCGCCAGCCGACATTGTCTGGCCGACGGCACCCTGAGGAGGCCCTTTCTGTGGGAGCGGACTGATCGGTGGGAGGTATTTGGCAGCAGGAGGCGGTCTTGCAGATAACCAGGTCCCTTCCCATGGAGCGCTTTAAAGGTGGTCACTAATATCTTGAAGCGCACCTGGAAAGCCACAGGCAGCCAGTGCAGCTCACGTAGGAGAGATGTCACACGGGAACGTCTAGATGCTCCCAAAATCCCCCGCGCGGCCGCATTCTGAACTAACTGGAACCTCCAGGTTAATCTCAAAGGAAGCCCCATGTAGAGAGCATTACAATAGTCCAGGCGAGAGGCGACGAGAGCTTGAGTGACCGTGCGTAAGGCGTCACAATCCAGAAAGGGGCGCAACTGGTGTATCAGGCGGACCTGATAGAAAGCCCCCCTGGCCACGGCCGTCATGTGCTCTTCTAAAGACAGCCGGGAGTCCAGGAGGACACCCAAGTTGTGAGCCCTCTCTGTGGGGGCCAATGACTCGCCCCCAATAGCCAGAGATGGCGTCAACTGGCTATACCGTGACGCTGGAAGCCACAGCCACTCGGTCTTGGATGGGTTGAGTCGAAGCCTGATGAGGGTCTTCAAACAAATTACAGGTAGTTATCGACGTAGAACTGTTCATTTGAATGCCGTTTGAAGTTATGACGTCAATGGGAAAAAAAGGACTTAGGACCGCTGTTCTCACATGCAACCATTGCAGCATCTCACGAATTTGCATACTTGGTAACTGGTTCATATCTATGATGGTTTATAGTGTCCCAGGATCACAAGATCACCTTTTGGGACCTATTGATAAGCAAAGTCAATGGGGAAGCCAAATTCACTTAACAACCGTCTTAGTAACTTAACCACTGCAGTGATTCCCTTAACAACTGTGGCAAGAAAAGTCGTAAGATGGGGCAAAGCCCATTTAAACAACTGTCTCGCAACCCAAAAGACTACGCCTAATTCTCGCTTGCTGGCATGCAGCAGGCCGTTAGATCGAATGCAGTCAAGAAGAGAGGTCCATGTTTTCTTCTTTGCGCTTGTATACATCTAAGTGGAACTTAGCATTAAATTCCTGCCAAAGCAGAATTGCGGCTGGTGGTTTTTACATTTTTTAAAATCACGCCAGGAAGAAAAGAGAACCAACTAATTGGATGAAAACATCAACTTGTAGGATCTTTTGGAACAGATAAAGCAAAATGTAGTAAGCATTATGAATCAAAGAACGATTCACTTCACATTTGCAAAGATTCGTCTTCTGTAAAAATGATTTAAGTATTTCTTTAGTCTGCCTTGACCCCCCAAATGGAGTTTTTTAACATTTTAAATATGTCTTAGGCAGCTGTGGGCAGGAGCAACATTTCTTCTATATATGGAACTTTCCAGGAACAGGAGGAATACTTCCTCATATCAGTTGGAATGCCTTTTCCTCAGTTCTCCTATAGTCTTCTCCTTTGTTGCCCAACCCATATCAGGGGTCAGCAAACGTAAACACTCAAAGAGCCACAAAGGTCCTAACCATTCTGGAGTCGATTGGAATTCCGGTTCCCCCACCATAAAGTCTCCTCCTAGCATGGCGTCCTTTTTCATCTACCTGTCCTAAATGAAAGTCCTATCAATCCCGACTGGCGACAGGGAGCCACAGCAGAGGAATGAAAGAGCCACATGCGGCTCCAGAGCCACAGATTGCTGACTCTAAATGGATCTCTCAGCAGACTGGATGGTCAGAGCTTTTTAAAGTTTGTTTGGGGCTTTCTTTTTCCTATGACATTCATCCCTCCTAAATTTTCCCCCAGTGTATCATTTTCAAATCCCAGAATTCCCCAGTCAGCTTGATTATCGCTGAGAATTCTGGGACGTGAAGGTCATACAAGCATATCTGAAATTTGGTTGACTTGATGAATCTATTTGAAACACTGAAAATGGTATATATGCACCAGCTCAAGGGTGGATCATATGTACAAGCTACAGAAGGAATAATATTTACAAAAGTGTGCTGGAAAAAGAGAAAGAGAATAGAAAAGGATTTTATAAACTTAATTCTTTAAAAACTCACAACAAGCAAGAATTATTCCCTTTGTTATCCTCACAGAAAAGATTGCTTCAACAAGGTCGGCAATTTGGCGGTTCGAATCTCTAGTGCCGCGTAATGGAGGGAGCTCCCGTTACTTGTCCCAGCTTCCGCCAACCGAGCAGTTCAAAGCACGTAAAAGCGCAAATAGAAAAATAGGGACCACCTTTGGTGGGAAGGTAATAGCTTTTTGTGTGCCTTCAGCGTTTAGTCATGCCGGCCACATGACAACAGAGACGTCTTCGGACAGCGCTGGCTTTTCGGCTTAGAAAAGGAGATGAGCACCGCCCTCTAGAGTCGGGAATGACATATGTGCAAGGGGAACCTTTACCTTTACCTTATGTACATTTCATTCAGTCTAAAATTATGTATGGAGAAATCGCAGACCTAACAGTTGAAAAACAAGACACGCAATGTTAAGGTGTAGACTTTCAAACGAAGGAAGTTTCAAAATTGTGCCAGTGGGTATAGGTGGAGGGGGGGAGGGGGAATAAAATAAAAGAGCGCCAATGAAACCAGCCAAGCCACCTCAGTTTTTGTTCAAAAGGCCCATCTAACTCTGGCGTAGTGGTGCCTTGCTGTGTTTTGACAAAACCTTCTCGTACTGACAACAATTACAACCCCAGGCTTTCATTATTGTTATGAAAACAAACCAACACCAAAGGTGAAAGGGAAAAGCCAGACCCCCAAAAATTCAACAACACTCTTAGCTGTCTTCTACTACAGCAACCCTTCTCTATGTAGAGAGCCAGTTTGCTATAGTAGTAAAGATGCTAACCAGTGGTGGGCTCTGCCAACCAGTACGGTTGGAAAGGGCCCGGCGGCGTCCACATGGTCTTACTGTCCAGTGATGCCTCCACGATGCTCCAGCTGCTCGGCGGACTATCACACGGACCTAAGGCGGACCTTAGGCGTCGTGCACGAAAGCGGTGAAGACTTTAAAGACAGGTAAGGAGCACAGGTGGGCCCTCTGGAGCACTCTACCGTACCGGTACCTGGTGCTCCAGGCAGGCTTCGGTACACCCCTACCGGGGCGTACCGCCTACAACCCACCACTGATGCCGACTTGGAAAAACCAAGAGATTTCTAGCTTTGGGCATGAAAGCCATTTGGGATCTCCGGTTTTAATCCTGACTTAGGCAAGAAAGCTGTCTGGACAATGCGAAGCCAATCACCTAGAGGTTGTGAGTTCTAGTCCTGCCTGAGGGCCGGATGATTTAGGGGCCAATCGCCAGGTGATTGTAAGTTCTAGTCCTGCCTTAGGCACAAAAGCCATCTGGACAATTTGAGGCCCATCGCCAGGAGGCTGTGAGTTCTAGTCCTGCCCTAGGCCGGAAAGCTGGCTGGGCGACTTTTTGCCTCTCTCTCAACCAGTCCAACCCACCTCGCAGGGTTATCACTGTGGGGGAAAAGAGGGGAGAGGAAGATTTTGTATTTATTTATTTTATTATATTCACCCATCGCCCATCTCACAGTTCGAAATGACTCCGAACAGTTTAGATAGAGTGTATTATGCATGCTCACCATCTTGAGTGAGTGAGGTGCATGAGGTAATAAAATTGGGATAAAAATAAAATAAAACAATAAAATAAAAACTAAGTTACTTGGCTAAGAAAGACTAAGTTTCTGCTTTGTGTTCACCGAAGGAAGGAAGTCAGCTCCGTAATCCAGGCAAGAAAGCATCTGGTTTTTGATGTATATAAATCTGGGAAGCCAGTCAAATTAGATGCAAATGCAAAATTAAAAAGATAGCAATAAGTAATATACTCATCACCATCTCATTTTTCCATATATCGCAACTTGCTCTCAGTATCAGTCAGATCCAGGCATCTGGAACAATTGGGTTTGAACAGATAACCAAAACTCAACAGAAACTATGAGGACTAGGATACTGGTTATCAACTCATTCATTCCAAAGGGCACAATTTGTCTTGCACTCCAGGGGAGACTGGAATTACAGTACAAAATCAACCAAAGGGCCTAAACCCATCTGTGTGCCATAATTGCATGAAATTAAACGGCAGTTTGCATTTCATTTTCATGAACCTAGGATGAGCCAAATTATCACTGAAGTGCATGTTGGTGAATTGGTTTTGGCTGAATTCTCATTCTGAAAGCTTCAAACTATCAAAAAGGACAATCTTTAATCGACTCTGGGGGTTTTGAGATAAAGCCAAGATTTTTTTCCCCCAAAAAAGAATCTTAATTCAGAAATTCTTAAAATAAAGACAAAACTGAAACCAGAAGTCTTCCTTTTAGGTTTGATGGACAAAGATCTTGAAAGATAATTTGGGGTTTCATTACTATTTATGGGGACAACAGAGAAAACCTTATATACAGAATGGTGGAAAGAGATACTAATTTGCACCATGAAAGAATGGATGATGAAACTGATGAATTGGCCAAGGTGATAAAACCGACTGCTTTAATTATGGGGATGGGCAATGAAACTTTAATTTTAGGTTTTGATGACTTTGTTGTTATTGAAATGACCTGAAATACTGAGAAATGTAATGCAAAAGAGATCGAGGCTGTATTTTTTTTTTGTACTTTATCCTACTGAAAAAAGTTGGAAGTTATAAAAAAAAAAAAAAAGCTTCAAAGAATGGGAATACCTGGAGAAAAACCTTTGGATTTAGACATTCAAGTTGTGAAAATCGAGGATCTGCAGACAGGATTTCACAAACGTTGACTATCACAGCTAGACTATGAATTTTCAAAACAAACTCATCCATCTGATGGTAGACAGAAAACAGAAAACTCTGCTCCATCTGTGACTAATCTTAGCCAGGCCATTTCAGTTATCTCATTCTTATCAAAGGTTAGTTTGGAATTTATCTCTAACGTGGTTTAAACTTCTCAGCAGATCTGCAAACACTTTCTTAGACATCTCACTGGAATCCAAGGCTAGCTGGAAAACGGGGAAAATGTTAGGATCAGGGAGAATTTATTTTCGTGTCCCTCTGAACCTACTTCTTCTCTCTCTTCCTAAGTAGTCAGAACAACAAAATCCTACCCCAAAAAAAGAAAAAAGGCAGGAAGATTGAGGATCAAGGCCACTGCTTTCCCGATTAAGATGGAGACAAAGAAATGCGATTACATGATCATTAGCAAAGCAGCAATAATCCCCCACGCCACATTTGCTTATCGGAGGGGTTAATTGCAGATTTTTTTGCAGGCAAGAGGCCAAATCCACCAAGATCTCTAGTAAAGGGGTGTGTGTGTGTTCTGATACCGAAAAAAAGCTTTCAAACAAATTCCTGGGGTGGGGAAAAAAACAACCAGAAAGAAAAGCAAGTATAGGTTCCACGCTTTTTCAAGGCGAATGAACACACTCAAGAGTGCTTTAAATGGGAGATGAAAAAGAGATGGATCCCACCCACACCCTCCTCTCTGCAAGGTTAAAAGGGTAACGAAGCACCAAGCAAATTTTTATGAAGTCTTTCCTTTCTCTCTTCCCTCCCCTTCCCGCCCCCCTCCCCCCCCCAAAATCCGGCTCCACCGCCATCGTCGTCCTCCCCCACCCACCCCTCCTTCTTGAAACCGAGATAATGACCCTGGGTGGGAACCAACTTTTCAGTCTCGGCAGTAACTTTTTAACGGCCTTTTGGGGGAAGGAAGCGGAGAGAAAAATGCAAGGAGGGGGAAAAAAAAGAAAGAAAGAAGATTTCTCAGTAAGCCGAGACAGGAGGCGGCGGGCAGCGTTCAAGCAGAGGTGAGACTGTTATTCAAATATTTTTTGAAATAATAAAACATAAAAGCCAAGCCTTTCGGACAGGCTCTCTTTGCACTCTTTTTTGGAACAGCGGGGCTTGTTAAATGGTTGACCTCCCTCCTTCGGCCTTTTGTGAGGCCATATCCTCTCCTTTCTTTCACTATCTCCCCGTTTTTTAAGAATGGGGTGAAAGTTACTTTTATATCTTTAAGCAAACATAACCCTCTGCTCGCCTCCATTATCTCCTTCGATTGCTAACCCTCTTAAACCGCTACAGGCCAGGCCTGAGAAATACATCCTACTTGCAAAAATAAAAATAAAATACAGTGTTTCCACGGTATTTTGTTTTCTTCGTGACTCCCGAAATAAGCGCTTGGCCTTATTTTGGGGGGCGGTCTTATTATTTTTAAGCATAGCTGGCTGGAGAATTCTGGGAGTTGAAGTCCACCAGTCTTCAAAGAGCCAACTTTACAGACCCCTGCCCTAGGACAGTGATGGCTAACCTTTTTTGGCTCGCGTGCCAAAAGCAGGGGGAGCGCAGGGGGGTTGCGCGTGGGTGTGCCACACCCATAATGCTATGTGCGCGACCCGCTGCTTTTGGCGCACTTTTTTCACCCCAGGCTCCAGAGCTTTCTAGGACCATTCTGATTGACAAGCTCGGCGTCTTAGCCACTGAGCCACCGCATCCCTTTTGCATGAAGCTGCGGTTAATTTCATCTTTCTTCTTATTGAAGTGATGGATTTCCTTGTCCAGGTCCTTGGTGCTCTCTGTTTCTTGCAGACATTGCATTATCCAACTAGGTGACATCATCAGTGCAGTAGCAAGTGGTGTTACCTTGCTGGGAAATGAAACATATTCTAAAAAACGGCCAAGCTCAGAAAGCACGAAGGACCCCACAATTCTACTCTGAGCTACAAATATCCTTTTCTATTGGCGATTGAGTTTTAAACCATGGGTTTCACACATGAACTGCCGAGCTCGGTGTGTCACCCTAAGCCCAACCAAACAAGCCACACAATGTTTGAGTCATATGGGATGTCATACATAAGCTGTTAAGTTCGCCTAATCCATCTCTCCTCCACAGTTCAGCAGAGGTAGAGATCGTATCGGCAGAATGTCGCACAACCACGCACCAAGGTTAACCTTGAAGGACATTACCTTAAGGCCCAGGTAACTGACAGCAGAGCCCCATGAATGCAGCTATTCAAATGTGACCGAGTTAAAAAATAACCAGAGAGTTTACAGAAATCGGTCCTTGCATCGCGGAGTGACATTATTACAGATTTTTTTACATCTCTTGTTAGCAGCCTTAACCTGGAAGATTTGAATGTGATCTAAAGTTGTGAAATGGTGTTACAGCAGGCACAGCTTCCCGGTCACACAAAATAGTTGAATATGAAGTGTGTGCGCGCACACACACACACCTAGACTGACAACCCCCCCCCCCCCCCCAAATTCCATGTAGGGCATCCTGATTAAAATTCCCTTGCACGAAGCTGCAGACAATGTGGCCCCACGTGATGAAATGACTTACACATTCCCTGCAGCTTAACACCAAACAAAATTAAGAATACACCCAAGATTGTTAATGTTGCTTAAAAGAACTAATTAAAAGCCAGCGGCTAAAGATCCCAAGAGCTGCCAAGCTTTTTTGGTTCTCACCATTTTGCCAAGTGTCCTGAAACAACACCAGCCCACATTCTTGTTTTTAACAACGCAGTTCCTGAACGGGGTTGGAAAGGCTGTTCCCCAGTGACAACTTAGAACAAATTCTATGTAAAAAAAAAAACACACAAAAAACCCCAACAACCAGCAGCAACTGGCCGGTGAAATGCCCAGTTATTTGGGCAAAAAGTTAAGGAAGTCAATATGAACTTTGCTTTCTTCCTGTGCCACACTTTGAATGAAAGCCAGGTAACTGCACTTAATATCGTTGAACTGAAAATAAACTGCGAAGGAAACTATCTGAGACACTGGGCAGGAAGCCAACCTGCCTTCCATGGGGCACATTCAATACGATTCAGAAACATGGCCCTGGCTGGCATGACCTTTGTTGGATGGTTGTTATGACTCCTTCCTGAATCTTTGGGGAAACCTGAGGCCCAACAGTTAGGAAACAGTGCCAAAAAGCTAGATTCCTGCAATTCTTCAATGCCATCCATGTTGAGACTCCAGGGGGAGGGCAGGGAAGAGTAACAATGATGGTCAGGGGGGATGGCACACTGGTGAAATTCAGCTGGTTCCATTTGGTTCGGCCAAACTATTAGCAGTAACGTTGGAAGACTCCGCCCACCCACCCGGACATCATCACGTCCCGTTTTTGATGCTCTGCGGATGCGCAAAAGGTCCTGCGCACACATCCTCTTATTTGCAAACCAGTAGTGAGGGTAAGTTGATTTCACCCCTGGGCTGGAGGCTAAAACATATGAAGAACAGTTGCATGAATTGGGTATAATGAAAAGTTTAGTTTAATGAAAAGAAGGACTAGGGATGACATGATAGCAGTGTTCCAATATCTCAGGGGTTGCCATAAAGAAGAGGGAGTCAAGCTATTCTCCAAAGCACTTGAAGGTAGGACAAGAAGCAGTGGATGGAAACTAACCCAAGGAGAGAAGCAACTTAGAATTAGGGAGAAATTAAACAGAATGGCTTGTTTTCAGAAGTTGTTGGTTTTCCAACACGGGAGGTTTTTAAGAAGAGATTGGACAACCATTTGTCTGGAATGGCGTAGGAATAGCACATATTCTGCTTGAGTGGGAGTGGACTAGAACAGGGGTCTCCAACCTTTGCAACTTTAAGTCTGAAGGACTTCAGCTCCCAGAATTCTCCAGCCAGCAAAGCTGGCTGGAGAAGTCTGGGAACTGAAGTCCTTCAGACTTAAAGTTGCAAAGGTTGGAGACCCCTGGACTAGAAGACCTCCAGGGTCCCTTCCAACAATTCTGAAATCCAATATTTAGATTTTAGTCAGCCAGCCGCCAGGGCAGTTGCGTACTGCAGTCCTCAATCAACACAACATCTATTCTTTACCATCCTGCAGATCCATCCATGGCCGTAGCCTGCTAATACAGCAAAGCTGAAAATCCTGGCTACTCGGGAACAAGAAGTGAAGAAGACTAGCACTTAGTAGAGCAGTCAAATAGGCTTTGGGAAACATATTCAGATATCGTGACGTGTCTATGCATAAAAAGATGAAGAATTGCACAAGCCATGACATTCCCAGGGACACTATGAGAAACTCAGAAAGGAGCAGAAGACGACAAATGAGACTTTTGAACTATGGTGTTGAAGACGACTCCTTAGAACAGAGGTCTCCAACCTTGGCAACTTTAAGCCTTGGCGTACTTCAACTCCCAGAATTCCCTAGCCAGCAAAACCAGGTGGGAGGTTGAAGTCCACCCATCTTAAAGCCAACACAGTGAAGAAACACTGCCGTGGAGTAGCATTTCCCCATCTTGCCAACTTTAAGATAGCTGGACTTCAACTCCCAGAACTTCCCAGCCAGCTGGCTGGCAAGTTCTGGGCGTTGAAGTCCTCTGAGTCTTAAAGTTGCCAAGGTTGGAGACCCCTGCCTTAGAATGTCATGGTCTGCCAAGAAAGCCAAGCAATGGATTCAACTCAAAAGTTCTCACTAGAGGCACAAATGACCAGGTTTGATTTAATCCCACTTTGGACACATTTATGCGAAGAAGACCCAGCTCTCTGGAGAAAGCTCTGCAGACGGTAACCAGAAAGAAGATGAGATGGATGGATGTGCCATCAGAAGACCTGAAAGGTCAGGTCAGGACAACGGAGTTTAAGTTGGGACAATACAAGACGCTAGCCAAGTTCAAAGGTACCTGTTGCAACTCAAGCAACTAATTATAGACAGAAATTATAAAGCAGGGAAGAAATGACTGGAAGCAAAATCCATCAGAAATTATCCTGCAGCACCTGAGGCTTTGCATACCTAATGAAAGAGACAATGGAAGTTTCTTTGTGACACAGAATATCCCACATAAATGCAGTTAGAAGAAAAAAAAAACACCCCATGACTGGCATTCCAGAGGATGGTTGTTGATCTTATTAAGAGAAGCTGCAGGAAATTTCCATTGTAAATTGAGTTTATTCCATAGCTTTTGAAGAAGCTTTGAGAAGACCAAGGCTGGAAGGTTGAGACTGACTACATAATATGATCTTCTGCAGCTCAATGGATTCCAGATGGGTTTGAATTTCCTTCATCCTCCAGCCACATAATTACGGACCGTAAGAACGAGGAAAGCTGAGGAAAACTACTTCGCGGATTGTGGGTTCTTTTTTTGACTTACTTGCATGTTTAAAATCTCAAGGTATAAGTAGCCCTCAATCCACAATCACTCATTTAGTGATTTTTCACACAACTGTTGCAACATTCGCCATGGCCACATGGATCGAAATTCGGTTCCTTGGCAACTGGTTCGTAGTTATGACGGTTAGTGTCCCAGGAATTTTGAGCTCAATCGTGGTTGTAAGTCAAGGACTACCTGTATATTCTCAGTTCATCAAAGGTCATGTAGCTGCATGATAAACTTTAGTCTTCCAGGTAAAACTATATTGGAGGCTAAAACATATGAAGAACGGTTGCAGGAACTGGGTATGTCTAGTTTGATGAAGAGAAGGACCAGGGGAGACATGATAGCAGTGTTCCTATATCTCAGGGGTTGCCACAAAGAAGAGGGAGTCAAACTATTCTCCAAGGCACCTGGGAGCAGGACAAGAAGCAATGGGTCTAAACTAATCAAGGAGAGAAGCAACTTAGAACTAAGAAGAAATTTCCTGACAGTTAGAACAACTAACCTCTGGAACAGCTTGCCTCCAGAAGTTGTGAATGCCCCAACCCTGGAAGTCTTTAAGAAGATGTTAGATTGCCATTTGTCTGAAATGGCATAAGGTTTCTGCCCATGCAGGGGGTTGGACTAGAAGACCTACAAGGTCCCTTCCAACTCTGCTATTGTATTATTGTATTATATTAGGGAGAAAGTAGAAATATATCTATTTTCTGCCAGTCAATTATATGCCATACTGCAGCTTTCTTAACCTCCGACTCTTCAGGAATGTTGCCTCGATTCCCAGAATCTTTAGCCATTCTAGTTGCATAATTCCATAAGTGGAAGATCACACATTTGAATGCAATAAACAGACTGTCGCATACTCAAGTTCTCCTTTTCCCCAATTCAATAATAGCAATAGGCCTACTTAGCTATTACAGCTTCTCCTGCATCAACAGGGGGCAGTAGTGGTTAGAATGCAGTATTGCAGGCAAACTATGCCCACAGCTAAGTGTTCGACCGACTCAAGTTTGACTCAGCCTTCCATCTTTCCAAGGTCGGTTACAATGAGGACGCAGATTGTTGGGGGCAACAGGCTGATTCTGTAAACCGCTAAGAAAGGGCTGTAAAAGCACTATGAAGAGGTATATTAAGTGCTATTGCTATGAAAACCACACCATAGTGAACAATGGGTTCACTTAATGACCACAGTACTCGCTTCATGACAGAAAAGGCCACAAAATCAGATCAAGTATGTAGTCAGCCTGTTTAACGACCGTTGATTTACAATCATAATGGGCAGGCTCCATTGTGGTTGTAACTCAAGGACGATCTGCATTCACACTATTCAAACCAGGGGTGGGGAATGATTATCTCCTTTATGGCTTGTGGACTTCAACTCCCAGAAGTCCTCAAGTCCTAAAGGGGACATCATTCCCTACCTCTGAAGGGAAGTGTTTTCCATCTTACATAACCAGCTACTACTTGGGTTTTATTTTAAGCAGAGTGGAAACCTTCCCACTATTTTCTTGAGGAAAAGGGAAACTGGGAATTTTAAGTACCCTGGTGAAGCAGCAAGATACTGGATCCTTCTTTTAGCTCCCTCCTCTGTTCCTCACTTGCTCGTCTCTCCAACCGCAGCTATTTAAAATTATCCATCTGACTCAATTGCCAACCCTTACATGTCGGAGGAAACCATCTCAAAATGCTGAAGTTCTCACCACTTCCTCTGGGTATATTTTATTTAGCTGGCAGATGCATAAATAAATTCAACGCTCCCAACTTTAGGACGGCGCTAAGACTTCTAAAACACACCTCTACATACCGCTGCGCCAAGATCTTCGAAAAAGAAGCTCACACGGTCTGCAAAGAAGCTTGACAAAATTAGGAATGTGACGTGTGGACAGGCGAAAAGCTGCATTCGAAAACCACTCACCAAGTTTTTGCGTAGCTCTTAACAAGAGTATGACTCCCCCCCACTCCTCCTTCTCTCACTGCAAGTCAAATCTAACAAATTCCCACCAAAGGCTGGCCTTTATTATTCATGGCTTCTATCCAGATATGCCATGAATCTTAGATACCCAATGCATTTTAAATGGGTTGCCACTAACTTCCACTG
Organism: Rhabdophis nuchalis; assembly: GCA_039707465.1. Taxonomy (NCBI): domain Eukaryota; kingdom Metazoa; phylum Chordata; class Lepidosauria; order Squamata; family Natricidae; genus Rhabdophis; species Rhabdophis nuchalis. Next base: position 236,818,344 of record CM077644.1, on the reverse strand, counting down.
CTTCTACGGAATTCGAGCTATAATTCTCCACACTTACCTAGGAATCATGAAGCGTGGCCAAATATAACAACCTCCCATGCCAAGCTGGGATATTTTAAATCCCACTCTTAGTTACAAGCAACTTTAATTGGACCACAGCCAGTACTATAAACAATTAAACAAAAATATTTTATCAACGGGGGTCTCATACCAGCAGGGGTGAAAAAGCCAAAATGGAGCAATGCCTGCACAATTGACACTTTAAAAAAAACAAAACCCAACGTATTCCTTTTTAATGTGCCACGACACATATAAAAAGAAGTGGGACTTTATTTGCACCTTCGCCTCGGCCATCTTGGTTTCCCCCTGTTGCAGGCGACCCAGCTCATAAATTTCAATGAAGATGAAATCAAGAACAGCTGCAGTGGATTAATGCAATCACTGAAAAAAATAATAATAATCAGAACTGGGGATTCCTCACAATGTAGAAAAGATGTGGAGACTCTGGAAAGAGTGCAGAGAAGAACAACAAAGATGATTAGGGGACTGGAGGCTAAAACATATGAGGAACGGTTGCAGGAACTGGGTAGGTCTAGTTTAATGAAAAGAAGGACCAGGGGAGACATGATAGCAGTCTTCCAATATCTCAGGGGCTGCCACAAAGAAGAGGGAGTCAAACTATTCTCCAAAGCCCCTGAGGGCAGAACAAGAAGCAATGGGGGGAAACTAATCAAGGAGAGAAGCAACTTAGAACTGAGGAGAAATTTCCTGACAGTTAGAACAATGAATCAATGGAACAGAAGTTGCCTCCAGAAGTTGTGAATGCCCCAACACTGCAAGTCTTCAATAAGATGTTGGAGAGCCATTTGTCTGAAATGGTATAGGGTTTCCTGCCTAGGCAGAGAGTTGGACTAGATGACCTCCAAGGTCCCTTCCAACTATCCTATTGTATTGTACAAATAACCGTTAATCAAGTTCTTCCATTTGCTTTGTTAACCCTCAAAGGAGTACGTTAATATTTCTTCCATACTAGGAATAAAAGTTAAAAGCCTCAATATATGATTCACTTTAAAAGGGAACATAGGGAGCCCATATTTATGTTGCTAAGTGAGGCATTGAAGTGAGTTTTGCCCCAGTTTACGACTTTTCCTACTACAGCCGTTAAGCGAATGACTGCAGGGGTTAAGTTGGTAACACCGTTGTTAAATGACTCTGGCTTCCCTGATGACTCTGCCTGTCGGAAGGTCGCAAAAGGTGAGTGTTGGACACTGCAACCGTCGTAAATGTGAGTCAGATGTCCAACGTCTGAATTTGGATCGCGTGATCATGGGGATGCTGAAATGGTTGTTTAAGTGTGAAAAACAGTTCCAAGGCACTCTTTTCAGTGCCTTTGTAACTTTGAACGGTCATTAAACAAATGGTTGTAAGTCAAGGACTACCTGTATCAGCAACTCGGGGTTGAACTGTGGGGCCCTTGGTGTTTTTCAGAGATCATCAAGGATCCCACAGTTCAGTTTCTATTTGTTGCTACTTTGCCATACCGTAAAATACAAATCCCACCTACCTCTGGTGGAAAACCAGTTCAATATCCTTGCTATAGGTCCATGATGGCGAACCTATGGCGCATGTGCCACAGGTGACACACAGAGCTATTTGTTAGGGCACGCAAGGCGTTGTCCCGTCAGCTCCAGTGCGCATGGGCACGCTGGCCAGCTGACTTCAGCTTTCTTTTGAGGCTGTTTTTTACCCTCCGGAGGCTTCCTTGGGTTGCGTGCATAGCATTATGGGTGTGGCGTGCCCGTGCACAACCCCCCTGCACTCCCCCCGCTTTTGGCATGGGAGCCTAAAAAGGTTGGCCATCACTGCTATAGGTCTTCAATGTGTTCTACTAACACTGTCCATGAAATCTGTGGAACATCCTAAGGTGCTTTTTCAAGAGGCAACTGGACTTTTCTGGTTGGTTTTTCTTTGAAGACATTTCGCTTCTCATCCAAGGGGCTTCATTGGCTCTGAAGAAGCTTCTTGGCATGAGAAGCGAAATGTCTTCAAAGAAAAAAATCAACTGGAAAAGTCCAGTTGCCTCTTGAAAAAGCACCTTTGGGACCACCATGACCTGGAGGATGGAGAATCTCCATAAGACCAATCTGTGGAACATTTTTACAATAAACCACGGGGAGTGTCTGTTCTACGCTTCGCGCAATCTTTAAGTATATGTGGTGGAAGCAACGCTGGAGGAAGAAGGGACAAAGTAAAATGAAAGCTCAGGACTCAAGAATCTACATGAAATGACTCGCCCAATTCCCAGTCTCTCTTCATACTGCTGACTTGGTTATGCTGTCATGATCAGAAGATGTATGGAGAGAATTCCTGCACTCTTCCATGGCCTGGTAGGCATCCTGCCTTACTTCAAAGACACGCTGCTCTCATCTTACTTCTGTCTTCTGATAACCTTGTCCTTTTGTGGACCGACCTTTTTTTTTTTTTAGATAAGCCATTTCAGGTTTCTGCACCCAGTGTTTTGTTTTTTTTGCAAAAATCCAAGCAACAAGAAGAGAGCATTTCCAGCTCCTTCACTTTAGAGAGTGGCTTACTTATTTGGGCATGGTGGATTTCCATAAATCTATCAATCTATCTATCTATCTCCACCCATCCCTATACATCCATCCATCCATCTATCCCTATCCATCCATCTCTACCTACCTACCTACCTACCCCTCCATCCATCTCTACCTACCTACCTACCTACCTACCTACCTACCTACCTATCATCCATCCATCCATCCATCCATCCACATCTATCTACCTACTTATCTATCATCCATCCATCCATCTACTTACCATCTACCTACCTACCTACCATCCATCTCTACCTACCCACCTACCTACCATCCATCCATGTCTGTCTACCTACCTATCTATCATCCATCCATCCATCTTCCTACCTACCTACCTATCATCCATCCATCCATCCATCCACCCATCCATCCATCCATCCATCCATATCTACCTACCTACCTATCTATCATCCATCCACCTACTTACCATCTACCTACCTACCTACCTATCACCTCCAAAGCTGGCTGGAGAATTCTGGGAGCTGAAGTCCTTCAGACTTAAAGTTGCAAAGGTTGGAGACTCCTGAGCTAGGGCCAAATAGAGATTTGAGGAGGAGGGGGGAAGATAAACTAAGACAAGTGGGTCTTTGTTTATCTCAAAGATATCAGTTGGTGTTAACATGAAAGGGAAGGGAAAAAGCTGAAATATAATTGACATTTGTATGAGTGACATCATCTCACTCACGCTGAATCTAAGAGCTGGACACATAGCAATCTCCACTTACCCATGTGGTAGCCAAGAATAGAAAGGGGAAAAAAAAAATAAGGAAATTATGGTGAAGAGACACAGACGGGCAAGGAGATGAATGTTTATCTCTTCATAATGGGCCCAAGCAAGGATCAAAAGCCAGACAGGATTTTTCCAGAATTACTTTCCATCTCATAATGAAAGACAACCAACCAACCACTCTTCAGAAGTTTCTTATTAAAAAAAATGTGAATGGAAGAATAATTAAAGCTATGCAATGCGTGAGCTGATCTATAAGCAAGGGACACCAGATTGCAATAGATTACGTCATGAGACATCGAGGTAGTCCTCAATTTATTCATTTAATGACCGTTCAGTTACAACACTGAAATAAGTGACTTATTACTGTTTTTCATGCTTACAACCATGATCTCATGATCAGACACTGGACAACTGGCAATTATTTATGACGGTGTGATTCCACCTTTTGCAACCTTCTGACAAGCAAAGTCAATAGAGAAGGCAGGTTCACTTAAAAACTGGGTTACTAACTTATTATTATTATTATTATTATTATTATTATTATTATTATTATTATTATTATTATTATTATTATTATTATTATTATTATTATTATTATTATTTAGACTTCTATCCTGCCCTATCTCCCAAAGGGACTCAACTTAACAACGGCAGTGATTCACTTACCAACTGTGGCAAGAATAACTCGCTTAACTGTCTCACTTAGCAACATACATTTCGGGGCTCAATTGTGGACGTTAAGTTGAGGTCTACCTGTAATTGTTTCCTGCCTTAACAAATGAAGAGTATTTTAAGAGCAAGGCCTTACACTGGATAGAAGAGCAGGTGCAACTTTCAAGCGACATGAAACCAGCGTTGAGGTTTTGGTATCTCACAAAACAAGAGGGGAGTCAGATGAAACATTTGTGCCAATGGAAAGCTTAACTCATTTACGTTGACCTAGCTTTATTAGCCTCACTTCCAACTGTCCTCATTTGCCCACGGTGACATCACTGCCTGTCGTAATACTCCCAGGTTACTTTCCCTAGAATCTCAGTCATCTTATTCACGTAGTTCCAAGGAACAGTAGCAGGTGATGAGCTCCCGATATGTAAAAATATTTCTGAAGGAAAATCTTCCCCCCTACTCCAAGTAATTCTGACAAGTCTTTCCTACCCCCAGGGAAATGTCAAGTTTCAACTCAATTTCCTGATGACTGGAGAAGATTCAACTGGACTCCCCGCTCTTCCAAGCTGCTAAATACGAGACTGGGGTGTAATTTGAAATACAATGGAAACACACCACTGGAAATTTAAGTATTCACACGGAATGGCTGCAAACAAATCTTGATAAAATAACTGTCGCCCATTCAGGCATTGCTAAAATGTAGAGCGTTTCTCGGCATGCCCCAGATGGCTAGATAACCTTCCTCCAACCTTGCTTGGGAATAAAAATACTGAATTTACGTTTGCAGGAGAAAAGGCACAGGCTAGCTTCAGACAATGCACAGGGACCCGGCTTCGTGGGAAAGCAAATATATGTGTGTGCAAGCATAACTCGGGTCAAACACTCAGAGGATGCAAAGCTACTTCAGAAAGCCACTGGAGAGTGGTTGGCGAATACAGGTAGTCCTCGACTTACGACCGTTCATTTAGTGACCGTTGTTGTCAAATTTACAACGGCACCGAGGAAAAAAGGGATTGAGGACCACTGCCGCATCCTCATGGTTACGTGATCGAAATTCAGACACGACAACGGACTCCTATTGACGGTGGTTTGCAGTGTCGCGCGGTCTCCTTTCGCGACCCTCCGACAAAGCAACGTCACTTCCCTAAACTATTGCAACGAATCGCTTAACGACCGTGGCTGTGACTTTGGAATCCATCCCCAAGGTGTGGCCATGGTTCTAAAATTCAGGAAGTGGCCTGTTTTGTTTTTTTTAAAACCAGGATAAAACAACACCACCACCCCTTCCCTACTCTCCTCCCTCCCCCCTCCACAAGCGTGGGAGGTCACTGCAACCTCAGAGCCCTGCTCTGGACAGCCCAGTAAACATTCCCCATTCCTGCTCCCAAGACATAAAGCAGGCATTGAATTAATGAGGGAGGGAAAGACTAGCCGAGAGTGATTTACCCCAGGAGGAGAGGATTAAGGGAGAAACAGAGGGAGGGGAGGGGAAGAGAAATAGATCCAAGCCACAAATTCCACCCCTCTTTTTTTCCCCCCTTCCTCTCCTCCCTCCCGTTCTCCTCAATTTGAGGTTTTAACCTTTTGGAAGATGCTCCATTAAGAAAACAAGAGTGAAGTTGGAATTTCAGTTTGGCTGGCCTTTCCTACGTTCCCTCTCCTCCCACCTATTTCCTTCCCCATTTATTTTTCCAAGCGCCCCAGATGACACCAAAGTGAATTAAAGGTCATGGCTGCTGGAACCGGTCCCTTTCTGAAGAACCCCCACCACTACAGGATTAAAATTCTGACATCCCCCCCCCTCCTCCCAATATGCACAGGTAGTCCTCGGCTTGCAACATTTCGTTTAATGACCGAAGTTACCACGGCACTAGGGGAGGGGAAAAAGCGACACGAGCGTGTTTCAGACTTACAACCATTGCAGCATCCCTGCGGTCACATGTTGGAAATTCAGACCGACTCACGTTGACGACCGTTGTAGCGTCCCGGGGTGTGTGTGTGTGTGTGTTGTGATGACACTTTGGGGTGACCTTCTGGCCAGCAAAGTCAAATGGGGAAACCAGATTCGTTTAACAACCGGGTTCGTAGCTGGACAACGGCGGGGATTCACTTAACAACGGTGGCGAGAAAGGTTGTAAAAGGAAGCAAAATTGATTTAACGAGGGGCTCACTTAGCAACGAAGTTTTTGGGCTCAATTGTGATTGGAAGTTGAGGGCTACCTGTATATATTCTTACTCTTTTTCATTTCCCCAGCTACAAGAGCTCCAGGCCCTCCCCGCAAACTCCCAGTTTTCCAGTCTCCCCATCCTGAATTGAGCTCCATTCATTAGCCGGAAGTCCACAGCAGCTTCTTCAGCCAAGACAGGATGGAGAACAGGAGCGAACGGAAGAAGTGAAGGACAAGGTCAGGTGGGCTATTTTCAAAAGCAGCCGTTCTCTTCTGCTGGTCCTTCTAAAGCAGAAGTCACCCCCCACACACCCTCTGGACCCCACCCCACCCCGCCCTCTTCCCAGAGACTCTCCTCAGCCCCATCAAACAGAGCAGGCTTCTTCTCACTCTCAAGCTTCCTCTTTCCAATATGCATTTAAGATGGACAGGTGTGTGTGTGTGTGTGTGTGTTTATATGTATGGGTGTAAGGTTGTGGGTGTATGTGAGTGTCTATACACATACACACGATATATATATATATAGAAAGGATGATGTAATCAGGGAAACTGGTTAGCTCAAGGCATAGAGAAGCCTGCTTCGAATGCTGGAGAGCACCAGTTCAAATCCCTGTAGGGAAGTATGGCCAGCTGACGAGGGCTAAGGAGCCCGAATTGGATCCATCCTGGTCTCTTAATTAATTATTATTAATCATCCCTTAAAGAAATTTAACATATATATATATATGTATGTATGTATGTATGTATGTATGTATGTATGTATGTATGTATGTATATAGCATGTGTATATGTGTGTTATGTATGTGTACACTTTTGAGAGAAGGCAGCAAAATTTCATTTTTAATGTGTGCCAGTGGGCACAGAGTAAAAAATGGCAGTAAAAGTTATCTGGTGGTCTGGTCTGGTCGGTCAGTCTATGTGTCTGTGTGTCTGTCTGTCTGTGTATCTTGTCTATCTATCTCTATCTTCTGTCTGTCTGTCTATCTATCTTCTATCTATCTTCTGTCTGTCTGTGTCTATCTGTCTATCTATCTAACCTCTATCTATCTATCTATCTATCTATCTATCTATCTATCTATCTATCTATCTTCTGTCTGTCTGTCTATCTATCTTCTGTCTGTCTATCTATCATCTGTCTATCTATCTATACTATCATCTGTCTGTCTGTCTATCTATCATCTGTCTATCTATACTATCATCTGTCTGTCTGTCTATCTATCATCTGTCTATCTATCATCTGTTTTTTCTATTCTATCTATCTATCTATCTATCTATCTATCTATCTATCTATCATCTATCTATCTATCTATCTATCTATCTATCTATCTATCTATCTATCTATCATCTGTCTGTCTATTTATCTATCTATCTATCTATCTTTCTTTCTTTGCTGGCTGGGAAATTCTGGGTGTTGAAGTCCGCTGGGCTTAAAACTGCCCCAGTTGGAGATCCCCGATTTAAGGGATTGTTGGTGAAGAGAGAGCATCTGATTTACAGCAGAAACAAGATGCCTTTTCATTTCCCAGGGTTGGCATCTGTAGCAAAGGCAACCATGGAACCTTTGTCAAAAGATCTGGTTGCAATTCCGAATGCGGCCAATTCAGAAAAGGTAGTTTTCTACCCACTTCAAAAACATATGAAAGGGGGGGGGGGGTTTAAAGCAGGGGAAAGGGGGGGAAAAGGGAGAGGAATGTTTACTTTCCTGTAACCCATCCCCTATTTAAACTTCAGTAAGTTATTACAACTTTTCATTGCCGATAAAAGCAGCCCAGATCTCTGATAACCGCTCATTAAAAAAAATCCTGTTCAAATACACTTTCCAGCAAGCTATCTCAAGGGTGCAAAGACAAAAAGAAAAAGAAAGAAAGCCAAGAGCCAATGAACATTTAGCCCTTCACAGAACTCCTATGTAAAATCTTGGCCAGTGCAGATCAACAGTTCCACATTGTAAAACAGAGGACCTCAGTTGTGGATACTGCCAATCTGCCTTCCATTGAGGACTTGCATACTGCACAAATCAAAAAGAGGCCTGTGAAAATATTTAGAGACCCCCTCACATCCTGGACATAAATTATTTCAACTCCTACCCTCAAAACAATGCTATAGAGCGCTGCACACCAAGACAACTAGACACAAAAACAGTTTTTCCCCCCCGAACGCCATCCCTCTGCTAAACAAATAATTCCCTCACCACTGTCAAACTATTCACCAAGGCTGCTTTACTACTACTATTAGTCTACTTTCATTTTATTTTATTTTTATTTTATTTTAATCACATTTATATCCCGCCCTTCTCCACGAAGGACCCAGGGTGGCGCACAGGAATTTAAAAACATACAAAACGATAAATACAAAATTTAAAAACATATTAAATTACAATCCTATGCTAAAAACCAAATTAAAATCCCCGGTTTAAAAACTATCTAAAATAGCCCCGACGGGAGGTTAGGCTAGGCCGGCTTGCTGGAAGAGATGTGTCTTTAGACACTGGCGGAAGAGGCGGAGATCCGAGATGGTACGCAATTCAGGGGGTAGGTCGTTCCAAAGGGCAGGGCCCGCCACAGAGAAGGCTCTTCCCCTGGGTGTCGCCAGTCGGCATTGCCCGGCCGACGGCACCCTGAGAAGGCCCTCTCTGTGGGAGCGGATCGGCCGAAGGGATGTATGGGGCAGGAGACGGTCTCGCATATAACTAGGCCCTATTAGTTCCTATTACTATTAGTTCCTATCACCCATCTCCTCCCACTTAATGACTGCAGGACTGTGACTTGGTTGCTTGTATCCTTATGAGTTATACTGATATTGTTTAGGGATTGCTTATTTGTACCCTATGACTATCATTAAGTGTTGTACCTTATGATTCTTGACGAATGTATCTTGTCTTTTTATATACACTGAGAGCATAGGCACCAAAGACAAATTCCTTGTGTGTCCAATCACACCTGGCCAATAAAGAATTCTACTCTGTTCTTCTACTTGTCTTTCTAGCTAGGGAAACTTTCAAGAACAGTTCCCGATTTATCAGAATTTCCTTTGTCTGTTAAAACAATCCTTCCTCTTCATTAAACATAATTGCAAAATTATCATGAACCGTGTTAGGTTGGGTTGGGTTCATTCTAGGTTCTCCACAAGGCCAGAACACCCAACCGTACAGAATCAGAGAGAGAGAGAGAGAGAGAGAGAGAGAGAGAGAGAGAGAGAGAGAGAGAGAGAGAGGAGATCAAACAATTTGCAAGGATGAAAAACTTTCAGAGAAAACATCTTTATTATTTTTCCCCCTTTCCGGAAAGTTATCTAAGACTTCTCTCTTAAGAAAGCATTCTGCTACCAAGCGAGCAATGTGATTTCCTGCTGCTCCGCCACCCCCCCACCCCAAAATCCCCACCCTTCCTTTTTCAGCAGCCAGACCAGACAATCCGAGATGTTATCAATTCACAAACCTTTTAAAAAAGAGGCTCCTTTTAAAAGCTAGTCTTCGTTTGCTTATTTCATGTGGTATCCTGCGGAACTAACCCCACCCTGTGACATATTTCACCCCCCCCCTCTCCTTTTCAACTAGTTAAGCATTCTTATTGTAGAGCCTGGTTCTTCTTCTCTTTTTTTGGTAGAGTTTTTCCCCCCCTTAAAACTTTCTTCTACACTCTGTTTCAAGAAGGTTGAAAGGGAATACATGTTTTTAAAAGCAGAGAGGGGGAAAAAAACCTTACTTTTCTTTTCCCTCCCCTTTCCTTCTGATTAATTCTTATTAGCTGTCTTTGAACACACAGGATCCTGCCTCTCAAATAACACTCAGAGGGTATATATTACATTTGGGGAAGGGCGGGGAGAAGCAAATAAGATTCACATAAACACAAGCCACGCTGAAAGCAATTCTTAAGTCTGAAAAAGCCCACACATACAAAAACAGACACACAAATGTTGAGCACACTTACTGGGGTGGGGGTGAAAGGATAAGTCTTCCCACATTCCAGTTGTAAACTAATGAATGGGAGTACGGCTCTTTTATAAATCCAACACGGATTCCTCGGCCAAAGAAAACTTAACTTTCAATAGAGGCGCAAGTCCAAACGAGTTCTTTTTTTGGGGCATTATGCAAAAAGCCATTAAAGGGTTTGCAAGCGGCATCACACCAAGAGAAAAATGGGAGAGCTACGTACAATAAGGCCTTCCGTGAGATGGAGGGTTGGCAATTCAAGGGTTCCTCTCTTATTGTAGTCTCTCAACCTTAGGTATGTGGACTTCACCTCCCAGAATCCCCCCAGCCAGTATGGTGTTCCTAAGGGTGGGGTGGGGGTGGAGAATAATTTTAAAATTTTTCCACGTTTTTCCTCCTCCACCTCCAGAGATCAGCCATTCCCAGATTAAATTGCAAGCCACCAAAACGCCTTACACCCAAAACCTTAATCACCAGAAGCCAGCCTCAACTTGCAAACTTGCAAAAAAGCAGGAGCCTGCTCTGGCACACCCTTTAAACAGTGGACAGTATATAATTTAGCTCCCTGTGCATAAATCACATAGGCAGACGTTGCCTTCAGCGGAACTGCGGCGCTGCCAGCCTGCCAGCATCTTTTGTCTACTCTAGGCTCAGATACAGCTCTCAACAAGGGAGGACAAGATAGAGAAGCTTGTAAGACCAGAAATGCGATCTATGACCAACTTAATTCCGACAGCTGGTAGAACTCGGTCTTACAGCCCTTGCAACCTGAGGCCAGCCAGCTGTTGCTGAAACTACAGTTCCCAGCATTCCCATGAATGGGGCTATTTTTGCTAAGGATGACGGGAAGTATAATTGTTCAATGAAACAAAATTGAAAGCAGACAGACCACGCTACCCCCACTCCAAAAAAAACCCCAATTTTTTTCCTGGTCTGTATGTGACTAAAGTGCAACACATTTAAAAATGCTCCAAAATCATCAAAACCTGGAACATCCAAGGTAACTTATTCTCTTGAGGCTAGATTATCATACACATTCTTATAAACTGGAAGATTTTCAGCTACGGGCCTGTGGGGGAATGAAACTTCCAGCAAAAAAGGCTAAATAACTGTGGCCTATTTGCAACCTTTCATGAAAATGCAACAGAGGATTTCAAATCACCAGCAAAATGCAGACCGATTTATGTCTGAAAAACAGGGGAAATTCTGCACAACAAAAATCCAATCCACATCTGCTCATTGATGAGATCCATCAGGGTGCTTGCACACTTCATTAGCTTGACTTTCTCTTCATTCCCAACCCTGGTGAACATACAACAGCTGTCCAACCCCTGATGTCCACAGATGGTACAACCACTTCCAAATTTTCTAACCACCGCCCCGAGGGAAAACTCCTGCTAAGATGTTCATTCCTGGAAAAGCATTTAGGTCTAGTCTACCAGGCAACAGAGGTTACATGAGGATGCCGCTTACAACACAGATTCACAACTGGGTGGCAAAGAGCCATGAAGAGGAATGTTTCTCAACCTTGTCTACTTTGTAAGATGCATGGACTACAGCTCCCAGAAATCCTCAGCCAGCTGGGAGGTTGAAGTCCACCCATCCTAAAGCCAACACAGTGAAGAAACACTGCTGTAGAGTAGCGTTTCCCCATCTTGCCAACTTTAAGATAGTTGGACTTCAATTCCCAGAATTCCCCAGCCAGCATGAAGTCCAACTATCTTAAAGTTGCCATTGCTCCAACTATCTTAAAGTTGCCATCTCCTTTGTTAGAAAAAAAAAAAAAAACATACAAGAGAAGGGGCGCAGAAGAGATCTTGAGTCTTACCTGCGAGCCCCTCGGGGGCCAGAAAATTAGTTCCCCTCGTTTCGGTGGAAGAAGGCACAGACTCTGGACAACTCGCTGCAAAGACAAAAAGCAAATGGAGAAATAAGTATGTATAAGTATAAGCCCCCCTCCCCAATACTTTGCAAGGAGGTCTCTAGCTAAATGAAACGTGACTCCACAGAGTTTACTAGGAAGCGATTACTAATTGTCTGCACAGAGCTATGTTTCATGCAACGTCCACCCTCCTCGGTCGTCACCACCACGTCTGCTCCATCATTAGTCAAAGAGACGAAGATTATAGACTGGCTGCTAAGTCATCCTGCCTCCCAATGCACAACCCTTTTCTTCAGTTCAACTGGTTTTGTTTTCTCGGTCAAACCTGGTGACCGAATTCCCGTTCGCTGAACCGAAGCTGAGAAATCCAGAAGGAATTTTATTTATTTTTTAAATTAAAAAAAAAGTATTTATTGAATTTTCCAACATTTAAAAGACAAAAACCCAAATGCACCCTTATCACAGCTTTTCCATATCGGTATCAATATCTTTCGTAACGATCCTCTGTACAAAAATCCAAATAAATAAATCCAAATAAATAAACTAAAAACTCTATTTCAATTTCACTATACTGTCATATCCTTATTTAAATTATAATAACGTCAAATCAAAATCATACACGTCTTATATCTTTTTACATTCTATATATTACACGTTAAAATTTTATGCCCTAAGTTTTACGTTTACTCTCAAGCCAGGAGTACCATCTACTCCAACTTCGATAGTACTTGGTTTCTTCCCCCTCCTTCATTTCCATAGACAGTTTATCCATTTCTGCACATTCATAAATTGTCTTCGAAGGAATTTTGATGGCAACCCTATGGCCTTGTCAATTGACAAACTCAGCTAAACCATACTGGAGAGCGTATTGCCAAATACGTTTCACTCCTTAAAAAAACAAAAAAAAAATCTTTTCTCATTACAGGTAGTCCTCAACTTACAACCATTCGTTTAGTGTCCATTCGAAGTTACAATGGTGCTGAAAACAAAGAGACTTATGACCGTTGTATCACACAACTGTTGCAACTGCCCCGTGGTCACGTGATCAGAATTCAACCGCTTGGCAACTGACTTGTATATGTGACAGTTGCTGGGGTCAAGTGACCCCTTTTTGCGACCTTCAAACAAGCAAAGTCAGTGGGGAAGCCAGATTTACTTAACAACAGTGTTCCTAACCACTGTAGTAATCCACTTAATAACTATGGCGAGAAAGGCCGTTAAATAGGGCAAAACTCACTTAACAGAACTTTGGGGCTCAATTGTGGTCATAAGTCGAAGACTGCCTGGGTTTCGCTGAGAATTGCCCCCCCCCCCTCTTTATATGTTAAAGCAGGGGTCTCCAACCTTTGCAACTTTAAGTCTGAAGGAGCTGGCTGGAGAAGTCTGGGAGCTGAACTCCTTCAGACTTAAAGTTGCAAAGGTTGGAGACCCCTGTGTTAAAGTATGATCAACTTATTCTCTCTATCCTATTCCAAATATGCTTCCCCATCAAATCATTGGAAAGCGTAATCTTTTAAAGCCGAAGCCAGGAAAAATATATAAATTAAAAGTTGATTTATCTATCGCTATGCCTGGCCAAAAACCACTGGCACTTGGTCAATATGGCTACGTAAATTTGAACGACCCGTCGGAAAAGAGATACGTACTTTAGAACGGCCTATTTTTAAACAACCGAAAATTAATTTTTCCGATAATTGCATTCCTTCTTTCACAGTTATGGAAAGAACCCACTTTTTTTTAATGCCCGTGACATTCCATAATCTCCTTTTTATCAGAGTTAAGTATAACCCTGAATGGGAATATACAGTTGAACAGGATGCACTTAATCAAACTGAAGACAATGGAACATACAGGAAATTGAGTTACTTGTGAAATACTGTAGACTTTCTCAATGTGTGGCATTTCAGTGGTCTAAGGAAACAGCTATTTTATAATTAAAACTTTAACAAAAGGGGGAAAGTGGCCATCAGAGAAATGCTTGGGTTGGAGACTTCCCTTAACTAAGGATGTAGGCCTCACTGAGGCAGTTTGGGTAATACCACCCCGTAACAAGGGGTAAATTAATGAGAATGAAAGTAAAAAATCTTCAGCTAACAATCAGCTTTTGCATCAAAGTGAAACCAGTGAAAATACCCCAAACCATCAAGGTAAAAACAGTGAAAGTGAAAACATGAGGAAACAGCATGTCAAGATTTCACCCATCCTGGGGAAAATGGAAATATGCACAATAATGTGGTAATACATGCACCAATTTTATCTCTCTGCCCCTTTCAAGAAGAATACACTGCTATCTCATCTGCACATAGTTATAATAATTTACCATCCTGTTTTACTACTTATCTTGTCTTTTTTTAAAAAAAAGAATACCTTATTTTAATTGCACATATTTGAATATTGTATTCAATTAGCCTGAGATTTTACAACCTCTTTCAAAGGTTTTAGAACCCCCCTGATCTAGGGGAAATACCCCATTTTTGTTTATCTCACAAGAGTTGGCTATTGGCTTTATATGGTGTCCTCCAGTTGCCATTTCACGAACAGGATTTTGTAGCAACTGCAAAACAATAACTAACATCAATGAGGTGAAGGCCTATTTTGGTAAAGAAAAATTGTCAAAACAATGTCCAACAATATTTTGACTTAATTCAATGGGTTTGTTATTGGCTTACAGCAAGCAGAATTAAATTTAATCGTGCATTTTTAATTTTAATACTTTCGTTGCTTCCAGGCACAAAAGTGATCTCCCACCAAGAGAGAGATACAGGTAGTCTTCGATTTACAACAATTCATTTAGTGACCGTTCAAATTTACAATGGCACAGAAAAAAGTGACTTATGACTATTTTTCAACACTTAAGACCATTGCAGCATTCTCTCCGTCAGGTGATCTAAGTTGTAAAATGGAGCAACTCTCATTTAACTAACGTCTCGCTCAGCAAAATAAATTTTGAGCTCAATTCTATTCATTAAGCCATTCCTATACACACTGCAATCTGTTAATGTACAGACAGATGAGGCTATATTTCACCAAAAAAAATCCTGATTTAATCATTAGGCAGTCCCTTATTGGTATCTGAAAACGATCCTGTTTAGTCGCCACAGTTGCTAATATTAACCTCCTTAAATTAAGTGTTATGGCTTTCTTAAGAGTCCACAAGAAGTCATCCTGAATAAGGCATTTAGAATGACTAACGCTTCACTCAACACTTCATCTAAAAACATTTCTGAGAGGAAGGGTATCTTGTGCCAGGATGCTAAGAACAAACTGAAAAGAATTAAGACTCTGCAATATGGTACCTAATAAACCTTTTGCTCAAATAAATACTTATTTAGAAGGGAGAAATAGAGAAGGGGAAAAGGGCAAGATAATTCTTCCAGAAAGTGAGGTAGGTAGGTAGGTAGGTAGGTAGGTAGGTAGGTAGGTAGGTAGGTAGGTAGGTAGGTAGGTAGATAAATACAATAAAAGAGAGAAAAGAAGAGAGAGAGAGAGAGAGAGAGAGAGAGAGAGAGAGGGAGGGAGGGAGGGAGGGAAGGAGGGAGAGAGAGAGAGAGAGAGAGAGAGAGAGAAAGAAAGAAAGAAAGAAAGAAAGAAAGAAAGAAAGAAAGAAAGAAAGAAAGAAAGAAAGAAAGAAAGAAAGAAAGAAAGAAAGAAAGAAAGAAAGAGGAAGATGATGAATAATCTCATGCACAAATGAAGTCACAAATGCATTTATTTTAAAACATTGTTTCTCAACTTCAGCAGCTTTAAGATGCATGGACTTCAACTTCCAGAATTCCCTAGCCAGCCATGAAATCCACCCATTTTAAAATCACTGAAATTGATAAACAGTATTGAAGGTTGGAACTGCTAAATTCAAGGACGTAGCTGCAATGGGGTTCAAATATCCAGATTCAAAAATATATAACATGTCAACAACTTTTCAGATTTACTATCTGTCCATTAATGAAGCTCTCTGGAAATCCGTGTCTTCAAAAGATAATCTTAAAAAAAAACAAACCCAAAAGGGCAGCTTTAATTGCAGCCTACGTCTTGACTTTTCTGAACCCCCCCCCCCCCTTGTTTAGAAATCTTAATTTTTTTCTCCATATTCGAATGCAAAAATTCACCTTTTGCATCCGCACGCCAAATGCGCTTCTCAGTGGCTGGGCCATCCCTCTGGAACGACCTACCCCCCGAACTTCGGACTATCACAGACCTTCCTCTCTTTCACCGCTTACTTAAGACATATCTTTTCCATCAAGCCGGTCTAGCTTGAGAGCTTAGAGCTCTGATTTAATTCAATTTTAGCTAATGAGTAAATATATTTTAGAATTTTAATGGGAGGTTTTAGCACAGGTCCCTAGTTTAATTTATTTTAGATATTACTCTGTATTTATGGTTATTTATTGATTTTAACTTCCTGTGCACCGCCCTGGGCCCATTTCGATGGAGAAGGGCGGTTATATAAATCGAAATAAAATAAAATAAAAATAAAAAATAAATAAAAAATGCTACTTTTGCATCCATGGTTGATTAAATTCACACACACACACACACACACCCATTTGGATAGAACTGGTGTCTGGCATAGTTACAAATGTGTGAGCTAACTGCTAAAAGGCCTTCATAGACAGAGCCTGGGACGGGCTTTTCCTCCATATGGTTAATAGTGCTTTATAATAATAAAAAAAAAAAACACAGCTCCGGAAATGAACTTTGAATCTTCAAAACAGGCTCTCACTACTTACACCAGCCTGAATCCTCTTCCGATGCAGGAGAAAACCTCCTCCTCTGAATTCAAACCATTTCTTTAAGCAACACACTTTGGGTTTGAAGCACCCAGGGAGAGGAAAAAGAGAAGAGACACACCCCCCCTCGCAAAATTTGCAAGAGAATAAAAGACACACAATTTCCTTAACTTGCTCTTCTCACAATGGCCTTGATTAAACAGGAAGTTTGATGGGAGTCAGAGGTTATAATAACCACCTGCAGTGACAGACTTATGAATTATTTTTGTCTCCTATTCAAGACTCCCCTGCCAAATGGGTTTCTAGGAAGAGAAAGGACCCCTCCGGACGCTCCTTTGCTTTTTTTACACTTCCGACTGGCTCTATTAATCACTTCCCATTAGCCGATATGCAGAACTTTTGCTTTCACAAAACCCCCGGCATTGTCAAGGTTTGTGGTTTCTTTGACTGTTTACACACCATTCATTGCTGAATAAATATTGCTCTCCGAGCTGTGCTTGTATGCAGGAGGGAGTTTTGGTTTAAACACCTGCTCTAGGTTTTATCCTAGCATCTTTACCCAAAACAGAAATGATAGCCCTTATTTTTTCCCCCATTGTGGCTGGCTACAAGCCACCCCCCCCCCCGAATGTCCGTACACAGAGACAGCTGTTGCTAAAAAGGAGATTTTTTTTAAAAAAAAAGGATTTCCTTAAAACCTCCAAAGTTTAACCACTTTGACATTGTAAGCCTGAAACAGCTAAGGTGACTACCAAACAAGTAATGGGGAGCATAACACCAGACATGTTGCTAGAAGCAAGGGTGAAACCAGTAGGTTCTGACGAACCGGTAGCGGAAATTTTGAATAGTTCAGAGAACCGGTAGCGAAAATTTTGAATAGTTTAGAGAACCGGTAGCAGAAATTTTGAATAGTTCAGAGAACCGGTAGCTGAAATTTTGAGTAGTTCAGAGAACCGGCAGCAGAAATTTTGAATAGTTCAGAGAACCGGTAGCAGAAATTTTGAATAGTTCAGAGAACCGGTAGCAGAAATTTTGAATAGTTCAGAGAACCGGTAGCAGAAATTTTGAATAGTTCAGAGAACCGGTAGCAGAAATTTTGAATAGTTCAGAGAACCGGTAGCAGAAATTTTGAATAGTTCAGAGAACCGGTAGCGGAAATTTTGAGTAGTTCAGAAAACCGGTAAATGGAAATGGCAATTTTGAAGTATCCTTCCCCTGCCACGCACATCAATACATGTCCCCAGAACCGGTAGTAAAAAAATTTGAATGTCATCACTGACAAGAAGGCAAAATCATGAAACTGCATTTCACTTATGTTGGCCATATCATGGGAGGGAACTGACGGGAGAAAGAAATGATGCTTGGAAGAGTTAGCGGTACTAGGCCGCCAAAGACCACGGTGGCGGGACACTATCCAAGGTGGCACCAGCCAGAGCATAGAAAAACTCAAAGAAATAGTGCAAGATCACACAATGTGGAGTCCATAGTATCCCCGGGAGTCAGACACAACTAAATAGATAGTTGTTCCTCCTCCTCCTCATCTGTAAAACCAATATATCAGCTAAAATGTGGGTCTAGGAAAGCAGGTTCAAATCCATTCTGTCAGGCGAAGCCCGCCTCTCTAGATTGAGGTTGTGAGGTAAAACTAGAGGAGCACTCCTTGAATGATATCAAAGCTATCAAAGATGTGAGACGGTTATGCTCCCTTTTTTTTGATATATTTTCATACATTTGTATTTTATATTCCAAGCACAAATGTTTGAGATTAGTTCTTTAGCAGTCAACAGAAATCACCACAGAAGAACTGGGTTGAGAAGAAATAAGCACAGGATGAGATGAAAATCTCTAGGATTTCCCAAGGAATTCTCCTTCCTCTACAGAGCTCATCAAAGTAAAGCTTGGATTAACCATTACCAAATAAGTTAGTTGCAGGAAGTACCATCTGATCTTAGATGGCCATCAGCTCAATGGAAGTGGAATCTTAAGGAATCTCAGGTTTTCACCCAGAAGATTCATCAAGACCACCTACCAATAGTAGCGCCACAAAAGGAAAACTTGACCTCTCTCCTGCTTTGCATTCATTTGGTTTCAGCCGTGGGGTGAATCTCAGTCAACTGTGATTAATGCAATAAATCCTATTTTTAGCAAACCAGGACAATCAGGACAAGATACCCCCCTCCTGAGTGCACCAAAATTAAAATTAGTATCCTTTGCCTCTCTCTCACAGAAATCTCCTCCCCAAATTCTCTTCGTCATAGCAGCCTTGTTGCTATAGCAAGCCAGAAATTCTTTGTGATCTACTATAAATCACACAAGCAGCTACCAGAAGATCCAGATCTTCCAATCCCTGAGGCAGAGTTGCTTGATCAACTGCAACACTTCTCCTGGCCAATTCACAACAGAAAGTTCACAAGGCCACAACAGGGTACAGTAGACACACGTCACAAACTTGTTTCAAGATCAGCAATCTTAATGAGCTACAACTCGTTATCCACAGCAAATTCTGCCAATGGCAAGGATGCTGTAGTCTAGCAGCAACTGCCTTTGCTATATTTAAGCCTGTCCAGCTTTATAATCTTCTACCTCTGGTCACCTTTTCACCTCTCTCCATAATCCTGCAGGCAGATACTAAGCCACTTTTAAGAGAAGACCAAAAACTGCTTGCAAGCATTCTCCTTTTACAAGGCGGTGAAAAGGAAACCATGAATAAATGGTATATCTAAGCCAGATCTCTTAAAATTGAGGACTCATCGGCAACACGGAAATGTCACAACAGGCCATGAAATCAAGGTCATGAAGAAGTCCCAGTGAAAGGTTGCATACAATAGAAAAAAGAGTTTGTGGAACTCCATTTTGCAAAAACTCAGTTGACACCTTGCACCAAGACAGATGAAGAGATATTCTGCAAATGATCAACAGAATAAATGCTACCCACTCACCTAAAAAAAATAAAGGGATGGAAAGGAACCTGTTCCCCAAATTGATGCATTCAAGATGGCTCCTACAGCTACCAAAATTATCACCCAATACAGGTAGTCCTCGACTTACAAGAAGTCTTTGAGTGATCCTTTTTTCACACTTATGACGGTTACAGCATCCTCACAGTTGCATGATCAAAATTCAGACACTTGGCAACTGATTCATATTTATGACAGTTGCAGCATCCCAGGGCCACATGATCCCCTTTTGCGACCTTCTGACAAAATCAACAGGGAAGCCAGATTCACTTAACAACCGTGTTACTAACTTAACAACTGCAGCGATTCACTTAACAGACCGGGCAAAACTCACTTTAACAAATTCCCCACTTAGCAATTCTGGTCATAAATCGAGGACTACCTGTATTCAATAAACACTGCGTTTTTCCTAAGCCCAACGGTCAAGAAAATTAGCTCATTCCTGGATCCTTTTTCTGGTCAGACAACAATGTGAGCAATCATTGGGAACTTGATAACCCCTAACTTGTTTCTTAGAAGGACAGATCAGCACTTCCTCCTCAAGCTGTTTCATCTAACTGTAATCTTCCAACCTTCCTACTGGATAAACTTGGCAGAGGCAGCCCCAGTTCTCACATCCTTCCTGAGCCCAGTCCCTTATGCCAAAGAACTCACAATGTACCATAGTATCAAAGACGGGTCACTCTGTCAAGAGCACCCAATGTTTTTCAAGGACCACGTTTAAATTGGGCAGGCTTAATCAGCTCCAGAGAACAAAGCAGCCATTGTCCCTTTTTTGGGATGAGTAAGGATGAGAAAGGTAGTTTGACAAGCATGAGTTTGTAAGAGGATCTTTCGAAGCCATGCCCAACTTACCGCCTTCCCTAACATTAGGGTGTAATCAGTGGGGACAACCTCTCTGTAATCTCTATTTTTGCCCCATTAATTGTCAGAAGAGATATGAAGTGGCTTTGTGGAATTTATTTATTTCTCCTCCCTTTGGCTGCATCCACATTTGTGAGTCGTCGTCCCCTCCCCACTCTCTGTCTCTCCCTCTTTTCCACAATGCCAGCCTATTTATCTAGCAGAGGGTGAGCCCGCTGCCAGCCAAAAGTTTATGCAGACAACCGCAAGAGCGCTTGGTGCCAGCCTCAAACGGGCTTCTACCTTGGCAGCTTGCCACTCAATTACAAGCAACAAGCATGCCGAGCAAACTGTGCTAAAAACATCCGTCCGCTTCTCTGCATTTTTAAAAAAATACTTTATTTGGGCCCAATGAAATGCCAAACAGAAGGTTTTAGGAAATGCTCCTTACCTGAAACTTCACTTCTTCCAGGACTAGTCATTTAAAAAATTTTTTTTAAATGTTCCAGATATTATAAAAAATAAAGTTGACAGAAAGCTATGAACTTTCATTTTGCATCTTAACAGATTATGAATTTGCTTTTCATTTTCCAAAGGAAGAGTCTGAATCTACAATCCTACAGTCACTTAAACCTGGCAGAGGAACCACCGGAGTTTACTTCTAAGTAAAGAGCCAGAAATCCTCATAGATGATTTAAATCATTCCCCTGCATAGTGCACAAGACTGAAATAGATGATCTTTTGAGGTCCCTTCCAACTGTAAAAGGCCATATAAAAGTGCAGATGCCCTTTTGCAAGAGGACCCGATGAACTAAAAATAATAATAAAAAGGAATAGCACCAAAGACACACCAAAAAATCCAATTTAACACCCTTCCCCTAGAATTTATAGACTTTGACTGCAATCCTATATCTATAGACCCAGGCACCAGCTCTTTAGAACAAGGATTTGTGGCAGTAAACAGGAATCCACAAGAAGACAGCCCTGTAAAAAGAACTCACTCAAGACAGCCCTTTTATATTCAGGAGTCAAGCTCACTTATCGTAATGGGAAATCCTTCCGATTAACTTGGCAAACCCACCGCAAATTAAGAGCTAAATAAGAGCAGCCATGCAGTCATTAAAAACTCAAAGAGTTTGGAATAAGGAAGGACACTGACAGGAGAGAGAGAGAGAGAGAGAGAGAAGAGAGAAAGACAAAAAGAAGAAAAAGAGAGAAAGAGAAGAGAGAAAGGGAAGAAGGAAGGAAAGAAAGAAAGAGGGAGAGAAGAGAGAAAGAAAGAAGGAAAGAAGGAAAGGAAGAAAGAGAAAAAGAAAGAAAGAAAGAAAGAAAGAAAGAAAGAAAGAAAGAAAGAAAGAAAGAAAGAAAGAAAGAAAGAAAGAAAGAAAAGTTTAATTAAGAAACCACCCAACGCTAGTTTTAGTTTAAAAATGCAGTCTACTCACCCGGTGGTTTGAGAAAATCCATTGGATATCTGGAGTAAGGAGGAGGGGGAGACTCTGGAATTAGAAAAGTACAGAGAAAATAAAATCAGAGCCATGGAAAGGGGAGGTGAGGGGGGGGGGGGAGATAGGAACTTATGATAAGAGAGGCATTCTTGTAACAAAACTGTTTGTCTTAGCCTGGCGCTTGGAGGCAGGGCAACTTGGCGGTAACTGCCTTGATATTTAACTGCCAGATAAACAAAGGGGCCTCACTGGCGCCAGCCTCTTGCGCTATCTCTGCTCCTGTAGCTGTCTCGGCAGGGGCTTTCTGGCTGCACCCAGCGCTCCAGTCCTGGAAATCGCCCATTGATCCAGCAGGCTCCCGATAATCCCAACCGGGCTTACTTGCAAATGCAATTTAACAAAAATTGGGAGGGGGGGGGGGAAGGACAGGAGGGGGGGGGGGAGAAATACTGGGGGAGGCACCCAAAACTGATGCATTGTTCTCCCTGCCTGACCCCCCACCCACCCACTCCCTCCCAATTGAAAAATCCGCCTGCACTACTGGACATAACTGCAGCAGCCCCCAAAAAGTTTGGGGGGAAAAAGGGGAGGGGGCGAAGGAGGGAGGGAAGAGGAGGTGGGCTAAAGGCTGTAGTATTTTTTTTAATGAGGGGGCAGGGCAAGGCTCCCCCACCCCCACTAATGGGGTTTAAACCTACCCAAGCAAGCCTCTCCCTTCTCAGATCATGAACTTAATCTCCCCCCCCCCCGTTTTAATATATATATATTAAATATATATATATATATTAAAAAAGGGGGTGAGACCCTTTGCAATTTCAACCATGCTGTGGGGGGAGATTTCTCTTTCTCCTCTCTATCCCACTCCCCCCCACTTTTTTTTTAAATTTAAAAAAGCCAATGGTGGAAACTGAAGGCAACTTGGCAAGAGGAGAAAAAGCAAACAAGATCGAAGGCCTGGAAATTATGTGTTGGCTTTTATATAGTTTTGAGACTGAGAGAGAGAGAGGCCCGAGGTAAGCAGGAGGGCACGGAGGATGCAAGGAGCCAGCCAAGGGGTTGGGAGCTTTTTTTTGCTGAAATGGCTTAGATTTGGGTATTAAAGCTACAAAATCCTAAAAAAATGTCCTTTTTTTTTTTTTTTTTTGCAAAAGCCTTCCGATTATTATTATTATTATTTTTAAAAATTACGCACACACCGGCTTTTTTTTCTTGCACAAAACCCTGCAGCTTTGCCTGCCTGGCCCTGGTGGCATCACCCTTTTAAAAACAATTTGGAAACATTTCTTCCCCTGAAAAGAAGCCTAACACATAAGAAGCCTTCTTCATCCCTTCCTCCTCCCCAGGATCTTTAAATGCACACATCTGCATAGAGGTTCTTCACAACCATCAGGGTTCCTAGAGGTGCTTTTCCCAAAGTCAATTTTTTTAATGCACCAACAAAAGTGTCCCAAGGGCAAATTTTCAGAAGGGGCCCTCAAATCAGGACTGTCCAGTTTTTGCCTCCCATTTCCCTTTGCAAAATGCCACTTGGAATATATATATATATATATATATATATATATATATATATATATATATATATATATATATATATATATATATATAACCAAATTAAAAGCCTCTTTGGGGGGGTAATTTAAATTTTTCTATTTCTTCTCCAGAGAGGTTGATGGGACACACAAAACTCACATCCCAAACTTTGATCTTCCTAACTAACCTATAAGCCGCTTCCCCCCCTCCACTCCTCCTAAAGTAATGCAGGTGCAAGAGATTTAAGGATAGCATCCCAAGCTGGTTCACCTGAACTCCCTAATGTTAAGAGGAAGTTTCCCATCAAGGCAGCGCCCACCGCCCCATCAAAGAGGGCGAGGGGCTTTGTTTTGCAAACTTGCCGGCGTAGGAAAGGGGGAGCGAGGAGAGTCAGCGTTGGCAAGAGCCTCCATGCAAGCCGGTGGTTTTGGGGAGGGGTGGCGATGCTGCTCCTCCGCACGTACCTAGCTCGCAGAGTCTGCTCAGGTGATAGGGGTTGCAGCAGGCTAAGTCCAGGTGAGTTTTCCCGTAAGATTCACAGCCGCAAAGCCGCTTGACTTCCGAGCCAGGCCGGAGATCGGGCCATCGGAAGATTTTGCAGAGGAGCAGCGGGAGAGAGTACCAATGCTGGCCCAGCTTGGAGTCCACCTTGGTGGGCAGCAGGAGGCAGGAAGTCCGGGTGCCCCCGCGGGATTCCACGGCTTGGAGCAGGGTCTCCAGGTGCTTCTCCTTCAGCCGCTTCAGCACCGAATGGGCCAGCGCTTTCAGTTCAGCCTCCGATCCGCCGTGCGCCTTGGCCGCTTTCCCCGGCTTGCCCAAGCAACAAATCCGGCTCCCGCCTCCTCCGCCGCCGCCGCCGGCCCCATGAGGCCGCCCGTCCGCAGCGCCTTCTGCGACCTCGCCGGCGCCTTCCTCCCCGCCGGGCGCCCGGCTCCGCCAGAGTCTTCGGACGAGCACCGATCGTTTGGTCCTGAACATGCGGGACGAGAAGAAGGCTCCCCGGCTAAGAAACGGGCATGTCGTCCGCAATTCATGAAGGAGTCGGGAGCCGAGTCCAGGCAGCCAGGAGAAGGAGCCTGAAATGATCGGGGCGAAGAGGGAGCTGGCGGGCGGCGGAGGGGGCGACGGAGACGGCGGCGAGGCTGCTGGTGCTGCTGATGGAGCGAGACCCAAAGCGAAGTGCAGCATGCGCCGGGCTCTTAGCGGAGGCTCGGCTGGAAGGCGCCCCTTCCCCTTCTCAAAGCCGCCTCCGCGGGCGGCCGTTTATGGGAAGGGGGCGCCCGGAGCAGGAGACCCCGAAACGCAGCGGCGGAGAAGCCCGGGATCCGCCCGCCCGGGAAAAACCGGCATGCCAAGCCGGGACTCCTCGGGGGTCGGTGGGTGGGTTGCCAAACCGAAGGAGGCGGAGGGGGGGCTCAGATCGCGCCCTCGCTCGGTAGATCCTCGGCGGCGATCCAGGGAGATCGAGACCCCCTCCAAAAAAAAAAAAAAAGCCAAGCCAAAAAAATAAAAAGAAGTCCTAGAGATCGCTCAGGATCAGATCTTGGGGATCGAGAGGAGAAAAATCTACCTGTTTCACACGCAAAAATAAAGAAAGGCACCAAAACAGGCGCCGGAGCGAAGAAGCCCCCCGCAAATCCGGCGCCCGGTATCCAAGGGCCCAGCAAGCTGCCCGGCGGTCTCTCGCACAGCTTCTCCGGGCCGGAGCCCCGCGCCTTTTCCGCCCGTCGGGGTCTCCTCCAAGAAGGAGGGAGGGAGGGAGGGAAGGCGGGGTGGTGGGCGCGCGTGCCTCCTCCTCTTCTCCTTCTTCAGCCCTGGGAGTCGCCGGCTCCCTCGGGACGCGTCCGCCCTTCTCCCGGCCCGCTTTGATCTGCCTCCCGGGCCGCCGGACGGAGCCGCGTTTGTTTTGTTTCCTCGGCCGTAGACGGAGAGAGAGAGAGAGAGAGAGAGAGAAGGGGGAGAAGAGAGAGGCTGGAAGCGCCGCTATCTCCTCCTCCTCCTCCTCTTGCAGCTCTCTCTTCTCTCCGCCCCTCCGCGCGTCTCCCCGCCGGCGCCTTCTCGCGGGCAGCCCCAGCAGCCGGAGGAGGAGGAAGGCAAGGCGGAGCGGCTTGCAAAGGGACCCCCGGCCGGGGACGCGCGAAGCAAAGAGGGGGAGCCTGCGGCAGTCTTGGGGCAGAGGACGCTGCAGTGCCCGGGGATCAGCAGCTCCTTCTGTCTCTCTCTCTTCCCCCCCCCCAACCAGCGTCGGCTTAGCTGGCCCGCCGCCTCCGCCTCCTTCCAGTTTGTGCAGACGGGGAGGAGGAGGTGGAGAGGGAGGCGCAGCTCCCGCCCGGCGGAATGGAAGAGGAAGGATTGCGGGCGTCGGGAAAGGGAGGGAGGGAGGAAGGGAAGGAGGGAGAGAGAAGGAATCCACCTCTCTCTTTCCTTTCGCCTCCCCCTTTTTTTCTTCTCCTCCTCCGGTCCCCTTTCCCACTCCCCACTTTCTGGCCTCGGCTTCCCTCCTTGCTCCGCTCTTTGCCTGCCTGCTTCCCCCCCCCTTTTTTTTTTACTCCCCTCCTCCCTCCAAAGGTGCTTTGCACGACCTCCTCCCCCCTCTTCCTCGACCCCTTTTCTTCCCCCTTTCAAACCCCCCCCCTCCGGATTAAATGGGTGATGCTTGCAATGGAAGCAGCCCCTTGTCTTTCTTTTGCAAGGGGCGGCCGGAGGAAGGAATCATTCCAAGAGGAGGGGGGGGTGTTTAAGCGAGCTGCTTTGAGACTTGCAGGGGGAGCGGGGGGCAAAAGGGGAATGCTCCGGGCGATCGCCCTCTCTGCGCTCTGGCTTTGCACCAGCTGGGCGGGCGGCCCCAGCCAACCTCGGCCTCTCCCTCCACCCTTCCCCGGCTGGCTGGCTGGCTCGCAAGACTGTGCAGCGGCGCTTTCCCCTCGGCCAGGCCGCCCCGCCTCCTCCTCCTTTCCTCCTCCCCCCGCCTCTTCGCTCTGGTCACGTGGACGTCTAGACACCCTGTCGCTTTTTTATTAAAAAAAAAAAAAAGAGGCTGTCTTGAGCGAAGACGGCGTCGAGTTTCTGAAAGCTATTCCCCCTCCCTCCGCTCCCCTCCGTGCAATTCCTGAGAAGGCAACGTGGGGGAGGAGGGGGAGGAGGAGGGAAGCCGCTGGACTCGGAAAGAGGGAAGGAAGACGAGTCCTTAGGGGCAAGTGTTTCTCAACCTTGGCGACTTGAAGTCCTGCACAGCTGGCTGGGGGATTCTGGGAGTTGAAGTCCACAGGACTTCCAAGTCGCCAAGGTTGAGAAACACTGCCTTAGGGGGAGAAGAGACGCCTACGAAAAGCAGAAATTTCCCCCCCCCACACACACACACGCCATGACGGGGGTCGCTGGGTCGCTTCTTAGACGCCCCCCCCTCACTCCCATCCCACCCGCTTTGCTTTTTCTTCACTATTTTCTTCACACTTTTCCTTCACTATTTTTCTATTCCCCTCACACTTTTTCTTCACTGTAAAGAACGTCGTGGTGGTTAGGGGGAAAAGTTTGGCCAAGTCTTCGGTGACCCTGTGAATAAGTCTAATAAACGTTTAATAAATGCGGAAGATTTATTTATTCTTTCTTTCTTTTACGGCCAGTTGCTAAGACACTGAGCTTGTTGATCAGAAAGGTCGGCGGCTCGAATCCATTGTACGGGGTTGGCCTAGATGACCTCCAAGGTCCCTTCCAACTCTGTTACTGTCTGTTACTGTTTACTGTTGTTTTTTGTTCGTTCCTTTGTTTTTTAAAAAAATAGCTTTTGTTCTCCTTGAGGCGGAAAAGGGTGCGGGGGGAGGGGGGGGAAACTTACTGAAACTTTTTTTATTTTATTTTCAGAGGCGAACCAGCAACAGGGTCTTGTGGCCCCTTGAAAGATGAATCCAAATATCATGGCACGGTTTTGTTTTGTTTTAATTGTAGGCAGACCTTTCGAATCCCTGCGTGAATCTCTTAATCCGCACTGGATCAGATTGCTGGGGATTTCTGTGCCTGGTGTGTTTGGCGCTTTGCTGGGGTGGGGGCGTGGGGCTGTGGGGGAGATCGCCTTACCAAGCCTTTCCTGAAGGATCCCCTTGAGATTCATGGGGCTGCATCCTGACAGCCTTGACTTGGAACGCAGAGTTGGTCTCTAGTTAACATTGTTTCTCAACCTTGGTGAGTTTAAGATGAGTGGACTTCAACTCCCAGAATTCTCTCATGCTGGCTGAGAATTCAACAGAATCTTTAAAGTTGCCAAATTCTGTCTGGGGAATTCTGGGAGTTGAAGTCCACCCATCTTTACAGTTGCAGATTCTGGCGGGAGGGGGGGGAGTGTTCTGGGAGTTGAAGTCCACCCATCCTAAAACTGGCAAATTTGAAAAGCACCGCCTTAGACCCAGAATCAATTTTACAAATAATTCAAAGTGTTGAATATATCCAACACATCTTCCTCCTCTTATTTAGCAGCCTGAGAAGTCAAAATAACATCCAGGAAAGGAGCAACAAGAAACCACCTGTATCTGTGGTTGTTGATAATGCAATGAGTGTGTATAGGAAGTTGTCAGGTTCCCAAGTGAGCTTGAACGACATTGCTGGAAGGACTCCTCTGAGTTTGCCACATTCATTCCCTGTGAAAATATTTACAGACCCCTCACATCCTGGACATAAATTGTTTCAACTCCTACCCTCAAAATGATGCTATAGGGCAGGGGTCCCCAACCTTTTTTGCACCAGGGACCAGTTTCATTTTAAAGAAAATTCTGCGGACTGGCTGCTGTAGAGGAGGAGCAGGGGGGAGGGGGAACAGGCAGCGCATGCGCACGCGGGGGGGGGGGAGTCGGCTCACTCGGCCCTCTAGGGCCTCCAACGGCGCGAACGGCCGCGCCTGCGCTCTCCCGCATCCGGCACGTGCTCTGCCCAGGAGGCTGCCCCCTCCTCCCTCCTCCTCCTCTCCGGCCCTGCGGCCCAGTTCCTATCAGGCCACGGACCGGCACCGGTCCCCGGCCCGGGGGTTGGGGACCCCTGCTATAGGGCACTACACACCAAGGCAATTAGACACAAGGACAGTTTTTTTCCCCGGAACGCCATCCCTCTGCTAAACAAATAATTCCCTCAACACTGTCAAACTATTTACTACATCTGCACTACTATTACTATTAATCTTCTCATCGTTCCTA
This sequence comes from Rhabdophis nuchalis, assembly GCA_039707465.1. Taxonomy (NCBI): domain Eukaryota; kingdom Metazoa; phylum Chordata; class Lepidosauria; order Squamata; family Natricidae; genus Rhabdophis; species Rhabdophis nuchalis. Next base: position 236,789,688 of record CM077644.1, on the reverse strand, counting down.
GCACCCATCTCCTCCCACTTATGACTGTAGGACTGTAACTTTGTTGCTTGTATTCTTTACGATTTATATTGATTGTTTCCTCCTATGATTTGATTGCTTAATTGTACCCTATGACTATCATGCAGTGTGGCACCTTAGGATTCGTGACGTATGTATCTTTTATGTACACCGAGAGCCTATGCACCAAAGACAGGTTCCTTGTGTGTCCAATCACACTTGGCCAATAAAGAATGCTAATAAAAAATTCTAATTAAAGCCCTCCATGGCATGGGTCCAGATTACTTGAGGGACTGTTTCACCCCACTGGGACTGGCCTGTCCCAACTTGTGCCGGCACAGGAGGCATGCTACTGGTCCCGTCAGCCTGATTACTCCAGCCGCCAGGGTCCGGGAATGGAGTCTTCTCTGCTGTTGCTCCTGCCCCCTGGAACATCTTGCTTTCCAGTGTAAGGTTGGCTCCAACCCTCCTATCCTTTCCTAAGGGCCTAAAGATCTGGTTTTGCCAGTTGTCCCATTGGTTCCAGTGGGGAAAGAGCAGAGTGCACCTGGCTGGTGAAGTAACAGCAGGTCCCACCTCCCCCTATTTCTCCTCCGCCCTCCTTGTAGGTCCTTAAATTTTAATCTTTGGTTTTAATTCATGTTTAATGCCGATATATATTTTTATAAGTCGTCCAGTTACCTAATGGTTAGATGGGCATCCAATAAATTTAGATAGATAGATAGATAGATAGATAGATAGATAGATAGATAGGTAGGTAGGTAGGTAGGTAGGTAGGTAGGTAGGTAGGTAGGTAGGTAGGTAGGTAGGTAGGTAAGTAGGTATGATAGATAGATAGAAAGATAAAAAGAAAGATGATAGGTAGGTAGGTGGATGGATGGATGGATGGATGATAGGTAGGTATGTAGATATGGATGGATGAATGGATGGATGGTAGGTAGGTAGGTAGGTAGGTAGATAGGTAGGAAGATAGATAGATAGATAGATAGATAGATAGATAGATAGATAGATAGATAGATAGATAGATAGATAGATAGATAGATAGATAGATAGATATGGATGAATGATAGGTAGGTAGGTGGGTAGGAAGATAGAAAGATAGAAAAATGAAAAGAAAGATGATAGGTAGGTGGATGGATGGATGGATGGATGATAGGTAGGTAGGAAGATAGAGAGAGAGAGAGAGAGATGGATGAATGATAGATAGGTAGGTAGGTGGATAGGAAGACAGACAGATAGATAGATGATAGATAGGAAGATGGATGGATGGTTGATAGGTTGGTAGGTAGGTAGGTAGATGGTAAGTAGGTGGATGAATGGATGATAGATAAGGAGGTAGGTAGATATGGATGGATGGATGGATGGATGATAGATGAATGGATGGATGGATGGATGGATGGATGGATGGATAGATAGATAGATAGATAGATAGATAGATAGATAGATAGATAGATGATAGGTAGGTAGGAAAGTGGATGGATGGATGGATGATATAGGTAGGTAGGTAGGAAGGAAGGAAGGAAGGAAGGAAGGAAGGAAGGAAGAAAGATAGAAAGATAGAAAGAAAGATGATAGGTAGGTAGGTAGGAAGGTGGATGGATGGATGGTAGATAGGTAGGTCAATAGATGAATGAATGAATGAATGAGTGAATGAATAAATAAATAAACAAACAAACAAACAAACAAACAAATAAATAAATAAGGAGTGGCCTGGAAACGTTGCCTGGCCCAATTCCTCAGCCAAATTACCCACCGCTATCATGTCGATTAAAACATTAACAATGAAAAGAACAATTTTAAGATAATTAGAAATGAACGCAGAGCAGAACAACAAAGCCAAACAAGTTTCAGCAAAGAAGACTAAACCTAGCTGAAATAATTTTTTAGAAACCGCAACTACAGAATAGCTTTTTCTGACATTAAAAAAAGCCAAAAGAAAACCGATACTTTGAAATAGCAGCTGTAGCAGCTGTTGGCATGCTCGTATCTAGTTGCACGGTCCAATCCACAGATAACGTACACCAGAAGGACAACCATTATTGGGGTGGGGTGGGGTGGGATGGAGAACTTAAGTATCATCCCTTGGTTTCCCCCCTTTTCTTCAGGTAGGTGGAAGATGGATGTATCGGGGAGGGGATAAAAAAAAAAGATGGCCACCAGAACCTCATGATCTTCAGAACCAGATCTGATAGCAGTGTTGCAGCCGCCATCTTGATTTTATTGATGGCTTCCCATGGATGCCCCTGATGGCAAGGAATGCAGCTTTGCGTGAAGTTTTACTAGCCCAAAATCTGTGGAGATTCTCAGTCATCCAGGTCATGGTTGTCCCAAAGGTGCTTTTTCAAGAGGCAACTGGACTTTGTTTTGCCTTGAAGGCGTTTCACTTCTCATTCAAGAAGCTTCTTCAATTCTGAAGATGTCATTGTCAGTTCTGAAGAAGCTTCTTGGATGAGAAGCGAAACGTCTTCAAGGAAAAAAGTCCAGTTGCCTTTTGGAAAAGCACCTTTCAGACTGATTAGCCCAAATAATTGACATACTATACCAGAATAGTAGGGATGGGATGGCTCAGCGACTAAGGTGCTGAGCTTGTCAATCAGAAAGTTCGGCAGTTCGATGGTTCGAATCCCTAGCACTGCGTAACAGAGTGAGCTCCCATTACTTGTCCCAGCTTCTGCCAACCTAGCGGTTCGAAAGCACGTAAAAATGCAAGTAGAAAAATAGGGACCGTCTTTGGTGAGCAGGTAACAGCGTTCTGTGCACCTTTGGTGTTTAGTCATGCCGGCCACATGACCATGGAGACGTCTTCAGGCAGCGCTGGCTCTTTGGCTTTGAAATGGAGATGAGCACTGCCCCCTAGAGCCGGAAACGACTAGCACATAATGTGTGAGGGGAACCTTTACCTTTACCAGAATAGTATTTTCAGATTGGAGTTTCCTTATCTCTCTTCCAGTAACCTGGACTTTCCCCAGAAAGAAATTTGCAACTACACAATTCCCAGGGTCACCCAATTGACTTTCACGGCTAAGGCAGGACTTGAACTCACAGTCTTAACCGCCAAACCAAACTAGCTTTCTCGTTTTTTTCAGGCCTTAAAAATGATCACAGTTCTGATCAATTCCCTATTGCTTTTTTTCGAATATCTTGAGCTTTTTTCTCCATTATTATGGTAGTTTCACAACCTTGAGAAGGTAGCAGAATTACTTACCCTTCCTCGCTTTATCTGATGCCGGCATTTAACTTAATTCAGATTCATTAGCCTTCTTACTGGATGCTTTTTCTTTCAATGCAGAAAGCTTTCTGGGGTATTACAGACTGGCATGTTTGTAAGCTGCAGCAGTTCTGAAATTAAAAATAATCATAATTTGCTCTGCTTTGTAATGCCATTCCTCATTATTACACAATTGAAAAATGACGATGGTTAATATGGAGCCAGACAAACCCTGGGCCTCCACACTCTTGTCTCCAGAAATGACTACAATTCTTGGATTTGTGGGCCAAAGTGGTATTTCCAGACTCTGCTTCCCAAAGGGGTATGCTTCTGGAAATCTTAGTCCACAACTACCTTTGAAGAGTTAATGACAAGTGATAAACCTAGGTTAATTTGCAATGCAATTCAACATTTGGCAGACAGCTGGAGCCGAGGAACTGTTAAAGTAATTGTCTAACTAACGGCACTAGGGTGTGACAATTGGAGTATAAACCAGAAAAGTAGACATGTCAGAGATATAATCCCCCTTTCAATCTCTGGCACCACAAAGAAGCGAGCAAATGATCCTTCTCCCCCATCCTACACGATTAAAATCACAATTCTTGTTGCAAAGATCTGAGAATCTGTTCCATTAAACTAGTAGTATTTTCTCCTGAATCAACAGAATAGAACTAACTACGCTGTGTCCTCTTGACTATCTCCCTGGCTATCTCGCATCTCATAATGGGAGCTGTTCTGCCTTTAACATCTTATGTTGTGGTAATGCCGTTATTCCACCAATTAAAGGTTTGCAAAATCGAATGCAAGGGGTTTTGTGTTTCTAAGGTCCCTAACCAATTTTTGGATGAAGGGGTTGAGAGACAGGGGGAAAACATTGATTCCAATTTTTCCAACTTAAATCAGACACAATGGTTAAAAATCCAGGAGGTGATGGGTTACTAGGCTTAAAGAGTCAGTCTCTGGGTCGGTGTGAACAGGGACCATCAGGGAATATATTCCTGTCTAACTTCTTCATGCGTAGGATGGTGAGGTGTCTCATGTGCATTCGCAGGGGTGGAGCACATGGGATGGTTGTGCACATATTGCATTACGGGTGCAGGAGGGCACAAGTGCACTGGCGCGCGCACACTTCCAGCATGCGACGGCAAAAAGGTTAGAGACATCACTGCCCTAATGGTTGGAGGTTTTCGCCTGTGGGAAAACAAATTGGAATCAACGTTTTAAAATACAATACAATACAACAGCAGAATTGGAAGGGACCTTTGAGGTCATTTAGTCCAACCCCCTCCCTAGGCAGGAAACCCTATACCGTTTCAGACAAATGGCTATCCAACATCTTCTTAAAGACTTCCAGTGTTGGGGCATTCACAACTTCTGGAGGCAAGCTGTTCCACTGGTTAATTGTTCTAACTGTCAGGAAATTTTTCCTCAGTTCTAAGTGGCTTCTCTCCTTGATTAGTTTCCACCCATTGCTTCTTGTCCTGCCCTCAGGTGCCTTGGTGAATAGTTTGACTTCCTCTTCTTTGTGGCAACCCCTGAGATATAGGAACACTGCTATCATGTCTTCCCTAGTCCATAGTTTTCTCCATGTCCCTCCCCCCTTCATCCCAAAATCAGCTGGGGACTTTTGAAAAGATGTTTCTCCTCCGTTCTAGCGAAAATATTCTGAAGTGACTGATCACCTCGAGACCAGACAATAATTCAGAAAAATGGGTCTGAATAGTTCTCAGCCTCAATATGTTATTTAGGAAGATGCTTGGAAAATTGATATCATTCTTTGGTCAAGTTCTTGGACAAAAATGAGACAAGCATAGGTTCCATTAACGTACCGAGGATATTATAATATGGAAAGCAACCAGCTCTTTCCTTTTGCTGACATGCCTCCTAAAAATTTGGACAATCATCTAAGGCTAAGCCTTTAAAAAAAATAAAAATTCAGTGCTCTTAAGTTCCACTGTCTTCCAGAGGGATGCTCATCTTTCCTATTAGATCAATGCTATTGAAAAAAGACTTCCTTTGGCTGAGTCTAAGGTTTAATTTTATCCTTCTTGTTTACAGGGTAACCCCGGGACTTCCCATCCTATTCATTGGAAATGTGCCTCTCACTGAGAGTTGAAAAGTAATAACTGGGATCAATATTTTTTCCAAGACATTCTTAAGACAGGGGGAAGCTTCTAAAAAGATACCATCCTGCACTTTTCTTGGCAAAGAAACCGAAATAGTTCGCCGCAGTCTTCCAACTTATTTAATCTCTGTCTGTTTCAATAATTGGTAGTTTAACCTTTCGTACTTGCTTTTACGATGTCGTTAGCTTCCCAGAATAATTGGGCAGTGAGATAGGTAGCATATAAATGTACATACATACATACATACGTGCATACATGCAAGCCAAGTACCACTCACTCATCATGAACTCTCTAGAACCATGTATGTTCCTCTTGGCTTCTAGATGCTCGCTGAAAAGGGATTTTTCGAAATCACAATCAGATCATTTGCATTTTTTATACAGTAACATTCTGATGCTAAGGAGTTCTACTCACCCTCCCCACCTGAAAATAACTCTGTTCCAACTGCCAGTTACCTTATATTAACATGTTCTGATGCTAAGGAGTTAGACATTCTTCTCCCCCTTCCCACCTGAAAAGAACTCTGTCCCAACTGCCAGTTACCTCACATTCCATTACCTCAGTTCAAACTGGCAGACGTTCCACTCCTTCACTCAGGAGCGGTCTTGGGCTCCTTACAGTACTAAGTGTCGATACCTCACCAAAATGTCTACGCCTTCCACCTATGGGACTGCTTTCGGACTCAAGATGGCGGGAGCGATATTCCCTTATGTGTTTCAATCTCCGACTACCACTGAGCCAACGGATTGTGAACTGGATTTGTCCTGCATTGCCTGATCACATTGTTTTGTCGCGAAGCACGGGTATTAAATAAATAAATATCGGCTAATATCAGCTAATATCGGCTAAATAAATATTGGCTAATATCGGCTAACGGCTAATAAATAAATAAATATCCTCCCTCTGGGTAATAATTTATTTTTTTCTAAAACTTCTCAATCTTCCTTTCAACCCTTGATCTTCCTTTATTTAATTGCAAATGGTCCTTGACTTCCAACCATTCGTTTAGTAACTAGTCGAGGTTCCAGTGGCACTGAAAAAAGTGACCTGTGAACATTTTTCACACAATCCTTACAGCCTCCCCATGGTCACATGATCCAATTTTGGACACTTGGTAACTGGATCGTATTTATGACAGTTGCAGTGTCCCGGGGTCATGTGATCACCAATTGCGACCTTCTGACAAGCAAAGTCAGTGGGGAAACCAGATTCAGTTAACAACCGTGGTACTAATTAACAACTGCGGGGATTCACCTAAGAATTGTGGCAAGAAAAGGTTGCAAAATGGGGCAAAATTCAATTAACAACTGTTTTGCTTAGCAAGAGAAATATTGGGCTCTATTGCCATCGTTAAATCGAAGACTAAAAGTAAAGGTAAAAGTTTCCCTTGCAGATATGTGCTAGTCATTCCCGACTCTAAGGGGCAGTGCTCATCTCCATTTCAAAGCCGAAGAGCCAGCGCTGCCGAAGACGTCTCCGTGGTCATGTGGCCAGTATGACTAAACGCCGAAGATGCACAGAACGCTGTTCCCTTCCCACCAAATGTGGTTCCTATTTTTCTACTTGCATTTTTACGTGCTTTCGAACCGCTAGATTGGCAGAAGCTGGGACAAGTAATGGGAGCTCACTCCGTTACACAGCGCTAGGGATTCGAACTGTTGAACTGACAACCTTTCTGATCGACAAGCTCAGCGTCTTAGCTTGTATTTAACTCACAAGGTGCCCAATTCCCTCACATTTCTGGTGCTTTGTTTAAGTTCTCCCCAGATGCAGCTCTTCAAGCTTATGACATCAAGATTTCAGGGTGGATTTCCCCCCCCCCCCCCCCTCTGTGCTTCTTACTTCATTTCTTCAGCTGGTCTTCTTACTCCCTAGAAAACTACAAAGCCCTAAACTACGGTTCATTCTCAATGTATCCTGAAGCAAGCAGAAAGTTTGGTCATCGTATTGAAGACTACGGATTTTGCTGTCTGCTTGTAGTTTGCAATGTTTATTTTAGTTAACACGAAAGCCTTTAGAAATCATCCTTGACAGCTTGTATATTTTGGGCAGAACTGTTTACACATTTCCTAAAGTGTGGCTTTGCTGCCCGTTGAAAATGTCTTTGTTTTGTTGCTATTTCAACTTATCATTACTCCGACACGTAAATCAGGATATACTCAAGATGGATTCCCCCCCCCCCCCAAACTCCTCTGAAGATCAATTATTATGAGACTTCTATTGGTTTTCTGTTTCCTTAGTACAGTTGGATCTCTTCGGGTTAAAATTTAATGACTTTTTAACCTCCGCAAGAGCGAGGAGGCTGAGGGTGTAAACATTTCCCCTGCCAACAAGGAAATGAAGGTTGGCATTTTGAGAATTCCCATTGAATTGCCAAAGAAGCCAACGCAGTCCAAGGCTGCATTAACAGAAGAATAGAATCAAGATCACGCTTAATAATAAGACCACTTTATAATGCCTTGATAAAATCACACTTGGAATATTGGAGGCTCTAGAAAGACTGTAGAGAAGAGCAACAAAAATGATTAGGGGACCAGAGGCTAAAACATATGAAAAACGATTGTAGGAATTGGGTACGTCTCGTTTTAAAGAAAAGAAGGACTAGAGGAGACATGATAGCAGTGTTCCAATATCTCAGGGATTGCCAGAAAGAAGAAGTGGTCAACCTTTTCCTCGATGCCGTCGAGGTGATGTCCCGGTGTTTGGAGGCCGTACGGGTCTGGATGGGCAGTAACAAACTCAAACTCAACCCGTCCAAGACCGAGTGGCTGTGGTTCCCGGCATCCCGGTTTAGCCAGGTGAATCCAATGCTGGCCATGGGGAGCGAACTATTGGCCCCCGTGGAGAGGGCGCACAATTTAGGAGTCCTCCTGGATTCCCGGCTGTCCTTGGAGGACTATGTGACGGCCGTGGCCAGGGGGCCTTTTTACCAGGTCCGCCTGGTCCGCCAATTGCGCCCCTTACTTGACCAGGACGCCCTTCGCACAGTCACTCAAGCACTTGTGACATCCCGTCTGGACTACTGTAACGCTCTCTACATGGGGCTCCCCTTGAGATGCACTCGAAGGTTACAGTTAGTTCAGAATGCGGCTGCGTGGGTGATCATGGCAGCTTCTCGGCAATCCCATATAACACCTCTCCTGCGCGAGCTGCACTGGCTACCTGTGACCTTTTGGGTGCGTTTCAAGGTGCTGATGACCATCTTTAAGGTACTCCATGGCACGGGGCCTAGTTATCTGTAAGACCGTCTGCTGCCCCTTACATCCCTTCGACCGATCCGCTCCCATAGAGAGGGTCTTCTCCGGGTGCCGTCGGCCGGGCAATGCCGGTTGGCGACGCCCAGGGGAAGGGCCTTCTCTGTGCTTCCCGAACTCCGCGTCACCTCGGACCTCCGCCTGTTCCGCCAGCGCTTAAAAATGCATTTTTTCCACCTAGCCGGTCTGGCGTGAACCACCCTATACCTACTGAGTATTAGTTTGCCAAAGTTTTAATTAGTGGGTTTTTAATTATGTTTTAGCACAGGGTTTTGAGTTTAATGTTGTTTTAGGATAATTAATAGTATTTTGTATATTTGTACTTGTTTTTAATTTTCCTGTGCGCCGCCCCAGGTCCCTCTGTGGGAGATGGGTGCGGGATATAAGTATGAATAAAACTAAACTAAACTAAACTCTCCAAAGCGCGTCAAGGGAGGACAAGAAGCATTGAACGGAAACTCATCAAGGAGAGAAGCAACATAGAACTAAGGAGAATTTTTCAGACAGAACTATTAATCCGTGGAACAACTTGCCTCCAGAATAGAGATGAATGGCTACCAGTTGGGAGAACTGGTAGTAGAATGTTGGCCTGGGTCGCATAACCAGCAGTGACCCAGGCTGGCCACGCCTCCGAACTGGCTCCCCGGTCGCCACAGCATGTTTTTGGGGTATTTTTAAATTTCATTTTTCATTTCATTTTATTATTTTATTTCGTTTCATTTTATTACATTTATATCCCGCCCTTCTCCGCAGAGGACCCAGGGCAGCGCACAGGAGATTTAAAAGATATACAAAATAGAAAATAGATAAATAATTTAAAATATATATTAAATAATCCCGATCCTATGCTAAAACCAATTATTAAAAACCCAATTTAAAACTTTTCTAAAAGTCCCCATGGGAGGTTAGGCTAGGCCGGCTTGATGAAAAAAGTATGTCTTTAGACATTGGCGGAAGAGGCGGAGGTCGGTGATGGTGCGGAGTTCAGGGGGTAGGTCGTTCCAAAGGGCAGGGCCTGCCACAGAGAAGGCCCTTCCCCTGGGTGTCGCCAGTCGGCATTGTCCGTCCGACGGCACCCTGAGAAGGCCCTCTCTGTGGGAGCGTATCGGTCTGAGGGATGTATGGGGCAGGAGACGGTCTCGCATATAACTAGGCCCCGAGCCATGGAGCGCTTTAAAGATGGTCGCATGCACAGACCTATTTACACTGTGTGCACACAGGCGCACTGAAGCAACAGTAATGCTGACAGCAACCCACCCCTGCTCCAGAAATGGTGGATATTCCAAACACTGGAGTTTTTAAGCAGAGATGGAACCACCTTTTGTCTGAAATGGTATGAGATTTCCTGCTTGAATTGTGGGGATGGGCCTCCAAGGTCCCTTCCAGCTCTGTTATTCTTTTAATTGCTTCTCCGCCTCTGAAGAAGAGTTACAGTGTGGACTATTGACATTTGGACCTGTAAGTAGCTTCCTGCACTGAAGTAAACACATGGCCAAGAAGAAATTTTCCATAGAAATCCATTCAAACTTTAGATTTTAAATGTGTCGCAGTGATGGTGAGGGAAGACAATGAAACAGCCTTGCATGCTTTCTGAGCATCATGCATGGACCAGCAGAACATTTGTGGGTGGTGAAAGGACTTCTGAAATCTATCTCAGTATAAAAGTAGACTCTTAATAGCACAATATACAGTACATCTTTGACAACAGCCTTGGAGAGAGTAGATTATCCATATCTTGAGTTTTCTTAGCCAAATCATCATCTGGAGCAATTTTGGTATTTGGAGTGAACTTCAATTACTGGAATCTAAGGATTAAATGATATGTTTGCTCAAACCTGTTTGAACCTTTCTGTTCTTGCAATTCTTAGATTATTAAATGAAAGAAGGAAGGGATGAATCCAAGGAGAAAGAGAGAAAAAGAAAGCTAAATAGAGTATCAACCTTCTTTTAAAATAAAGAAGTAATTCATCCTGAAGAAGCCTGAACCCCAATAACTTGAGCAACTATAGTCCAGTGGCCAACTATTCTCTTCAATCAATCAATCAATCAAACCTTTATTGTCGATGCACAACATGTGTACAACGAAATTGAATGAGCCTCCCTCGGTGCAGCCCACCCAAGAACACAGAATAGATCTCAATAAATCAATAAATCTTACTCTTCCTGAGTAAGATGGGCTGGAATAAGCATCCCTTGTCATTCTTATATGATTATTGAGATCTAGTGCACACAAGTGAAGTCCCATCCGCGGGATGCAGGCAGCATATGAAACCACGCCCCCTCCAGTCAGCGGAAAAACCTCTCTCCACAGAACTGGTCCCTGGTACCCAAAAGGTTGGGGGCCGATGTTCTAGAACAGGCATTCCCAAACTTGGCAACTTTAAGACTTGTGGACTTCAACTCCCAGAATTCTCCAGCCAGCTATGCAGCTATGCTGGCTGGAGAATTCTGGGAGTTGAAGTCCACAAGTCTTAAAGTTGCCAAGTTTGGGAACCCCTGTTCTAGAAGACTTTTTCCAAGAACTCCTGCCCAACTAAGCGAAACATTTGATTTAACCATCAAGAAGAGGGAATTTAGGAGAACATCCAGCTTTCTAACAGTTGCCTAGGACAGGGGTCTCCAACCTTGGCAACTTTAAGTCTGGCGGACTTGAACTCCCAGAATTCCCTAGGCATCTGGCTGGGGAATTCTGGGAGTTGAAGTCATCTAGGCTAAATGTTGCCAAAGTTGGAGACCCCTAACCTTTAATTTTAAAACAGGCCTTATAGTGAATCTAAAGTTGCTGATTTAAATGTGTTGCATCTTTGTCCCGCCACTCTTCCTTTTTCTAAAGATACTCATCAATTTTCTGCAGCTCTCATTTAAATATTAAATAGCCCATTAAATTGCTAGACGGTGTGGCTGCAGAAATTCACAATGGGGCAGGTTGGGTTATGGTCTTCCCACACCTTATGGAGAGAGAGACTAGCTAACAATAAGCAGAAAGCACAATGACTGCCCTTTAATGTTGTTAACTCTGCCTGAGCTTAACTATTAAGTAGGAATATCCTGTTTTGTTTTCAACCTGGACATAGACTGGAAATTGATGGAGGAAATGGCCTATTGGTTTAGCCCTGTAGGCTTTCTAGTGTCACTCTTACTGGAGCCATGGTCATCCCCAGGAGACACAACAGCTCCTCCAAACCACCGCTGGCTATTCATAGACTATCCGAAAAACATTTCAGAGACTACAAAGCCCAAGTGGGCTCAGAAGTTAAAATTCCCCGCTTGATTTCTAAAACTAGATGAAGTTGGGGTCCTGTTTTCCTGGCTCAGTTTTATTGGTGTCTGTGGATTTTTCAGATTAACAAAATTGGAAGGGACTTTATAGGTCATTTAAACCAACACCCACCTACCCCCCACTCAAACAGGCGACCCTACACCAGGGGTGTCCAAACTTGGGAACTTTAAGGCTTGTGGACTTCAACTCCCAGAACCTACCCAAACGGTGCAAAAATGCATTTCAAATGTGGATGTGTTGTCTTGTTCTTATTAAAAGCACGTGTTGGCAAGATTGTACCTCTTCTACACGGCCATTAGCAAACTTTTGTTTTGTTTATTTATTTGCAACATTAGTAGGCGATCGTATAACTTAAAAGTTCTCTGGGTGATTTGCAATACATAAACATAAAAATAATCTTGATGCTGAAATGGAGCGCAGAGCCATTAGATTAAAAGCAACAGAAGAAAAAGAGATACAAATCACGCCCTCCCTTAATTCAACCCCTTTATATAGCCTGGCTCAGAGGAATCCAGAATGCAAAAGTCACATTAAAATGTACAGCACATACTTTGTACCGTAAGGATCTTCACCCAATACTAAAGAGATCACAGAGCTGGCTCTAGGTCAGGGGTCTCCAACTTTGGCAACATTAAGCCTGGATGACTTCAACTCCCAGAATTCCCCAGCCAGTTGCCTAGGGAATTCTGGGAGTTCAAGTCCGCCAGACTTAAAGTTGCCAAGGTTGGAGACCCCTGTCCTAGGCAACTGTTAGAAAGCTGGATGTTCTCCTAAGTTCCCTCTTCTTGATGGTTAAATCAAATGTTTCGCTTAGTTGGGCAGGAGTTCTTGGAAAAGGTCTTCTAGAACAGGGGTTCCCAAACTTGGCAACTTTAAGACTTGTGGACTTCAACTCCCAGAATTCTCCAGCCAGCATAGCTGCATAGCTGGCTGGAGAATTCTGGGAGTTGAAGTCCACAAGCCTTAAAATTCCCAAGTTTGGACACCACTGCCCTAGACCATTTCTGACAAATGGCAGTCCAGTCTCTTCTTGAAAACCTCCAGGGATGAATCTCCCACAACCTCCGAAGGCAACTTCTGTTCCATGGGTGGATTGTTCTCACTGTCAGAAAATCTCTCCTTATTCTAGGTTGAATCTCTCCTTGGTCAGTTTCCATCCATTATTCCTTGTCTGGCCTTCAGGTACCTTAGAAAATAGCTTGACACCCCCCCCCCTCTCTGTGGCAGCCCCTCAAATATTGTAACCTTGCTATCATGCCTCCCCTGGTCCTTCTCTTCACTAGACTAGCCATGCTAAGTTCCCAGTTCCTGCAACCGTTCTTCATATGTTTTAGCCTCCAGTTTCCTAATCATCCTGGTTGCTCTTCTCTGCATTTTCTCTAGAGCTTTTTTCTAAACTTTTTTGTTGTTGTTCTGTTCTGTTCTAAATCTTTTTCTGTTGTTGCTTGCTTGCTTATTTATTTATTTATTTTACTGTATAGTTTGTGTTAGCACTATGCAGGTATGGTATGGTTGTGTGGAAGTCCAAGTGTACAACTTTTCCAATTTGATGAAGAGCAACTGTCTAGACTAGTTGTTAAATTCTGGGCGAAGAATGGAGATGAGGCCAGAACGATTTCTAACAGCTCTCTATTCAGTACTGTCTGGGAGGCAACTGAACTCCCTGGCTGACACAGCTCCTTTTATATGAAACTGTTCAGCTGAACAACCAATCGGGAGAGAGTATTTTCCTGCTCCAACAGAGGACCAGAATGAGGGCTTCAACTGACAGCTATATACTATATACCCGTGATGGCAAACCTATGGCAAGTGTGCCACAGGGGTTGCCCTGTTCGCCATCACTGCTATATACAATACATAACACTAGTGTTTGTCCACTTTGTTAAAGTTTCAAAGGTCTGGACTTTAACCCCCAGAATTCCCTGGGTTGAAGTCCATGCTGGCTGGGGAATTCTGGGAGTTGAAGTCCAAACCGTTGAAAGTTGGGGAAAACTCAGTCTAGACCCGTGATGGCGAATCTACGGCACGTGTGCCAATGTTGGCACATGGAGCCATTTGTTAGGGCACCCGAGGCGCTGCCCTGTTAGCTGTCCAGTGCGCATGCACGTGCTGGCCAGCTGACTTCGACCTTTGTTTTTTGTCCTCCGGAGGGTTCCTTAACAACTCCGGAGTGCAAAAAAACAGCCCTATGGACAAACCGGAAGTTCAGGGATAGACTTCCGGTTTGCTCATAGGACTGTTTTTCGGCTTTCCTAAAGGCTCCAGAGGGCAACAAACGGCCCTACGGCAAAACCGGAAGTCACTTCAGGGAAGCTCCTGAGGCCTCTGGAGGGCATCCGGGAAGGGGGGAGGCTGTTTTCGCCTTCCCCGGGCTCTTAAAAAGCCTCTGGAGCCTGGGGAGGGCCATAAAACCACACCAAAAGTGGAGGGGGTCTCTGGTTGTGCGCGCATGCATGGGATTGTGTGTGTGTGGGGGGGTGCTACGCGCATAGCATTATGGATATGGCATCCTCACGCACGACCCTCTTGCACTCCCCCCACTTTTGGCACGGGGGCCAAAAAAGGTTTGCCATCCCTAGTCTAGACTCTTGAGTGAGAGCGAAGGGAAGAACAGAAAATTATGTGGAAGGTCAGGGCAATAGGATTCTATTCCGGTTTTCTCGTTCTTCAAGTCTACTTCATTGCCCCTTCTATGCCAGGGAAGGGAAATACAGAAAGTTGCCACTGCTTGTAGATATACATGTGCATGCACACACCCACGAAGCAAAAGACTTAAAACTCTGCCCAGGCTTGAGGCAGGTCCCTGGTGATTTAGTAAGCAGCAAGGAAGGCAATTTGGCTGTCATTCTGTGTAATGAACCGAGGGAAGATAGTCTGAAGATGAAGAGGGAAGATTATGGAGGACAAGAAGGGCCCGCAGCAGCAACTTTGCAGACAAGCCAGCCCTCCCAAAGGGGATTGTGTGGCCCAGAAGTCTGGAAGCAAGTGATCTCCGGCAGAGAGTTGGTTTTTTTCTGAATCCAGCCTTGCCCCGGCGGGAGGAGATTAACCTCAAGCTTTGCAATGGAGGCAAAAATAGCCAAGTCCAAGGTTTGGTTTGGTTTAGTTTGGTTTGGTTTGGTTTGGTTTGGTTTGGTTTGGTTTGGTTTGGTTTGGTTTGGTTTGGCTTGGCTTGGCTTGGCTTGGCTTGGCTTATCTTATCTTAGTTTAGTTTATTGCCATTGCATATGGCTATGGTTCAGTGGGGAAATTCAATTTTGTTTTACTTCTGGGCGTGGCTTGGTGGGTGTGGCAGGGGAAGGATACTGCAAAATCTCCATTCCCACCCCACTTTGAGGCCAACCAAAGGTAGTGTTTGCTGGTTCTCTGAACTACTCAAAATGTCCTCTACTGGTTTTCCAGAACCTGTCAGAACCTGCTGTATTTCACCTCTGCTATGTTTTTCCCAGTTGCAATATATGTCTGTGAAGTCTGGACCATAAGAAAGGCTGAGCGCAAAGAATGGAGGCCTTTGAACTCTGGTGCTGGAGAAGACTCCTGAGAGTCCCTTGGACTGCAAGGCGATCCAACCAGTCGGTCCTAGAGGAGATCAACCCTGACTGCTCTCTAGAAGGCCAGATCCTGAAGATGAAACTCAAGGACTTTGGCCACCTAATGAGAAGAAAGGGCTCCCTGGAGAAGACCCTCATGCTGGGAAAGATTGAGGGCAAGAGAAGAAAGGGACAACAGAGAATGAGGTGGCTGGATGGAATCACCGAAGCAGTCGGCGTGAGCTTCAATAGACGCCAGAGGATGGTAGAGGACAGGAAGGCCTGGAGGAATGTTGTCCATGGGTCGGACATGACTTCTCAACTAACAACAACAAATTGTCATTGCACATCGTTCAACAAAATTAAATGGCACCTTCAGTGTACATTACAACTATAAAAATAAAAATACAAACACACATTCTTCACATGTCATATAACTGAAATTGAAAACCCGATATTGCATTAATATTGCACTATACCGTGGAATTCAATATAGTTACTGCCCTCGAATAGAAGCTGTTTTTCAGCCTATTTGTCCTGGTTTTTATTGTCCTGTACCGGCTGCCAGATGGTAATCATAAAAAAAAAAACAGTGCCCAGGATGACATGCTTAATCCCCGAGACCATCCTATAAGACTGGGTTTTAATTGATATAATGTTTTAATTAGTGGGATTTTACCGAATTTTAGCACAGGGTTTTCTAAATTTAATCAGTTTTTAACCTATATATATGTTTATACTTGTTTTAATTTCCTGTGCCCCGCCCTGAGTCCCTTCGGGGAGATAGGTGCGGTATAAAAATCAAATAAATTCAAATTCAAATTAAATTCAAATGGATCTTTAAGACTGTTTTGAATTTTCTTAAGGCAGCGGGAGCTATCAAACTCTTCCAAGGAAGGAAGAGGACAGCCCATGATCCTTGGAGCAATGATGTTAAGTCTCTGGAGTGTGGTCCTATCTGCCACTGTGCAATGGGCAAACCATACACAGGTGCAATAAGTTAAAATACTCTCTATGGTGCAGAGGTATAAGGTCACCAGCAGTTTTTCATACACTTGTTTTCTAAGAAGTAGTATAATCTCTGCTGGGCCCTTTTGACCAGGGCTGCAATGTTAGACATTGCATCAATGGAAAGAGAAGGAAAACCCATTGAGAAGGTCTCTGGATTAGCTCATAACTTCAAATGGTGATTAAATGAATGACCATAAATTGGGGACTACCCGTAATTAAAAGGGAATAATACAGTTAAATAATAAATAATGCCTTGCAAGAGCCTGGAAGTTAAAACACCAACTCCTTTCTCTTTATATCTTTTTAAAAAGGACACAGATAATCAGGAGTTGGGGCCAACTGTCATGGCATGTACATCACCTCAGGGGCTCAAGGTTATTATTTTCCATTTTAAAAAGATGCTTTCCCAGAAGCAAACAACAACAACAAAAGCCACTTATTCTGCAGTGCAGTTCCTGGATGCGAGGATATGCAGTCCTCGACATCACCAATCGCTTAGTGAACACCAATTATGTTTTTTAAGTTGAGGACTACCTGCATTTTAAGAGTAAGCACATAGGCTGCCGTTTGCTGGAGTTCTGCAAAGGGAATTCCAGCCCTTAAAAATAAGTCCCATTTTTGGTAGATGGCATGCAAAGACACGGTTATTAAATTTGGTTTAATCAAATCGTAATTAAACCCCAACTCCCTTAGGTATATAAACTCAAAGCGCTGAGTCTGGGTTTGAACTAGGCTTAACAACTCCATGAGAAAACAGAAGCATCCCATTTTGGAATTTTTGATGGTGTTATTTAATTCAAAAAACCACTTTCATTTAATTTATCCCACTTACCAAGTGCTTACTACAGGATATTTCCAGGCTAATCATCTGGAAACACACACAAAAATTTGGCCAGCTCCCAGGGGCTGGATAAGCGATGCCTATCTGAAAAGGCAGAATTGTTAGGTGAATCATGCAGGGTGCTTACTGAGAACTCAAACCAATTTTATTTTTATTTTTCTGACTCCACGGGAGACAGAAAAAGGCAGCTTGTGCCTCTTTGGTTGGGTACCTCACCTCTCCATGTGCAGCACCCTGGTTCAAATACACATTTCCCATTTAAAAAAAAAAAAGAGCTTTGGGATCCTTCAGAGGAAGCCCAAGGCTGGATAGACCTGTGTGCCTTTCCTTATAGACCAAGCCTTGCCAAAGAAAATGAGACATCATCACGCTTGGTACTTTTATCTCCCAAGGATTAAAGGAATAGCTGACTAGGATGAGTTGGCGTTTCACTCCTAATAATAAAAAGGTGAGCATTCAGAAGGTTGGAAGGCAGCTTTGGAGAGTGATGTGTTCCTTAGATGTGGAGGACGTCCCTGTAGTCCTGAGGCCTTTCCAGGAAGCCCATCGGCCGACGTGCCATTGTGGCATGCCGACTATTGTACAGGGAAGCATGTCAAGAGGGTAGAATTTGGGCAGCCCCTGAAGAAAGAAAGTCCCAGCGTCTAGACTGGCTTCAGCAGTGGGTGAGGGCTGTTTTTCCTAATTAAAAACAAGAAGCATTAACCACAGGCCCTTCTGAACGCAGCCTTCAAAGGCTTTTACTGGAGTGCTTAGATTTCTTACCTTTCGGGGGAATCTAAAGCCGGTCTCTCCAATTTGCTAGCGTCTCCCAAAGGAACAAACTTTAATTCCTAAAAAATTCCCAAGCAAACGTTGCCCAAGAAATAGGGGAATGTTGCAATCTGCAGCTCATTTTTCCTAGGAGCACAGCCAGATCAGGACTTCCAGGGATGTCCATCCTTGGCAGCTTTTAAGACTAGTGGAGTTCAACTCCCAGAATTCCCCAGCCAGCCGGTTGGGAGTTGAAATCCACAAGTCTTAAAGCTGCCAAGGTTGGACACCCCTGAAAGTCCTAATAGATTGCAGCCTATGCAAGTTGATAATCCTTTCCCGATCTGGCTGCTCCTAGGAGAAATGAACTGCAGATTGCAGCATTCCAACTTGGTTATTCTATTCTATTCTATCCTTTTGGAAGAAAATTTTGCAGGATTCACAGCTCTACTCGGCGTGCTGACCATTCCCGAAAAAGTGAAGACCTTCCCATCTACTATTCCCATAATCCCCTAGCCTGCCAACTTTTCAGGTGCCTGCAAGAGTCAATTTAACATAGAAGTTGGAAAGGCTGGTATATGGAAGGATGGAGTCTTTATCCTAACAGATGTCCTGCACTGAAGCCTATTATCACCCCTTTGCCAAGCAGAGAATTTCTTTTTTCTACATTGTTTTTTTTAATTAATAAATTTTCTTTACAAACATATAAAATACATATAATATACACTCACACAAAACGTAGATTAGACATATACTACATTTACACCGTACAATACGAACAGGAACTTCCTGTTCTTTCTAATAGCAATTGTTAATCGAAGCCGCTCATCTTATATTGTTTCCCCTTCTGTTATATTTCATTTGGATTTCACCATTCAGAGAATTTCTGTTGAGTTGAATGGCTTGGTTGGTACTCAGATGTCCCGTGAATTTCCAGATCCAGGGATGATAAGCAGCTAAGGACTTTAACCCCCTGCTCAAGCAGGAGATCCTATAGAACCATGAGGGTGGACCTATGGCACATGCGCCAGATGTGGCACGCAGAGCTATCTCTCCGGGCATGTGAGTCATCACCCATTGCTCTTCCAGGTTGTGGCGCAACGGCCAGCTGGTCTTCTGGCATGCTGGAAACAGGAAGAGCAACTGTCGGGTGTGCATGTGCACACCGGGAAGATGATTTTCCGGTTAACGGCATGCACATGTGTACCAGCCAGCTGATCTTTGCTCATGAATGCACACCAGGTTGCCAGTGCGCATGTGCACGCCAGAAACCAGAAGATCTTCTTCCCAGTGGGTGCATGCTCATTCAGTGCCGAAAAGATTCGCCACGACTGCTATAGAACATGGAAGGGCCCTCTGAGGTCTTCTAATCCAATCCTCGTGCTCCAGCCGGAGACCTTATACCAGTGATGGCAAACCTTTTGTGGCTCGCGTGCCAAAAATGGGGGGAATGCAGGGGGAGTTGTGCGTGGGCATGCCACACCCATAATACTATGCGCATGCCCGTGCATGCATGTGCGCACAATCAGCACACACACACACACCGCTTCCAGAACTGGTTCCAGCTCCCTCCCCTCACCCGGCTGCACATCATCAAGAGGAAGAGCAAGAGGAGGAATTCTGGGAGTTGAAGTCCAACTCTTAAAGCTGTCAAGTTTGAACACCCTTGGGGTTTTTTTTCTAAAGGGTGAGGGGTGTTACAAGGGTCTTGTAACTTGACAGCTTTAAGACTTGCATGCTTCAAACGCCAGAGTTTCTGAGCCAACATTTTGGTTGCTAAGCAAGAGCGTTGTTAAGTGAGTTTCACCACATTTTACAGGTTGCCCACACCCACCCAGTTACATGACTGCCAAGCCACTCCCACCTGGTCACATGGCCGGCAAGCCACTCCCACAAAGCAGGGCACATCTACAGAAGAGGTTCTAAAAAATTTTGAAACCCACCACTGCTCTCCGGAGGCTTCAGGAGCTTCCCTGATGCCTCCAGAGCGCAAAAAACCAGCACTACGGGCAAACCGCAGGTTCGGGAACGGACTTCCGGTTTGCTCGTAGGGCTGGTTTTAGCTCTCTGGAGCGTTCAGGAGCCCTCAGGTGGCTTCCCTGAAGGCTCCAGAGGGCATAAAACGACACTCCGTGCAAACTGGAAGTTACTTCCGGGTTGCTTGTAGAGCATTCAGGAGCCCTCGGAAGGCTTCCCTGAAGCCTCGAAAGGGCAAAAAATGACACTCGGAGCAAACCGGAAGTCTTTTCCTGAAGTTCCTGTTTGCCCGTAGGGTTGGTTTTTCACACTCCAGAGGCTACAGGAAAGCTCCTGAAACCTCTAGAGGGCAAAAAAATGGCCACAAAAGAAGGCAGTAGTCAGCAGCTGAGACAGAGCAAGCCTCACGTGCCGTGACAAATGGCTCCACATGCCACCTGTGGCACGCGTGCCATAGATTCGCCATAAGAGCATAAGAACAGCCTTGCTGGAACAGGCCACAGCCCATCCAGTCCAGCATTCTGTCTCACACAGTGGCTCCCCATTTGCTTCAGGGGATTCCCAAGCAGATGTCTTCACTTGCTTGTGATTCCCTGCAAATGGCATTGAGAGATATCCTGCCTATCTCTCCAACCCGGAGGGTGTCCTTAGGCATCCATCATGATAGCCATGGATACCCTTGTTCTCCAGGAACTCCTCTAATCCTTTCTTAAAGGTGTCCAGACTGACAGCTGTCACCACTTCTTCTGGCAGGGAGTTCCATAGACCAGTGATCCTCTGGGTGAATGACGGCCTTATACCATTCCAGTCAAAAGGCTGTTTAATCTATTTTTCAAAACCTCCAGTGATGGAGCCCCCACCACTCCGGGAGACAAGCTGTTCCACTGATTGTTCTCATGAAAAAATTGTTCTTACTTTAGATTCCCCTCATGGTAATCTACTTCACTCTTCATAAAATTCCTGAAGGTAGGCATAATGTTGACTTTCAGCCCTTCGTCCCTGGATTTATCCAATCTGCTTTCAAAGCCATCGAAGGTAAAGGCTGTAATGAATTGCATCACTTAATTGGATGCTGGATGAAGAAGATATTTGGTGGATGTCTTCTCCAGCTACTTCCCATCAGCTTCAATGGATAGTTCTCAAAAACAAAAATCACACTAGTGCAGGGGTGGGAAAACTTTGTAACTTTAAGTCTGAAGGACTTCAGCTCCCAGACTTCTCCAGCCAGCTTTGCTGGCTGGAGAATTCTGGGAGCTAAAGTCCTTCAGACTTAAAGTTGCAAAGTTTCCCCACCCCTGCGTGACTAAACTGTATTTTATGCCTCTCTCTAAGCTGCAATTCTGCAACCGAAGCTATAAATAGAAGATGAACAAAGGAACTTGTTAAAAAAACGACACTGAATAAATATACAGATATATAGAGATGGATAGAGATAGAGATGATAGAGATATAGAGATGATACAAAAATAGATGATATATAGAGGCCACTAATAAAGATGAGAGATTTTTTTTAAAGTTTTTTTTTTGTTCTCTATATACAATTATAGGTATACATTCACATAGTTATTATTCTTTTTTACATTTGTCGTTCTTATACATTTGTCATTCCATTATAGAATTATAATATTCCATTTGGGTTGCTTTGTTTAACATCCCTCGCCTATTTTGACACCACTTTCTTCTCTCTTTTTTTTCTTACTTCCTTCCTTCTCTCCTTCCTTCCTTCCTCTTCTCCTTTCCCTTCCTTCTTCCCTTACCCCTCCCCTCCTCCTCTCTTTCCCTTCCTACCTTCTCTCCTTCTGTCTTCCATCTTCCTCTCCTCATCTCTATCTTCCTTCCTTCCCTCCTCTTCCTCTCATCTCCTCTCTTCCTTTCAACATTTTAAGGAATAGATAGGCAGGAGCATTCCCCAGAGCACATGTCCTGAAATTCTCTTATGAAAAAGCTCACCATGAATGGTCATTTCATAATACGTTCCCAAGCGCTTTTCATATTATTTGAACAGCACAGCCATCTGTATGCAGGTTTGATTGGCTTTTTAGCATAAAGACACCCATTGTCTTCGTTTCTGCATTTCCTTGCAAAGTTGAGATTCTTGAAGGATGCTTCCCGGCCAGGATCATGTTGGAAGGGTCAGGAAAATAAATTATTCTTGCAGATAACCGTGTCTGAGTTAATTCAAACTATTAAAGCATGTCCATGACACCTGCCCCAGTTGGTAGATTTCCTAGCTTCTTCAACAGCTTGTTCTGGTTTGGGTTATGTCTTATCTGATCAAGAGTTCTGAAAAACCTGACACCTTGCACATATTGTTATTTCTGTTGTAATTAAAAGTAGTATTTAAGTTATCAAACTTTTCTATGTACCTGGATGGGCATGGCTGTGATTTGTCACCATGCAGGCATTCTGGAACAGCATCCTGTTACTTCCGAAGATATGGACAGGTTACGTGGGCGACTGCGAGCCACCACATGTTTATTGGACCCGTGTCCCTCCTGGCTTGTACTGGCATCCTGGGAGGTTACACGAGGCTGGCTCCAGGAGGTTGTCAACGCTTCTCTTAGTGAGGGTTTCTTGCCTGCCTCCCTTAAAGAGGCGATGGTGAGACCCCTCCTGAAGAAGCCCTCTCTGGACCCAGCATTGTTGGTTATTTACCGTCCGGTCTCCAACCTTCACTTTTTGGCGAAGGTTGTAGAGAGTGTGGTGGCACAACAGTTTCCCCGTCATCTGGAGGAAGTTGATTATCTGGACCCGCGCCAGTCCGGCTTCCGGCCCGGGCACAGCACCGAGACGGCATTGGTCGCGTTGGTCGATGATCTCTGGAGGGCCAGAGATGGGGGGTGTTCCTCCATCCTGGTCCTATTAGACCTCTCAGCAGCTTTTGATACCATCGACCATGGTATCCTATTGCATCGGCTGGAGGGGCTGGGGGTGAGGGGCACCGTTTTACGGTGGTTCTCCTCCTACCTCTCCGGTCGATCGCAATTTGTGTTGGCAGGAGAGCAGAGGTCGACCTCGAGAGCCCTCACTTGTGGGGTGCCTCAGAGGTCGGTCCTCTCGCCTCTCCTGTTCAACACATATATGAAGCCGCTGGGCGAGATCATCCGTGGTTTTGGGGTAGAGTACCACCTCTACGCTCATGACACGCAGCTGTATATATCTACCCCAAACCACCCCAACGATGCCGTAGTGGTGATGTGCCAGTGCCTGGAAGCCGTGCGGGCCTGGATGGGAAGTAACAGACTCAGACTCAACCCGTCCAAGACCGAGTGGCTGTGGTTCCCGGCATGCCGGTACAACCAGTTGACTCCATCACTGGCCATAGGGGACGAACACCTTACCCCTGTGGATGGGGCACGCAACTTGGGCGTCCTCCTGGATACCCGGCTGTCCATGGAAGATCAAGTGACAGCCGTGGCCAGGAGGGCATTCTACCAGGTTCGCCTGGTACGCCAGTTGCGTCCCCTATTGGATCGGGATGCCCTTTGTACAGTCACTCATGCCCTCGTGACATCCCGATTGGACTACTGCAATTCTCTTTACATGGGGCTCCCCTTGAGGTGCACCCGAAGACTTTAGCTTGTCCAGAATGCAGCCGCGCGAGCAATTATGGGAACCTCAAGGTTTACCCATGTAACACCGTTCTTGCGCGAGCTGCATTGGCTGCCTGTCGTCTTTCGGGTGCGCTTCAAGGTGTTAGTCATCATCTTTGAAGCGCTCCATGGCACGGGACCTAGCTATCTGCGGGATCGGATTCTGCCCCATACATCCCTGCGGCCGATTCGCTCCCACAGAGAGGGACTTCTCCGGGTGCCGTCCACTAGGCAATGCCAGCGGACGACGCCCAGGGGAAGGGCCTTCTCTGTGGCAGGCCCGATCCTCTGGAACGACCTTCCCCCCGAAATTAGAACAACTACGGACCTCCGCTCCTTCCGTCAAAAATTGAAAACATACTTTTTCTGCTTGGCCGGCCTAGGTTAGTCTTCCGTTTTTAACTGGGTTTTTTAGGGGGGTATAGTTTAGTTTTAGTATAGTGGGTTTTAGCGCAGGGCCAATTTGTTTAATTCTTATTTTAACTATTTATGTATTTTATATTTGCTTTTTTAATTTCCCTGCGCACCGCTCCGAGTCCCTTTGGGGAGAGGAGGCGGTCTATAAATAAAAATTATTATTATTATTATTATTATTATCCCTGCATCCAGGGATGAAATGCTCTGAACTCTGCTACTGGTGCGTTTAGCGTGTCCACGCTGCTTCGTGCGCATGCGCACCGCAGGCGCTAAAAAGCCTTTTCTGAGTCTGCAAAGGTAAGTAGAATAGCGAGGGGGGGGGAACAGCTGTGCTGCACAACATTGTACACTGTACAGCTGTGTACCAACATTTCAGGTAGTCCTCAGCTTATGACAACATTTGAGCCCCACATTTCTGTTGCTGAGTGAGGCAATTGTTAAGAGAGTTTTGACCCCCTTTTTACAACTGTCCTTATTAAGTGAATTACTGCAGTTGTTAAGTGAGTAACATGGTTGTTAAGTGAATCGTGTTTCCCCCATAGATTTTGCTTGTCAGAGCGTCGCAAAAGGTGATCTCAGGACCCTGGTACACAGCAACCGTCGTAAATATGAAGCAGTTGACAAGTGTCTGGATTTTGATCATGTGACCATGGGGATGCGGCAATGGTTATCAGTGTGGGAAATGGTTACAGGTCACTTTTTCAGTGCTGTTGTAACTTTGGTCACTAAGTGGACTGTTGTAAATCAAGGACTACCTGCGCTACTGGTAGGAGTAGCAAACTACTCAAAGAAATAGCAATAGCACTTCAACTTATATACCGCTTCATAGCGCTTTACAGTTCCCTCTAAGTGGTTTACAGAGACAGCATCTTGTCCCCAACAATCTGGGTCCTCAATTTACCGACCTCAGAAGGATGGAAAGCTGAATCAACCTTGAGCCGGTCAGGATCGAACTCCTGGCAGTTGGCAGAATTAGTCTGCAATACTGCATTCTGACCACAGGCATAGCAAACCCATTTCCCTTTTCATGTAAGGCTCCAATCTATGTTAGGTGATGATCCTAAGAATTATTTTGTGAGCACATCAAATTAAAAATATTGTGCAAAAGTTTGCGCGACGTTAAATTCGCTTTCCTTGGTATTGATATGTAGACTGGCCTCTTCAGTCTGGTGGACATTGTGTTCTCCAGATCTGCTGATATGATTTAATTAGAACCTTCATTAATTCTTGCGTACATATTCAACTTCAACCTGAACCTAGCTATGAAGTTCTTTGCATCAATGGTTGGGACATTGATGATTGAAGAGCATGTGGGCAACCTACAACATAGATATTCCTTGAAAATGAGTACATAATTGACGTAAGACACGAAGCGGTATGACAACATTTCTTATCTTGTCGTCTTTAGGAGAAACACTCCATAATAACTACCAATAACTATGTAAAGTTACGTCAGTCTTTAAGCTTATTGTTAAATCTAGAGTTGTAGACCATACAGCAGCATATTGTGTTATCTTTCGAGTTTTAAAGCATGGAGACTTTTCAAGCATGAGTAATAAACACAGATCCTTTGTTTAAAATCCGGAGAGTCCATTTATTTTCAATCATGTAAAATTATCTTTTCTGCCATGGCCTAGATTTGATAGAGCTAAAACTCAGGATGAGTGGACAAATTCACGTTTTAGCACAGTATCAACATTACATTGAGATCCTTATCCACCGTATAAATTTTCTTTTCCAAGTTGTCTTAAGATATGCAGTGACTTAAAACCACAAACAAAGGCTGCAGCTGTTCAAGATCAAACCATATGAGTGGAAAAAACCTCAACTTTCAGGTACCTCAGAGGTTGCTAAACTGGAGCTTCGTTAGGTTTAGGGTTCAATGGATGCAGTGGTGAAATTCAATTTTTTTTACCACCGGTTCTGTGGGCGTGGCTTGGTGGGCGTGGCAGGAGAAGGATACTGCAAAAATCCACATTCCCTCCCCATTCCTGGGGGAAGGATATTGCAAAGTCTCCATTCCCTCCCCACTCAGCCAGAGGTGGTATTTGCCGGTTCTCCGAACTACCCAAAATTTCCACTACCAGTTCTCCGGAACCTGTCTGAACCTGCTGAATTTCACCCCTGCATGGATGTCATTAAGTATTTCAGATTTATGATGCAATCTACCAATATACCCCAAACCACCCCAACGATGCCGTAGCGGTGATGTGCCAGTGCCTGGAAGCCGTAAGGGTCTGGATGGGAAGAAACGGACTCAAGCTCAACCCGACCAAGACCGAGTGGCTGTGGTTTCCGGCTGCCCGATTCAACCAGCTGATTCCATCGCTGGCCATTGGGGGCGAACATCTTGCCCCAGTGGATGGGGCGCGCAACTTGGGTGTCCTCCTGGATGCCCGGCTGTCCATGGAAGATCAAGTGACAGCCGTGGCCAGGAGGGCGTTCTACCAGGTTCGCCTGGTTCGCCAGTTGCGCCCCCTATTGAATCGGGACGCCCTTCGCACAGTCACTCATGCTCTCGTGACATCCCGACTGGACTATTGTAACTCTCTCTACATGGGGCTCCCCTTGAGGTGCACTCGGAGACTTCAGCTAGTCCAGAATGCAGCCGCGCGAGCAATTATGGGAACCTTAAGGTTTACCCATGTAACACCGCTCTTGCGCGAGCTGCACTGGCTGCCTGTCGTCTTCCGGGTGCGCTTCAAGGTTTTAGTTATCATCTTCAAAGCGCTCCATGGCTCGGGACCTAGCTATTTGCAGGATCGGATCCTGCCTCATACATCCACACGGCCAATTCGCTCCCACAGAGAGGGACTTCTCCGGGTGCCGTCCACTAGACTTTGTCAGCGGGCGACGCCCAGGGGAAGGGCTCTCTCTGTGGCGGGCCCAGCCCTCTGGAACGACCTTCCCCCCGACATTAGAACAACTACGGACCTCCGCTCCTTCCGTCTAAAATTAAAAACATATTTGTTCTGCTTGGCCGGCCTAGGGTAGTCTCTCGTCTATGGGATTGTTAATAATTTTAGATAGGGAGTTTAGTATTTTAATTGGTAATTTTTAGCGCAGGGATATATTTAATTTGTTTTTATCATGTGTATGTGTATTTATTGTTTTATTTGCCCTGTGCACCGCTCCGAGTCCCTTTGGGGAGAGGGAGCGGTCAACAAATTAAATTATTGATTGATTGATTATTGAATATCTTTGAAACAATAGAGATCAAGTGTTGGTTCTTTGTTTAACACAAGCAACCAACAAAAGGGTGGCAAACTCGATTTCATTGAGGGCTACCTCAGAGTTATGTATGGTCCTGGAGGGTGGCGGCGGGGCGGGGGGGGGACAGGGACATAGCCAGCTTGACATCATTCATATTGGGGGCACTTGTGGTGGCCAAGTGCTAAGGCAGGACTTCCTTCAGAACCTCCCTCACTAATTATAATCTCCTCTCCCTCCCTCCCTTCCTATCTTCCTTCATTCCTTCCTCCCTCCTTCCCTCCTTCCTTTCTTCCTCCCTTTATTTGAACATTTAAATTGTTTTAATTGGGTTTTTAAGGGGTTTAGTTTTTAGTATTTTGGGTTTTTAGCGCAGGGATAAATTGTTTAATCTGATTTTATATATATTTATGATGTATTTATGTTTGTATGTTTTTAATTCCCCTGTGCACCGCTCCGAGTCCCTTCGGGGAGAGGGAGCGGTCTACAAATTAAATTTATTATTATTATTATTATTTGGTTTTTAGCTTGTTTTGCTAGCCTTCTGCCAGTGAAAACGGAGCTCAAGTGGCATGCAGCCTCCCAAGCTCCATTTTTACTGGCAGGGGGTTGGACTAGAAGACCTCCAAGGTCCCTTCCAACTCTGCTCCTTGTATTGCATTGTATTATACACTTTACATTTCCGCCCCTCGGCACTGGGAAAATCAGAAGTGATGTTTAGATGCAGCCGAGGGTTGTTTTCTCAACAGCCCTGCAATCAGTGTCACCCTCATATAAAGAAATGTTGCAAAAGGAACATTTTTGGGAAATTACGGAGCATAAGAGGAAGGAAGAATTGCATAAGCTGCCAAAGTTTAAATCTGCTCTCGTCTCTGGTCTGTTTTGTGAATGTCATCTATGCTTCTTATGAGCATAGGAGGGTGAGGGGCGGCTAACCTTTTTGTCGTCGTGTGCCGAAGGTGCTTGTGCCCATACCCATAATGCAATGCATGTTTGACCCATCCACGCCCCACCCACATGCAAACATGCACAACACACACACACACACCGTGTGTGCGCAAAACCCTGCACATGCAACCCGGTCCACCCCTCGTCCACTTTTGGCTTCCAGCTTGGTGCAGGAGGCCCTCCGGGCCTAAAATGAGGCATGGAAGGCCTCCTCCATGCTCCATTTTGGGCCTGGAAGCCCTCCTGCACCAACCTGAAAGCCAAAATGGGGAGCGGGGGCACCGCACGAGGCCCCCCCGCACTCCATTGTGGGCCCGGAGGGCCTCCTGCACCAACCTGGGGCACTGTGCGAGGCCCCAAAATGCAATGTGAATGTCCCCCCCGCACATGTGCCTCAACCCCATGTATGCACATGCACGCCCCACCCCCCGCATGTGCCCCACCCCCCCACATGTGCAGCAGAGACCCGAAGACTAGCTGGCTGGTGGGAGGCACATGTGTATGCACAGTGGACCTGGGCTGTGGGGACAGCTGATGTACCCACAGAGAGGGTTCTGCGTGCCACATATGGCTTAATGGCAAGGCTCTCGCCTGGCACGTAATACAGCCCCGGTTCGAATCCCAGTAAGGGTATGGCTAGCTGATGAGAGCTAATAAGCTCGAAATAGATCTATCCTAGTCTCCCTGACTTATTTATTGATCAGCTCAAAAACGTAACATACATATATATATATACACACATATATATTGATCAGCTCATAAAACTAACACACATATTTAAAAAATTACACAACGGAACTTATGGCTTTCTGTCTAGATGGTCTCTGGTGATGAGCCGAAAGGCAGAAGAGGAAAGCAGTAGGCCCTAACAGGGTGTTGTTAACTCATTTTTGAAATTTCAGAGTCTTACTTGTGAGCATGCTTGATATTTCATTCATTCATAATTTTATCCCACTTTTTATTATAAGTACCTCTAGGCAGTGAGCATGCTGTAATACTTCTTCCTCCTTCTCTTTTCCCTACAAAAACAACTCTTAAGGTGAGTTGGGCTGAGAGAGAGTGATTGGCCCAAAGACACCCAAACTGTCTTTCATGCCTCAGGCAGGACTAGAACTCAAGAGTCTCCTGGTTTTTAGGCCAGCACCTTACCGCTGAATGAATTATAGTTAACCAAAGTCTATCCACATATAGAAATGTGTGCGTGACATACTACTGGGATATGGAGGCCTCCCGATTAGAACACAGGACTTACTTTTTAGATACTCGTTTCCGTTTCAAACCCTATCTTTATACCTGCATATAACCACTGAGTGAATGGAAGCATTGTGTACTCACAAAAAGTTTATGATGCATGTACTGTATGCTTCAACTGTTGTCTGTCAGTTGTATGTTTACACTGATTAGACAAGCAAAATAAATAATCTACAAGGACATTGTCTGCAGCAAGCTGCCCTTAGCCTTGTGTGTGTGTGACCCAAAGTTCAGTGCCATCAAGAAACCAATGACATTAAACTATTACTTTGTTGTACATCTGACCTTTTTAGCTTGCTTACTCACTGTCTGGCTGCAGTCATTGACGAAATGTACTTTGCTTTAATTTTTGGGAGTGTCTAGAGCAGGGATGGGCCACCACAGATGGTCCTCCACTTACAACCACAATTAAGCCCCAAATGATCACATGCTTATGGGGATGTTGGAATGGTCGTGTGAAATTCTGGAGGCAAGTTGTTCCACTGATTGTTTCTAACTGTCAGGAAATTTCTCCTTAGTTCTAAGTTGCTTCTCTCCTTGATTAGTTTCCACCCATTGCTTTTCGTCCTGTCTGCAGGTGCTTTGGAGAATAGCTGGACTCCCTCTTCTTTGTGGCACCCTCTGAGATATTGGAAGACTGCTATCATGTCTCCCTTAGTCCTTCTTTTCATTAAACTAGACATACCCAGTTCCTGCAACCGTTCATGTTTTTGCCTTGTTACTCACCCCTGGTCTGCTAAAAGGCCTGTCTTTATTTTACTGTCAGAAAACACTCAATGGTCACGTCATTTTGACTTAAGGTGCTTCTAAGTGAGACTTTAAGGTTCAATCACCCAGCTTCATTCAAATGATGGGCGTTAAGTCTCCACCTTCTCCTTGAAGCCCTGTTTTCATAACTCTTTCCACCGAGCACGGATCACAGTCGCTATGTCAGCTGTTTCTGGAATCACCTTCAGACACCAGACGGCTATAAAACTCTGCAGAGGCGTACCCTTTAGCTCACTCAGGGATGTCACCTCCTGAGGAAGACACCATGTTCTTGCCAGAGACATTGGTCTGGAGAATTTTGATTACCTGTATGCCATGCATGAGAAGACCCAGCCCCGCAGTCTTACATTCTGACCTCACCTCTAAAATAAATCCTTTATTTTTTTCGTTCTGCAATGTCAGGCAGCTGCATTAACATAATTCCAAGACACTTCCCCCACCCCCAAACACAGGAAAAAACAACAACCCCAACCCTACCATTTAAATAAAGTCAGGCACTATATATGTGAAACTTTATCATGTTAAGAAACACAACATTTATTGCTCTTAAGATTGATCTTAAACTCCAACCAAGTTTGAGAAAATTGTGCTTCTTGCAAGTTTGAATAAATTGTTCTTCTTACTTTTGAAATTCATTTAGATGGAGTGGATTCATTTCAGCTTTGGAATACAGTGGAAAATTACACAATTGTTGGGATTTGATTCTTGCTAAGGTGGCACATAAGTAGCAAAATCATTCTGCCGAATTGTCTTTAAAAAAGGGCTATTCTTTCACTTGTGGTGGTTATGTTATAAAATTGTACCCTTTTTGCAAAATAATAATAATGCAATGTTCAACTGACCGAGTTTCATGTTTAATGAATAAAGTAAATAATCATCATCACCATCAACATCATTCACTGGAAATTGTGCCAGAAGTTTGGATTTGAGTATAGCAAAAACCACTGGGAACACCAGGTTGAGAAGGTTTTAGAGAATGAGAAAGTCAAGATCTTGTGGGATTTCAGAATTCAGACTGACAGGCACTTGGCCTACAACATACTTGATATAACAATAGTTGAAAAGAAAAAGGTTTGGTTCATTGACATTGCAATACCTGGTGAAGCACGAATTATGGTTTATGGTTTATTTGATTTATATCCCGCACCTATCTCCCACGAAGAAGAAGAAGAAAAAAATCACAAAGTACCAGGACTTGCAAATTGAAGTTGAGTGACTGTGGAAAAATATTTAATGTGTTGCCCTGATTGTAATTAGAGCCCTTGGAGCAACAACTAAAGGGCTACCTCGCTATTTGAAAATTGTAAATTTATTGGACTTGAACGTTCTGATTTTACAAAAAACCACCCTACTTGGAACAGCTTCTATCCTCTGACATTACCTTAACAGTTCCTAGGTCCTTGGTTAGGACTCGAGCTGTTGAGCTAACAGCCAGCCCCAAAGGCTGTGAATCTCACCAAAGATTAACCACAGAATAATAATAATTAATAATAATAATGAGATATAGTAAGTCCTTGACTTAGGACTGTAATGGAGTCTGCCCATTACGGTCGCAAATTGGGTTAGCACAGGACCAGATGAGAATCTATGACCTTTTTTGTTTGTAGTGGTTGATAAAGGAACACATGGTCGTTACGTGAACCCACTGTTTGATGTGCAACTTTTTTGTGAAACCAAAGTAAATGCTGTTCTTTGGAAAAAACATAAATTGTGCTCACGTGATTACAGGGTGCTGAAACCACTTGTAAATGTAGGCTGGTTGCAAAGTCAACGAAATGCAGTCATGTACTGGGACTTTGGAATTGGGTCATTAAGCATCCTTGGGGAAAGGGCCGTCATAAGTCAAGGATTACGTGTATCATCACTAAATAAAGAATGGAATACTCTCTAGTGCTAAGCCTATTGCATTTATTTGCAGGACCAAACTAATAAGCTTAAAAAAAAAAGAATTGACCAACTTTTAGTTGTAGCAGCCAAAACAACAATTGTGCAACACTGGCAAACTTTAGATAATATAACAGCTGAGTTATGGATGCCTAAAGTCTCTCAAATTGCAGCATTAAAAAAAAAACAACATCACAGATAAGAGTCATGGGACCCCGCAGACTTCTGTGCTGCACCACACATTCCTTGGCTGAACATTTTCTTCAAATTGCAAATTGTTATCTTCGCCCCTCCCTGGATGTGATTCAGTCTATCAATATGCTTTGAGTCAGCTCCATGGCAATCCATCTGCCCTCAGAGGCGGCAGCACCCATGCAGGACCCCATGCAGGAACCCAGTGGCATCTCTCCACCACTAGCTTTACAAAGTTGTACAGGTGGAGGGCAGGTTTTCCTTCCTTCCTTTCCTCCCTCCTCCACCTTACTTATCACTCCTTCCTTCCCTCCTCCTTCATCTCTCCTTCCTTCCTTCCCTCACTGTCCTTCCCCTTTCCTTCCGTCCTTCCCTCCTCCTCCCTCCCTTCTCTCCCTCCCCTTTCTTTCTCTCCCTTCCTCAACACTTCCTTCTCTCCCCCCTCATCCCTTCCTTCTCTCCCTCCCCTTTCTTTCTCTCCCTTCCTTCCCTTCCTCCCTCCTCTCTCCTTTCCTCATCCCTTCCTTCTCTCTCTCCCCTTCTCTCCCTTTCTCATCCCTTCCTTCCCTCCCTCCTCTTTCTTTCTCACCCTTCCTCATCCCTTCTCTCCCTTCCCTTTCTCTCTTCCTCAACCCTTCCTTCTCTCCCTTCCCTTTCTTTCTCTCCCTTCCTTCCCTTCCTCCCCTTTCTCTCTCCTTTCCTCATCCCTTCCTTCTCTCCCCTTCTCTCCCTTTCTCATCCCTTCCTCCTCTTTCTTTCTCACCCTTCCTCATCCCTTCTCTCCCTTCCCTTTCTCTCTTCAACCCTTCCTTCTCTCCCTTCCTCATCCCTTCCTTCTCTTCCTCCCCTTCTCTCCCTTCCTCATCCCTTCCTTCTCTCCCTTTCTCATCCCTTCCTTCTCTCCCTCCCCTTTCTTTCTCTCCCTCCCTTCCCTGTCCCTTCCCTCCTCCTTCATCTCTCCTTCCTTTCTTCCCTCCCTGCCCCTCCTTCCTTCCCTGCCCCTCCACTTTCCTTCTCTCTCCCTCCCCTCCTCCTCTCCCTCCTCCTTCATCTCTTCCCTCCCTCCTCTTCCTTCCTTTTCTCTCTCCGGCCAAGCTCCCTTTCCCCTCCCCCCCCAAGTCCCAGAAAAGGGATTTCAGGCCCTAAAAGCATGAAGGGGAAGGAGGGAGGAGCGGGGGGGGGGGGTTCCTCAGCCCCCTCAGCCTGAGCCCTCCGTCCGGCCCAGCTCCAGTTGCAGAGCAGCCGACTCCACCGCCCATGGTTCCCTGCCACCGGCTGCTGCCTTGCACCAACAACCCCTTTCACCAAGTCGGCGCAGTTCTCGCGCCGCCTCCCCCGAAATGACCCGGAGGAACCGCCACCTCCCTCCCCCGTGCCGGACCCGGGGCACCAAGGCCGCGGGGGCTCCCGCAGCCTCCGCCCACACGGGAGCTCCGGAGCGCCCCGGGTGAGCCGGGCCAGGAGAGCGCGGGGCTGCCCCGGCTGTTCCCGGGCGAGCCGGAGCCGGTAGCCCCGCGGACCGTCCCTCCCTCCCTCCCTGGGCTGGCTGCCCTCGCCCGCCCTTTGCTCGGCTGCTCCGTCCCCGCCCCAGCGCCGGCGGCGGCTCCTCTGATGCCGATGACTCAGGCGGCGGCTCGCGATGCCAGCCCGGCAGTCGCCGCCGCTCGGGCGATGAGTGGCTGCCGAGCCGGAGGGGGCAGGGCGGGCAGGCGGGAGAGCCGGACGGGGCCAAGCCAGGCCAAGGGCGCAGGGCGGCGCGGGGCCCCGAGGGCGAGGGAGACGGCAGGCGCCGTCCGGGCCCGCTTGCGCAGCTGCCCGGCGCCCTCCAGCCCGGCGGGGGGCGGGGGCGGGATCGGCTGCAGGGGGACGGGACAGGGAGCGGGGTGTGTGTGTGTGTGTGCACACGAGGGGGCCGGTCCCGTCCTGCGAAGAGCGCCCGCCCGGTCCCCGGTGCGAATCCTGCGCCCTCTTTCAAGCCCACCTCGCAGGGCTGCCTCAACAGGGTGGGGCAAGGGCGGAGACCCCCGGTTTAATCTGTGGTTTTAATTTATGTTATTTAGGTTTGTGTGTGTGTGTGTGTGTGTGTTTATGTGTCTGTGAACCCTCCAATTATTTCATGGTAAAATGGGAGGGGAGGGGAGAGAGAGAGATTAGATAGTATACGTGTTTGTATACATATATAAATAAATAGAATTTATTGGCTAACCACCTAACCATGATATAGAAATTTTGTAGGATGGATGGATGGATGGAGAGAGAGAGAGATGAGAGATTAGATAGATAGATAGATAGATAATTAGATAGTATACATATTTGTATACGTGTGTATATACATATATGAATGAATAGAAATTATTGGCTACCCACCTAACCATGATATAAAAATTATGTATTATGGATGGATAGATAGATAGATAGATAGATAGATAGATAGATAGATAGATAGATAGATAGATAGATAGATAGATAGAATATAGACCATAGAGATTAGATAGTATACATATTTGTATATGTGTGTGCATACATATACAAATGAATAGAATTTATTGGCTACCCACCTAACCATGATATAGAAATTATGTATTATGGATGGAGATAGAGATGAGAGGATAGATAGATAGATAGATAGATAGATAGATAGATAGATAGATAGATAGATAGATAGATAGATAGATAGATAGATAGATAGATAGATAGATAGATAGATAGATATTTGTATGTGTGTGTGTGTTTGTATACATATATAAATGAATAGAATTTATTGGCTACCCACCAAACCATGATATAGAAATTATGTATTATGGATGGAGATAGAGATGAGAGGATAGATAGATAGATAGATAGATAGATAGATAGATAGATAGATAGATAGATAGATAGATAGACAGATAGACAGATAGATAGATAGATAGATATTTGTATGTGTGTGTGTGTTTGTATACATATATAAATGAATAGAATTTATTGGCTACCCACCAAACCATGATATAGAAATTATGTATTATGGATGGATGGATGGATGGATGGATATTTTATGTATATGTATTGGGTGGGTGTGTACATAAATACAATTCCGTGGATTATTGTACACCCATCACCAGGCACCCTTCCAAACACACCAGCAGACCCTTCTCGGATTGGGTTACCATGGGTTGGGTTACCCTGCTGGCTGGGGACTCTGAAAGGAAGGACTACCTTTACCCGCCCAACCTGGCGCTTCTCCTCATGACAACGTGGAAAGGCAACTCCGCCCTTATGGCGGGGAGGGGAGGGGAGGGGGGGAACCCGCCCTGGGAGACGCTTTCCCGGCCCTGAAGGGGGTGGAGGTTTTTGGCCTTTTTTTTGGCCTGGCTTCGAAAGCCTCGGAAAGTCGTTGGGAAAACTCCGCAACGCCCCTGGGTGGGTATCGGGCTTCAAAGCTTGGCAGCCTCCAGAGAGGCCGGTCAGCCTCCTTCGGGGTCAGAAGGGGGGGAGGGGAAAGGATCGGACTGGAGATGAAAAACCGGTTCTGCCGCTCGGGGATTGGCGGAAAGCGGCTGTGACGTCGCATCTTGGCAGATGCCGAGTTGCCATTGGCTAGAAAGAGGGAGTCGCAAAACTCTCAAGCGGGTTGGTCAAGCTAGGCCTCTTGGAAACGTGTGGACTTCAACTCCCAGAATTCCCCAGCCAGCGAGGCTGGCTGGGGAATTCTGGGAGTTGAAGTCCACACCTTTTGCAAGAGGCCTAGCTCGACAGACACTATATTAAAGGCAAGCACTGAGCCTCCCATGAAGGTGCCACTGGTGGAGTTTCCCAAAATAAAATAAAGTAAAGTGAAGTAAAAGTATATAATACAATATAATAATAAAGTAAAATATAAAATAAAATATAATAAAATAATATAATATAACATAACATAATAAAATAAATAATGAAATAAAATAAAATAAAAATAGGTCAGATTACCTGAAATGTGTGGCTAGGGAGAACCTAAAAGTAGATTTGGCCTGAGACAGAAGCAAATCTGTCTCTCAGCAGGAAGGGGAGGAAAACAAGGAAAGCTTTACTCTCACAGAGAAATGACTCAGCTCGGACTTTGGTTCTATTTTTAGGGTGAATTACATAGTAAAAAAACGTGTCTGCGGTGATGGGGTGTGGGTGGGAGCCGCCGTTTCATCTCCCTCTTGCTTTGGAAACTCAAAGTGGTTTCAGTGGCGGATTGATAACCTGCTTTCGCTTCACATCCCAGTTGACTGGCTGCAGGAGGATGCTCTTTTACGGGGCAGCCCTTGAAGAGGATTCAGTAACAATGAAGTAAACGGCAGCACCTTGCTTGTTCCGGCGGTGGGTTCCGGATCCCGTCGCAACTGGTACACTGCGACAGGGCCGGGCGTCCACTATGTGCACATGTGCTGCACGCACATGCGCATCCACCACCCTTGACGCTCCATGCGCATGTGCAAATGGCCCGGTTGTGTCAATACAGAGCGGGTGGCAGTGATGGGTTGCAGGTGATACGCTCCGGTACGGGCCTGCCCAGAGCACTGGGTACCATTCTGGTACAGTGCTCTGGAGGTCCCACCCACCCACCCGAGCTCCTTACCTGTCCTTTAAAGCCTTGGATGCTTCCGTGCACGTGCTTGGCGCACAGAGCCTGCGTGAGCCTGCCAAGCAGCTGGAGTATCGCAGAGGCTTGCAGAGGTGTCACTGGCAGGTACAACGCATGTGCCCGCTGCACTCCTCCACATGGATGCCGCCGGGCCCATTCCAACCGGTACAGGATCCAGAAACCACCACTGGCGGGCAGATGGGTGGGCCCTCTAAAGCACCGTACGGGAACAGTACCTGGTGCTCCCAGCAGCCTCCAGTATGCCCGTACTGGGTCGTACCAGCCGTAACCCACCACTGGCTTGTTCCCTCAAAACAGGTCAGGAAACCCCCAGATAAATAGGTATCCTTTGGCCCATCCTTGAATTCTGGAAGTATTTCATCTGATTGCTTTGGGACTGTCTTCCCAAGAAGATGGACCTGAGGGTAAGAGGCAGGGGTGAAATCCACTTCACTTTGCTCTCAGTTTGCAAATGTGAGCGCACGCACCACCTCTGTGCATGCGCAGGACATTACGTGCATGCGCAGAGTGTCAAAACGGGACGAGCCTGCTATCTAGTGCGCCCACAAAGGTAAGTAGAACAGCGAGGGATTTCCGACGATCTGCTGTGGCAGGCGATTCAGATTAGTTGGAAAGCAGGACTTCCGATGATTCGTGATGGCGAACCTACGGTACATGTGCCACAAGTGACGTGCAGAGCCATTTGTTAGAACACGAGGTATTGCCTGTGAGATCCAGCATGCCAGCTGACTTCGGCCTTCCTTTTCAGCCATTTTTTGCCCTCCGGAGGCTTTAGGAAAGCCTCCTGAAGCCTCTGGTGGGCTTCTAGTTGGTGAGGGAGGCTGTTTTCGCCCTCCTCAGGCTCCTAGAAAACCTCTGGAGTCTGGGGAGGGTGAAAAATGGGTCCATCGCACGCCAAAAGCGGGGAGAAGGGCAGCGGTCGTGTGCATAGAATTATGGGCATGGGCACACCAGCGCACGACCTCCCTGCCCTCCCCTCGCTTTTGGCACACAATGGGAAAAAGGTTAGGCACCACTGTTGCAGATAATATAAATCATGCATCCCAGCTGATCATTGGAAATCCCCAATTGCCTGAACTAGTATCATTTTTTTTTACTACCAGTTCAGCTGAACCGATAGCATTTTTACTACCGGTTCAAACCAGTAGCATTTCACCCCTGTTAAAAAGGCTAAAATGGTAAGTCCTCAATGTACGACCACGACTGAGCCCAAAATTTATGTTGCCAAGTGACACATTTGTTAAGTGAGTTTCCCGTCCCCCACGTAACGACTTTCCTTGCCATATTTGCTAAGTGGATCACCGCCGTTGTTAAATTAGTAACACAGTTTGTTGAGTGAAACTGATTTCCCCATTGACTTTACGTGTCAGAAGGTTGCAAAAGGGGACCGTCATAAATGTGATTCAGATGTCAAGCATCCAAATGAAAAATCATGTGAACATGGGGGGAACGCTGCCACGGTTATAACTAGGAAAAATGGTAGTAAGTCACTTTTTTCAGTACCGTTGTAAACTGTAAACGTCCGCTAAATGAACTTGTAGGTCGAGGACTATCTGTACTTTCATTTGTTCAGACAAGGATCTTTTTACATAATGGGGCTTTTTAAAAATAAGCTAAATTTTATTTTACCTGGTTATGTGTCTTTTCACTGGCCATTGTTAAACCTTCAGTTTTATAGGCCGTCCTCAACTTATAACTACAAATGAGCCTAAAATACAATAGCAGAGTTGGAAGGGACCTTGGAGGTCTTCTAGTCCAACCCCCTGCCTAGGCAGGAACCTTATACCATTTCAGACAAATAGTTTTCTGAAAAACTTCCAGTGTTGGGGCATTCACAATTTCTGGAGGCAACTTCTGTTCCACTGATTAATTGTCCTAACTGTCAGGAAATTTCTCCTCAGTTCTAAGTTGCTTCTCTCCTTGATTAGTTTCCACCCATTGCTTCTTGTTCTACCCTCAGGTGCCTTGGAGAATAGCTTGACTCCCTCTTCTTT
The DNA here is from genome assembly GCA_039707465.1 of Rhabdophis nuchalis. Lineage (NCBI taxonomy): Eukaryota > Metazoa > Chordata > Lepidosauria > Squamata > Natricidae > Rhabdophis > Rhabdophis nuchalis. The sequence continues at coordinate 236,750,845 of CM077644.1, read as the reverse complement.
GTGGCAGCCCCTGAGATATCGGAAGACTGCTATCATGTCTCCCCTGGTCCTTCTTTTCATTAAACTAGACCTACCCAGTTCCTGCAACTGTTCTTCATATGTTTTAGCCCCCAGTCCCCTCATCGTCTTTCTTGCTCTTCTCTGCACTCTTTCTAGAGTCTCCACGTCTTTTCTACATCGTGGCGACCAAAACCGGATGCCGTATTCCAAGTGTGGCCTTACCAAGGCACTATAAAGTGGTATTAACCCTTCACGTAATCTTCCTTCTATCCCTCTGTTTATACAGCCTAGAAATGTATGTTGCTAAGTGAGGACATTTGTTAAGTAAGTTTTACCCCATTTTACGACCTTTCTTGTCACAGTTGTTAAGTGAAACCCTGCAGTGGTTAAGTTAGTGACACGATTGTTAAGTGAATTGGGTTTCCCCATTGACTTTGCTTGCCAGAAGGTCGCAAAAGGGGATCCCAGGAAACTGCAACCGTCATAAATATGAATCGGGGCTGGCAAGCGTCCGAATTTTGATCCCTTGACCATGGGGAGGCTGCAACGGTCCGTAAGTGTGAAAATAATAACTTTGAATAGCCACTAAACAAATAGTTGTAGGTGAAAAACTACCTTTATATTGTTTTACTGTTGTGGGCTGCCTTTTTTTTTTTTGCTAGAGACCCTGCAGGAGGGTAAAATAATAAAGTGAGCTAAATGGAAACCCAAGCTGGCGATTGGAGGTGTGGACTGGGAGTACGAGCAATGAGTAGTGATCCCAGCCCTGAAGAAACTCCTTGTGTTCTGTTAAAATGCAGTCATGTATGCAATGCTTAAGGTGAGGCAACCTCAGTTCAATTTCCTTGCATAACCTCTGTCTCGTATCGCCTCCCCAGTTTCAGTTCCTGATGAGTATTTTTTTTTTTTTTAATTGATCAACCTATTGATCTTCCTATTTTACGAGCATGGTGTAAGTGCCCATTGTACAGTTAGAGCTGGGGAGTACTTTGCATATTTAATGATGCTATGTAAATAACATTAAACCTTTGAGACATGCCCAGGGAGTACTGGAGTTAGTCATAGGAAGGCGGGAGACGACATCGATGTCAGAATGTTTAAGGAAAGGAGAGTAGTTACACAGGTAATCCTTGACTTATGGGGTAATAGAGGATGGAAGTATGGTCGTAAGTTGTGGAGGTCATTAAGGGGGGCACTGTTAGCAACTCTGGGTTCAGAACCAGTGTTACAATTCTGGTCCCGTAACCAGTGTTAGGGGTAACAAACACCCCCGTTTGAAAATAGATGCGGAATAGTGTAATACACCGGACAGTAAAGAGATACGTTGCTTTTAACCACACACAAACTCTAAAACAGAGATAGTAAGAAAATAAATAGTCTTTACTTTGTAGCAACTAAAATACTTCTTCCGACCAGTGAGACTAACTTCTCAAACAATATCAGTCCTTCACCAAAACACAGAGTTATCTTACAGTGATGCAAAACAAATACTTCTTCTTTCTTCAGTCTTCAGCTTCAGCTCCTCAGCGGCAAACAGTAAGCACAGGAATCAAGGGGAATCGAAAAGGGAATGGACTGTGTTTCTGAGCTTCCTTATATGGTAGAGCTGAGAAGCACAGCCAATCAGAATTCAACATTAGTAGTTGTAGTTCTTAAAGCTACATATACTCTTTAAGAATACTGGCTTATATATATTGTCAACCCAACATAAGGATACATATCCTAACAGTCACCATGAGTCCATGCCCAATCTTTTTTGTGGCAATCCTTCAGTGAATGCTGTGGTTGTTAATCCAATGTATTGGGGGAAAACTTCGTAATTTGAAGTTATCTGACTGTGACAGGGGTGGGCTTCAAAACTTTGAGCACGGTGTTCTCTGTCTAGTTGCTGGCTGGGCATGGCCTAGTTGGCCTCCTGCACCACAACAGGGGGGCATTTTTGCCCTCCCCAGGCTCCGGAGGCCCTTCCCGAACTTCCAATAGACCCGCTTTCGACCTCCCTGAGCATCCATGCGCGCCCTTCACTTACTGCATCCAAAACAGGCCGCGTAGGGACTCTGGGGAGGGGAGGGGTGGGCGAGGCCAGCTAGAAGTGGGGCTTGGAGTTTCTCCGAACTGCACAGAATCTTAGCTAGAGGTTCTCCCGAACCCCTGCGAACCCCCAGCAGCCCACCCCTGGCACTGCGGCTGTCGGAACTTTGAAACCAGGTCTTAAGTGGCTCTGGGATGGTTCTATCTTAACTTGGAATATCACTAAGCGTAAGTCAAGTCCTTACGTCAAAAGTCCTAAGTCTACAGGTATTCTATGACACATGACCATAATCGAACCTGCCCATTATGGTCGGAAGTCATAATAGTTGGTTTTAATTTTGCAGCGGTCGCTAAGCGAATGCCATGTTGTAGTCAGTAAGTGAACACACTGTGGTTCTCATACGAATGCCGCAGTCATTAAGCAAAGCAATGGCGTTCTCTTCAGGCACAGTTTTGCTGAAAACGGGAAGACAATCCCAGCTTTTGGCAAAACCGCCATTAAAATTAAGTCCTTTGACTGTAGGACGTTACAAATGGCGTCACGGTGGCGCAGTGGTTAGAGTGCAGTATTTCTGTTGACTGCAGTTTGGCAGTTCAAATCTCACCAGGCTCAAGCTTGACTCAGCCTTCCCTCCTTCCGAGGTGGGTAAAACGAGGACCCAAATTGTTGAGAGCAATGTGCTGACTCTGTAAACCGCTTAGAGAGGGCTGCAAAGCACTGTGAAGTGGTATATAAGTCTAAGTGCTATTTCTATTGCTATAATGTGGACATGTTACTGAATACCCAAACTTCAATCAAGTGGCCAGGGAGGGAGACCAACAATGGTCCTTCAAATCCATTTTGTATGTCCCCTTTTGTGGAGGATCAGTCATAATTTTGAAAGCTAGCTAAGCGACCGGTTGTACCTGTATTCAGATACACTACAAAGGTTTTGTGCATTTATTTCATCATACATCCCTTCGGCTGATTCGCTCCTACAGAGAGGGACTTCTCCGGGTGCCGTCCACTAGGCAATGCCAGTGGGTGACGCCCAGGGGAAGGGCCTTCTCTGTGGCGGGCCTGACCCTCTGGAATGACCTACCCCCCGAACTTAGATCTATCACGGACCTCCGCTCCTTCCGCCAGCAACTAAAAACCTACTTTTTCCAACAGGCCGGCCTGGCCTAACCTACCGTACTTAGCCTTAGTTTTTTTTAGCAGAGAAATTCTACATTGGGCTTCAGGGATTAGTTTTAATGGGACAGATTTTAGCACAGGGTGTAAATTTAATATAGTTTTAAGTATTTATGTATTTATTTTGTGATAGATTGTGTTTTTATATTTCATGTGCACTGCCCCGAGTCCCTTCGGGGAGAGGGAGCGGTTAATAAGTCGAATAAATGAAATGAATGAATGAGGACCAAAGAGCTATGGTAACCTCCTTGGGAGTCATAAGACGAGCAATTAAACAAATAAACTCCATTGACCGCCGGAAGTCTCACCCTATTTTTGGAATTCCACCTTTTTTTGCAGATCGGTGGAATCAAAGCATTTTTTAAGGAGAGATTCTAACGCAGATGCACCCTCACCTGCGCATCAAATGAACATTAAAAAGGTGATCTGAATTAATGTTGCATTCTGTGAGCAACTGAAAAGCTAACCCACTCATCCTGTAAAAGATTGACGTGTTGTTTTAGGCAGAATACAAGTACTGAACTGATTTACAACAGTTCATTTAGTGACCATTTGAAGTTACGACGGTACTGGAAAAAATGATTTAGGACTGTTTTATGATTGTTGCAGCGTCCCTGTGGTCACGTGATCAAAATTCAGAGGCTTGGCAACTGACTCATATTTATGACGGTTGCTGTGTCCTGGGATCATGTGATCCCCTTTTGCATCGTTCTGACATCAATGGAGAAGTCAGATTCACTTAACAACCCTGTTACTAACTTAACAACAGCAGCTGTCTAGTCTAGTGAAATGAAGGCCTAGGGATGACATGATAGCAGTGTTCCAGTCTACGTATATAAAAGCCAAATACCACTCACTCATCATGAAATCTCCAGAACCGTACAAACTTGAAATTCGGCACGTAGGTTCCTCTTGGCTTCTAGATGCTCGCTAAGAAAGTCCTTAGAACATTAGTATTTCTTATACTGTATTAATTTTACATGCTCTGATGGTAAGGAGCTAGACATTCTACTCTCCCTCCCCACCTGAAAAGAACTCTGTTCCAACTGCCAGTTGTCTTATATTAACAAGTTCTGATGCTAAGGAGTTAGACATTCTACTCCCCCTTCCCACCTGAAAGGAACCCTGTTCCAACTGCCAGTTGTCTTATATTAATACATTCCGATACTAATTGTTTAAGTGTCAGTTTATCACGCCCAATCACATAGCTTCCTAGGGAAGCACAGGTAGCCAGCTAATATTTGTGATTTGCCACAAAGAAGAAGGGATTAACCTATTTTCCAAAGCACCTGAAGGCAAGACAAGAAACAATGGATGGAAATTCATCAAGGAGAGAAGCAACCAGGAACTAAGGAGAAATTTCCTGACAATTAGAACAATTAATCAGTCAAATGGCTTACGTTCCAGAAGTTGTGGGTGCTCCATTCCTGGAGGTTTTAAAGAAGAGATCGGACAATCATTTGTCTGGAATGGTATAGTGGAGGGCTTGGACTACTCCAAGGTCCCTTCAATAATAATACAATAATACAATAGCAGAGTTGGAAGGGACCTTGTAGGTCTTCTAGTCCAACCCCCTGCGTAGGCAGGAACCTTATACCATTTCAGACAAATGGCTATCTAACGTCTTTTTAAAGACTTCCAGGGTTGGGGCATTCACAACTTCTGGAGGCAAGCTGTTCCAGAGGTTAATTGTTCTAACTGTCAGGAAATTTCTCCTTAGTTCTAAGTTGCTTCTCTCCTTGATTAGTTTCCACCCATTGCTTCTTGTCCTGCCTCCAGGTGCCTTGGAGAATTCAAACTCAGTTATTCTGTTGTTATTCTGTTATTCTGGTCTTAAGATGTGGGAATGCAGCTAGTAGACTCACTTCTAACAGTTAATTTAATTAACTGCTTTAGGATTATCTGTGAACTCAAATATTTTCCCATGTGGCATCTTTGGTATGCACTCCAGGGACTTCGATTGGTCCAAATGTTGCTCGGAGCTGAAATCACAAACACAGATCGTAGTTTCAGGGCATTTATTCTGTCAACCAGATTTGGTCTCCTGACTTAATGCAAGGAGGGGCTTTTCATGTTGAATATTGGCCTAAGGACACAAACTAATTATCGTTTCAATTCTCTACAGAGGGAAAATAGCCTATCAGGGCTAACATTTTATCTCTTCCAACATGGATTTTGAGGATGCCAAGAAATTGCTTTTTAAATATATCCTTGCTGGGTTGCTTTTAATCTAAGGTGACCAGATTTCTACTTACCTAAAGCGGGACACCGTTGATGGGGGGGGGCTTTCCTAGCTCCGCAGAGGCCGCCCACTTCCCGCGCAGGCCGACCCCCCTCCCTCCCTTCCCCCCCCGAGCAGGGCACCTGCAGGTAGGCGTCTGGTGGGGAGGGGGGCATGGTAGGGGGCGGGCGCGCGGCCAGGAAGCAGCGGGCTGGAGAGCCAGCCGGAGCCCACACGGCCCTGAAGTTTGCGCCGCGCCACCATCCATTGAGAGCGGCCAGCCGGAAGCCCCACCGCCGCCCGTCCGTTCCGCCATGGGCGCCCGGGACGAGCCGGGCAAGGAGGAGGCGGCGGTGGGGCTTCCGGCCAGCCACTCTCAATGCATGGCGGCCCGGCGCAAACTTCAGAGCCGCGCAGGCTCCGACTGGCTCTCCTCTTCTTCCACCACCTGCTGCCTGTGTGGCTCCTCTCTCGCCGGCCCTCCGCTTCTGCCTGCCCACCAGCCCGCTGCTTCCTGGCCACATTCCGCACCTCTGAGCACGTGCAGAGCGCCCGCCACCTGCCCACTCCCCGCCGCCGCCCGACAAAAAGCGGGACATTTTGAAGAGGCCGCGGGGTGCGGGACATCTACTTGAGAAGCAGGACTGTCCCGCCAAAAGCGGGACGCCTGGTCACCTTATTTTAATCACATATTTTATTTTTCAAATGCAGTGTGATGCTTTTGGAGGTTCACAGGATCCTACAAGAGTGTTTCTCAAACTTGGCAACTTGAAAATAGGTGGACTTCCACTCCCAGAATTCTCCAAACAGCAAGGCTGGCTGGAGAATTCTGGGAGTTGAAGTCTGCCCATCTTCAATTGAAAAACTCCCCACTCCAGGGGAAGGATACTGCAAAATCTTCATTCCCTCCCAATCAGCTGGCACTTGGGAGGTAGAGACTAGATGGGGGATGAGGCCAGTCACCGGTGGTATTTACCGGTTCCCCGAACGACTCAAAATTTCTATTACTGGTTCTCCAGAACTGTCCTAGATTTAGAGAAGGCTTTTTATCTCTTTGTTTTTCAAGTTTATATTTAGGCCATGGAGGTGGCTGTCTAAGCACCTGCTTTTTCCAGCAAAATGGAGTTGACCAACTCTTTACTCAAGGGTTCCATCGTCCAGATGCTCGCAGGGGTGAATCTGCTGGGGGTTTGCAGGGGTTCGGGATAACCTCAACCTAAGATTCTGTGCAATTCAGAGAACCCCCAAATCCCACTGCTGGCTGGCCCCACCCACCCTTCCTAGGTTTCCTCACACATCCTGTTTGAATGCAGGGAAGTGCAAGGCGCACGCAGGGCGAAAAACGGGCCGCCTGGAAATTCAGGGTGGGTTCCAGCTTCTGTTACTGCCAGTTCACTCAGGGATGTGCTTTGCGCACGGGTGCGTGCTTGATGCGCCCATGTGCAAAAGGGAAAAATGCTTTTTAGCATGCACAGTAGCAAAAATCAAGATGCGCCGCCAATAGAACCAGTTCGGGTGCATGCTTGGCCAAGTTACTACCTACTCAGCTGAACCGGGCCGAACCGGCAGGAACCCACCTCTGCTCCCGAGCCTAGGGAGGCTGTTTTTGCCCTGTTTTCGCCCTCCTGGAAGCTTGAGGAAAGCTTCTGGAGCCTGGGAGGGGTGGTGGTGCAAAAACGCCCCTTCACGCCATGGTGCAGGAGGCCAACGAGACCATGCCCACCCAGCAACCCAACAGAGAACCCCTTGCTAAAATCTTTGAACCCCACCTTTGCTCCTAGGGAACAAATGTTTGTTTAAAAAGCAGGATCTATTTCTAGGTGACATTTTCTCCAGTGTGTGAAGAAGCTATTGTATTTGTCAGGCGTTCTTTTGAAGGCTGAAGTGGCTCAGCTCTTTCAGCCATTCTTCTGGGTTTCCAGGGAAACGTCTAGACTGAAGCCCTTGAAATTGATCCCCAGGTTCACATTTCTTGGCCTTTCGGTATCGCACAGAACTTTGGATGAACTTGCAGGAAGTCAGAATTACCTGCGTTGGCTTCGGGCCAGAGGAGGAACATGCAGTAAACACCCTCAAGCTTGCAAAAGGAATTATTGGATCATTAACCACCTCAGCAGACAGGATGTGAACCCATGAAATCACATTACGTGTTCCTTCGCATTGCATAAGCTTGTCGCATTGCAAACGCTTTTCCTTTCCCCTTCGACTCAGTCTGAGAAAAGGAGATTTCCCTACATACTGCAAAAAAAACCCTCATGATTACTTTTTCTCGAAATCATAAAGATAAAAAAAAAGACATCCAGTAAATTAAATTGCTGAGGATGCAGCTAGACAGCCACGTGGGGAAGATAGCGGGGGGGATAAAAAGAACATCTGCTAGGTGCTAATTAATCAAGCTGATTAAGCCTCAATTTGCAGGTTATCTTGGCAGCATGGTAGCTCCTGAAAATGAGCTTTTGTGCCAAGCCAGTCTGCATTGTAGTTAACAAAAAAGCATCAATAATATGCATGGGTATGAGTTTGCATGTGTCTGTATCTCTGTCTGTGTGTGTGTGTGTGTTTAAGAGAGAGTGAGAGTGAGTGGAAGAGAGAGAGAGAGAGAAAGAGAAAGAGGGAGAAGGAAGAGAGAAAAAGAGTGAAAAAGAGGAAGAGAAGGAAGAGAGAAAGGGAGAGGGGGGAGGAAGAGAAAAAGGAAGAGAGAAAAAGAGAGGAAGAGAGAAAGAGAAAAAGGGGGAAGGAAAAGAGAAAAAGGAGGAGAGAAAAAGAGAGAAAGAGAAGAGAGAAAAAGAGGAAGAGAGAGAGAAAGAGGGGAAAGGAAGAGAAAGGGAGGGAGGAGGAAGAGAGAGAAAGCGTGGGAAGGAAGAGAGAAAAAGAGAGGAAGAGAGAGAATAGGAGAGAAAAGTGAGGAAGAGAGTGGAAGAGAGGGAGAAAGAGGGGATAAGGAAGAGAGAGAAAGAGAGGGGGGGAGGAAGAGAGAGGGAGGGAGGAAGGGAGGGAGAGAGAGACCAAGCTTATTCTTTTGATGTGGTATGGAAAGAATTAAGTCACTAACACAACAATCAGCCTTTGCCTACTATGTCAACCGTCCACCATACTCTTAATGCATCTTAGATGGCTTAGGAAACGCCCTACACTTGACTAGCTCTGAATTATCTTTCTCCAAATCATGTAAGAGCAAGGGAATCCCAGAATAAATACTTATAGAACAGAGGCCTTCAACCTTGGCAACCGTAAGACTTGCTTAAGGACTTGTGGACTTCAACTCCCAGAATTCCCATGCTTGGAATCCTGGGAGTTGAAGTCCCCAGGTCTGAAAGCTGCCAAGGTTGGGGACCCCTGTTATAGAAGGCATTGTAGGAGGAGACCCCTGTTGATGCAAGGTAGCCAAAATTCAAGAGGTACCCAGTAGCCACTTTTCTGACTAACCTATTTTACTAATAAAGGAGAATATCGGTGCTCTCTGAGCTTGGCTGTTTTCTTGCAGATGTTTTATTTCCAAACTAGGTAACATCACCAGCACTGATGACCTTAAACATCTGCAAGAAGACAACCAAGCTCACAGAGAGAGCACCAAGGACCCACTGTTGGAAGAAACGTCCCTCTGGGTTCAGTTCCAAGTAGGGGGAAAAGACACTGGAAACATGGAGGCTGCTTGGGAAGATGGTTTAATGGTGGACAGGATCCCATGGCTTGGAGCTCCCGGGTAACAAGGGAAGAGATGCTGAGAGTCCCTGGGTTTTATGCCCTCTCTGGGCTTTGAACTTCCTGGGGCACAGGAAGAGTATCCTGATTGGTTGCTGTCAGAGGTCATAGCTAGCTTTGTAGGTTGTCTGTGTGCTAAGTTTGGTTGACACTTGGTGGCTGGTGCAATGAAAGGCAATGAAATGGCTCTGCCTGAAGGGGGTAGATCTTTGTTATGTAGAATAGACTGGCTCAGGCCTTAATGGCCTATTGACAAAGGTTGGTGTGTGCGTGTGAATTTCTCTCTCTCTCTGAGTTTCTACTTCTCTTTTTAGAGGAAATACTCTTCCCTTTTAATATTTACTAAAATATCTCATTTTCCTAGGAGGGGTGGGTGCTAACTTGCTACGCCTTTACTTTTATTACACCTACACCTAACAACTACACCTATACCTACACCTACACTTTATTAAAAGGCAAGGCCTTTTGCATCTGATGAAGTGCATTTGCAGCTCATTGGAGTTTCCCTATTTTAATAAAACGTGTTAGTTGGAAAAAAGATATTTCCTAGAAGTTTCGTTTTTTGTTTTTACTCATAGGAGGGTAATAAAGATGTAGCTTGCAGCTTCTCTATCTTGGAATATTCTGAATGCCACAGGCTAACCCAAGAGACTCTGGGCACGCATTCATGCTGGCAACTATGATGGTCTCCGGGGAATTCAAAACATCCAAAGCCAGATGTGTAATCAAGAGATTTAACTGTGACCAAAATGGCCTCTATTGCAGCAAAGAGATTGGAGGCCCTTTTACGTCTGTCGGTGTGTGCATGAACATGTATGTTTACACATGTGCAAGCAGTCCCATGTCGCTCACTTGGGTTGAGTCTCCCCTCACTGTTAGCCACGCATGCCGTCCTTGCTGAGAAGTCCCCCGTCCTTTTGCAGTTTAGCGAGATTCTCCGTTTGAGCCAGCATTTGTAAAACGATATTTCTATATTTACTTAAACGTCTATTTAAAGAGAAATCCTTCATAATTACTCACCCCCAGATAGATGATACTGTTTTGGCTGTGTTTATTTAGTTTCTATTAGCAATTGGCAAAATGTCTGCTCTGGTCTTAAAAGAAGATCGCGATGAATAGCCACTTGATCGTAAAATAAAGAATGTTCCTTCCTTTTTAATTTTTAATTTTATTTTAAAAGAGAAAAAAAATGTGGGAAATGGCAGGCAGAATCCACGGAGCATTAAAAAAAATAAATCTCTCACAGGAATGGATGGATGGATGAAGGAGCTAAAATTCTCCAATGGATCACGTGGCATTTGAGGGTCTGAGGGTTCGGGCAATCGCTGAGAGAGGCCCATCTTCCTCAACGTGGTGCCCCCATGATGAGTAGGGACCACAGCACCCAGAATCCCCAGCCAACAATAGAAATCTGCTTTCCATTTTGCAAAGGAAGGAAGGAGTTGAAAACCCACACCTTTGGATCTCGAAAGGGCCCATCTTCTAGAGATGGACAGGCTGTTGATTTGGGGGGGGGGGGTGTAAATTTGTCTTTTTGGGGAGCAGGAAGTTGCAGCTAAGCAACCCAGAGCATGACAGAGATGTAAACTCTGAGATGAAAGGAGGGTATTTGTTGAGCGATGGGAGTTATTGGTGGAGTGTTTTGTTTTCAAAAATGATCGAGTATATTTTAAGATATATATTCGTGATGGTAAACCCATGGCACGTGTGCCTGAAGTGACACATGGAGCCATGTCTCCTGGCACACGCAGCTTCTTCTGTTCCTCGTCCAGGTTTCTGGCACGCATGTGCACGTGATGATCAACTGGCCTTCGTGCATGTGACAGTGCCAGGAAGTGGAAGAACTGGTCTTCCATTTTCCACTGTGAGCATGTGCGCCGGCCAGCTGGTCGTCATGCGCCCATGCATGCCAGTAACTGGAAGTCTAGCTGGCTGGTGAACATGCGCATGCCGGAAACCGGAAGTTCATTTTCTGGTGCGCATATGCCCCCCTGGGAAGCTCTTCTTCTGGATTGCGGCCCAGACAAACATGCACGCTCCCTTTCCGGCACTCGATGCCGAAAAGGTTCGCCATCGCTAATACTGTATATATATTATTGTTTTCTAGTCCCACATCAAACTGTAGATCACATCGCGACCAGCTGTAAGGTGAGGGCATGTACTAGTCCAATATCTTATTTTAAAAAAATATATAAACAAAGCTGCACTTCTAGATGGCCTAGACCAGGAGTCTGCAAAGTCGGCTCTTTTAAGACTGGTGGACTTCAACTCCCAGAGTTCCCCAGCCAGCATAGCTGGCTGGGAAATTCTGAGAGTTGAAGTCCACCAGTCTTAAAAGAGCCGACTTTGCAGACCCCTGTCCTAGACCAGTGATGGTTAACCTTTCTTGGCTCGCGTGCCAAAAGTGGGGGGAGCACGGGGGGGGGGGTTTGTGCTTGGGCATGCCACACCCATAATGCTATGTGCACGACCCCCTGCTTTTGGCATGCTTTTTTCGCCCTCCCCAGGCTCCAGTGGCTTTCTAGGAGCCTGGGGAGGGTGAAAACAGCTTTTCCCCCCCACCTCCAGAGGCTTCAGGAGCTTCCCTGAAGCCTCCAGAAGGCGAAAAACGGCCTCAAAAGAAGGCCTAGATCAGCTGGCCAGCGCACACATACGCCTAAGAAATGGTTCCACGTGCTACCTGTGGCACCCGTGCCATAGGTTCGCCATCACGGTCCTAGACATTGGCATTTGAACACAGATCTTTTGAACAGTTGTATTTTATTGCATTTTACTAGATGAAATGTTGATATAGATTGCTGGTCCATGTATGATGTGCCATATGCTACAAATGTTTCCCAGGATTTGTCATAAAATGCCATAAAACACGGACAGTTGACCACGCAACATTGCAAAGCCCCGTAAATGCCAGCTGTTTGCTGAGTGTGTGGAATGCAGCCACGTGGTCAGGAGGGTTGCTGGTGGTGGCCACTGGAACTTTGCAATTGGGTCATAACTATCCGAGAGTGTCCGTTGTAGCTTTGAATGTTCATTAAGCTACTACTGGTTGTAAGTTGAGGACTAGCTATACTAGGTGCTCTGCCTTTCAGCTTTTTCTGTTTTCCTCTAGATGCCTTAAGGCAGGGGTGTCCAAATTTGGGAACTTTAAGACTGGTGGACTTCAACTCCCAGAATTCCACAAGCATGGCTGGCTGGGGAATTCTGGGAGTTGAAGTCCACAAGCATGGCTGGCTGGGGAATTCTGGGAGTTGAAATCCACAAGCATGGCTGGCTGGGGAATTCTGGGAGTTGAAATCCACAAGCATGACTGGCTGGGGAATTCTGGGAGTTGAAATCCACAAGCATGGCTGGCTGGGGAATTCTGGGAGTTGAAGTCCACCAACATGGCTGGCTGGGGAATTCTGGGAGTTGAAGTGCACAAGCATGGTTGGCTGGGGAATTCTGGGAGTTGAAATCCACAAGCATGGCTGGCTGGGGAATTCTGGGAGTTGAAATCCACAAGCATGACTGGCTGGGGAATTCTGGGAGTTGAAATCCACAAGCATGACTGGCTGGAGAATTCTGGGAGTTGAAGTCCACCAACATGGCTGGTTGGGGAATTCTGGGAGTTGAAATCCACAAGCATGACTGGCTGGGGAATTCTGGGAATAGAAGTCCACCAACATGGCTGGCTGGGGAATTCTGGGAGTTGAAGTGCACAAGCATGGCTGGCTGGGGAATTCTGGGAGTTGAAGTCCACCAACATGGCTGGTTGGGGAATTCTGGGAGTTGAAATCCACAAGCATGTCTGGCTGGGGAATTCTGGGAGTTGAAGTGCACAAGCATGTCTGGCTGGGGAATTCTGGGAGTTGAAGTCCATAAGCATGGCTGGCTAGGGAATTCTGGGAGTTGAAGTCCACCAACATGGCTGGCTGGGGAATTCTGGGAGTTGAAGTCCACCAACATGGCTGGCTGGGGAATTCTGGGAGTCGAAATCCACAAGTCTTAAAGTTCCCAAGTTTGGACACCCCTGCCTTAAGGCAAGTGTTTTTCTTAAAAAAATATGTAGAAATAGATTTTTTTCCATATCGCAAAGAATTTATGAGACTGGAGAGTTAGCTTTGGGTCTTTTCCCAGAAGGAAGCCAAGAGACGTGAAATGTGCATTACTTGGAGGTTGTGTCACCGTTTGGTGTGCAATAGAATAGCACACACATCTTTGGCAGGCCCACACAGTCTGTCTGTGGCAAAAAGAAGAACTGGGCAAAAGAGAAGAAGGGGAGATGAAGTCATGGTGACTCTCGCCCTGTCCCTCCCCCAGGAGGAGAGGCTCCGATGAAGCCCTTCAAGGAAGGTTGTCGAAACCAAGAAGAGGGAAATCTCAGCCGTCAGTCCTGCCACGGCTAGAGACCAAGGGAGAGTCATCCATCAATCATAGCGGAGTCTCTTGCAAGAGTTGAGAGTTTGGCCAAGAGGGAGAGTTTTGGTGTGTCTGAGGAGTGGGGCAGCCCTATAGGATGGGGTTCCTTGGATGGATCAGTCATCAGTGGAAGAAGTAGGTTTGTAGGTGAAAAGCAAAGTATTTGCTCCTGATCTTTTTCTTTTCTCTCTCTCTCTCTCTCTCTCTCTCTCTCTCTCTCTCTCTTTCTTTCTTCTTTCTTTCTCTTTCTTTTTTCTTTCTCCTTTCCTTCCTTCCTTCTTCCCACCCTCTCTACCTCCCTTTCGTTCCTTCCTTCCTTCTTGCCTCCCTCCCTTCTTTTTCCTTCTTCCCTCCTGCCTCCTGCCTCCCTCTTCTCCTCATTCCCTCCCTTCCCCATTTCCCATTCCTTTCTTTTCCTTCCTCCTTCCCTCTTATTTCTCCTTCCTCCCTCCCTCCCTCCCTCCCTGCCTCCTCTCTCCCTCTTCCCCTCCTCCGCTCCATTCCCCATTTTCCCTCCCTCTCTTATTTCTCCTTCCTTCCTTCCTTCCCTCCCTCCCTCCCTCCCTCTTCCCTCGCTTTCCCATTTTCACTCCCTCCCTCTCTTGTTTCTCCTTCTTTCTTCCTCCCTCCCTCCATCTCTCCCTCCCTCTCTGCATCCCTCCCTCCCTGCTTCCTCCCTCTTCCTCTCCTTCCCTCCCTTCCCCATTTTCCCTCCCTCCACCCTCCCTCTTCCCCTCACTTTCCCATTTTCACTCCCTCCCTCTCTTCTTTCTCCTTCCTTCCTTCCTTCCTCCCTGCATCCCTCCCTCCCTGCTTCCTCTCCTTCCCTCCCTTCCCTGTTTTCCCTCCCTCCTAGGAGGTTAGCCCTTAAAGGCAGGATGCCAAGGATTTCCTGATGCTGGAGATCATTTGACCAACCTGCTCCAGCCAGCCTGGCTACCCTGTCCCCGTTGCCCCCATTTCAGGCTGCTGCTAAGATGACACATTTGGAACGGGCTCCGTTCCGCAGCAGCTGCCATGGCATGTACTTGGAACCAGGCAGAGATACCAAAGGTTCTGTCCCAAAGCTTTGAACGTATTAGACTCAGGTCTCTGCACTCCTTCCCTTTTCTTACACCAGCAGCTTCCATAAACTCGGACATTTGACCACTCAATTTTATAGCTGTCCCTAATGCTAGCATTACCCGGTCATGCTCTGATCAGATGTCCACAAGGGGTGCCCAACCTCCTGGGCTCAGGGTGCTTTTGGCTTTTGAGAAGGCCTCCATCTCCAAGGTTGGAGCCAAATGAAACCTCCCTTGGATTTTGGTTCCATTTCTATCGAAAGGTAATGAAAATTAGAAGCAGCTACTAGGATTATTCCACTCATGGATTAAACAGAATGGCAGGGTTAGAAGACACCTTGGAGGTCCTCTAATCCAACCTCCTGTCAAGCAGGAAACCCTATAACCTTTCAGACAAATGGTGAAAAGAGTAAAGTAGAGTCAGGTTCTACATTTAGGCAAGAAAAGCAAAATGCGCAGGTACAGTATAGGTGGTACCTTGATCAATAGCAGTAACTGTGAAAGGGATCTTGAAGTCCTAGTGGACAACCATTTAAATATGAGCCAGCCGTGTGCAGCAGCTGCCAAAAAAGCCAACACATTTCTAGGCTGCATAAACAGAGGGAGAGAATCAAGATCACGTGAAGTGTTAATACCACTTTATGAGGCCTTGGTAAGGCCACACTTGGAATACGGCATTCAGTTTTGGTCACTACAATGTAGAAAAGATGTTGAGACTTTGGAAAGAGTGCAGAGAAGAGCAACAAAGATAATTAGGGGACTGGAGACAAAAACATATGAGGAACGGTTGCAGGAACTGGGTATGTCTAGTTTAATAGAAAAAAGGACTAGGGGAGACATGATAGCAGTCTTCCGATATCATAGGGGCTGCCACAAAGAAGAGGGAGTCCAGCTATTCTCCAAGGCAACTGAGGGCAGGACAAGAAGCAATGGGTGGAAACTAATCAAGGAGAGAAGCAACTTCGAACTGAGGATAAATTTCCTGACAGTTAGAACAATTCATCATTGGAACAGCTTGTTTCCAGAAGTTGTGAATGCCCCAACACTGCAAGTCTTTAAGATGTTGGATAGCCATTTGTCTGAAATGGTATAGTGTTTCCTGCCTAGGCAAACAGTTGGACTAGATGACCTCCAAGCTCCCTTCCAACTCTGCTATTGTATTGTATTGTATTGTATTGTATTGTATTGTAAATGGTTGTCCAATCTCTATGTGATACGGAGATGGGCACTTGGTCTATCTATGCCTTCTCTGTTTTACTGAGAAATTGGAAAGCACACAGGTCCATGGCCTGCCTGGGATGACCACAGCATCTAGATGATTTTTTAAAAATTGTTCTTTTCAATTAGGTCTGTTTTCTGGGACCTCCGTAGACAAGGCATCGTAGTTTTCCTGGCAAGTGATTTGCCCTTGCCTTCTTCCTAGGGCTGAGAGAAAGTGATTGGCCCATAGTCACCCAACTGGCTGTGGGTCCAAGGGGCGGAGCGGGGGGACAAGAACTCCAAATCTCCCAGTTTGTAGCCTGATGCCTTAACCACCACCTCAAACTGGCTCTCATATAGAGGACTTGTAAACAAAAGAGAGAGAGAGAGAGAGAGAGAGAGAGAAGTGAAATAATAGAGCACGAATTAATGAAAAGGAGACTGGAAGCGAATAATTTTTTCCATAAGTGTCCCACAATTGGTTTAAAGCAGAAAAGCAGATCAAGGGTTCTTTTTTCCCCAATTAGGTCCTCATCATGATTTTTGCTAACAGAATCAGAATTGAGAGGATGCCACTATTAAGATGAGCATACTCAGAGTGCTGCCTATTTAAATTGGCCAGTCAGCCAACCAAACAGCCACCCAAACAGTCAAACAGCCAACTAGACAGACAGCCAACAGCCACCCAAACAGCCACCCAAACAGTCAAAACAGCCAACCAAACAGCCAACCAAACAGCCACCCAAACAGCCACCCAAACAGTCAAACAGCCAACTAGACAGACAGCCAACAGCCACCCAAACAGCCACCCAAACAGTCAAAACAGCCAACCAAACAGCCCACCAAACAGCCAAACAGCCAACCAAACAGCCAAACAGCCAACTAGACAGACAGCCAACAGCCACCCAAACAGTCAAACAGCCAACCAAACAGTCAAACAGCCAACCAGACAGCCAGCCAAACAGTCAACCAAACAGCCACCCAGTCAGCCAAACAGCCAGCCAAACAGCCAAACAGCCAACCAAACAGCCAACCAAACAGCCAACCAAACAGCCAAACAGCCAGCCAAACAGCCAAACAGTCAACCAAACAGCCAACCAAACAGCCAGTCAGCCAACCAAACAGCCAACCAAACAGCCAAACAGCCAACCAAACAGCCAACCAAACTGCCAAACAGCCAGCCAAACAGCCAAACAGTCAACCAAACAGCCAACCAAACAGCCAGTCAGCCAACCAAACAGCCAACCAAACAGCCAAACAGCCAACCAAACAACCAAACAGCCAGTCAGCCAACCGAACAGCCAAACAGCCAACCGAACAGCCAAACAGCCAACTGAACAGCCAGTCAGCCAACCAAACAGCCAACCAAACAGCCAAACAGCCAACCAAACAACCAAACAGTCAACCAAACAGCCAGTCAGCCAACCAAACAGCCAAACAGCCAACCGAACAGCCAAACAGCCAACTGAACAGCCAGTCAGCCAACCAAACAGCCAACCAAACAGCCAAACAGCCAACCAAACAGACAGACAGTCAACCAAACAGCCAACCAACCATTCAGCCAAACAGCCAACCAAACAGCTAACCAAGCAAATAGCCAACCAATCAAACAGCCAGCCAGCCAGCCATATCATACATTACTCCTGTCTTTAAGAGAATAACAGTTGGGAGGGACCTTGGAGGTCTTCTAGTCCAAACCCTGCTCAAGCAGGAGGCCCTACACTAGAGGTGTCCAACTGGCAGCCTGTGGGTCTTCTGAAGGTTTAAAGATTCCCAGTTTCTGAGTCTCCCTTTGTAGAACTATGTTTTCCATCCTGATCATGCTCCTTATCCTTCCTTAAATGGAAGAATGTTGAATTAAAGTAGTCACACCTGCTGTCCTCAGCATCTGGGCATTCTTGGTTCACTACAGCAGTTTTGTTTTTGTCTTTAATAAATACACCACTTTGTGTTGCCTCCACTTCACCTCCAGGACGTTGTGACAATCTCTGGCAGACATAATGCTTCTGGGTAGATAGTGTAGGCTTCTTAGGAGCTTCAGGTGAGCTCATATCAGCGCAGGTTTTCTTTTCCTTAAAATTAAGCACTATTTGAAATCCTGGACTTGTCCTCAGGAGTTGGCCATCCAAACGTTTTCGCTTGTCACCTTTCCGAGATACTTTTCTTTGTAGGATAGCAACAAACGTCTCCTCAAGACCCAGAACAGATGTTTGAGTGCAGCCCTTATGAAATGAAAATTTGGAAATGGCAATTCAAGCTCGGATGGAAACTGATACACAGCCAGTTAGTTGGGCAGAGAATTTTCTTGTGAATTTCCACGGAAACCTCTCCAGTAAATTCAAAGGGCCATTTCCAACTTTAAAACTATTCGGGGGATGCTGGCATTTTAACTACCGGTATGTAAATAATCTAGGACGAGTCTTTCCTTAGCCGGTATACTGTATGTTCAAGGAAGCTGTCTCAGTGAATAATCGGAAGAGCCGAAATATTTAAAGTATTTACAAACCATTGGCACCAACCCCAGCACAGATATAAGCAGAGGGATGAATGAGCACATCAGAATATTGCTTCCCTTATCTCAAGCATCTCACACATAGAGAAAATACACCCAAATAGCGAGAGCATCATAACTCTGTTCAATAAACTCCTACGAGTATCATTTGGGCTAGGTTGGAAGCGGCTTTCTGTTAGGCATACCTGACTCAGTCTTATGTGGAAATAGAAGTAACTTGCCATGAGTAGTGAAGAGTGGCTGTACAAAAATCTTTGCTCTTGTTACAACACTGTCGCACAAATACGCAAAACTCTTAGTAGTATGTTAAAGACCTGTGGCTCATAGCTAGGCACGCAATCTTCGAAGGCGAAGCTCACCTCCCCGTTTTGAAAATGGTCATAGATTCTTTCCACATGGAAGCATAGCGACGTGGACTCGGTTAATATTTAGTATCCAAATTCAGAAATCAACGAAAATGCTTGTTTGGTCTCACTGATGGGACCAGTGACACTGGGGTAAATTGGTTGGACAGTGGATCTAAGGAGGCTCTATTGACCTTAGAAGCGTAAAACAAATTCCATTGGGATGTAGTTGCTTTCGGCTTCATAGATTTAATTGTTATTAAATAATGTGTTGTATCCTGTGTTTGAATTTATATGCCAACAACTTCCTTCTGGAATAAGGAATGTTATAACTGCAACACTGATTTAGGTAGGTAGGTAGGTAGGTAGGTAGGTAGGTAGGTAGGTAGATAGATAGATAGATAGATAGATAGATAGATAGATAGATAGATAGATAGATAGATAGATAGATAGATAGATAGATAGATAGATAGATAGATAGATAGATAGATAGATAGATAGTGTTCTGACTCCCTCCTTAACACAACTAATCACTAAACTGACTGATACTTGGCAGCTTGCCCGGACTGACCTCGACTAGACTGACTGCATACATGAATGTTCCGACTCTGTAGATTCTCTGTTGTTTCCTGCAAACCTACTCTTCACAGAGGCTTTCTTTTAAAGCCTCTTGGGAAGGGCCAGGCAATTAGGCAGCTGATACTGATTACCTCCTCCGGTTGCGTCTCTCTTCTAATTGACACTGCCTTCTCTCGATCCTTCTAAGCCTGACATCAGGGACAAACTGGGTTTGATCCTCCCCACTACACCAAGCCTCAGGTGCCTCCTGATGCCTAGCCGGGTTCTCTGATCTCTCACTCTCGGCCTCCTCCTCTAGAGCAGACCCATAGGACTCCTCACTAGAGGAGTCCATCAGCAGCTCATCCGGAGCCGGCTGGGCCACAACAGATAGATAGATGACAGATATTATAGATAGATAGTGTTCTGACCTAGGCTTCCTTATACAGTAAAAAGCACATGCTTAGTCCCCCAAACCCTCTTTTTATTTCAAAGGCTGCGAATTATCTTCATTCACATCCCGTAATGAGTCCTAAATAGTTGTAAAGAGTCCTACAGAAGGCTGCCAAAGTCTTTCGGGATAAGGCTGATAAGCACCCATCTTTATCTATCTTGAAATGCTGCCAAAGACTTAATTGGCAATTAGTTTGGCAAGGCTATACGAAGCAAAGAGTCAAAATGTAGCTTCAGAAGGCAAACTGACCAGCATGAACCAAGTTGCTTCCTGCAAAGACTCACGTGCCTTTGCTCCTTCTTTATGTCCTATCAGAGGGGTCAATCACCTCCAAGCCTTACTCCCAAGTCATTCCTTCTGTCTTAACTGTTCTTGCCTTCAGCCATCTCTGCACATGTGCGTACTGGGAACAAGGGGAGCCTGTTCCTCTGCTTCGCTGATGTACGATTCTGGAAGCTCCGGAGGCAGCATAAAACTCCCAGATGGCCTTGGGCCCCTCTCTGCCGCTGATGCAGAGCCCTCGACCGAGCCTCCCCCAGAATGGGCCCTGTTCCTCCCCAAACTCCTCACTGTCAGAATATGCTACCAGCTCTGCAGGATGCTGGCAGACCACAACAGATAGATGGATGGATGGATGGATGGATGGATGGATGGATGGATGGATGGATGGATGGATGGATGGATAGATGGATAGATAGATAGATAGATAGATAGATAGATAGATAGATAGATAGATAGATAGATAGATAGATAGATAGATAGATAGATAGATAGATAGATAGATAGATAGATATAATAATAGATAGGTAGAGATAATGGAGATGGATGGAGATGGTAGATAAATGGATAGAATTAAAAATAGATAATAGATAATATTTTATTTTAATATTAAAATTTTACTTAGTTTGAACACCCAAAGCAGCTAAACAGCCCATTACAACAGAATTTAAAACCAATATAAATATAAACTTTAGTTCTTCTGACTAGTAGGGTAGCAGACAAAAATAGAAACATTGGGATAAACTAGGATCCTTAACCATAGTTTGAAGTTGGTCAGAATCAGATTGTTCTGACTTCCATATCTATTGTGTCCCAGTTCAACATAGAAAAGCCTGCTATTACTTACATAGTTTCTCTGGTAAAGAAAGTCAAAGTCTCAAAATCTAACGTAACTGAATGCAATAAATGATAAAAATATTATCTCAGAACTAAAATCTTTACTGCTGAAGATCTTTGACGTAAGCTTTTTGCAAGAGCTGATCTCAATCCCAATTTTATAATGCAGTTTTTCCCTCCTCCCAGATTTTAATATGCCTTTAGAAATGTGGTTTGATTGAATACAGCTATTAAAATACCAAACTTGGTTTTACTGGCGCTATCAGCATGAATCAGGAAGTGGGTAGTTTCTGGGTCAAGAGGCCAACATTTAAAAAATGACTGTTGAAAGGCAGGATCAGAAGATGGTGCCAACCTGCCAGCCAAGATTTTATTGGTGTGATAAGAATGGCAGCGTATTATAGTCTGCAATCTGAGAAAAAATAAATAAATTGACATTTGTGTTTCTCTCTATGTGAGTCTGCCAAGTTTTACCCATATTGATGAGGGCTCCATTGGCACAATCTTATGCCTCTATGGCTGGGTTCATACAATACATTTTAGGCAAGTCCCTTAAAGCAGGGGTCTCCAACCTTTGCAACTTTAAGTCTGAAGGACTTCAGCTCCCAGAATTCTCCAGCCAGCAAAGCTGGCTGGAGAACCCTGGGAGCTGAAGTCCTTCAGACTTAAAGTTGCAAAGGTTGGAGACCCCTGCCTTAAAGCTTAGTGGCTGCTGTTACGCATCCGAAGCTTGGCTACTTTCAACCATTTTTGTGGTTGAAGAAGCTGTCCAAAATCCGGCCATTTTGTAAATGCATTTCGCTATATTATGCAAATTTCAGAAAATGGATGAACTCAGCAATCATGTCAAGTATGCAGAGATAAAAAACCAACAAATAGGATTCTCCCACCAATATAGGAAACAGATCAGAGTCAGGCAGTGATTCAAGGACGCCGTACATGATAATTTTATTATTTTATTTTATTTTATTTTATTTTATTATTTTATTTTTATTCATTCATTTATTTATTTATTTATTTATTTATTTATTTATTTATTTATTTATTTATTTATTTACTTACTTACTTACTTACTTACTTACTTACTTACTTACTTACTTACTTACTTACTTACTTACTTACTTACTTACTTACTTACTTATTTATATACCGCCCTATTTCACCTAAAAGGGACTCAGGGCGGTGCACAGAAAGATAACCCCCCCACAATATACAAAATATAAAAAACAATTAAATTATTAGATATGTGCTAAAATTTGAATAAATAATTAAAACCAATAAAAATCGAATTAAAATATTCCCTAATCTTAAATAAAATTTTAAATTAATTTTATTATTTCATTGTATTATATTATTATTGTATTTTATTATTATTATTTTTTATTTTATATTATTTTTATTATTTCATTGTATTATATTGTTATTGTATTTTATTATTATTTTTTATTTTATATTATTTTTATTATTTTATTGTATTATATTATTATTGTATTTTATTATTATTTTATTATTTTATTTTATTATTGTATTCTGTTTTCTTTTATTTTTTATATTATTTACCAAATTTTATTTTATATTATTTTATTGTATTATATTATTATTGTATTTTATTATCTTATTATTTTATTATTATTTTATTTTATTTCTTGTTATTATTATTTTATTCGGTTTTATTATTATTTTATTTTTTATTATTTTATTCGGTTTTATTTTATATTATTTACCAAATTTCTACACTGGCCATCTCACCTGAGTTACTCTGGATGGTTCAACATTCAATGGAATTTAAAAAAAAACCCCATAATTAATAAAAGAGAGTTAAAAACGGAATTACAAGACAAACGTTCTTATAATTCCGTTTTTAACTCTCTTTTGTTAAGTTTTATTCATTTATTGCATTATACCAGTGCTGACTATCCTTTTCTGGACCAAGTACCCAAAGTGTTTGTGTGCATGCGCCTAAGCCCCCCAAAAACAATACACACCTGTTCATGTGTCCCTCTCCTGCTTGCACGCCCCTCCCCCCTTGCACATGTGCATGCACCTCCCATGTGAGCCCTGCCTCACCTCGCATGCTCCCCGCATGCGCCCGCCCTTCTGTATGTGTGGCAGAGACCCGACGATCAACTGGCTGGCGGGAGGTGTGCACGCATGCACAGCGGAGCTGAACTGGGGTGATGGCTTGTGTGCCCACAGAGAGGGTGCTGCATCCCACCTGTGGCAATCAAGTAGGCTAAGGGATTTTTTAAAAAAATCTTTTTGCAGGAAGACAATGGCAGTCTTCCTAGGAAATATCAGAGCACAATTCCTCCAACTGAGACTAAAATCCCTTTGGAACAGTGGTGGGTTTCTGCAGGCTCGTACCTACTCGCGAGAGCCGGTTGGTGAAATTTAGAGAACCGGTGAGAGGGGGTTCCACCGGCGTACCTGGAAGTAAATCTGACCCACCGCTGCCAGTGACCCAACGGGAAGGAAAGGAAAGGAGAGGGAAGGGAAGGGAAAGGAAAAGAAGGAAGGAAGGAAGGAAGGAAGGAAGGAAGGAAGGAAAGAAGGAAAGAAAGAAAGAAAGAAAGAAAGAAAGAAAGAAAGAAAGAAAGAAAGAAAGAAAGAAAGAAAGAAAGAAAGAAAGAAAGAAAGAAAGAATTTATCATCACAATTGAGTCCAAAATTTTGGTTGCTAAGCAAGAGCGTTGTTAAATGAGTTTCACCACATTTTAAAAGGTGGCCACTCCCACCCTGTCACATGACTGCCAAGCCACGCCCACAAAATAGGCCACACCTACAGAGTAGGTTCTAAAAAATTTGAAACCCACCACTGCTTTGGAAGCTGAACTTTGCATGGCTGGATGCAGAACGAAGCATGACCTGGAAATAATTCGGTTGCCATGACTTTCCTGGGTGCAGCCTCCCTGAAAGCAGAGAAGCAGCAGCTGGCAAGCAGGCTGGGTAGTGGAGGGTTCCGGATCCTGTTCCAACCGGTACGGTTGGAATGGGCCCGGTGTCGTCCATGTGGACGCGCACCGGGCGCGCATGCGTCGTACCTGCTAGCAGCGCCTCCGCAAGCCTCCGTGACATTCCAGCTGCTCAGCGGAGCATCGTGCAGGTGCTATACGTGCCGTGCGCATGCGCAGAAGCGCTGAAGGACAGGAAAGGAGCTTGGGCGGATGGGTGGGCCCTCCGGAGCACCATACTGGAATGGTATCCGGTGCTCCGGACAGGCTCCGGTACGCCTGTACCTGGGCGTACCTCCTGCAACCCACCACTGACGCTGGGATGAATGAGCATCTGCGTTCTCCGAATAGGCCTTGAATGGCAGAGTCCCCTTGGGTGGCTCTATGGGTCATTTATTGGGGCTTATGAAAACTGTGTTGAGGATTCATCCCAGGAGGCTTCCAACAAGCAAAGTTGATGGAGAAAGCTGGATTCGCTTGACAGTACGATTCGCTTAACAACGGCAGTGATTCACTTAACCACCATGCTGAAAGGGTCAACTTGGGCATGACTCGCTTAACCATCTCACTTAGCAATGGAAATTCTGATCCCAATTGTGATCGAAATTTGAAGGCTGTCTATCATTGGGGCTTATTCATGAACAAGCATTCATTAATTATCCCAATCAGATAACCTAGTTTTATCGTGTATGATGTGCTGTGTTTCTATCTGATAACCATGTGGGACAATACAGTCTTAAGACTTGAACGTTACAAGGGGAATTCGTCTGTGGAATAATCCTCTCCACTTTAAGTATGCAACAGGTTCTCCTCAGGGGCTGGTTCGGGCTGCCCCTAATGCCAGTTCACTCAGGGACGCGTCACCCAGTCGCGCAGGCGTGAAGTACATTGTGCGCACATGTGCAGTACAACAAAAATTGTTCTGCACATGCGCAAAAGGCAAAAGCCTGGGTTGCTGCCAGTTCAAGTGACCCAGGCCGGCAAGTTGCTACAGGTTCGGCCGAACGGGGTTGAATCCACCTCTGGTTCTTCTAAGGATGTAGCAGGCAGAACAAAGGTCTAATTAGGACATCAAAACAGAGTTCTCTATCACAGATGTTGCTTGGGCAGGGTGGGGTGGGTGAGTTGGACTAGATGACCTCCAAGGTCCCTTCCAACTCTGTTAATCTGTATCTGTATCAGATGCTCTCCAGATGCATTGACTTCTATCCCTAGAATTTCCCACTGACGTGGTAGCTGCTAAGAATGCTGGAAACACAAGTTGGGCAGACTTGAAAGGAAGCACAGGGACAAACCATCTTGCTTCTTTCTCCATTGAACTTTCCCCCCAAATTCCTACTTTCCTTGTCCCGGCTTCCACTGAGGCTCTAGACCAGTGATGACGAAACCTTTTTTGGCTTGTGTGCCAAAAGCAGGGGGAGCATGGGGGGGGGGGTTGTGCATGGGCGTGCCTCACATGCGCGCACTTTTCCCCTCTGGTTTACTCGTAGGGTCATTTTTCGCCCTCCGGAGCCTTCAGCCCTCCGGAGCCTTCAGGGAAGCCTCCAGAGGGTGAAAAACGGTCTCAAAAGAAGGCCGAAGTCAACTGGACATGCGTGTTGGAGCTGACAGGGCAACGCCTCACGTACCCTAAAAACTGGCTCTGCGTGCCACAGGTTCGCTATCACGGCTCTAGACCATTCCAAGATCTTCATTCATAACATTTCTAACCAAATAAACCAGGAATTGGCCAAACCCATCGCACGTTCTCCATCCTCTTTCACTAACACAGCTGCAAAGAAAAATCCAGAAGTGTTGCCTTCTGGGTTTTTGTTTTTGTTTTGTTTTGGTTCACTGCAGTGTATTGTGTCAGCCAGTTTGACAGACTGTGGTTTATATTTTTAAAAAAGGGGAATTGAAAAGAATGGCTTGCTTCAAAGTTAAAGCTTTTGATTCCTTCTTCTAAACATCATCTGGACATGTTTCTTCTCCATTATGCTCCAAACTGGAATGAAGGCAGCTTTCCACACAAGGCAGGGTCTCTTCTACAAGATTTCTTGCTTTCTGAGGTTGCCCCAATTGTCCCACTCCTCAATCTTCCTTGAGTAATATTTCCTAACAAATTAGCTTAGTTTCATAAAAGGACTTCCCCTGTCAAATCGGAGCGAACTGGTAGTTCCGATGATCAGCTGGGGAGCGAACCGGTAGGTCCGATGATCAGCTGGGGAGCGAACCGGTAGCTCCGATGATCAGCTGGGGAGCGAACCGGTAGCTCCAATGATCAGCTGGGGAGCGAACTGGTAGGTCCGATGATCAGCTGGGGAGCGAACCGGTAGCTCTGATGATCAGCTACGGAGCGAGCCGGTAGCTCCGATGATCAGCTGGGGAGCGAACCGGTAGGTCCAATAATCAGCTGGGGAGCGAGCCGGTAGGTCCGATGATCAGCTGGGGAGCGAACCGGTAGGTCCGATGATCAGCTGGGGAGCGAACCGGTAGGTCCGATGATCAGCTGGGGAGCGAGCCGGTAGGTCCGATGATCAGCTGGGGAGCGAGCCGGTAGGTCCGATGATCAGCTGGGGAGCGAACCGATGATCAGCTGGGGAGCGAACCGGTAGCTCCAATGATCAGCTGGAAGCGAACCGGTTCCCTCCAATGATCAGGTGGGCCCTGCCCACCCCTGCGCTTTACTTACCTATATCCTCTCAGCTGAGTCACGCAGCACAGCGGATTGCCTTGGCTCAGCTGTGTTACTCCCCAGAAGGAAGGTAAGTTTTGTTAAAACTGCGCCATGCAGCCAGAGCCCACGATCCCCATTGCACTACTGTTTCCAGCCATTGTTTCTTGTCCTACCCTCCAGTGCTTTGGGACAATAATTTTGTGAGTCAGAAATTGGACAGATTGTTGGAAGTGTAAAAATACACCTTTTATCATATGTGGTGGACATGCAATGAGGCCAAAAGATATTGGAAAATGATTCAATTATGGTTGGAACAAATGGTGGGAGACCAAATATTGTTTAAACCAGAGATTTTTCTCCTAGACATAATACCAGAGGGATTTAAGAAAAATGTACTCTATCTCAGGGGTCTCCAACCTTTGCAACTTTAAGTCTGAAGGACTTCAGCTCCCAGAATTCTGCTCTATCCCTTAGAACCCTGCTCTATCTAATTATACACGTACTAACTGCGGCAGGCATAACCTTTACGCAATATTGGACAAAAGAAAATACACCATCAGAGCTAGATATAATCAGAAAAGTGTTGGCCTGTGCAGAAGCAGATAGGCTCACTCTTGAACTTAAAAATAAGGGAGAATCAGAATATTTCAAAGTTTGGAACTGATTTTACGATTGGTATAAGACAGGGGTCTGCAAAGTTGGCTCTTTTAAGACGGGTGGACTTCAACTCCCAGAATCCCCCAGCCTGCATTATTTTTAAATGTAAAAACAACAACAACAACAACAATAATAATAATAATAATAATTTAATTTATAAACTGCTCTCTCTCCCCGAAGGGACTTGAGGCGGTGCACAGGGAATTTTAAAAATGCATATATAAAACCACAGAAATAATACAATATTAAAATGAATTAAACTAAAACCCTGCGCTAAAATCCCATTATTAAAACTAAACTAAAAATATATATTAAAAAAAAAGAAATTTGACAGAGTCATGAAGTGAAGTCACGAAGTGAAACATATGAGGCATGGTTGCAGGAACTGGGTATGTCTAAAAGAAGGACCAGGGGAGACATGATAGCAGTGTTCCGATATCTCAGAGGGTGCCACAAAGAAGAGGGAGTCAAACTATTTTCCAAGGCACCTGAGGGCAGAACAAGAAGCAATGGGTGGAAACTAATCAAGGAGAGAAGCAACTTAGAACTGAGGAGAAATTTCCTGACAGTGAGAACAATTAACCAGTGGAACAGCTTCCCTCCAGAAGTTGTGAATGTCCCAACACTGCAAGTCTTTAAGAAGATGTTGGATAGCCATTTGTCTGAAATGGTATAGGCCTAGGAGACCTCCAAGATCCCTTCCAACTCTGCTATTGTATTTTATTGAAGCAGAAAGCAGTTTATTGCACATACAATACATTCTCGGAAGAACGGGTGGCTGGAATACATTTCTCCAGCTTTTTATTCCTTCCACCCGAAACCCACATCCCTCCCAGCAGCCCCCTTTGACAAAGAACACAGGGTTACAATCTTTCCGGGACGTGTTTCTTCTCTATATGAATTTCCCCACGCTTAATCCGTTTCCCCCTCTTTTGCCCAGTTCCCCTTTTTCCAGACTACCTTTTGTCCCTTGCATAAAGGATACTAAATGGAGGCAAGCGGTTAATTAATTTCTCCACTGTCTACTAGAGGCTGTGGTTAAAACTGTTAACTAATCTGCTTGCCCAAAGCTGACTCGCTTATCGGAATAGCAGACCCTTCCTGTTTTCCAGTCTTGAACTCTTTGCCTTAAAATGTCCCAACGTCCTACTGAACTTTTAAACCCGCATCTCTCCAAAATTGCCTTCTTTGCAAAAGGAACGCTGTCTCCACCGGTTTCTTACAATTTGACGCCCTCTTCTTTGGGGGCAGCCCCTCAAATACTGGAACGCTGCTATCAGGTCACCCCTAGTCCTTCCTTTTCTTTAGACTAGCCAGACCCAAAGCCTGCGGCCGTTCTTCATATGGTTTAGTCTCCAGGCCTCTTATTAATTCCCACTCACAATGACTTCAGGGCAGGATTTTCTGCTTCTCTTATGAAATCACTTTTCCCTGTTATGTCATTGCAAGTGCTCCTGTATGAGATAGCCTGCTACTGTTTGCTGCAGCTTAAACCTGCTGGTTCATCGCCTACCGTATTTTTCGGAGTAAAAGACGCACCTTTTTCCCTCAAAAAAGTGGCTGGAAATCTGAGTGTCTTATACACTGAATACAGCATTTTTTGCCTCCTGAAACCCTGCCCCCTTTGCAAAAACGGCCATGTATAGCCTTTAGAAGGCTTTCAGAGAGCTCCTGGGGGCTGGAGAGGGCAAAATGAGTGAAAAATGAGCTGGTTTTTGCTCAATTTTGCCCCTCCCCCAGGAGCACTCTATAACTCTCCTAAAGGCTATTCATGCCCTTTTTTTGACAAAAAGTTTTTTGCTCGTTTTTGCAACCTCTCCCCGCCCAGCACTCTACAAGCGTCCTAAAGGCTATTCATGTCCTTTTTTTGAAAAAAAAAATGGGCAGTTTTTGGGAGGTCTGCAGAGTGCAAGAACTTTTTTTTTTTTAATTTACCTCTTCAAAACCTTGATGCGTCTTATACTCTGGTGTATCTTATACTCTGAAAAATACTGTATGTCGTAGAGAATGAAATACCCCTTAAACTGATCCAGTGCTTACAATGCTCTTTAATCTATATACCGTATTTTTCGGAGTATAAGAGGCTGAAAATCTGGGTGCATCTTACACATCAAATACAGCATTTTTTTGCCTCTTGAAACCCCGCCTCTTCACTAAAATGGCCATGCGCATACCCTTATGAAGGCTTCCAGAGAGCTCCTGGGGGCTGGGAAGGGCAGAAATGACCAAAAAACAGGGTGTTTTTACCCCTCCCCCAGCCCCCAGCAGCACTCTATAAGCCCCCATAAGGCTATGCATGCTATTTTTGACCAAAAAATGGCCCGTTTACATGAAAAAACGGGCCGTTTTTCATTGTTTCCCCCCCCCCCGGAACACTCTGCAAGCCCCCCCAAGGCTGTTCATGCCGTTTATTTGAAAAAAAACTGGCCCATTTTCCCAAAAATCGGGCCGTTTGGGAGAGGCTTGCAAAGTGTACAAAGGGCTTTTTTTCCCTTTTGAAGAGCTGTTTAGTTAGAGTGATTGCTGAGAATTACGTTGGTCAAGTACTGTGGCTGCAGAAACAAAGATTTGTTCCAAAGATGGCCAGTGATTTCCTTCTCCAGCACATGGGTAAATATACCTGGAAACATCTAACTACCTGGTGGGTTTCTGCAGGCTCGCACCTACTCGCAAGAGCCGGATGGTGAAATTTAGAGAGTCGGTGAGAGGGGGTTTCACCGGCGGACCCAGAAGTAAGTCTGGCCTGCCGCTGCCGGTAACCCAATGGGAAGGAAAGGAAGGGAAGGCAGAAAGTAAGAAAGGAAAGAAAGAAAGAAAGGAAGGAAGGAAGGAAGGAAGGAAGGAAGGAAGGAAGGAAGGAAGGGAGGGAATTTATCATCACAATTGAGCCCAAAATTTTGGTTGCTAAGCAAGAGCGTTATTAAATGAGTTTCACCACATTTTACAAGTTGGCCACTTCCACCCTGTCACCTGACTGCCAAGCCACGCCCACAAAATAGGCCACACCTAGAGTAGGTTCTAAAAATATTTGAAACCCACCACTGCTACCTACTTTCTCTCTCTTCCTACCTATCTACTGTATTTCTCTCTCTGCTTCTCTCTATCCCTCTACCTGCTTACCTATCTACACTCTCTCCCTACCTACCATATTTCTCTCTCTCCCCCTCTATCTACCTATCTAGCTACTCTCCCTCTCTCCCCACACCTATCTACTGTATTCCTCGCCCTCTCTCTATTTCTCTCTCTATCCCTCTACCTACTTATCTATACACTCTCTCTCCCTACCTATTTACCTACTGTATTTTTCTCTCTCTCTCTCCCCCCTCTACCTACCTACCTACCTACCTATCTACACTCTCTCTCTCCCTACTTACCTACCTATACTGTATTTCTCTCTCTTTCTCTCCCTCTCTATCCCTCTATCTACCTACCTACCTACCTTTTAAAAAACATTTGCCTCTTCAAAACCTGGGTGCGTCTTATACTCCGGTGCGTCTTATACTCTGAAAAATACGGTATATATAAAAGCCAAATTACTCACTCATCTCGAAATCTCCAGGACCGAAAAGCCTACAAACTTGAAATTGGGCACATATGTTCCTCTTGCCTTCTAGGTGCTCACTAAGAAAGCATTTTTTGAAATGACTATCAGATCATTAGTATTTCTTATACAGTAATTAACATGCTCTGATGCTAATGAGTTCTACTCCCCCTCCCCACCTGAAAAGAACTCTGTTCCAACTGCCAGTTGCCTCGCATTCCGTTACCTCAGTTCAAATTGGCAGACGTTCCACTCCTTCACTTATGAGCGGTCTGGGGCTCCTTACAGTACTAAATGTTGGTACCTCACCAAAATGTCTACGCCTTCCGCCTATGGAACTAATTCCAGACTCAAGGTGGCGAGAGCAATATTCCCTTATGTGTTTCATAAGCTATGAGCACCACCCCCTAGAGTCAGGAACAACTAGCACATATGTGCAAGGGGACCCTTTACCTATCAATGGTAGTTTGTCCTTGATTGTCTCAAACAGCTCCCAGTGATGGGAACTCTAACCCCAATGCTCAGAGCAGTGAGCCTGGCTGGGAAGGTTATTAGCTGTTGTGGTTGTTTTGACTTGCATTGAGTTACGTTTGGCTTCCCTCACACACACATACACACACATACCTTTGTTTACACTTGTGCCTTGGCTCACATGCTTGACTTTTCCCAAGGTACTTAGGTTGTTTACTTGGAGTAAGCTACTTTATGGATCAAGCGAGCTAATACTGGCTGAGGCACATCAGATCCTCTTTTCAAGAAAAACATGGGACTTTTATAATTTTTATTATTTTATGAAATGCACAGGTACAATATAGGTGGTACGTTGCTCAATAGCAGTAACTGTGAAAGGGATCTTGGAGTCCTAGTAGACAACCATTTCAATAGGAGCCAGCCGTGTACAGCAGCTGCCAAAAAAGCCAACACAGTTCTAGGCTGCATCAACAGAGGGATAGAATCAAGATCACGTGAAGTGTTAATACCACTTTATAAGGCCTTGGGAAGGCCACACTTGGAATACGGCATTCAGTTTTGGTTGCCACGATGTAGAAAAGACGCGGAGACTCTGGAAAGAGTGCAGAGAAGAGCAACGAAGAGGATTAGGGGACTGGAGGCTAAAACATATGAACAACGGTTGCAGGAACTGGGTATGTCTAGTTTAATAAAAAGAAGGACTAGAGGAGACATGATAGTAGTCTTCCAATATCTCAGAGGGTGCCACAAAGAAGAGGGAGTCAAGCTATTCTCCAAGGCACCTGAGGGCAGAACAAGAAGCAAAGGGTGGAAACTAATCAAGGGGAGAAGCAACTTAGAACTGAGGAGAAATTTCCTAACAGTTAGAACAATTAATCAGTGGAACAGTTTCCCTCCAGAAGTTGCAAATGCCCCAACACTGGAAGTCTTTAAGAAGATGTTGGATAGCCATTTGTCTGAAACAGTATAGGGTTTCCTGTCTAGGCAGGGGGTTGGGCTAGATGACCTCCAAGGTCCCTTCCAAATCTGCTATTGTATTATTGTATTATTATCATGGCCACTTATCCTCCTCTTTTAAGGTACATTTTTATTGGTTGATTTGTACTCCTCCTTTATTCCAGGTCGTCCTCGACTTACAACTGTTCATTTAGTGACCGTTCAAAGTTACGATGGCACTGAAAAATGTGGCTTACAACCATTTTTCACAGCTACGGCCTTTGCAGTGTCCCCATGATCATGCAGTCAAAATTCAGATGCTTGGCAACTGATTCATATTTGTGGCGCCTTTCGTGTCCCAGGGTCACATGATGCTCTTTTGTGACTCGGGGGGGGTGGGGGGGGGAAGCCAGATTCACTTAACAATCAAGTTACTAACTTATCAACTGCAGTGATTCACTTAACAAGAAAGGTCGTAAAATGGGGCAAAACCCAATTAACAAATGTCTCGCTTAACAACAGGAACTTTCGGCTCAGTTGTGGCTGTAAGTCGAGAACTTACCTGTATTTTTACAAACAACTCAATGTGGTGACACATATCTTTCCTCCTCCTATTTGGTCCCTAGCCCAAAGTCATCCTGCTGGCTTTCATGCCTAAGGCAGAACTAAAAATCTCTGTCTCCTAGTGATTGGCCCAGTCACTCCGTCAGCTTTCATGCCTGAGGCGGGACTAGAATTCACCATCTCCTGGCCATTGGCTTTCATACCTAAGGCAGGATTTGAACTCACGGTCTCCAACTTTCTAGAATGATGCCTTAACCAGAATGAATGAATGAATGAATGAATGAATGAATGAATGAATGGATTCTGCCAGTCCTTATCCCACTAGAGGTAGTCAAATACAAATGCAAATACAAATGCAATAGCAGAGTTGGAAGGGACCTTGGCGGTCATCTAGTCCAACTGCCTGCCTAGGCAGGAAGCCCTATACCATTTTAAACAAATGGCTATCCAACATCTTCTTAAAGACATGCCGTGTTGGGGACATTCACAACTTCTGGTGGCAAGCTGTTCCACTGGTTAATTGTTCTCACTGTCAGGAAATTGCTCCTCAGTTCTAAGTTGCTTCTCTCCTTGATTAGTTTCCACCCATTGCTTCTTGTTCTGCCCTCAGGTGCTTTGGAGAATAGCTTGACTCCCTCTTCTTTGAAGCAACCCGAGATACTGAAACACTGCTATCATGTCTCCCCTAGTCCTTCTTTTCATTAAACTAGACAGACCCAGTTCCTGCAACCGTTCTTCATATGTTTTAGCCTCCAGTCCCCTAATCATCTTTGTTGCTCTTCTCTGCATCTGCATAGTCCCCTAATCATCTTTGTTGCTCTTCCTTGACTTTTGTTGCTTAGTAAGTGTTCAAAGTTAGGATGGACCTCAAAAAAAATAAAAATAAAGGGAGATGGGAAAGAGAAACTTGGAGGAGATACTCAAAATATCTATTGAAAAGTGAGAGAAAAGAAGAAAAAGAGAAAAGCAAATTTAGAAATAGGAAAATAATAGAATGATATGATCCAGTAGAAAGAAATATTGTTAAAAAATAAAAAAGGTAAAAATATGTTTTAATGTGTGGGAATTATATTAAGAACCTTTAAGCTGTTAAATGCTATGTTGATTATATAAAACTTGAAATTTGAAACTTGAAGAGTCATATTGTTAAAAGAAAATAAATTATAAATTGTTTATTTTTAAAGAGAAAGAAAAAT
This sequence comes from Rhabdophis nuchalis, assembly GCA_039707465.1. Lineage (NCBI taxonomy): Eukaryota > Metazoa > Chordata > Lepidosauria > Squamata > Natricidae > Rhabdophis > Rhabdophis nuchalis. Next base: position 236,717,099 of record CM077644.1, on the reverse strand, counting down.
AATATTGTTTGTACGTGTTAAAAAGCAAGAAATTGGAAAAATAGGTGAAGAAAAGCGATGCGGCTACAATTGGAAATAATGGAAATACAATGTAAAATGAATTATGTCTTTTGGTGGGAATGTTAAAGGGGGAATTCGAACAATGCTTTGTTCACAAAATAATTTTTATTATGTAACAAAAATAAATAAAAACTTAACTAAAAAAAAGGATGGACCTCAAAAAAGAAACTTATGACCCAAATTTGAAGTATTGATTACTGCTTTCCCGTCACCGCAGCCACATGACAGCCTATTGGCCAATCAGCAGTCTACATTTCCATCCACCTGCCATGTGGGTCATGTGACCTCAATTTTGCCATCCCCTCCTGCTTTCCAGTAAAAAATTCCCCACAGCAACAAAGGGCTCACCTAACGACGGTGGTGTTCACTTAACAACTGCAGCATTCTCTTATAACCACTGTATTTACTGCTGCAAAAAAAAAGGTTTACAAATATCAGATACGGTCAAATGGCGACTCTCTTTAGGACCATCACGACTTACGACCGAACTCTGCGAGGTCAGTGATGGTCGTAAGTCCAGGATTACCTCTAGATGCCTAGCAAGGTGAAGGATTTTGGCTTTGGCTGCCTTTACTTTCAGAAGCACTTTTGCATTTTGTCCTGGAGACCAAGAGGCCTGCATTAGCAAAATCTAATTTTATTCTACCAGTCCATACCTCAAAGCCAGCAGCAGGAAACACAATTCCCTTCGAACTGTCTTGGTTAATGGCTGATCTGCTCGACTGACTTGGGAGGGTAATTACACATCTCTAGTCCAGAGTTTCTTTCAATGGCATCCAAGTCAAATGAATGATTTCTGATCCTCTTCCTGCTTTTTTAGCTCACTGGGCCGATTGTTCATTTAATCGTCTGCTGCTCCAAGCAGACACAAATTCCAGAGTCCTCTTTACTGTGCCTAGGTTTGGCCGTCTGTCTGGCTGCGCATGGTGGTTTGGTAATAGATGATTGGGCACGCATCCTATGTTAGTGCTGTGCAGGTAGTCCTCGACTTACAACAGCTCATTTAGTGTCCGTTCCATTTACAACGGCACAGAAAAAAAGTGACTCAGGAGCCCTTTTTTACAGTTATATTTGTAGCATCTCCATGGCCACATAATCAAAATTCAAATGTTTGGCATCCGACTCATATTTATGGCGGTTGAACTGCCACCCCCCCGGGGGGGGGGTCATGTGATTCCCTTTTGCGAGAAGTCAGATTCACTTAACAACCGTGTTACTAACTAACCCCCTGCAGTGATTCACTTAACAACTGTGGCAAGAAAGATCATAAATTGGGGCAAAACTCACTTGACAAGCGTCCCTCTCTTAACCACATAACTGTTGGGCTCAATTGTGGTCGTAAGTCAAGGACTATCTATACCTCCTACTAATATTCACGTGGACTCTTGCACAAATAACCAACTTTGTCTATGATGTGATTTAAGAATGGATTGCATTAAGGTGGTGTGGCCCAACCTGGGTTGTTTTAGTTGTGTGCGTTTTTCAAATGCAGTGTGATGCTGCTTTGCAGGTTCGCAGGTTCCCAAACTTCAACCAAACTTAGCTCAGAAAACCTACAAAGCCAGTTATGACCCCTACAACAGCCAACAGAACACATGTTCCTGCACAGGAACAGGAAGCTCAAGTTCAAAGTCCAAGAGAAGGCATAAAAACCCCTGTCAACTCCATGTGGTCGGCTGCACCAGAACCACAAACATGTGGTTCTGCTTCATCAAATTATGGACCCTCTTTCCAATCAGCCTCCAGCCTCCATTTTGTCTCAGGTGCTTTCCTCCTGGGAACTGAACCAGATGGATGTTTCTTCCAATAGTTTCAAATATTTTCAGCGCTGTGTGTGCCAGCTCACCACAGGTTCTTCCTCATTGATGAGATGTGGACAATGGGATGTCGGCTGGGAAGGATATTAGAGATCCTTTCTTGCACAGGAGAATATGAAGGTACTTATAGTAGAGTAAATTTTGAGTGCTCAGGGGCCCAAACCTCTTGTAACTCTTCTTACCCATTTGACACAGGCATGATTAAGTCAGCATGATGTAAAAAAGATGTTGAGACTCTAGAAAGAGTGCAGAGAAGAGCAACAAAGAGGATTAGGGGACTGGAGACTAAAACATATGAAGAACAGTTGCTGGAATTAGGTATGTCTAGTTTAATAAAAAAAAGGGGGGCAAGGGGAGACATGATAGCAGTCTTCCAATATCTCAAGGGTTGCCACAAAGAAGAGGGAGTCAAGCTATTCTTCAAAGCACCCGAGGGCAGAACAAGAAGCAATGGGTGGAAACTAATCAAGGAGAAAAGCAACTTAGAACTAAGGAGAAATTTCATGACAGATCAATTAATCAATGGAACGATTTGCCTCCAGAAATTCTGAGTGCTCCAACACTGGAGATTTTAAAGAAGAGTCTGCATAACATTTATCTGAAATGCTTTGCTGCCTAAGCAGGGGGCTGGACTAGAAGACCACCAAGGTCCCATCCAACTCTTGTTATTCTGCCATTCTACACTTTCTCTATTCCATTAACAGAAGGCAACGAAACCAGGATGGATTAAAACCTCTGTTTTCTTCCAACGTTGGCCACTTTAGGATATATTGACTTCAACTCATTTTTACGTGACCAAGGTTAGCAACTACTGCTTTACTCCAACCCCTTGCCAAGGGCAGGAATCCTCAGGCCATCCCAGATAAATAGTTGCTAGGTTTTGTTTAAAGACCCACATTGACGGAGTCCCCACAACACCAGCATTATTATAGGTTGTTGTTACCCTGTGGAAAAACAAAATCTGGTTTTTCAAGTTATCTCAACACATTCTCTCTCATGTTTGCTCTCTTGCCTCATTGCCTGAATCCAGCACTTAAAGTGGTGGTTTGAGGGGAGAAAAACAAAATAAGTGGTGTGGAACTATTATTTTGGAAACTGTATTTTTGTTGCTGCATTTTTTTCTATTTGGCAGCCGCATCATACTTCAGTCTCATATTCTGTTTGTGTTCTATTACCACGCTGAGATCTTTTCGACAAGCCCAACTGCCAGAATTTCCCACTTCCTGTATTTGCAGCGTCTGTTCAGATATGAAATGACTGAACGAAACAGGAGGGTGATATCACATTTAACTGCCAGTCGGTTAGGACAGGGGTCTGCAAAGTTGGTTCTTTTAAGACTGGTGGACTTCAACTTCCAGAATTCCCCAGCCAGCTATGCTGGCTGGGGAACTCTGGGAGTTGAAGTCCACCAGTCTTAAAAGAGCCAACTTTGCAGACCCCTGGGTTAGGAGAACACAAGTCTAAAATCTGAAAAGAAAATCATCTATAATATATACCACGGGTGTCGAATTTAAGGCCTGGGGGGCTGGATTCAGCCCGCGGGGTTCTTAGATCTGGCCTGCAGGGCCGCCCTGGAAATAGTGAAAAACCGGCCTGCAGTGCCTCTGCCCACGAAAACAGCTCGTGAGGGCCACGCACAGCCCTCCCACCCTCCATTTTTGCTGGCAAAGGGTTGCAGGAGGCCATTGCAGCTGAAAACGGAGCTCGGGAGCCCATTTTTGCTGGAAGAACGCTCGGGCCACCACTGGCGCCCTCGATATGAGTGACGTCATGCTGGCCACGCCCACCCCAGCCCCCAAGGTCAAACACAACCCTGATGCGGCCCTCAATAAAATTGAGTTTGACACCCCTGATATATAGGTATCTCAACATCTAGGAATATACAGGTAAGTCTAGACTTACAATCATTTGTTTAATGTCCGAAGTTACACCACCGCTCAAAAAAGTGACTTGACTATTTTTCGCACGACCTCGGCAGCGTCCTCACCATCAGGTGATCAAAATTTGAAATATCTTCAATTTTTCTACTTGCTGGTCAATTTTTAACGGGCTCAGGAGTGGGCTCAGTGGCTCAGACGCTGAGCTTGTCAATCAGAAAGGTCAGCAGTTCGACGGTTCGAATCACTAGTGCTGCATAACGGAGGGAGTTCCCGTTACTTGTCCCAGCTTCTGCCAACATAGCAGCTCAAAAGCATGTAAAAAATACAAGTAGAAAAATAGAAACCACCTTTGGTGGGAAGGAAACAGTGTTCCGTGCACCTTCAGCATTTAGTCATGCCAGCCACATGACCACGGAGACGTCTTCAGACAGTGCTGGCTCTTTGGTTGTGAAATGGAGATGAACACTGCCCCCTAGAGTTGGGAATGACTAGCACATATGTGTGAGGAGAAACTTTACTTTTAAGGAGGGGAAAAAGTTGTCATTCTGATTTAGACTTCTCTTTGGGCTAGCATGACTAGGAGTTGACTGCTCATCTTTGAAGCCCGGAAATTTACCCAAAGTTTGGGATTATTGTTGTTTTTAGTGATTGACTTGGCCAAAACGACAAAGTCATGAAAATGGAATGAAATCAACATAGCAGAATTTAAACTAACCCACCCACCATAACTGACTTCGCCGATATTTAGATTTATTGTTGAGCATACACAAATAACTTGTCATAAGCCTCTGTTGGGAATGGGGTGGAGATCATTGTTTAATATAGTGTTTCACAACAAGTTTGACAGCTTGTGTGGACTTCAACTCCCAGAATTCCCCAGCCAGCAAAGTTTTGGCAGCACTTTGTGGTTCTTATAGGACAGTCATCAAGACTTCCAACAATACTGGCTTGCAATTGTCTTCTTCAGGAACTTTACTTCTCTCATCCCCCCCCCCCCCCGACTTCCCTGGCTCATGTATAGTCATGGGGCTTCCTGGATGTCCCCCATCCAAACACTGACCGCTTCTGCCCTTGCTTAGCTTTTGCAGGATCCCCTACACTGGAGGGTGTTGCCCCCTGCTGGACATAATGCATTGCAATGTTCTGAAGGAGAGGTAGCAAGTTAGCAACGCTGTAGAGGTCCAAATGGGGTCAAACATGGTTAAAGGTGGTTCTTGCCATAGGGGGAAATTATGCTCTTCACAACAACATCACAGCTCTAGGTGAGGAATTATATGTTTTAGAACAGGAGTCTCCAACCTTGGCAACTTTAAGCCCGGTGGACTTCAACTCCCAGAATTCCCCAGCCAACTGGCTGGGAAATTCTGGGAGTTAAAGTCCACCGGGCTTAAAGTTGCCAAGATTGGAGACTCCTGTTTTAGAAGGCTTGTAGTTTTCTAACCTGCACAGATCCCAGATTGGCTGTCAACTAATTGCATAAATGCACCAGCTATTATAAGCACCATTGTCGGTTGGAGATTTTAAGCAGTGGTAGTGGACGGACACACACACACACACAAACACAAATTAAAGGACTGGAAACTAAGTCCTATCAAGGAAAGCTGAAAAAGACGGAAGTGAGTGTCTTATTACAAACCGAGATGACAAGAAACAGCAAAAAAATGAAGAAGAAAAAAGCATTGCAACACCATGATGCAAATTGTGTCCTATCGAGGTGCAATTTTGACACTGGACATAAGAATCTAAGTCATGGGGTTTGTGTCTGGACATTTCAACACCTGTTTTGATATTTGCTTTCTTTTGCTGCCTCGGGAAGGCCTGTGTCAGGAGGTTTCCAACCTTAGCAGCCGCCCGGGAAAATCTGGGGGTTGAACGCCACATTATCTTAAAGTTGCCAAGGTTGGACCCTCCTTGGTGGCACTGAGAATGAGAGAACATAGAAGTAGCACTGCATGGACTGGGGGGAAAACCAAAGGTTACTTCTCCCCTAATACAGGGTTACATAAGATTAGCTTGAGAGCCAGTTTGGTATAATGGTACAGTCCAAAGTCCCTTCCAATTCTTATTCTGGTTAGCATCAGGCTAGAAACTGGGAGGCTGGGAATTTTAGTTCATCTTGGGCCATCAGAGTTTGGGTAATACACCTTCACAAAGATACCCCCCCCCCAAAAAAAACACCACCCAAGTGTAAATGCTCTCCTTCCACTGACCTAGTTGAGCTGTGAGAGAACCTGGCAGCCCAGCCATTGGGCACAGTTGGCTTTCAATGTCCAAAACAGAGCTTGCTTGCTTTTTGGTTGGCCTGGCTTATCTCGAGATAGGAGGCTGAGCGCAAGAGCCTTGGAGACCTGCAGAATAGAATAGAATAAAATAGACTAGAATAGAATAGAATAAGGGAGTTGGAAGGGACCTTGGAGGTCTCCTAGTCCAACCCCCTGCTTAGACAGGAGACTCTACACCACTTCAGACAAATGGTTATTCAATCTCTTCTTAAAAACATCCAGTGTTGGAGCATTTACAACTTCAGGAGGCAAATTGTTCCATTGATTTTGTTCTCACTGTCAGGAAATGTATCCTTAGTTCTAGGTTGCTTCTCTCCTTGATTAGTTTCCGCCCATTGCTTCTTGTTCTGCCCTCAGGTGCTTTGGGGAATAGTTTGACTCCCTCTTCTTTGTGGCAACCCCTGAGATATCGGAAGACTATCATGTCTGCCCTGGTCCTTCTTTTCATTAAACTAGACATCCCCAGTTCCTGCAACCGTTCTTCATATGTTTTAGTCTCCAGTCCTCTAATCCTCTTTGTTGCTCTTCTCTGCACTCTTTCTAGAGTCTCCACATTTTTTTTTTATATCATGGCGACCAATACTGAATGCAGGTTCACTGTGCATTGCACAGTGTCCTACCTACCTACTCCAGGTAGGACTGGATCCCTTACCTAAAAAACCTTCCAGCTCACAGCTCCCCAACCACAGTAGTTTCCCTAATGGCATTTTTCAGAGGATTTGAGATACCCCTGAGATATTGGAAGACTGCTATCATGTCTCCCCTGGTCCTTCTTTTCATTAAACTAGACCTACCCAGTTCCTGCAACTCTTCCTCATATCTTTTAGCCTTCAGTCCCCGCATCCTCTTGGTTAAGGCAAAACAGAGCGCCGCAGCCCCCACCCCCCAAGCCGGGATCCCTTCCTCATCCGCCCCGAGGGTCTGAAGGGGCGCGCGGGAGTGTCTGGCCGCCGGGCTGCCCTTCCCGCCCGTCCCCCTCCTCTCTCTCCCTGCCCGGGAGTGGGGGTGGGGGCAGCGCCTTCTGGGGGCCGAGAGGAGCCGACGTGACTGGTGGGAGCCGAGCGGGAGAGGCCGGCAGCGCCGGAGGAGCCCGTCAGAAAGGCTGGGAATCTTTCCCACAGCGAGACCAGGAAGAAAGGCAGACTTCCCGTCTCCAAGTCCTGTGGCTTTCAGATGCCAATCTCCCCCCCCCCCCCCCCCACCACCACACACACAGACACACGCGCGCAGCCTGGGCAGCACGAAGGACCCCGCGGGGCCACTGGCCGTCCCTGCCTGGGCCGCTCTGCGTCGGTCTGGGTGTCTGTCTGTGAAAAAAAATTAGTGAAAAAACGGATGGCTACTATGTGTGTGTGTGTGAATGGCTGTGAAAAAACATGGCTGTGCGTGTGTGTGAATGTGGCTGTGAAAAAACGGATGGCTACTCTCTGTGTGTGTGTGTGTGAATGGCTGTGAAAAACATGGCTACTGTGTGTGTGTGTGTGAATGGCTGTGAAAAAACAGATGGCTACTCTGTGTGTGTGTGAATGGCTGTGAAAAAACATGGCTATTCTGTGTGTGTGTGTGTGTGAGTGAATGTGGCTGTGAAAAAACGGATGGCTACTCTGTGTGTGTGAATGGCTGTGAAAAAACATGGCTACTCTGTGTGTGAGTGAATGTGGCTGTGAAAAAACGGATGGCTACTCTGTGTGTGTGTGTGTGTGAATGGCTGTGAAAAAACTTGGCTACTCTGTGTGAGTGAATGTGGCTGAAAAAACAGATGGCTACTTTTTTTGTGTGTGTGTTTGAATGGCTGTGAAAAAACATGGCTACTGTGTGTGTGTGTGAGTGAATGTGGCTGTGAAAAAACAGATGGCTACTCTGTGTGTGTGTGTGAATGGCTGTGAAAAAACATGGCTACTCTGTGTGTGTGAGTGAATGTGGCTGTGAAAAAACGGATGGCTACTTTTTTTGTGTGTGTGTTTGAATGGCTGTGAAAAAACATGGCTACTGTGTGTGTGTGTGTGAAAAACAGATGGCTACTATGTGTGTGTGTGTGTGTGTGTGTGAATGTGGCTGTGAAAAGACGGATGGCTACTTTGTGTGTGTATGTGTGTGTGTGAAAAACAGATGGCTACTATGCATGTGTGTTTGTGTTTGTGTGTGTGTGTGACTGAAAAAAACGGATGGCTACTCTGTGTGGTGGTGTTGATGTGAGGGCGGTCTTGATCTATCAGGACAAGTGTCTCCTGTACTAAGTGGAGACTCTTGAGGTTCTGCTGCTTTGTGGGTTTAACAGATGAACAGAGTTAGAAGGGACCTTGTAGGTCATCTAGTCCAACCACCCCCACCCCCAAAGCAGGAGACCACACCATTTCTGACAAATGGCAGTCCGGTCTTGTAGGAAGTTAAAACCCACCCCCTCTGCTAGAAAACTGAAATATTAAGAAGGCAGAATATTATAATTTCCTGGATGTGAAAAGGGAGAAACATGTTTTTAAAGACAGAGAAGCTCCCTGCACCTTCCTGCCTCTCCCCCCCCACCTTTGTTAATGAGCTGTTAAAGCTTGAGCTACTCTACTTTACATAATGAAGGTAGGATTAGCCTTCTACAGAAACTCACCACATGGCATCTGGGAACGCAACCAAACTTGGATTCGAAACACAGCCTAGAGCAGGGATGTCCAAACTTGGGAACTTTAAGACTTGTGGACTTCAACTCCCAGAATTCCCCAGCCAGCATAGCTGGCTGGGGAATTCTGGGAGTTGAAGTTCACAAGTCTTAAAGTTCCCAAGTTTGGACATCCCTGGCCTAGAGAGTTGCCCCTGCATGGGAGTCTGGCAACCAATCAGAATGCATTTCTTACAGGAACAGGAAACAGAGAGGTGGGGCTGAATAGATTATAAAAAACCCAGCAAGCCCCTTCTTCTCTCTGTTTTCTTCTTTACCCCCAACATCTGGAAGCATCTGATCCCCCTTTTCTGTTCAGGAGCTCAAGCCACGTGGTCCTGTCTACCATTAAAACCATCTTTCCAAGCAAGCTCCATGTTTCCAGTGTGTTTTTCCCCATTTGGAATCAGGGGTGGGTTCCTGCCAGTTCTAAGCTCTTCTACAGAAGAGGTTCCACAAATCTCCAGGGCCGTTTAGAACCGGTTCCAGCTCCCTCCCTCCGCCCGTCCGCCCATCATCAAGAGGAAGAGCGAGAGGAGAAATTCTGGGAGTTGAAGTCCAGGGTTATGGGTGCAAGGGTCTTGTAACTTGACAGCTTTAAGACTTGCGTCCTTCAAATGCCAGAGTTCCTGAGCCAACATGACTGGAGGAGGAATTCTGGGAGTTGAAGTCCACAAGTCTTAAAGCTGTCAAGCTTGAACACCTCTGGGGTTTTTTTTTCTAAAGGGTGAGGGGTGTTACAAGGGTCTTGTCACTTGACAGCTTTAAGACTTGCGTGCTTCAAATGCCAGAGTTTCTGAGCCAACATTTTAGTTGCTAAGCAAAAGCGTTGTTAAGTGAGTTTCACCACACTTTACAAGTTGGCCACGCCCACCTGGTCACATGGCTGGCAAGCCACTCCCACCCAGTCACATGACCAGCAAGCCACTCTCACAAAGCAGACCATACCTACAGAAGAGATTCTAAAAAAATTTGAAACCCACCACTATTTGCAACTGAATCCAGAAGGACATTTCCTCCAACAATCTCTTCTAGAAACTCAAGTGATGAAGCACCCAGAACTTCCAAAGGCAGCTTCATCGACTGCATTTCCATCTGTCTGTCCGTCCAAGTGTCCAAGGGCAGCACACAGGACATGGAATCAAAGGGATCATGGGAGGGGGAACCCCTGAGATCTTAATAACAGAATAACAGAGTTGGAAGGGTCCTTGGAGGTCATCTAGTCCAACCCCCTGCTCAAGCGGGAGACTAGACTCTACACCGTTTCTGACAGATGGCAGTCCAGCCTCTTCTTGAAAGCTTCCAGCGATGAGGTCCCCACGACTTCTTAAATTTAACATTTTTATTGAGTTTATAAAAATACCGTAAAATACAAAATAGAAGAATAAATAGAAGAGCAGCGGGGTGAAAAAAAGGGAAGAGAAGTGAGGAAGGAGAAGAAAAAGAAAGAAAAAGAAGCATTGACTTCGGATTCACTCTGTTGCAGTAAAATGAGGCATTAACATCATCGGAAGGCAAGCTATCTTTTAGTCCAACCCCCTGCCCAAGGCAGAAGGTCTTATCAAAGTAGTCCTTGATTGATAACCGTTCATTTAGTGACCGTTCAAAGATACGACGGCACTGAAAAAAGTGACTTTTTCACAGGACCATCGCAGGATCCCCATAGTCAGGTGATCAAAATTTGGATGCTTGGCAGAGGTTCCTATTTATGACGCTTGCAGTGTCCTGGGGTCATGTGATCATATCTATGATGGTTTACTGTGTCCCAGGACCATGAGATCACCTTTTGGGAACTATTCCTCTACTCACAATAGAATCCCTTATGCCACCAGGCTTGAAATTTTGGGCTTGGAGTCCTTGGACAATCTGATGGTCTGAGCAGATCTGACAGTCTAAGCCCAGTACACAAAATTGTCTGTTACAATGTCTTGCCTGTCAATCACTACTTCATCTTCAACCACAATAATACACTGGCAAAGAATAGATACAAACTCAAGGTCAACTGTTCCAAACTCGATTGCAGAAAATCCGACTTCAGCAACAGTCAATGCCTGGAATGCTCTACCTGACTCTGTTGTTACATCCTCAAACCCCCACCGCTTCATTCTCACACTCTACCATGGACCGCACCCCATTCCTAAGAAGTCCATAAAGGGGGTGTGCATAAGCGCCCCAGCATGGCTACTGCCCCTGTCCCACTGTCCCCATTTATCTGTATTTACTTCCTTTGTTCATGTTTGTGTTCGTACTTACACCTGCTATCTTGTACAGGTTTAACAAACTCAATAAATAAAACAAAACAAATAAATGAAAACAACTACATTCGTTTAAGAATCATCCTCTGCAATTATTTTCCTCTTCCATCTTCATCCTTTTGCTCCTCTAGTGCTGTGTCTATAAAAGAGCCAGGAAGGATTTTGTAAATTTTTGTTGTAATTTGTAGTGGTTTTTTCTTTTTATTAAATTTATACCCTGCCCTTCTCCTACAAAAGGACCCAGGGCGGCATGTGTTGGGGCATTCACAACTTTTGGAGGCAAAGTTGTTCCACTGATTAATTGTTCTGTTTTGCAAATATTACTTTGCAAATATGAGTTTGGATGGGGAGCCCAGGAAAGGGACACTTAAAAAAAATCAAGCAATTAATCTCTGATGTAGAATGTCCCTTACTGGGTTGGTATTTGTGGCACGCCAGGCAGGCAGGAAAACTTGGCATTCGGTGCCAACTAAAGTCCTGTCTGTCCGTTGCTGCCAAATTAGTCTGTTTCTTTGGATTTCTTGTTCTCTCTTTCATCCCAGGCTAGCAGCGGCTACATAATTCAGCCGCCAGGCAGTGGCTCTCCCCTGATCTGGGGCAGCAGCGGGCACAGACTGGCACCAGGAACAGCCGGCCGATGGGCAATCCTGGACGTCATGCTGTTGTTTGGCAGGGAGGGTGAAGAAAACCTGCCTTGGGGGGACACATTTTAGTTTCCTGCAGAACCCCAAAATCCTCTTTGAAATTAACCTCACCAGGGCCGAAGCCACATTTGTTCGCTTGGAAATATTTTTTACCAATCGCAAGAAAAGTGTGTGTCTTTTTTATAGTTACGTCTTAATGCTGACTTTTTAAATCTATCCCGTGTTTTATAATAACATCTCGTAGGTCACCTTCCAAAGCCACTTTTATGTGAGCTGGGCGGCTCTACAAATGAGAAAAATAAAATAAATAAATACATAAATAAAATAAAAATAAATAAATATACATATATATTTAAAGCGAAATGTTATAATAGCAGGAGTATCCACATTTGGAAACATCAAGACTTGTAGAGTTCAAATCCCAGACCTCCGACTGGAGGATCCTGAGACCCCAGTTATGGCTGACTGGGGAATTCTGGGAGATGAAGTCCGCAGGTCTTAAAGTAGCCGAGGTTGGACACTCCTGCGTTACGATAAGGAGGAACAGTAGCAGCGGTGGAATTCATATTTTGTGACCACTGGTTTGCCTCCACATGCACCCACTTGCTTCGTGCATGTGCCCGGCCTTCCGCGCATGTGTTTTACTTGCATGTGTGCCAGTGGTGGGTTTCAATTTTTTTAGAACCTACTCTGTAGGTGTGGCCTATTTTGTGGGCGTGGCTTGGTAGCCATGTGACAGGGTGGGAGTGACCACCTTTTAAAATGTGGTGAAACTCATTTAACAACGCTCTTGCTTAGCAACCAAAATTTTGGACTCAATTGTGATAATAAATTCTTTCTTTCTTTCTTTCTTTCTTTCTTTCTTTCTTTCTTTCTTTCTTTCTTTCTTTCTTTCTTTCTTTCTTCCTTCCTTCCTTCCTTCCTTCCTTCCTTCCTTCCTTCCTTCCTTCCTTCCTTTCCTTCCTGTTGGGTCACTGGCAGTGGCGGGTCAGATTTACTTCCAGATTTACTTACCCTCTCACCGGTTCTCTAAATTTCACCAACCGGCTCTCGCGAGTAGGTGCGAGCCTGCAGAAACCCACCACTGATGTGTGCCTTCCGTGCATGCGTCTGGCGTCAAAAATATTCCTAATATACCGGGGAGCCCTTCCGTGTTCTTCTCTGCCCCATTTACACCTGCCTCAGGGAGGTGAGTTGGGTTGGGGGTGGAGGAGGGCATGTCCCCCTTGCTTACTATCCATCACTGTCTACAGAGCACTTTTGACGAAAGAGTGAAGGGAGGAAATGTGCCTGCTATTGTCAGCTCTGCAAAATTTAGGGGGTCTCCTCTCTTACAAGATCCCTGTTCTGACCGAGGCTTCCCAAGAGCCTGAAGCAAACTCCTGGTCTTGACAAAAAACCCTTTTATTAATTGACTGTGAATTCTGCTCATTCACATACAAGAAAGTCTTTCGAGAGAGGATTTACAGTCACAGACCTTATCTGGCTTGGAAAGCTGCCAAGCCGATATCTGCAAAACTTGGCAAGGAGTCTCGGAGAGTCACGAACCAATTAAGCAAACTAATTGAATCCTGCAAACTGCACTCCTCTTTTGCTCCTCTTTTATTTCCTCTGGGAGGGGCCATTCATCCTCCTCCTGTGGCCTTACTCCCAAGTCAACCCCTATTCTTTAGCCGTTCCCTTCGTCTGGCAGCTCTGTGCATGAGCATACTGGGAAAAGGCTCCAGTTGTTCTTCTGCCTCCCTGATGTCTGACTCCGAAGGCAGCTGATAACTGGCATACGGCTCTGGCCTTCTCTCTGCCTCTGACACAGAGCCCTCATCAGAACCTTCCCCAGACTCCAGGACTGGCCCATGTTCCTCCCCAACCTCCTCATTGTCCGAATCTGTTGCTGGCAGGCCACAACAGCTTGCTTCTCTGGCCCTCACAGTTGTGATATCTTAAGGTGAGATCACACACACTAGTGCGCGCACGCACACACACGCACACACGCACAGACTGGAAAGATAGCAAATGATAACCACAAGAGTTGGTATATTTCCTAAGTGCACCTTAACCCCATTTTACAACCTCTCTGGGCAAAATTGTTAAGGTAGTCACACAGTTGTTAAGTGAATCATTGACCCTGCTTGTCAGAAGGTTGTAACAGATGATCCCGGGATGCTGCCAACCGTCATAAATATGAGCCATTTGCCAATCGTCTGAATTATGATCCTGCAATTCTGGCAATGCCGCAATGGTCGTAAGTGTGAAGAATGGCCAAAAGACATTTTTTTTCCAGGGCCGCTGTAACTTTGAAAGGTCACTAAACGAACGGTTGTAAGTCAAGGACCGACTGTAATTTGAGTCATTATAGCTATCAAAAGAAAATGGTTGAGGAAAAAAAATACTCATAGACCAGTGTTTCTCAACCTTGGCAACTTTAAGTTCTGTGGACTTCACCTCCCAGAATTCCCCAGCCAGCACAGCTGGCTGGGGAATTCTGGGAATTGAAGTCCACATGACTTAAAGTCGCCAAGGTTGAGGAACACTGTCATAGACCAACATGTGCCACCCTCGACCTTTCATTTAATCTTTACACCAAATATGATCCAGTTCTGTTCTATTTTCAGAGTGTTTTCCTGCTGACGGACAACGTCCCAAAACTCTTCTGCAAAATTTCTTTCCGGTGTTTTGGAAAAGGTTGTTCAAAGAACTCCAACATAATCACATCCAACTGGATGAATCAATAATCAAGATACGGCAAATTACGTTAAATAACTAAGCGTGCAGCGGGATTTATTTTAATTCACACGGGTTTTATGAAGATACTGCTTGGATAATCCTTTTTAATGATGCATTACCTTGCACGAGGCTTGACCTACCCACAGACTGGAGATGGACCCCCAAAAAGGAGCCCGCCCAAAAATGAATTTTAACACAACAATGCATAAATCAGACATTCATTCTCCGTGCATTTTTTTCAGAGGGAGTCAACTTGGCTGAGCCAGAAAGACAGCGCTTTGTGAGAGAGAACAACTAAGAGAGAGACTTTATTTCAATTTAAATGGCCGCCCCATGTTATATTCCCAACACAAAACATATTCTGCTTTACAAAAGTGCCCGGAGAACAAAGATAGATTTACAATGCCATTTCCCCATGTTGTGATCTGTAAAGGTTCAAAGCAGAGATTACATAAACAGTGACTGTTTTCCCATGTATTTTGAAAACCTCTGGCTTTGTACATACAGCATTGCCAAGGGCTTGATTTGGGATCAGCTAAAAAACAAGAAAAAGAAAAAGAAAAAGAAAAAAAAAGAAGGTGGGAAGTTGGGAAAATTTGTCTTGGTTTGTTTCAAATCTCATACTGATGTGTTTTTCAACCTGGACAACTTTAAAATAGAATAGAATAGAATAGAATAGAATAGAATAGAATAGAATAGAATAAGAGAGTTGGAAGGGACCTTGGAGGTCTTCTAGTTCAACCCCGATTAGGCAGGAAACCCTACACCTCTTCAGACAAATGGCTATCTAACATCTTCTTAAAAACCTCCAGTGTTAGAGCATTCACAACTTCTGGAGACAATAGCTTGACTCCCTCTTCTTTGTGGCAGCCCCTGAGATACTGGAACACTGCTATTACGTCTCCCTTAGTCCTTCTTTGCATTAAACTAGACCTACCCAGTTCCTGCAACCGTTCTTCATATGTTTTAGCCTCCAGTCACCTAATCATCTTTTTTTGCTCTTCTCTACACTCGTCTCCATATCTTTTTTACATCATGGCGACCAAAACTGAATGCAGGATTCCAAGTGTGGCCTTATCAAGGCATTATAAAGTGGTATTAACACTTCATGTGATCTTGATTTTGTCCCTTTGTTTGTGCAGCCTAGAACTGTGTTGGCTTTTTTGCCAGCTGCTGCACACGGCTGGCTCATATTTAAATGGTTGTCCACTAGGACTCCAAGATCCCTTTCACAGTTACTACTGTTGAGGAAGGTACCACCTATACTGTACCTGTGCATTTTGTTTTCCTTGCCTAAATGTAGAACCTTACTTTTTTCACCATTGAATTTCATTTTGTTAGATATGCCCAATGTTCAAATCTGTCAAGATCCTTCTGTATCTTAAGCTTATCTTCTGGAGTGTTGGCTACTCCTTGATATTTGATTATATTAAATATAATTTGAGGCAAGTAATCTATTCCAGAGGATTGGTCCTTCTTAATGGGATCTTCTGTTTGCTTCAAGGTGGAACCAGTATGGTACGGGGGGAAGGTGCTTAAGGGGAGACCCAGGCAAAGGAGCCAGTTGCACCCTTGGGCCAGTCCCTCCGTCTCAGCACCACTCAACATCGGCAGTTTGGCGGTTCGCATCCCTAGTGCTGCGTAATGGAGTGAGCTCCCATTACTTGTCCCAGCTTCTGCCAACCTAGCAGTTGGAAAGCATGTAAAAATGCAAGTAGAAAAAATAGGGACCACCTTTGGTGGGAAGGTAACAGCGCTCCATGCGCCTTCGGTGTTTAGTCATGCCGGCCACATGACCACAGAGACATCTTTGGACAGTGCTGGCTCTTCGGCTTTGAAACGGAGATGAGCATCACCCCCTAGAGTTGGAATGACTAGCACATGTGTGCAAGGGGAACCTTTATGCAAAAATTAGCCGACATTGCAAATGCCGTGAAGGACCACAAGTTTTGTTTTGATGAATTGGAAGGCAGTTGTGGCAACAGGGCCACCAATGTTTCCTGTAATGATTTAACCAAACCCCGAGAGCCCTGCCAGCAACTGCCAAGGCACGTGGTTGTAGAAAACGTATTTTAATAACAACAGAAATAAAATGAAAATTCGGCGAACAAATAATAAACTCTGTAGCATTTGCAGCATTCGCAATAGCTCGGAATCTTCCTTCTCGGTTCCATCATCTTGACTGAGCTCATTTTGGAAGTTTAATTTTGGGGAAGAGGTTACCAAAAAGGAGATATCGTCTATGAAAACACACATTCTTGGGAGCTGCTTTGCGTTTCCCCGTAAAATGAAAGTTAAGCTAGGGAGAATTAACTGGATTGTTTGTTTTTAACTCTCTCTCTGTCTTAAGGGGAAACCATCAACATATATCACGGGGAAAGAATTCCCAGGGATGGTGCTCTATGTTGTAAAAGTCAGTTACAAATATATGGGCCTGTCTCGGATTGCAGTTTCCATGCTTCGCAAAGCTTTTGTATTGCTCCGTGGAGGACATTATATCAAACTCTAATTTCTGTACAGATCTCTTTATTTGGGTCTGTTCCAGTCCTACGTGAGCTGCCCCACACGTGAAACACACACAAAAAAAGCCTTCTTACACCAGAGAAACCATTCTTCTCGTAATAGAAATGTGTGAAACCTTCCCCCACCCAGACCCCAGCGGTTAGAGCCCTGTTTCTCAACGTAGCAATTAAAGATGGATGGACTTCCACTTCTAGAATTGCCCAGCGAGTGCAGCTGGGAAATTCTGGGAGTTGGAAGTCCACCCATCATTTAAGCTGCCAAGATTGAGAGACACAGCTCTAGAAGTTAGGGCTCCAGGTCCCATTCAATTTTGAACGGGTGTTTTACGGCAGCCCCCCTTCCCTCCCCCCCCCCAACGCGTGGTCCGTGGACTGGCAACGGGCTGCAGCAGCCCAGCAATCCGGCTGTTCAAACAAGCGAGACCCCATCTTGCGTTGAAAGGGAATAGTAATAATGATACAAACTTGTTGATTAATAGAAATATTTGTTTTCTGTTAACACACATATATTCCCTGTGCACCGCCTCGAGTCCCTTCGGGGAGAGAGAGCGGTTTATAAATTTAATAATAATAATATTAATAATAATAATTATTATTATGTCTTATATTTGTAACATAACCTCCTGCTGTAAATTCCTTTCTTCCCTGCAACTGATTTCCGGTGGCACTGTTATTGGGGTTTGTGGGGGTCTGGCAAATGTCAGGGCCTGCGATTCTTGCCATTTGAACCCTTATCCCTCTGCAATCTATGGGCATAAGGAGGAGATGAGCCTTCTCTGAGGAGCAGTCCTTCCCTGTATACCCTTGGGTTCCATTGGGATCAACTGACGATCATGTCTTTAAACTTTGATCAAAGATTAAATGTGGATTGTTATTCAAGCCTCCGTTTAAGTCTTCATGTTTGGCTCCTTGTGACTTAGATGCTTTCTCAAACTTCTATGGGTCTCAACGTATTCTCAAACCTTACAGCGGGATGCAGGCAGTACATGAAACCATGGCCTATTTGGTCCATGGGAAAACCTATCTCCACGGAACCGGTCCCTGGTCCCCAAAAGGTTGGGAGGGAAGTGCTCTTTAGAGCAGGGTTCTCCAACCTTTGCAACTTTAAGTCTGAAGGACTTCAGACTTAAAGTTGCAAAGGTTGGAGAACCCTGCTTTAGAGGATAAGCTCACATCTTGTCTGCAGCTTTTTAAAGCGGCTGCATCTTTTCTCAGGCTGATGGGGCTGCCGCAGCAGGCAACCTTAAGATCCCGAGAACAGCCGACGCTGCTTTCTAGAGCTGCAGACAGCCGCTGCATTGGCACTTTCCGCGCACTCCAACAACAACCCTCCCGCCAATGTGCTGCGCAGCCCGTCCTTCTCCCGTACAACCAATATAAAAGTGACAGAATTGAGCAATTTCAATTCGCCCCAGGTAAAATATTCAACGGTTTTAATTTGTCATTTTAAGTTGCCCCTTTTCAAACATTGCATTTTCCACAGCTTGCAGCAGTCAACAGTCGTTTATTTGAAGGAGAGGGTTGCAGGACATTTGGCTCCTTTCAAACACCGTGCCAAATACTTCCCCTGTTATCAGTTTGCCTTCTGATTTTTAAAAATCATGGCTCCTATTCCCCGCCACTCCAAATCTGTCTCTGTGCAAAACTGAATGGACTCAATGGCTACGCAGTTTTCTTTACAGCTGCAGAAGGAAGTAAATATGATTGCATTTTAAGCGGCATTTTTTTTTTTACAGACTAGACAGATGAGAAGGACAACGCAAGTCAGGAGGTTAAAAACCAAGCAAAATAATTTGTGAAAAGATATTTAAATGGTGGTGGTGGGGTGTCCTCTTTCCCACACATTGCCCATCTTCCATGTTGTTTTATTCTGCATGTCCTATTTTGTTTTCTGTAAGAGTATTGTGGGCAACACAATTGTTGATCTTTTTTGTTCCTTAACTGGGCAGCCTGGCATAGGGATGTGGGTTTTGTTTTGAAAATGACAACCACAAGCTCATATTGTGTATTAATGCTAAGTGCTTTCCCCTTTTCTCTCCTGTAGCAATTCTGCTGTCCATTCTCTTTAAGATACACAACATGGGCCATTTATTTTAAAACGTGCATGCCTGCAAATTTCTATCAAAAACAATTGATCTGAAAGAAGTCTACGAAGTGTGTGTTTTTTGCATGTGTTTCGGGGAAGGTTGAGAAGCAACAGTGAAACTTTGGAGAAATCGACATTTGGGTCATAGCACTTTTGAAGCCTTGAATCGTGAGCTGCTCTTAATTTTTTCAGACTTTTCTAGATTTGCAGAGCGAGAGGCGGTAGTTTTAGTGCCTTCCAAAATGAAGCGTTTATAAAAACAACACAAGAAATATCAATGCCACAAGATTAATGCAGACATTTCAGTTACACCCAGTGTGAAAAGGTACCAAAGCTGCAAAGATCAAGTTGGAAGCCCACAGCAAAACCTCAAAGGTTGTTTTTTTTTTTGCAAATACGCTTAAGAGTAGACAGGAAGAAAATCAGCTCGCAAACGCTGAACTTCCCAAAAACAAAATATATTTCGTTTACATTATTTTGTTTCGTTTTCAAAAGCTGATTGCTGTTAATATCTCACCTCACCGTCGAGTCCTTCCAACCCGACGGCCAGTGTTGATGGAAAAACAGTAACCGCCACCCCATCTCTTGGCTTTTACAAACAGAGAGATTAAAAATGAGCATACAGTCTTAAATGGAGTCCATGTTGGTGTTCCGGCTTCTAACATGCTCCCAGGGAAATAATAAGTGGGGCTATACAATAGTGACAAGCATCCCTTCTTAGGAAATCTCAGCTGGAAGAGGGCTCGTTTGAGGGCAAGGGGGCTGGGCAAGGCAGGGGTGCGCTTCGTTTGGGCCGTCAACCCGAATCCCTCGTAAACAGCTGGATATCTTGCGGGTTCCAGTAAAGAGCCACGGCAGAGTTGTAGACGAGAGACCAAACGTATGGGATGAAGAACTCTTCGGGCTGCTCCTCCTCCACGTACTTGAACTTCAGCTCGGGGAATTTCTGCAAAGGGGAAAGAAAGAAAGAAGAGCGTCAAGAAGAGGGGAAGGCGGGAAGGCCTCAAAGAGCCAAGGAGAAGTTGAAGAGCGTCTAACTATGACGTCATGTTTGGGGACGGGAACGCAAACCTTGATGGATTCCTCTTTAGCAGCGGTGTCAAACTCAAGGCCCGGAGGCCAAATCCGGCCCACGGGGTACTTAGACTGGCCTGCGGTGCTTCTGCCAGCAAAAATGGGCTCCCAAGCTCCGTTTTCAGCTGCCACGGCCTCCTGCAACCCTCTGCCAGTGAAAAAGGAGCTCGGGAGGGCCGCAGGAGGCCATAGCAGCTGAAAACGGAGCTCGGGAGCCTGTTTTCACTGGCAGATCGCTCGGGTGACCACAGGCGCCCCCGACAGAAGTGATGTCAAGCTGGCCGCGCAAGGCCAAGGTCAAACATCACCATGACGTGGTCTCTCCAGGAAATCGAGTTTGACACCCCTGCTCTTTAGGAAAGAAAGCACAGAAGATAGGATCACACAGCTGCAAGGGAGCTTGGAGGCCTTTAGGACCAACTCACTGCTCTAGGCAGGAGACCGTAACCAGGCAGTCCTTGACTTACAGCCATTCATTTAGTGACCAGATTTACAATGGCATTGCAAAAAATTGACTTATGACCGTTTTTTAGACAGCGCTGCGGTGGTGCAGGGGTCAGAGTGCAGTACTGCAGGCTACTTCTGCTGATCACCGGCTTCCAGCAGTTTTGCAGATCGAATCTCACCAGACTCAAGGTTGACTCAGCTTTCCATCCTTTTGAGGTGGGTCAAATGAGGACCCAGGTTGTTGGGGGCAACAGGCTGACTCTGGAAACCGTTTAGAGAGGGCTGTAAAAGCCCTGGGAAGCGGTATATAAGTCTAAGGGCTATTGCTATTACTATTTTCACTCTTAAGGCCGTTGTAGCATCCCCATGGTCACACCATCAAAATTCAGATGCTTGGCAATTGACTTGTAGTTATGACAGTTGCAGTGTCCCAGGGTCACATGATCCCTTTTTGCAACCTTTGGACAAAGTCAATGGGGAAGCCAGATTCACTTAACAACCGTGTTACTAACGTGAAAACTGCAGTGATTCACTTACCAATTGTGGCAAGGAAGGACGCGAAAGGGGGCAAAACCCGCTTCACAGGTGTCTCGCTTAGCCACAAAACTTTGGGGCTCAATTGTGGCCGTAAGTCGAGGACTACCTGCACCGCCCTGGTCAAACGGTTGTGGGGAGAAGGGACCGATTGCTGTGTAATGGGTTAGTGCCAACCACCTGTAGAAGATTTATGCTCGGGGTGGGAGACTTTCACTGAAGGATCCTCTTGCTCTCCTAGTAGGTCTCCCCCACTAGGAGGAGGACAGACCAGCCTTGAATCACCTGCATGGCTCCAGGTCTCGCTCAACGGCTGAACCCCAGTCCAGCTTTTGTGAACTCTGCCCAAACTCTTGATTTGTTGATATTGTTACCTGATTGCTTATTTGTTCCCCATGACTATCATTAAGTGATGTACCTTATGGTTCTTGATGAATGTATGTACACTGAGAGCATCTGCACCAAAGACAAATTCCTTGTGTGTCCAATCACACTTGGCCCATATAGAATTCTGTTCTGTTCTACTCCATTATTCTTTCCTTCCCTTCCCTCCCCTTCCATTTCTATCCATTTCATTTCATTCCATTCCATTCTTCTTCTCTTCTTTTTTCCCCCTCCCCTCCCCTTCCATTTCTATCCATTCCATTCAATTATTCTTCTCTTCTCTTCCTTTCCCCTCCCTTCCATTTCTATCCATTCCATTATTCTTCTCTTCTTTTTTCTTCTCTTCCTCTTCTGTTCCTTTCCATTCGCTTCCATTTCTATCCATTCCGTTCCATTCCATTCCATTCTTCCCTTCCCTTTCTATCCATTCCCATTCCCATTCCTATTCATTATTTGCCAAACACTCCCAGGGCTGATTATTTCACCGCTTGGGAGAACCTGTGAAGGAGACTCTTCCCTGGCCTGCAGCCAATTGCTCTGAGAAATGGCAGGTTTCTCCAATGGGGGCCTCAGGGCCAAAATTTGCAAAATGACTGAAAAGTGGGCAAGTTAACCCATTTTCTGGCATCTAGTGGACAACCATTTAAATAGGAGCCAGCCGTGTGCAGCAGCTGCCAAAAAAGCCAACACAGTTCTAGGCTGCATCAACAGAGGGATAGAATCTAGATCACGTTAATGCCACTGTATGGTGCCTTGGTAAGGCCACACCTGGAATACTGCATACAGTTTTGGTCGCCACAATGTAGAAAAGACGTGGAGACTCTGGAAAGAGTGCAGAGAAGAGCAACCAAGATGATTAGGGGACTGGAGATTAAAACATATGAAGAACGGTTGCAGGAGCTGGGTATGTCTAGCTTGATGAAGAGAAGGACCAGGGGAGACATGATAGCAGTCTTCCGATATCTCAGAGGGTGCCACAAAGAAGAGGGAGTCAAACTATTCTCCAAGGCACCTGGGGGCAGGACAAGAAGCAATGGGTGGAAACTAATCAAGGAGAGAAGCAACTTAGAACTAAGGAGAAATTTCCTGACAGTCAGAACAATTAACCAGTGGAACAGCTTGCCTCCAGAAGTTGTGAATGCCCCAACCCTGGAAGTCTTTAAGAAGATGTTGGATAGCCATTTGTCTGAAATGGTATAAGGTTCCTGCCCACGCAGGGGGTTGGACTAGAAGACCTCCAAGGTCCCTTCCAACTCTGCTATTGTATTGTATTTAGGAAGAATTATGTTGGCTTCTTTGTGGGGGAAGGGATGTAAAGGGGGAAAAATATTACAGGTAGTCCTTGACGTTCGACCACAATTGAGACCCAAAATTCTGTTGCTAAGTGAGACAGTAGTTAAATGAGCCTCCTCCCATTTTACAACCTCTCTGGCCACAGTTATTAAGCGGATCACTGCAGTTAAGTCAGTAACACCGTTGTTCAATGAATCCGTCTTCCCCAGTGACTTTGCTGGTTCAGGAGATCGCAAAAGTTGGCCACACGACATGACCCCGGGATAGTGCAACCGTCATAAATGTGAGTCACTTGCCAAGCGCCTGAGTTTTGACCACGTGACCGTGGGGATGCTGCAACGGTCGCAAGTGTGTGAGAAACGATCGCAAACGTCAATGATTTTTTCGGTACCGTAGTAAGTTTGAACCGTCATTAAATGAATGGTTGTAAGTCGAGGGCTACCTGTACAGGATGAAAGTTCGCCCTTAGGAGGTTTTCTTGCCCAAGAGAAATTGGCAAAAGCAGCCATCGCTTCGTCAATACAGGAGAATAAGACTTACAATACGTACAACAATACAATAGCAGAGTTGGAAGGGACCTTGGAGGTCTTCTAGTCCAGAGGTCTCCAACCTTTGCAACTTTAAGTCTGAAGGACGTCAGCTCCCAGACTTCTCCAGCCAGCAAAGCTGGCTGGAGAATTCTGGGAGCTGAACTCCTTCAGACTTAAAGTTGCAAAGGTTGGAGACCCCTATTCTAGTCCAACCCCCTTCATAGGCAAAAAGCCCTACACCACTTCAGACAAATGGCTATCCAACATCTTCTTAAAGACTTCCAGGGTTGGGGCATTCACAACTTCTGGAGGCAAGCTGTTCCCCTGATGAACTGTTTTCGTCCTCCTATAAAGGCTCCTATAAAGCCTCTGGAACCTGGGGAGGGTGGAAAAAGCATGCAAAAAATGGGGGGATTGCCTGCCATGCGCGCATGCGCACTGGGGGGGTCGGGGTGCAGCACGCCCACGCACAACCCCCCTACGCTTGCCCCACTTATGGCACGCAAGCCAAAAAAGTTTCGCCATCACTGCTCTAAGGCTGTGTTTTGAGTCCAAATTTGATTGAGCCTTGCTGGGTGGTGACGTAATGAAAGGGCTTTGGGATTCCTATTATGGCTCTACCTGAAGAAGGTAGATCTTTGTTATGTAGAATAGACTGGCTCAGGCCTTAATGGTCCATTGAGAAAGGTGGGGGTGAGTTTCTGCCTCCCTTTTACGGGTAATATTCTTCCCTTTTAATATTTCCTAAAATATCTCATTTTCCTAGGAGAGGGGTGGGTGCTAACTTCCTACACTCACTTCCTACTGTTCCTAAACAGTACTATTGAATCTCTGATATACAATAGCAGAGTTGGAAGGGACCTTGGAGGTCATCTAGTCTAACTCCCTGCCTAGGCAGGAAACCCTATACCATTTCAGACAAATGGCTATCCAACATCTTCTTAAAGACTTGCAGTGTTGGGGCATTCACAACTTCTGGAGGCAACTTCTGTTCCACTGACTAATTGTTCTCACTGTCTGGAAATTTCTCCTCAGTTCCAAGTTGCTTCTCTCCTTCATTAGTTTCTACCCATTGCTTCCTGTCCTGCCTTGGAGAATAGCTTGACTCCCTCTTCTTTGTGGCACCCTCTGAGATATTGGAAGACTGCTATCATGTCTCCCCTGGTCCTTCTTTTCATCAAACTAGACCTGCCCAGTTCCTGCAACCGTTCTTCATATGTTTTAGCCTCCAGTCCCCTAATCATCTTTGTTGCTCTTCTCTGCACTTCAAAGAAACCATCCCTATAGTAACCTATTCTTTCTGAACCAAAACGTTTCCACAGAGCTGCTGTCCTGCGTGCTTTGGGTCCAGACAAACTAGGCCGGTCTTAAAAGTCCCAGACCTTTGGGATGTTGTTATGACTTCTTTAATCAACCACAGAAATTTCCCCTGTCTCAGATGTCTGACTTGGTGGTTAGGACAGGAGCGCGTAGCCAGACGGGTCCAAAGTTTAACCAGACTGTCTGAGCCATCGAGATTGTGATCGGATGCACACAACCACAGGAAGTTCTAGCAAAGAGATGCAACCGAGAGAGAGAGAGAGAGAGACATGGCCTTCCTGCTTCGGTGCATCTGAAAAGCATGAAAAACAAAAGATAAAAATCTCAAAATTAGTTAAGGGGAAGGAAAAAAAAATTGAAGGCGGCTTTCGCTCGCAAAGGTTTTAATGAGGACTCCTGCAAGCTGGCACCTTCCTGATAGGTTGGCAATGACTTCATCCCTTGGGTAACCTGGGAGCTGCTGTCCCATCCACCTTTTGCAGGGGTCCTGGGTTGGAGAAGTCCGATTTGATGTGGTTTAGAGCAGTTTCTCAACCTTGGCGACTTTAAGTCCTGTGGACTGGCCTCCCACCGGCCAGTACGCTCCCATAGAGGGGGTCTCCTCATGGTGCCGTCGGCTAGACAATGTCGACTGGCGACACCCAGGGGGAGAGCCTTCTCCGTGGGAGCCCCCGTCCTCTGGAACGAATGGCCCCTGGAGTTAAGAACTATCCCTGCTCTACGCACCTTCTGCCGTGCTCTCAAAACCTTTTTCTTCCAACAAGCCGGGCTGACATAAAGCATGCTTTTTTAAATTCAAATTTTTATTAATTTTAATCAGGGTTGGTTGGGTTTTTTTCACTTTTAGGCCAAAGTTAAATATGTCTTTTAAAAACTTTAAAAACTTATATATTTGTTTTTATTCTGTCTGTATACCGCCCTTAGTCCTTCGGGAGTAGGGTTAGGGTTAGGGTTAGGGTTAAAAAACCAATAAACTCAAACTCAAACTCCCAGAATCCTGGGAGTTGAAGTCCACAGGACTTAAAGTCGCCAAGGTTGAGAAACACTGGCTTAGAGTAAAAATGACGCTGGGGAATGTTCGAGGTTAGATTAAAGCCTGCGCCTGTGATGGCAAACCTATGGCATGTGTGCCACTGGTGGCATGCAGAGCCCTCTCTGTGTGCATGCCAGCCCCAGCCGTGCTCCACTGTGCATGTGCCTGCGCCTCCTGCTGGTCTGCTGGTGTTCGGGTCACTGCCGTGCATGCACGAAGGATGGGGCGCAAGCGGGGGATGCGTGCGTGCATGTGGGAGGGCATGCGTGGGGGGTGCTCACATTGCATTTCGGGGCCTTGTTCCCCATTTGGGCCTGGAAAGCCTCCTGCACCAATCTGGAAGCCAAAAATGGGCGGGGGGGGGGCAGGGCGTATGAGTGGGGTTGCGCGCACATGCTCAGGGAGCGTGGGTGAGGGTTGCGCATGCATGCGCAGGGATGGGGCACGTGGGGGAAGCCATGCACGCATTGCAGTGTGGACGTGTGTGCTGTCGGGCGAGTGCTTGCGCGCACTTTTGGCACACAATGAGAAAAAGGTTAGCTACCAATGGCTTCCACGAAAGGCCACTGGCATTTTGACAGTGAGGTTTTAAGTTTCTACAAAGGAGGCTCAAAGGTGCGAAAAGGAACATTTCGAAAATAGGAAATCGGGACGTTATATCCAAGAGAAAACCCAAACGAGTTCTTAAACCAAAGGAGCCGGATGAAGTGCTGCTACAGGGAGTCCTTGATTTACAAGAGTTCATTTAGTTTTAGTTTCGTTTCGTTTATTTATATTTTTATACTGCCCTACTCCCGAAGGACTCATTCATTTTTATGCCAGCCTGGCTTGTTGAAAAAGTTTTGAGAGCACGGCGGAAGGTGCGTAGGTCAGGGATAGTCCTTAATTCTGGGGGCCATTCGTTCCAGAGGACAGGGGCTCCCACGGAGAAGGCTCTCCCGCTGGGTGTCGCCAGGCGATATTGTTTAGCCGACGGCACCATGAGGAGACCCTCTCTAGGGGAGCGTACTGGCCGGTGGGAGGCTCTCGGTGGCAGAAGGCGATCTCGTAGGTACCCAGGTCCTAAGCCTTAGTGACTATTCAAAGTTGCAACGGCCCTGGAGAAAAGTGACTATGGGGAGGTTTTCACACTTATGATCCTTGCAGCATCCTCATGGACACAGGATCAAAATTCAGGCGCTTGACACCAGATTCATGTTTATGACGGTCGCAGTGTCCCGGGGTCATGGGATCCCTCCTTTGGCGCTCTTCTGACAAGCAAAGTCAATGGGGAAGCCAGACTCACTTAACAACGGAGATAGTAACCAGTGGTGGCTTGCAGGTGGTAAGCCCCAGTACATGCGTACCGGAGCCTGCCCGGAGCACTGGGTATCGTTCCGTTCCTGTGCTCCAGAGGGCCCACCCTCCCCTTACTGTTCTTTAAAGCCTTTGGCACTTCCACGCACGGCACTTATAGTGTCTGTGCGCCGCTCTGCCGACATTACATTACATTACATTACATTATGGAGATATATATCTCACTCTGTTACACAGCGCTACAGATTCAAACAGGCCTTTCGGGTGCGCTTCAAGGTTCTGACGACCATCTTTAAAGCGCTCCATGGCTCGGGGCCTAGTTATATGCGAGACCGCCTCCTGCCCCATACATCCCTTTGGCCGATCCGCTCCCACAGAGAGGGCCTTCTCAGGGTGCCGTCGGCCAGGCAAGGCCGTCTGGCGACATCCAGGGGAAGAGCCTTCTCTGTGGCGGGCCCAGCCCTTTGGAACGACCTACCCCCTGAATTGCGTACCATCTCGGACCTCCGCCTCTTCCGCCAGTGTCTAAAGACACATCTTTTTCAACAAGCCGGCCTAGCCTAACCTCTCGTTGGGACTATTTTAGATAGTTTTAAATTGGGGATTTTAATTTGATTTTAGCATAGGATCATAATTCAATATGTTTTTAAATTCTGTATTTATTGTTTTGTATGTTTTTTAAATTCCTGTGCACCGCCCTGGGTCCTTTGTGGAGAAGGGCGGGATATAAATATGATTAAAATAAAAAATAAAATAAATAAAACCACCAAACTGCCGACTTTCTGATTGACAAGCTCAGCGTCTTAGCCAATTGCTTACATGCCATCAACTCATTGTCAACTCTTAGCAACCTGGTTTTCTTAATGATGATTGACCCCAACCTGGTCTTTTGTTAGACTTAGAAGACTTAGAATAACTTTATTGTCACTTTGAAGATACACTAATTGGCATACATTAAAATGAAATTTCGAGGCATACTGCTCTTAAAGGGTCACCACCTCTTTGGAGAACTATCACTTTGGACACTATCACTGTCAAAACTACTGTGACTTGACACTATAGATATAATTCAGTCCTTTTCATTTCAGCGGCCCAGTCGTTCCAGAGTTATGCTGGATCACACACACATGAACATACACACACACACCTACCTCGAGGAGTGTTAAGGGTGTCTTACCCCCCACAGTATTAGTTTCCAGATGGTAAGTAATCTGTGAATCTCTTTGGAGTCTTTGGGAATTTCCCATTGCTACTGTAACTGACTCTATATATCTTGCTGTTAAGTCATCCTCTTCTCCTCTTTCCTGCCAACTTTCCTAGAATTAGAGCCTTTTCCAAAGAGACAGATCTTTGCATAATGTGCCCGTAATCTGGGCCTGCTAATTTCTGCCTCAATCGAGAACTCTGGATTGGTTTGTTCAACGATCCATTTCTTTGTTTTCTTGACCGTACACAGTTTTCTCACGAGTCTTCTCCAACGCCAAAGTTCAAAAGCGCCAACACTCTTCCTATCTTGCTATTTCAAAGTCCAATTTTCCCAGGGAATGCGATGGTTCGCACAGTTCTGATCTTGACAGGCACAGAACATCTGGTCATTTTAATATTATTTCCAAGACCTTCATGCCTGCCCCACCAAGGGCTAAGTCTGCAAGGGCTATTTCTTAGGATATTCAGAAGGAAATAAGGTACAGACAAGGGAGAATTTATATACGCTGGAAAAAGCTGTAAATTTTATTTACTTTGAGTCATTCTGGCCAAATCATTCAAGACACATAAACTTGAATTTCTGGAGCCTCAAGAAAGAGTGCAGAGAAGAACAGGAAACATGATTAGAGGACTGGCGGCTTAAACATATTAAGAATGGTTCCAGGAATTGGTTATGTCTAGTTTAATGAAAAGGGATGACATGATAGCAGTGTTCCGATATCTCAGAGGCTTCCACAAAGAAGAGGGAGTCAACCTGTTCTCCAAAGCACCTGCCAGGTAGGACAAGAAGCAATGGATGGAAACTCATCAAGGAGAGAAGCAACCTGGAACTAAGGAGAAATTTCCTGATAGAACAATTAATCTGTGGAACGACTTGCCTCCAGAAGTTGTGGGTGCTCCCAATTCTGGAGGTTTTCAAGAAAAGATTGGACAACCCCATTTGTCCAGGATTGTATAAGGCAGTGTTTCTCAACCTTGGCCATTTGAAGCATTCGCTGGCTGGGGAATTCTGGGAGTTGAAGTCCAGACATCTTCAAGTGGCCAAGATTGAGAAACACAGGTATAAGGTCTCCTGCCTTGGGCGGGGTGTTGGACTAGAAGACCTCCAAACCTGTGATTATATGAACTATTAGATAACCTGGATGTCCACTGTACCTTTAAGTACTGTCCACCCCCACTACAGTATCCACAAACAGCATCTGCAACACTCCTCCCCCCTCTGTCTTCGACAGAGAGTCGCCTCCACAAACCCAGGGAGATGTTTCGGTTGAAGTGTCTACATGGTATGCAGCCATGCCTGCCTGATAATATCTTTATGCCTTTTTTTGGACTTAAAAGACGAGACATCAGCCATGGAAAAACTCATAGTGAAGAGAAATGAAGCAGAGCCGTGGAAATTTACAAGGCAAAGTAGCATTCACAGGCTTTCATCTGCAGACAAGCTATGGGGGCTCATTATAATCTGAATGCTAAATGAATTTAAAGGACCAGCCGCATGGTTATCTCTCTCCCCTACAGATAGATTCAGCCTCCCCCACCCCTACAATAAGTCTTCCTTTAAGCAGCTTATAATTGATGCTCCCAGGACGGCCGTGTTGGGAAGCAAAGCTTCCAAGAAAAAGCTCCTTTGCTTTAAGAAAAGACAGTGTGGTCATCGGTGAAGGACCAAGGGTGCTTGGGCTGTCTGCAGACTTTTGCTGTTAATTTATATAAGTTACTAGCCGTTCCTGGCCATGCGTTGCTGTGACCCAGTCTGGTTAAATGGCCAACCAATCTGTGTGTAGATCTATACCTGCACACACAAACACATACACACAACCACCGTATAACCCCCAACGTACCTACCTACTGTATTTCTCCCTCCCTCCCTCTCTACCTACCTACCTACTGTATCTCTCCCTCTCGCTATCCCTCTACCTACCTACCTACTCTATTTCTCCCTCTCCCTCTCTATCCCTCTACCTACCTACCTACCTACTGCATTTCTCCCTCTCTCTATCCCTCTACCTACCTACCTACCTACCTACCTACCTACCTACCTACCTACCTACTTACTGCATTTCTCCCTCTCTCTATCCCTCTACCTACCTATCTACCTACCGTATTTCTCCCTCTCCCTCTCTATCCCTCTACTTACCGCATTTCTCCCTCCCTCCCTCTCTCTCTATGGACAGAGTATTTTATGTCATAAAGGATGACATAATACCTGAGGCCCACTGCTCTCTCTATATCCATCTACCTACCTTTTTTACATTTCCATTGTGCATGTACCTGACACAGGTGTGACATCTACATAATCTATATATATCATTGGCGCTGTATTTCAAAGGAACGTTGTGTGAAAATTTGGAAGCGATCGGTGCAGTACTTTTGGGGATTAGCGGTTTTGAACAAACTCTTGTTACATTTTTATTTATATAGATTCCAACCATTAAGGAAAGTTACGGAAAATTGTGATGGCACTTGTTCATTTCTTTTATCTTCTTCTTTTCCTGTTTGTCAAGAGGCTATCAGCTTCCCACGCCTAACTACTCTCATTTCTCTCTCTTCCATGATGAGAGTAGAAGACAATCAGCCTTTGTGGGACTCAAATCATTTTATTTTCATTTTTGGGGGGCACCAGAGTTCTGTTCTTGCTTCTTGGCTTATTTCATCCGGGTAGAGCATGGAGCTCATCACCATTTTCTTTTGGGAACAATTTCCAGGAATTCCCCCCCCACCCCCACCCACACACACACTTTCATTCAAGGGGCTGTTGGTTTTGCTTCTCAATATGCAGAACCAGGAAAAAAGACTCCATAGACAGTAAAACACATTGTGAGAAGGAACTTTCCAAAGACCTTCTGGCAATCTGGAAATTTACAAAAGGCTCCAGCCTTCCCCTGCACCTTCTTCAGCGGCTGCTCTTTGTTATTTATTTATGGCATAGTTCCTTGCTGAATCTACAATACCCAGTTAAAATATCCAGGAAGAATAAAATCTGCAAGAGAATTAAAATATCCATGGGAACTTCAACATCCGCAATTCAGTCAGTATCCAAGTGCATTAAGATAGATAGATTGACTGACTGACTGACTGACTGACTGACTGACCGATGATGTCAGCCTTGGCACCAGGCTAGAGACCAGGGGACTGTGAGTTCTAGTCTTGTCTTAGGCACAAAAGCTGGGCGGATGACTTTGGGCCAATGGCCAGGAGACTGAGAGTTCTAGTCCTGCCTTAGGCATGAAAGCTGAGCGGATGACTTTGGGCCAATGGCCAGGAGACTGAGAGTTCTAGTCCTGCCTTAGGCATGAAAGCTGAGCGGATGACTTTGGGCCAATGGCCAGGAGACTGAGAGTTCTAGTCCTGCCTTAGGCATGAAAGCTGAGCGGATGACTTTGGGCCAATGGCCAGGAGACTGAGAGTTCTAGCCCTGCCTTAAGAATGAAAGCTGAGCGGATGAACTTTGGGCCAATGGCCAGGAGACTGAGAGTTCTAGGCTGCATCAACAGAGGGATAGAATCAAGATCACGTGAAGGGTTAATACCACTTTATAAGGCCTTGGTAAGGCCACACTTGGAATACTGCATTCAGTTTTGGCCGCCACGATGTAGAAAAGATGTGGAGGCTCTAGAAAGAGTGCAGAGAAGAGCAACAAAGAGGATTAGGGGACTGGAGGCTAAAACATGAGGAACGGTTGCAGGAACTGGGTATGTCTAGTTTATTAAAAAGAAGGACTAGGGGAGACATGGTAGAAGTGTTCCAATATCTCAGGGGTTGCCACAAAGAAGAGGGAGTCAAACTATTCTCCAAAGCACCTGAGGGTAGAACAAGAAGCAATGGGTGGAAACTAATCAAGGAGAGAAGCAACTTAGAACTGAGGAGAAATTTCCTGACAGTTAGAACAATTAATCAGTGGAACAGAAGTTGCCTCCAGAAGTTGTGAATGCCCCAACACTGAAAGTCTTCAAGAAGATGTTGGATAGCCATTTGTCTGAAATGGTATAGGCCTTCCTGCCTAGGCAGGGAGTTGGACTAGATGACCTCCAATGTCCCTTCCAACTCTGCTATTGTATTGTAGTTCTAGTCCTGCCTAAGGCATGAAAGCTGAGGGGATGACTTTGGGCCAATGGCCAGGAGTCTAGGAGTTCTGGTTCCATCTTAGACATGAAAGCTGACTGGGTTATTTTGGGCCAGTCACTCTCTCTCAGCCCAACTTAACTCACAGAGTTGTTGTGGGGAAAATAGGAGGAGGAAGGAGAATTAAGTATGTTCACTGCCCTAAGTTATTTATATAAAAAAGGCAGGATAAACATAAATAAATTGTTTGGGACTGCAGGGAATGCCCTTGTAGCAAAGGAGGAAAAGTCATCACACACACACAATCCTAATTTTATTTCTATGGGGCCAGCAGTAGAACGAAAAATAAACAGCATTTCTTGAATGTGAACATTAAATAATAAGTTATATTTAATACGAATTATTTTACTGCAATTTTATGTACAATTTAGTTTCATATATTGGTAGCTGTATACAATCGTATAAGATGCAGGCAAACAGATAAATAGAAAATTCATTTTAATTAACCTCAAAGGAAGACCCGCATAAAATAGAGAAATAAATCCATTTACTAGATCCCTTTCCATTAGCAAAAGAACAGCCACATGTTTTATAAGACATGACATTCAATGATGCTCTGAATGGAAGTCCCTAATAAGAAGGATGAAGGTGGATATCTTCGATATAAAAAACAGAAAAAGGAAGGATTGTGCATTTATGTAACAGAGTAAACTGGTGCTTTGTCATTTTGGGAAGGGAATTAAAACAATTTTGCGATGGGTTTATGCCGACAAGGAATGGTTATGCTATTCAGGGGTCTCCAACCTTTGCAACTTTAAGTCTGAAGGACTTCAGACTTAAAGTTGCAAAGGTTGGAGACCCCTGTCTATGTGATCAAAAAACATTCAGGAGGACCCTGTCTCAGGACAGATATATTGAGAAACAGTTGACAAAAATGAGAAGAGGCCATTAAACAAATGTTGTAAACTACTGACAAAAAAAAAGGCATAAATGTTAAGTTTTATTGCCCAACCTTGTTTAAACATTTGTGACCCCGCTAAGCATACAAAGCGATGGACTTTTCTGGAAGAGAAGTAAAAACCTCTTTGGGTGTTTCTGAGTTTGGGGAATTAAAAAAAATAATCGTGATGAAACATACAGCCCCTGCTCAGACCGCCTCATCCCATGGCAGAAAGGAAGAGGACTATATTAAGGCACTACGGGAGACGACTTTTATTGACATGAAACTGAAATGAATTTCTCCCTTGTGAGGGATTTGTGTGGAAGAGCCGCTTAAGCTTCCTCAGCAAAAACATCCGCTTTTGAGACTCCCCGTTTCCTCGCCGAAGTGCAAATATTTTGCGCCGTGAAGGAAGATCAGCGCCTTGACTTAGATAAAGGATCCTTAGGAAATTTCTTCTCTGAACCTTGGCATCTCTGGAGGGCGGGGGGGGGGGGGAAGCATCTTAGCAGTGGTAGGTTGCAGGCAGTACGCCCCGGTATGGGCGTACCGGAGTCTGCCTGGAACACGGGGTACCGTTCCGGTGCTACCGAGGTCCCACCCGCCCTCCCTCCTTACCTGTCTTTAAAGTCACTGTGTGTGTCAGGACGTCCCTGTGGCCGCCGCCCGCTCTGCCTTCTGCCAGCCCAGCAGGCGATGTGACTGCTCCATGTTTAAAGCGCTCCATGGCTTGGGACCTAGTTACATGCGAGACCGCCTCTTGCCCCATACATCCCTTCGGCCGATCCGCTCCCACAGAGAGGGCCTTCTCAGGGTGCCGTCAGCCGAGCAATGCCGTCTGGCGACACCCAGGGGAAGAGCCTTCTCTGTGGCGGGCCCTGCGCTTTGGAACGACCTACCCCCAGAATTGCGTACCATCTCGGACCTCTGTCTCTTCCGCCAGTGTCTAAAGACACATCTTTTTCAGCAAGCCGGCCTAGCCTAATCCTCCCGTCGAGACTATTTAGATAGTTTTAAATCGGGGATTTTAATTTGATTTTAGCATAGGATTATAATTTAATTTAATATATTTTTAAATTTTGTATTTATTGTATTGTTTTGTATGCTTTAAATTCCTGTGCGCCATCCTGGGTCCTTGTGGAGAAGGGCGGGATATAAATGTGATTAAAATAAAAAATAAAATAAAATAAATGTCTTCTGCCCTGAAGAACCAGCCTGCCTAGCACTTCAACAAGCGGCACTGTTGCAGCTTCGATTTCCTGGAGTCCCTGGACGACTCGTCACTGCCGCCTGTCGTTCCCGCCATGGAGCGGCATTCCTGCCGGCCTCCCACGCCAGAGCCCTCCTCGGCTCCCAGCGGCAAGAGGGTGTCTCTCCGGGCCGCTGTGCAGGAAAACTTATGTTTCCCATGGGAAGGACGTGGCTTCCCGAGCCGAGCCCAAGAGGCGGGCCCGATCCAAGAGCGCCCCCCGTGTCAAATCCACCTTCGCCCCTGTGCGACGCTCCACCAAGCAACTGGAGTGTTGCGGAGGCTCATGGAGGTGTCACTGGACTGCGCACATCCATGAGAATGACGCTGGGCCCTTCCAACCGTACTGGTTGGAACGGGATCCGCAACCCACCACTGCATCTTGGGTACCAAAGGATAATTAAAGGGCTGATGCTCTGTGCATTCATCGTCTGATTCAAGATAAAAGTACCTCAAAAATGCAGGTAGTCCTCAAGTTACGACAGTTCATTTAGTGCCCCAAAGGTGCTTCTCTTCCCCCTCCCTCCCTCCCCTCGAGGCAACTGGACTTTCTGCTTTTTCTTTGAAGACGTTTCGCTTCTCATCCAAGAAGCTTCTTCAGTTCTCATTTAGTGACTGTTTGAAGTGACAACATTGAAAAAAGTAACTTGGGACTGTTTTTCATACTTGCATGATCAAACTTTGGATGCTTGGCAACTGACTCACATTTATGATGGTTGCTGTGTCCTAGGGTCCTGTCACCCACCCACCCACTTTTACGACCTTATGATAAGCAAAGTCAATGGGGAAGCCAGACTGATTAACAATCGTATTACTAAGTGAACGAGAGGTGTTTCTCTTCAGTGTGGCAAGAAAGGTTGTAAAATGGGGCGAAATTCACTTAACAACTGTCTCGCTTAGCACCAAAAATTTTGGGCTCAGTTGTGGTTGCAAGTCGCAGACTACCTGTGGATCACATAAACTCTTACCACACTATACACCAGTGATGGCGAACCTGTGGCACACAGAGCCATTTGGCAGGGCATGTGAGGCATTGCCCTGTCAGCTGGCCAGTGCGCTTGAACGTACTAGCCAGCTGATTCAGCCATTTTTAAAGCCATTTTTCACCCTCCCCAGGCTTTATGGGAGCCTGGGAAGGACAAAAACAGTCCCTCCCTCCTCCCAGAGGCCCTCCGGAGGCTTCAGGAGCTTCCCTGTAGCCTCCGGAGGACTAAACACGATCCTATGAGCAAACCAGAAGTGATTTCCGGTTTGCTTGTAGGGCCTTTTTTAGGCCTCCGGAGGTTTCAGGGACCTTCAGGAGGTTTCCCTGAAGGCTCCGGAGGACTAAAACAGCTCCGGAGGCTTCTATAAAACCTCTGGAGCTGGGGAGGGTGAAAAAAGCATGTAAAAATGGGGGGAGGGCCTGTCATGCACGCATGCACATTGGGGGACACGCATTGTATTATGGGTGTGGCATGCCAGTGCATGACACACACACCCCCGGGCTCCCCCTCTTATGGCACGCCAGCCTAAAAAGGTTCGCCATCACTGCTATACACGGTCAGATTTTAGCTATTATCGTCTAGATCAGGGGTCTGCAAAGTCGGCTCTTTTAAGACTGGTGGACTTCAACTCCCAGAATTCTGGGAGTTGAAGTCCACCAGTCTTAAAATAGCCGACTTTGCAGACCCCTGGTCTAGATCGCTTTTTGCTTTCTTCAAATATTTCGTTTGTTTTAGAAATGACCTTATTGGGTCTCTGAGTCTGTCTTGACCCCTGGTGACTGCCAGGACAAGTCCCGGCAAGCTTTTTTTTTTTTTTGGCAAGATTTTAAGGAGCGATTTGCTTTTGACTTCTTATTCCTGGGAGTGTCCTAAAATCACAAAGCTGGCTTTGTGTTTAAGGCAGGACTGGAACTCATGGTCTGCCAGCTTCTGGGCCATTTTCTTTAAGCACTGCACCAAATTGGGACCCGTTGTTTCTCAGTTGCTAAGTTGCGACCGACTCTTGGTGACCTCATGGACGGGCTCCCCTGTCTCCTGGGGTTTGCCCAAATTCATGTTCGCTGTGTTGACGATACTAACTATCTCATCTTCTCCCTCTGCCTTCCATCTTTCCCAACATCTGGGTTTCTTCCAAGGAATCCTCTCTTCTCATTAGGTGGCCAAAGTATTTAGTTTCTAAAGTTTTTTTTTATTTTTTTTCATTTCATAACCTATAACCCCATGTATACTATTGCACAGCCAACATTGTATTGTATTATTAAATGTTTACATCAATTCATCTTACCATCAACTCCCCCAAAAACGATTATTGGCTCTTCTGCTCTCCATACACCATATAATACCATACAATAGCAGAGTTGGAAGGGACCTTGTAGGTTTTCTAGTCCAACCCCCTGCGTGGGCAGGGATCTTATACCATTTCCGACAAATGGCTATCTAACATCTTCTTAAAGACTTCCAGGGTTGGGGCATTCACAACTTCTGGAGGCAAGCTGTTCCAGAGGTTAATTGTTCTAACTGTCAGGAAATTTCTCCTCAGTTCTAAGTTGCTTCTCTCCTTGATTAGTTCCCACCCATTGCTTCTTGTCCTGCCCCCAGGTGCCTTGGAGAATAGTTTGACTCCCTCTTCTTTGGGGCACCCTCTACATATTTGTACCTTATCCATCCATCACTTTCTTCTCCCTCTCTCCTCCTCCTCCTCCCTATTTCCTTTCTTCCCTCTGTCATCCTTCTCTTCTCTATTTCCCCTTCCTCTCTCCTTCTCCTCTCTCCCCTTTCTGCTCATCCTTTCCCCACTCCTCTCCCCCACTCCTTGCCCTATCCCTCTCTTCTTCCCTTACCTGTCTCCTCTACGCCCCACTCTTCATCTCATTTACTTGGTGTATTTCAGCTTCTGAGCAAGCTCCAATTTATGTTGATGGTATTTATAATTCCTTTTCAATATACCTATTTAATTTTAACATGTAAAATTCCTCCTTTAAAAAAAAAATAGAACAAAAAGTATACAAACATAGTCATTGTGCTTAGGTGGCCAAAGTATTTGAGCTTCAGCATCAGTATCAAACCGGTAGCATTTTTTACTACCAGTTCGGGCGAACTGATCCAAACCGGTAGCATTTCACCCCTGAGCCACTCTATGCTTTGTTTCTGCTGACAATGTTTCTTTATACGGTTATGATTTTTGCGGATAAAGGACAGAAAAGACTAAGGAACAAAGTGAGATAGAATTATTGGGAAAGTCAGCAATATAATGAAAGAAAGCTCCTTGTAGTGCAGGGTATTAATTAATTAAGAATGCTTTGCTGCGTAATTAGTTTTTTTACTTGCCTCCTGGATAATAATTTTATCTGTGCAGGCACCCCTGCTCTCTGCCTCTTCTGATATGAGAGATTTATCTAAGCTAATGCTCCATAATAACCTTCTCTCAATCAAATGTATTTCTACTTTCACTGCCCTCTAAATCAGGGGTCTCCAACCTTTGCAACTTTAAGTCTGAAGGACTTCAGCTCCCAGAATTCTCTCTCGAGCTCTGGCAGGACCGAAAACAGAGCCTTGTTTGAGTGATGTTGAGCTGGCCATGGCCTCCCCGAGGTCAAACACAATCCTGACGCGGCCCTCAAAGAAATCGAGTTTGACACCCCTGTTCTAACCCAATGGGAAGGTGGGCAGAAATAATGCAGGGAGGCCTGGGTCCTGTGCAAATACGTCCCTAGGCGTCTGTGCATTATTTCTGCTCGACTTCTCATTGGCTTAGAAAGAATAAGGAAAACAGCCCCAAAAGACAGACTGTTCTCATCAGAAGCCTGAATTTTTTTTTAAAAAAGAGGCTTTTGCGGGGAGCAAAATGAAATTAAGACTGCTCTGTAAATTAAGCGTAACACACTTAGAATGCTGCATCCCCTTTTGGTCGCCGTATTATAAAAAAAGACATGGAGACTCTGGAAAGAGTGCAGAAAAGAGCCACAAAGACGACTAGGCGACTGGAAGCGAAAACATATGAACAGTTGCAGGAACTGGGTATTCCTAGTCTAGTGGGGTGGGGGGAAAGGACTAGGGATGATATGATAGTGGCCTTCTAATATTTGAGGGGCTGCCACAAAGAAGAGGGAGTCAAGAGGGAGTCAACTCCAAAGCACCAGAGGAAAGGACAAGAAGCAATGGATGGCAGCTAATCAAGGAGAGAAGCAACCTGAAATTAAGGAGAAATGTCATAACAGCGAGGACAATTTACCAGTGGAACAGCTTGACTCCATCACTGGAGGCTGTTAAGAAGAGACTGGACAGCCACTTGTTATGGAATCGTATAGGACAGTGGTGGCGAACCTATGGCACACGTGCCACAGGTGGCACTCGGAGCCATTTGTCAGGGCACGTGAGGTGTTGCCCTTTCAGCTGGCCAGCGCGCATGCTCGTAGGGCCTTTTTAGGTGCTCCGGGGCCGACTAAACACGACGCTTCGAGCAAACCAGAAGTGACTTCGGATTTGATCATAGGGCCTTTTTTAGTCCTCCGGAGCCTTCAGGGAAGCCCCCTAAACGTCCCTGAAGCCTCCGGAGGACTAAAAAAGGCCCTACAAGGAAACTGGAAGTCACTTCTGGTTTGCTAGTACAGGATCTCCTGCCTGAGCAGGGGGTTGGACTAGAAGACCTCCAAGGGCCCCTTCCAACTCTGTTATTCTGTTATTCTCTTCTGGGGGATGAAGACGAAGAGAGGTTTGCTTACTTGTTTCTGCATTTGCACAGTTCCCAGGCCTCCCTGCATCATTTCTTCCCAACTTCCTATTGGGTTAGGAAGAATAAGGAAAACAGCCCGGAAAGTTTTCATCAAAAGCCTGAATGGGGCTTGGAATGAGGCATTTGCGGAGAGCAAAATGAAATTAAGACTGCTCTGTAACTTACCCCAATGTGGGGACTTAACGTTCAGTAAAAAAAAATAAAAAATGCATGAAATAAACCGCAGCTGGAATCTGACCACAATGCTGGGTTACAGAGTCTGTGAAAAAGCTTCCCTGGAATCTTAAGCCCGAATCAATTTTTGGTGGCAGAAATCAAGAAAGCCCTTCTGGGATGGTGAGGCACCCAGGCCCTGCAGTGACGCTCTCCGAGGCCCAGAATGGTGCAATGCAAGCTACTTTTGAATCACCGCTTCGGAAGAGAACTGAGATTGCCCAAATCCCTAGCGCCGTGTAACGGAGTGAGCTCCTGTTACTTGTCCCAGCTTCTGCCAACCTAGCAGTTCGAAAGCACGTAAAAAATGCATGTAGGTTCCTAGCAAAATAGGAACCATCTTTGGTGGGAAGGTAATAGCGTTCCATGCGCCCTTGGCGTTTAGTCATGCCGGCCACATGACCACAGAGACGTCTTCGGACAGCGCTGGCTCTTCGGCTTTGAAACGGAGATGAGCACCGTCCCCTAGAGTCAGGAACGACTAGCCCATATGTGCGAGGGGAACCTTTACCTTTAACCTTCTCTCTTGCCCTCATTTCCAACCCTCCATCATCCTCTCCTTTAATGCCACCACATGCCCTTCCTATTCCCGTGTCAAGACCAAAGGATGGATGGAACCTGGCTACCCAGGAGAGCTGTGGATGATGGGATGTGTGCATAAAGTAATCCGGGGGTGGAGTGACCCAAGGACTGTTCTCCTACCACATCTACACTTCAGAGATTAAGCAAATATCTCTTTTGCAAGCTGAAAGGCTCTTTTCTCAATTAAAAATAGCTTCTGTTTTAGGGTTGCGTTAAAAAAGCCCTTTTCATGTGGAGAGGAGCTGAAGGAGCGGCTGGTGAGTCAGCGGGCAAGATTTTTCTGACCAAGAAGCTACAGACATCATTCTCCAGGGAGCATCACAGCAAAGAGACCAGCGAGCCACTGCCCGCTGGGTAAAAGGCAGGGGTGGGCTACTTGGAATTCGCAGGGGTTCGGGAGAACCTTTAGCTAAGATTCTGTGTAGTTCGGAGAACCTCCGAGCCCCACTCCTGGCTGGCCCCACTCACCACTCCCTTCCCCTCCCAGGAGTCCCCATGCGGCCGATTCTGGATGCAGGTAAATGTAGGGTATGCATGGAACAGGGCTGGGTCCCTGTCAGTTCTAAGCTCTTCTAGAGAAGAGGTTCCACAAATCTACAGTGCCGTTTAGAACCGGTTCTAGCTCCCTCCCCCCCACCTGTCCGCCCATCATCAAGAGGAAGAGCGAGAGGAGGAATTCTGGGAGTTGAAGTCAACAAGTCTTCAAGCTGTCAAGTTTGAACACAAGTTTTTTTTACCTAAAGGGTGAGGGGTGCGAGGGTCTTGTCACTTGACAGCTTTAAGACTTGTGTGCTTCAAATGCCAGAGTTCCTGAGCCAACATTTTGGTTGCTAAGCAAGAGCGTTGTTAAGTCAGTTTCACCACATTTTACAAGTTGGCCATGCCCACCCAGTCACATGGCTGACAAGCCACTCCCACCCGGTCACATGGCCAGCAAGCCACTCCCACAAAGCAGGCCACACCTACAGAAGAGGTTCTAAAATTTTTTGAAACCCACCACTGGCGTGGAAGCTCAGGGAAGGCGGAAAATGGGCCTACTGGGAGTTCAGGAAGACCGGAAAAGGGCCAGTTTCCAGCCTCCAGAGGACCTCCAGAGCCTGGGGAAGCCGTTTTTGCC
Source organism: Rhabdophis nuchalis (assembly GCA_039707465.1). Lineage (NCBI taxonomy): Eukaryota > Metazoa > Chordata > Lepidosauria > Squamata > Natricidae > Rhabdophis > Rhabdophis nuchalis. Next base: position 236,676,180 of record CM077644.1, on the reverse strand, counting down.
CTCCCAGAGGTTCGAAGGAAGCCTCCGGAGCCCAGGGAGGGCAAAAACGCCCCCCCCTGCTTCGCCATGGTGCAGGAGGCCGACCAGGCCACGCCTACCCTGGCCACGCCCACCCAGCAACCAGGCAGAGAACCCCCTTGCTAAAAATTTTGAAGCCCACCCCTGGTGAAAGGTGACAGCTGGCACCCACCCCAGCACCCATAAAGACCCTCTCTGCTGCCTGTTTCACCCTGAAGGGGGGTGAGGGGAACAAGGGAGCCCCTTCTGCCTCGGTCCAGCAAATCAAGAAAACTCCTGCCCTGCTCATCTCAGCCTCAGGAGTCCATTTTGGCTGCAGGAAGAGCTCAACATGGACCTCTCCCTTTCCTTCTCCAAGTCTTCTGAAGCCTGTGCCAAACTCTCCCCCATTTTGATTCAAGCGGAGACCTCCCCCCCCCCCCAAATAAGCAAACGTCTGGGGCAAGTCATTGCAAAACTTTGCAAAGGACGACATTCTCAGATTTTTGGACGATTTAATCTGAGCAAGCCAGACCTGTAAATATTACAGAACGATAACAATTACTTAAGAAACTAGAGACAGACTTGGTGTCACCAGCTGTTAACTTTCTGATCAGCCCAGCTTAGGAAGTGGGGCCCTTATCTGTCTTAGTTCAGGACATGCTGACTAACGCCCCCGAAGGAGGCAACAGACCTTTGGCTCCATAATCTTTTGTGTATTGGAAAATATACGCCCGGCTGGCTGACCTGATTCACTTCTAAGTAACCGAAGGGACCCAGAAGCAAATAGGGACTTGCTGCCTGAGTTCAGAAGGGCAGATGTCAAGATCGGAGGGGAAAAAAAATCAAACGTGGTATTTCTGTTTAGAGAAAGGAGACGAGAGCAAAGTCTTTGAGAGTTCATTTTTTTTCTGAGAGAGACAACAAGCAAAGAAAAAAACAACACCTTGATAGCGATGGAAGAAGATGCCTTAAACAAGTCTCAATGTGGAGCCCCACAATGACCTGCGAGATAAGAAAAACTGCCTTTATCCACCCCAATTTTATATTCCCAGGCCCTTCTGTCATTGGGGACCTTGAGGCATTAGGAGGACAACAGAGTAACCTGAGTGGAATGGATGAAATAGCTCGAGGGTTGCTCATCACTCCTTTGACTACAACTGGAAAGTCAAGAATGGTTTGAAGGTAGACGTGAAGATGATGTGAAATTCGGCTCCCATAAAACTGCTCTTGGGTCCTTAGATCAGTCATAGGGTTGTGGTAGGAGCAGAAGTTGCAATCCACAGAATTTTGGCTGCCAAGGTTCAAACTCTCCAGTTAGCAAATTTGAGGGCTGATTCCAGTTAGTGTTAATGGGAGGTGGAGAGAGAACAAGCCCAGGACCCTTGTTTTGGGTCCTGGGGGGGTCCTGCGGGGTTTCAACACTCTCCATTTCCTCCATCCACTCACTGGAGAAGAGCCTGATGTTGGGAAAGATACAATAATACAATACAATAGCAGAGTTGGAAGGGACCTTGGAGGTCTCCTAGTCCAACCCCCTGCGTAGGCAGGAAACCCTATACAATTTCAGACAAATGGCTATCCAACATCTTCTTGAAGACTTGCAGTGTTGGGGCATTCACAACTTCTGGAGGCAAGCTGTTCCAGAGGTTAATTGTTCTAACTGTCAGGAAATTTCTCCTTAGTTCTAAGTTGCTTCTCTCCTTGATTAGTATCCACCCATTGCTTCTTGTTCTGCCCTCGGGTGCTTTGGAGAATAGTTTGACTCCCTCTTCTTTGTGGCAGCCTCTGAGATATCGGAACACTGCTATCATGTCTCCCCTGGTCCTTCTTTTAATTAAACTAGACATACCCAGTTCCTGTAGCCATTCTTCATATGTTTCATATGTTTAGATGGAGGGCAAAAGAAGAAAGGGACGACAGAAAATGAGGTGGCTGGATGGAGACACCAAAGCAGTCAGCGTGAGCTTAAATGGACTCCAGAGGATGGTAAGAGGACAGGAAGACCTGGAGGAACATTGTCCATGGGGTTGTGATGGGTCGGACACGACTTCGCAACTAACAACAACCATTCCTGCTTTTATCTACAGGAAGCCACTGGGTAAAGTAAAGGTAAAGGTATGTGCTAGTCATCCCTGACACCAGGGGGCAGTGCTCATCTCCATTTCAAATCCGAAGAGCCAGCGCTGTCCGAAGATGTATCTGTGGTCAAGTGGCTGGCATGACTAAATGCCAAAGGTGCACAGAACGTTGTTACCTTCCCACCAAAGGTGGTCCCTATTTTTCTACTTGCATTTTTACGTGCTTTCAAACTGCTAGGTTGGCAGAAGCTGGGACAAGTAACGGGAGCTCACTCCATTGCACGGCGCTAGGGATTTGAACCGCCAAACTGCCGACCTTTCTGATCGACAAACTCAGTGTCTTACCCACTGAGCCACCGCGTCCCCTGTAGCTGCTGGGTAAGAGCATCCAATGATTAGGATGAGGTATCATCATGTCTGATAATGTGCAGCTTTGTATCTTCTCTATCCTTGGCTGCCCCCCCCCCCCCCCCAAGCGATGCTATTACAATTTTGGATTGTCTGGATGCTATGGGGATCTAGTTCTACTCTAGCAACATTGACTGGAGCTCTGGATTTCTGGTTCAGAAAGGGGCTGCATTGCTTCAAGAAAATCACGATATAAGAAAGATGTGGAGATTCTAGAAAGAGTGCAGAAAAGAGCAATAAATATGATTAGGAGACTGGAGGCTAAAACATATGAAGAACGGTTGCAGGAATTGGGTATGTCAAGCTTAATGTGGGGGGGAAAGACTGATTAGAGCAGTGTTTCTCAACCTTGGCCACTTGAAGATGTCCGGACTTCAACTCCCAGAATTCCCCAGCCAGCATTCGATGGCTGGGGAATTCTGGGAGTTGAAGTCCGGACATCTTCAAGTGGCCAAGGTTGAGAAACACTGGATTAGAGGGTGTTCCAATAGCCAAGGGTCTGCCACAAAGAAGAGGGAAGTCAACCTATTCTCCAAAGCACCTGAAGGCAGGACCAGAAGTAATGAATGGAAACTAACCAAGGAGACATCCAACCTAGAAATGAGGAGAAATTTCCTGACAGGGAGAACAGTCAATCAGTGGAACAGAAGGTGCCTCCAGAAGTTGTGAATGCCCCAACCCTGGAAGTCTTTAAGAAGATGTTGGATAGCCATTTGTCTGAAATGGTATAGGGCTTCCTGCCTGGGCAGGGGGTTGGATTAGAAGACCTCCAAGGTCCCTTCCAACTCCACTATTGTATTGTATTGTAATGTAAAGACATGCGTGGTAAGTAAGCTACCATGATCTCAGTAGCTGGTAACCTTGAATACCTATGAGCTCACCTAATTAGCAGAACCAGATGTTTGAGACCCACAAGACAACCATTTGTCTGGAATGCTATAAAGTCTCCTGCCTGAACAGGGGGTTGGACTAGAAGACCTCCAAGGTCCCTTCCAACTCTGTTATTCTGTTAAAAACAATGTGCAGCATCCTAGTTCCTCTTTGAGGAATAGGTAGCAGTTGTGAGGAGGAAATCTTTCACACAGCTTTGTTGCACATAATTGTGGCCATTCCTTGAATGGAGAGGCTCACATTCACTCATGCCTTAGTCACTTCCCAAGCAGATTACTAAACTATGTTCATCCCTTACAACTTCCCACTCCTACCCCCGTTTCTTGCAAATCTCATTCTCTGGCCCCTTTTCCTTCAGAGGCCTCAACCTTCAGACGCTTCAAAATATGACATTGTATATTTCATACACTTCCTTGTCTCTTGGCTTGCCAAGATCTCTTCTTAGTCATTATAGTGTCTCTCAACCTCAGCAACTTGAGGGTGGGTGAACTTCAACTCCCAGAATTCCCCAGCCAGTGTGAGGCCTTTAATCTGAGCCAAACCAACTTGTCAAAGCTGGATTGCACGTTTCTTTAGAAAATTGAACATTTCGTCCGAGCATGTTTCTATTTAAAATATTTATGTCTAGCTGACTATGCACTTATCCATGTCAGCTCGGCCAATTAGCCAACGGAAAGTCCCTGCTTATAAGGACAGTATGGATTATGGGAAAACTAGAAGCACAGACCTTCCATTATACTCCGAGTGCCAATCAAGCAGGAATTTAATGCAGAGATAGAGCATTGCATGAAATCTTTACTATGGGATGCACAAAACGTAAGTTTGGCATGACTTCTGAGCTGAGCCCTCCTAAAACAAGAACCTCTTGTTAGGAAAGATGTCCCAGAGTGACTACATGATTAACAACCATTCCTTTAGTGACCATTCAAAATTAGAACGGCGCTGGGAAAAAAGTGACTTATGACTGTTTTTCACACTTACGACATTTGCAGCATTCCCACGGTCACATGATCACAACTCAGGTGCTTGGCGACTGGTTCACATTTATGACGGGTGGTTGTATTTTGCAAGCTTTTGACCAACAAAGGCAATGGGGAAGCCAGATTCACTTAACAACCGTGATGCTAATTTAACAACTGCAGTGATTCACTTAACAACGGTAGCAAGACAGCGGGTAAAACAGGGCAAAACTCATTTAGCAATTTTTCACTTAGCGACAGAAATTTTGAGCTCCCTTGTGGTCGTAAGTCAAGAACAACCTGTGGTTGGGGTCTGTTCTTGGGGGTCAACTACATGCCCCCCTTCCCCCTCCCCCCCCAGTTTGTAAAGGATGGATTTGAGGCTCTTGGGAACGATGTTTCAATGAGCTCTAATGAAGTGACCCAATGACAAAGCGATTTTTCTCCTCCAGTTTCTGTAGAACTGAAGTCTTGCAGCCTCTGGGATGACTCAGCGTCTGGCCATGAAAAGGGGACCCAGTGTGGCCAAGCCAGAACGAAACTGAATGCCAAACAAGACTGTGAAGTCATGATGAACTCTGCAGAACTTCATTATTTCTGCTTTTCCTAGCTTCGGAAAGACGATGACTGTCTCTGCCAGGCCAATTTTCTTCGGAAAAGGATCAGCTCAAATTTTAGTTGCAGCCTATTTGCAAATCAGATGGCGGAGAGAGGTCTAAGAGACATGCAAATTTCAAAACCGAGTCCCAAGAGTTTATAACATTCAGCAATTGCTAGATGCATCTGACTGCCCGACCTCTGCTCGGAGCCTCCTTCCAGGGCAAATCAGAGAACAAACTGTCCCTTGCTTCTTCCAAAAAAATTAAAATGTGGATTTCCAAGAAAATGCTATATATTTCATACCACTGAACAGATGTTATAGGTTAAAAACACAAACCCGCCTTGCTTAAATTAAAAGGATGTAATTTTATTCCTGACTAGTGGTCTTACTTTCTACGATATTCATTTTCTTTAAGTGTGCCTATGCATTCTTAAATATGTGTGTAGACATGGGGTCTGTGGTGCTTTTTATACAGGCAGTCCTCAACTTACAACCGTTTGTTTAGTGACTGTCCGAAGTTACAACAGCTCTGAGAAAAGTGAATGATGACTGTTTTTCACACTTACGACCGTTGTGTGGCATCCGCATGGTCGCGTGATCAAAACTCAAGACACTTGGAACTAGCTCATATTTATGACGGTTGATGTAATCTACTTTTCAAACACTCTCGCAAGCCAAGTTCAATGGGGAAGCCAGCTTCTTTTAACGACCATCTTACTAACTTAACAACTGCAGTGATTCACTTTAACAACTGTAGCAAGAAAGGTGGCTAAAACTCACCCGTCTCACTTAGCAAGGGCCATTTTGGGCTCAATTGTGGTAACAGGTTGAAGGCGGCCTGTGCTGGCACATGACTGTTAAGATGTCTCTTAACTGAACGGCTACTTTAAACCAATACATTTTTCCAAAAACAGATTAGGCTACTACTGCTTTCCCCCCAAAGCTTCAGCATCTCCCCATGGCTTCCAAGCAGAACTAAAAGCTGGTGAAAATGTTGGTTTCTTGTTCTAAATCTTTGTACAGCTGACAATGCAAGAAATTGAGTTTCTTCAAGCTTAAACATACCAGCATTAACCCACCCTTGTTAAGCTATAAAACAATACCTAATTTTGTGCTGGTTGAGGGGTTGAGGTTCTATGAACGGGTGTCTAACCTTGGCAACCTTAAGACTTATGAACTTCAACTCCCAGAATTTCCCAGCCAACCATGCTGGCTAGAGAATTCTGGGAATTGAAGTCCACAAGTCTTAGATAGATACAGATACAGATTAACAGAGTTGGAAGGGATCTTATAGGTCATCTAGTTCACCACCAACCCGCTCAAGCAGGAGACCCTACACCATTTCTGACCAATGGCAGTCTCGTCTCTTCTTGAAAGCCTCCAGTGATGAAGCTTCCACAACTTCCGAAGGCAACTTCTGTTCCTTTGGTTGATTGTTCTCATCCATTATTCCTTGTTTGGCCTTCAGGTGCTTTGGAAAATAGCTTGACCCCCTCCTCTCTGTGGCAGCCACTCAAATATTGCAACACTGCTATCATGTCTCCCCTGGTCCTTCTAGACTAGTCAATTCCTGTAACCGTTCCTCATACATTTTAGCCTCCAGTCACCTAATCATCCTGGTTGCTCTTCTCTGCACTTTTTCTAGAATCTCAACATCTTTTTTATAGTGTGGTGACCAAAATTGGATGCAGTACTCCAGGTGTGGCCTTACTAAGGCTTTATAGAGTGGTATACAATAATACAATATAATCTCAAACATCTGGTTCTGCTAATTAGGTGAGCTCATAGGTATTCAAGGTTACCAGCTACTGAAATCATGGTAGTTTACCACGCATGTCTTTACATTACAATACAATACAATACAATGGCAGAGTTGGAAGGGACCTTGGAGGTCTTCTAATCCAACCCCCTGCGTGGGCAGGAACCTTATACCATTTCAGACAAATGGCTATCTAACATCTTTTTAAAGGCTTCCAGGGTTGGGGCATTCACAACTTCTGGAGGCAAGCTGTTCCAGAGGTTAATTGTTCTAACTGTCAGGAAATTTCTCCTTAGTTCTAAGTTGCTTCTCTCCTTGATTAGTTTCCACCCGTTGCTTCTTGTTCTGCCCTCAGGTGCCTTGGTGAATAGTTTGATTCCCTCTTCTTTGTGGCAGCCTCTGAGATACTGGAACACTGCTATCATGTCTCCCCTGGTCCTTCTCTTCATTAAACTAGACATACCCAGTTCCTGTAACCGTTCTTCATATCTTTTAGTCTCCAGTCCCCTAATCCTCTTTTTTGCTCTTCTCTGCACTCTTTCCAGAGTCTCCACGCCTTTTCTACATCTTGGCGACCAAAGCTGAATGCCGTATTCCAAGTGTGGCCTTACCAAGGCCTTATAAAGTGGTATTAACACTTCTCGTGATCTTGATTCTATCCATCTGTATATTACTACCTCACTTGATCTTAAAAGTTTCCAAGGCTGGACATCCCTGATCTATGGACTACATTAGTCAGAAAGCTCTGCCCTTTTAAATACTGTCACCTATGGAATGAAGATACCTCTTTTTTCCCTTTCTTCAAAGGCATTTCTTATATATACATGTAATTAAAGGTCTGCGAAGAAGAGAGCTCTCTCTTTTACCTTATTTGGGTCTGTTCAAGGAGTGGGATGTCATAGCAACTAGAATCTAGACATAATCAACCTTAAATGATCCTTTAGGAGAAGTTCCCATCTGCTACTTAAATCAATGAAGGCTTCTGATTCTTGTATTGTAAGAGAAATTTGGTTAGAAATATCAGATGACAGGGACCCGAAGCAGAACTCTTAGAAAGTTATGGATTCGAGTCATCATTTACACAAAGACCATACTGCATGCAGTTATCTTTAGCAATTTTGTATTGGGAACATCATTCACTAAGCCTGAACAATTCTTAATGCCCTCCGACAATTTCTCCTATTGTACATTTACCGTTCATTGCACTTACAATGGAATACTATTGTTACGCACGTCATTTTCTTTGAATCAATGAATCAATGTTCTTAATAACTCCAGGCTCGGTGAATCAACTTTTCCAAAATTGCAATAGGTTGAGCCTTTTTAAAAATAATCTACACAATAGTTTATGTACTCAAAATTGCTGCCTGTTCTCCTGCAGCGTGAAAATATCAGCCCCATGATGTTTTTGTCATTATATAAGATGGAGCTAGGAACCTAGGGATACTTAAAAATGGTTTTTCTTCTTCTTCTTCTTTTTTAAAGAACAGGAACAAAAAATTGCTCAACGAATCAATGCTAAATATGTCAAATGACCTAAATATCCTGTAATGATATAAAAACTGCTAGGAAGGGTGGAAGAGAGAAAATTTGCTTCCTGGCTACTTCTAAGCAATATAGTTGTTCCAACTTTTGGTTGCAAGCATAGTTTTAAAACCTAGATCCGCGAACCTATGGCACGCATGAGAGCCCTCTCTGCAGGCACGCCAGTCGTCACCCCACTCCAACTCTACCACGCATGTGCTTGTGTCTCCTGCTGGCCAGCGGGTCTCTGCTGTGCATGCGGCCGGTGCATGTGGGGGACGTGCATGCACAGTGGATGCGCTTGTGTGTGTGGTACTTGCATTGCATTTTGCGGCCTCACGCAGCGCTCCCATGCCCCATTTTGGCTTCCAGGTTGGTGCAGGAGGTCTTCTGGGCCCAAAATGGGGTGCAGGGGGCCTGCATGGGGGCGGGGAGCCCGTGGGAGGGTGTCACACATGCATGTGGGGGGGGTGTTGCATGTCCATGTGGCGGTACGGGGCGCGCATAACATTATGGATGTGGGTGCACACACTTTTGGCACATGACGACAAAAGGTTAGCCATCACTGACCTAAACTGGTAGTGGAGGCGCATTTTATTCACATTTGAAAAAAGTCGCTTCCTATTATTGTATTAAACAAGCTAATTAGAGTTAATCACCTACAGCTCTATATGATTAACTGGTCTGCAAAGGAATACCGAGAGAGGAAATCAGTCATACAGATGCAAAAGGCAGCCTCTTTTAAGGAAGATGCTGCTGCACTTCTTTTCCAACAGAGTGGACAGGCCTACTGTAAAAACAGCAAAAACAGAATGGAAATCAAACAAATGATTTATCTCCTTTGTGGCTCACCCTTGCCACCTTCAAGTCCACGTCTTTATTTTCCTCTAGAGATAGCAGTAGCACTTAGACTTACAATATATACCACTCCATAGTGCTTTACAGCCCTTTTTAAGTGGTTTATAGAGTCAGCCTATTGTCCCCAACTATCTGGGTCCTCATTTTACCCACCTCGGAAGGATGGAAGGCTGAGTCAACCTTGAGCCTGGGGAGATTCGAACTGCCAAATTGCAGGCAGCTGGCAGTCAGCAGAATTAGCCTGCAGTACTGCATTTCTTGTTCTGTCCTCAGGTGCTTTGGAGAATAGTTTGACTCCCTCTTCTTTGTGGCAGCCTCTGAGATATTGGAAGACTGCTATCATGTCTCCCCTGGTCCTTCTTTTCATTAAACTAGACATACCCAGTTCCTGCAACCGTTCTTCATATGTTTTAGCCTCCAGTCCCCTAATCCTCTTGGTTGCTCTTCTCTGCACTCTTTCTAGAGTCTCCACATCTTTTTTACATCGTGAGGACCAAAACTGGATGCAGGATTCCAAGTGTGGCCTTACCAAGGCCTTATAAAGTGGCATTAACCCTTCACGTGATCTTGATTAGAACTGCCTAGAACTGTGTTGGCTTTTTGGCAGCTGCTTCATACTGCTGCTTTAATCATCTTCCATCCATCCATTATTCCTTGTCCTTCCTAGAAATTATGAATTAGTAACAATTATGAAAGAGGTCTCCATTTAACAATAATTAGCTCATTTGTAGAAAAATGTGGCCTCCTACATTTTCTGGCTTAAGAAAGTAGAGAGATAATGAGGATGGACCAAGACAATATGACCTCTATGTTCTTTCTTTAAAAAAATGTCTCATCTCTCTGGACTATTTTGTCTTCAAGTACCGAGAAGAAAAGCATGTAAATCTGTTTTTAACAGCCAGGACAGTTTTGAAAACAAGATTTTGGAAGGTTTTCAACAACATCCATGATGGATGATTACCTGGAAAGACAAGACCCGTTTGTTTAGCCTTCCTTTTAGCTGGTTTTATCCCCGTGGGGTCTGGACTGAGCAAGGTCAATGGTTGGCACCAGACAAAGCTCACTCTTTAGAGACCTCTGTAAATCCCAGGAAGCGGCAAAGAAGACAGACAAACATCTTCACTGGGTCACAGAGGAGCCGGCTGAAAAAAAGCAAATGTGAGGGAGATGAACTCAAGTGCAGAAGGAGAGGTTGAGCTACACCAGCCTTCGTTTTCCACTGAGTCATTCCAAATAAACAAGCCAGAACTTCAGCGTGACTGTAAAATAGCTGGGTTTCAGGAACAGATCATAAAGACGGGGATGAAAATCTAAATACGGCTCTTTGAGGGGAGAAAAACATGGGTATTAATGCCAGCTAGAAAGGATGAAATAAGAGTTAAAATTACGAACAGTTAGCGATGCCCTGAACAGCAGGCAGACAAAACAGAAATGAACATTTTGCGTATGTATTTGTAGCCTGCCTTTCTTATTTTTCCAAATAACTCAAAGTGGCAAACTACCTAATACTTCCTCCTCCTCCGATTTTCTGCCCCCTTCACAACAACAACCCCATGAGGTGGGCTGAACTGAGTAACTAGTCCAAAGTTTGTCTGAAATGGTATTGGTTTTCCAGCTTGAGTAGAGGGTTGGACTAGAAGATCCCCAAGGTCCCTTCTAATTCTGTTATGGTTACCCAACTGGCTTTCTTGGCTAAAGCAGGATTTGAACACACGGTCTCCCAGTTTCCAGCCTGGTGCCTTCACAATTAGACCAAACATCTACAAGAGGAGTGTGCAATAGGTTGAAAAGAGTTGAGATGATGCAACAAATGAGGTCGGTAAAGAGGATCACAATTCCAATTGCTTTATTGGGGAGCAATGGTCAGTGCATATTTATTTCAAAACTAAGCTGGTAACCTTGGATACAAGAGGAGAATCAAGATCACGTGAAGTGTTGATACCACTTTATAAGGCCTTGGGAAGGCCACACTTGGAATACGGCATTCAGTTTTGGTCGCCACGATGTAGAAAAGATGTGGAGACTCTAGAAAGAGTGCAGAGAAGAGCAACAAAGAGGATGAGGGGACTGGAGACTACAACATATGAGGAACGGTTACAGGAACTGGGTATGTCTAGTTTAATGAAGAGAAGGACCAGGGGAGACATGATAGCAGTCTTCCAATATCTCAGAGGCTGCCACAAAGAAGAGGGAGTCAAACTCTTCTCCAAAGCACCTGGGGGCAGGACAAGAAGCAATGGATGGAAACTGATCAAGGAGAGAAGCAACTTAGGACTGAGGAGAAATTTCCTGACAGTTAGAACAATTAATCAGTTGAACAGCTTGCCTCCAGAAGTTTTGAATGCCCCAACACTGGAAGTTTTTAAGATGTTGGATAGCCATTTGTCTGAAATGGTAAGGTTTCCTGCCTAGGTAGGGATTAGACTAGAAAACCTCCAAGGTATCTTCCAACTCGATTATTCTATTCTATTCTATTCTATTCTATTCTATTCTATTCTGTATATATTTTTATTGATGTCTTTGAAATGTCCGGTTTTTTGGACACGCTGAATTAAAAAAAGTGTGGAAGCTGTATTTTAAAATAATTTCATTCATTGACTGAAACTCTGTTTCTTCCATATGTTTCTTTCTCATCCCTCGTCCCTCATTCATTTTTATGGTATATAATTTAGTTTGAATTGAGAGTGTGACTAGTTTAATGTCACCCAGTGAGTATCCATTTCTGAAGGTGGCATTGAAATCTGTGTTTCCCTGCCTAACTCCACATTTTAATCATTGTACTACATGCTGGAGTCTTGGTTTTATTTTATTTTTTTAAATGATGCATTATGAATCCAGGGTAAATCAAATCTTGAGTTAGTTGGGAAAGAGTAAAGTATGCACAATTCTTCCTTCTGGCAGGAGCAGCTCAACAAAACTCATATGTAACTCAAGAACTCCCAATGGGCTCTTCTTAAGAATAAACCAAAGCTTCTCACTCTGATGGGTTAATGGATGAATAAATTAGATTTTGATTCACATATAACAATAAATTGTGGACAAAGCCATCAGGTTAGCCATTGCATCTGGCAGGATGATTCAAATTAAAGAAATTACAGAGTTGGGAGGGACCTTGGAGGTCTTCTAGCCCAACCCCCTACTCCAGTAGGAGAGCCTACAGTTGTTCTGACTTAGGCTTCCCACGAACATGAAGCAAACTCGTTGTCCATACAAAAAAAAAACCCATTTCATTAATTTTGACTGTGAATTCTGCTCATTCGCATCCAGCAAAGTCTTTCCAGGGAGGATTTAGTCACAGACCTTATCTGGCTTGGAGAGCTGCCAGGCTGATATTTGCAAAACCTGGCAAGGAGTCTCGGAGAGTCACAAACCAATTAAGTAAACTAATTGTCTCCTGCAAACTCCACTCCCCTTTCGTTCTTCTTTTATTTCCTGGGGGGGGGGGGGGGGGAGAATTCATCATCCACCTGTGGCCTTACTCCCAAGTCGACCCCTGTTCTTTAGCTGTTCCCTTCATCTGGCAGCTCTGTGCATGCACACACTGGGAACAGGCTCCAGCTGTTCCTCTGCTTCTCTGATGTCTGACTCTGAAGGCAGCTGATAACTGGCATACAGCTCTGGCCTTCTCTCTGCCTCCGACACAGAGCCCTCATCAGAGCCTTACCCCAGATTCCAGGACTGGCCCATGTTCCTCCCCAACCTCCTCACTGTTTGAATCTGCTGCCAGCTCTGATGGCCGGCCACAACGAGAGTACTATTTCAGACAAATGGTTTTCCTGAGTAATATCCAAATGTTATAATTGCTCTTGAATACTGTAACCCAAAATTCTAAGGAAATATGCTTTATCGCTGCATACAAACGCAGCCATACCTTGCAAGAAAATGAAGATAAGCTATCTTTCTCAGGGAATATATATGTAACAAGGAAATGTGGTGAACTCTAGTAGTTTGATGAATCAATGGAGCGACAGATCTATTTGAGTGTTTGTCTAAAAAGAGCAAAGCCTGCAAGATGCAGGAGTCCTAATAAAGGACTAGCACACGGAAGGGGGTGGGGACGATTGAAAACTTTTAGCAACTGGTTCTCTGCCTGGTTGCTGGATGGGCATGGCCTACTCAGCCTCCTGCATCATAGCAGTGAGTTTCATCCTCCCCAGGATCCAGAGGCTTTCCTTGAGCCTCCAGGAAGGTGAAAACAGCCTCCCCTGGAGGCCTGAACCTGGCCCGTTTCCACACTCCTGGGAGGCCCATTTTTTGCCAAAACGGGCTGCATGGATACTCCTGGAAGGGGCGGAGCGGGTTGGGCGGGGCCAGCCACTCCTTTCAACTATTGATGTAAAATTAGCATCCGGTTCACCCAAATAGGTCCAAACTGGCTGAATCCCACCCCTGCACGAGAGGCCCTGCCTACTGTTACCCTCTATCTCCACTTCCATCGGTGATGAGCTTGAAAGGCGCTTCCGAGACAAAAGCCAGCATGTTAACTTCAGTATATTAACTTCGTATTTAACAGCTTTGCTGGGCACAGCTTTTTGGATTTCTTTGGAAAGTAACAAAAAGACCATAGTTAACGTTACACCTTATGGGCTGCATTCGAACATAAGCCACTGAAACAATTCCCTGTTGGCAAGGCTGTGTTCTCTGCCAGACTTTGAGGAAACAATTTCAGATTTGGAGCTCTCTGGCATGTAAACTTCAGTGCCAAATAAATGATAAAATCCCAAAACATTTCCCAGTCCTTTATTTTTCATTTAGAGTATATTTTTACTGCTTGCCTAATTTATCCTGAAACAAAGGCTACACACATCAGAGAATGGTTTGCAGATGTTGAAAATAGCATTTCGCTTGTATCTAGGGAAGCATCATGTATGTTTGCGTGTCTCTTTGTGGTTTTCTCTCTTTTGCTCCTTCCCTTGGAGCCATACTCTGAAGGACAAAATGCTTACATATATATGTACATTCTGAAGAGTGCCAAAAATGTAGGGCTGCCAATCACGCGTGGCTTGCCAGGAAAAGATGTGATTTATACACATGTGCCATTCATGAGCAAATACTGTTTGCACGTACTTAACACTCAGGAAAGATAGCAAACAAATTGAGCTGTCATGCACACTATGGCAAACGGCTTCCCAAACTACTCATCCTACGTTATCATTTTAGGGAGCAATTTTTAAAAAAACTCATGACTGGTAAAACAAGGATTGGTTTATACGTTTGAATGATTTAAGTTTCATCTTTGCACAGAAACCTACCCGTTTTCATAGCGACAAACTAGGCCCATAATTTCAAAGATTCAGCAAAGGTTCTGGAGCCATGGTGGTGAATCTATGGCATGCGTGCCACAGGTGGCACATGGAGCCATACTTGCTGGCACGCCAGCAGTCAGCTCTGGTGCGTATGCGCACATCGGACAGCTGATTTTTGGTATTCTAGAGGGCCGGCGGAGGCCGTTTTTGCCCTCCCCAGCCTCCAGAGGCTTTCCTGAAGCCTGGGAGGTCGAAAAACGGCCTCAACAGGCCAACTGGAACTTTGGAAACAATCCATTTTTGGCTTCCGGAGGGGCCGGGGGAGGCCCTTTTCACCCTCCCCAGGCTTCAGGAACGCCTCCGGAGCTTTGACAGGGGTCGCACAGCCCCCGGGGTGTGCGCGTGTGCATATGCGCAGGTTGGCAAGGAGGATTGAATTGGTGTGGGCGCGTGGACGCGCGCGCACACAATTTTGGCATGGCATAAGGAAAAAGTTCGCCATCACTGTTCTAGAGCATTTATTGCACCAAAATTGCAACCTTTCAGCCTTTGTAAAACAGAATTACCAGGCTCGGAATCCATGGGCTACATATAATTTGTATGTATTTTAGACATAATTTTATTGTATATAATAAAAGTGGCTAAGCTTGAGAAACACTGCTTTAACTAAACTCTAGAATCAGGGGTTCCCAAACTTGGCAACTTTAAGACTTGTGGACTTCAACTCCCAGAATTCTCCAGCCAGCATAGCTGGCTGGAGAATTCTGGGAGTTGAAGTCCACAAGTCTTAAAGTTGCCAAGTTTGGGAACCCCTGATCTAGATCCAGCATCAACAAGATCACCTGTTTCATGGGACCACTTGCTTTGGCAGCTGAAGCGTACTGGCCCAGAACAGCCAAAAAAATCCTAGGTTTGCTAAGAAGACAAGTGGCGGTGACACCATTTCTAGTTTCAAGGAAAAAATATCACAACACTGGGGAAAACCCCCCAACAACCCCGATCCACCCCCAGCTTCTGCTTCAAAATGGTCAGGAGTATGACCCCCCCCCCCTTTAGGAACCACCTTTGGTGAGAAGGTAACAGCGTTCTGTGCGCCTTTATCATGCCGGCTACATGACCACGAAATTGTCATCAGACAGCGCTGGCTCTTCGGCTTTGAAACGGAGAGGAGCATCGCCCCCTAGAGTTGGGAACGTCTAACACAGGGGTCCCCAACCTTTTTTGCCCCAGGGACCGGTTTCATTTTAAAGAAAATTCTGCGGACCGGCTGAGTGGCTCAGCAGTCATGTGACTGGGTGGGCGTGGCCAACTTGGAAAATGTGAAACTCATTTAACAATGGTCTTGGTTAACAACCAAACTTTTGGGCTCAACTGTGGTCATAAGTTCTTTCTTTTCTTTTCTTTTCTTTTCTTTTTTTCTTTCTTTCTTTCTTTCTTTCTTTCTTTCTTTCTTTCTCTGTCTCTTTCTTTCCCTCTCTATTTCTTTTTCTTTCTTTCTCTCTCTCTTTCTTTCTTTCTTTCCCCCTTTCTTTATTTCTTTCTCTTTCTCTTTCTTTCTTTCCCTCTTTTTCTCTTTATTTCTTTCTCTTTCTCTCTTTCTTTCTTTCCCTCTTTCTTTCTCTTTCTCTCTTTTGTCTCTTTCTTCCTCTCTTCCTCTCTTTTTTTCTCTCTCTTTCCTTTCTGTCTGTCTTTCTTTCTCTTTCTCTGTCTGTCTTTCTTTCTCTTTCTTTCTCTCTCTCCCACTTTCTTTTCTTTCTTACTCTCTCTCTATCTCTGTCTCTCTCCTTCGTCCCCCCATCTGACACTCTATGTGTGTGTATGTGTCTGTCTGTCTCGCATCCACGCACTTAATCACCCATTCTGTGTCTCTCTTTCTCTCCCTGTCTCTGTGTGCGGGTCTGTCACTCTGATTCCCCCCCTCCCTCCCTGTCTCTCTCTGTGTCTCTGCCTCTCTCTGTCTGTCTGTCGTCGTCCCCGCCCCCGCCCCCCCACCGCAGACCCTCCTTAGCCCGTGCTCACTTGCCTTAGCCTGCCTTGCCGCCCGGGCTTGGTTGCTCGTTTGCTCACTCACTCACTGAGAAGGCTTCGTATGTGTGTGTGTGTGGGGGGGGGGAAGGGAATCGGCGGCCGGTAGGGAGGGGCGCCGCCGCCCAGGAGTCCCACCGTCGATGAGGGAGGAGGAAGAGCCCAACTCCAACAGCGCGAACAGCCGCGCCTGCGTTCTCCCGCATGCTCTGCTCAGGGGGCTGCCCCCTCCTCTCCGCCCTGCGGCCCAGTTCCCACCCAGCCACGGACCGGCACCGGTCCGCGGCCCGGGGGTTGGGGACCCCTGGTCTAACACATATAATACAATACAATAGCAGAGTTGGAAGGGACCTTGGAGGTCATCTAGTCCAACTCCCTGCCTAGGCAGGAAACCCTATACCGTTCCAGACAAATGGCTATCCAACATCTTCTTGAAGACTTGCAGTGTTGGGGCATCCACAACTTCTGGAGGCAATTTCTGTTCCACTGATTAATTGTTCTAACTGTCAGGAACTTTCTCCTCAGTTCTAGGTTGCTTCTCTCCTTGATTAGTTTCCAGCCATTGCTTCTTGTCCTGCCCCCAGGTGCCTTGGAGAATAGCTTGACTCTCTCTTCTTTGTGGCACCCTCTGAGATATTGGAACCCTGCTATCATGTCTCCCCTAATCCTTCTTTTCATTAAACTAGACATACCCAGTTCCTGCAACCGTTCTTCATATGTTTTAGCCTCCAATCCCCTAATCCTCCTTGTTGCTCTTCTCTGCACTCTTTCTAGAGTCTCCACATATTTTCTACATCGTGGTGACCAAAACTGGATGCCGTATTCCAAGTGTGGCCTTACCAAGGCCTTATAAAGCAGTATTAACACTTCTCGTGATCTTGATTCTCTCCCTCTGTTTATGCAGCCTAGAACTGTGTTGGCTTTTTTGGCAGCTGCTGCACACGGCTGGCTCCTATCTACATGGTTGTCCACTAGGACTCCAAGATCTCTCTCACAGTTCCTGCTATTGAGCAAGGTTTTTGTTGCCTAAATGTAGAACCTTACTCTTTTCGCCATTGAATTGCGCGAGGAGAACTTTTATCTTTACCTCAGAGAAGAAATATCAGGACAAACGTGCTGAATCTCCTTTTTTTTGCGCATTCAAAAGAACAGGGCTCCTGTCAGAAGAGGACTTCAGAGCGCAAACGAAGCCAGGGAATGCACTCTGTAATTTCTGAAGCGGAGAGCAAACCAGATTTCGTCAGTGAGGTTTGGCAACCGAAGGCATTCTGTAACTAAGTTTTCATTTCCTGATAAATGAACGGTCCGGTGGGAAAAGCCAGGCCGAGGTTTTTTCTTTTTCTTTTTTGCAATTGTGGAGACACCACTGAAAAACTCCCTGACGGAGCCAGACTGCCGAGCCAAGCAGCACCAAGCAGAGGAGGAGGAGGCTTGGAAGGCCCAGATCTCATTAAAGCTCTCGCCGAAGAACAATATGTGCTTTTCACACATGTGACAGCCTTTGCAAAAATCCAGAGGGACCGAAATCCACATCCACTGTATGGCTGTGCTGAGCCACTGCGCTGGAAGAAGGTGGATTAGCACCGGCGAGCTTTTAGGGCAGGGGTGGGCAAAGTTTGCAACTTTTAAGTCTGAAGTTTCTGGGACACCTTCAAGGAAAGCCCCCAATAGAAACCCTGAAGGTAATTTAATCCAGGGGTCTCCAACCTTTGCAACTTTAAGTCTGAAGGACTTCAGCTCCCAGAATTCTCCAGCCATCTTTGCTGGCTGGAGAATTCTGGGAGCTGAAGTCCTTCAGACTTAAAGTTGCAAACTTTGCTCACCCCTGTTTCAGGGAGAATAAACCTCATACTACGGAAATCCATTTTGAAGTGTTAGCAAATCAATAAATAGATAAAATCAACGTTTGGGAACGAAAGGAACTTTGGATATTTTGCTTTTAGCCTGCCAAAAATGCAGACGAAGCTTCCAATTGGAAAGAGCTGATAGCTAGATTGCGTTTTAGGAATCTTAAAAACTCAGGGGTTGGGGTTTTTTTTGAATCTAACGTGGTAAACCACTAAAATCTGACATTCGAAAAAGGACCGTGAATGCATCCAATGGTATTGGCCCGTCTGTCGCCTGTCCATCCATCCTGGTCCCAAAAGAAGAACACATTATAAACAAAAAACACTGTCACAACTTCAGTTTAAACTATTCCACGTATGACATACCAACAGGTGCATCTGAAAAGAATACATGTGGCACTAACTCTATGAAAACATGTTTATCTCCTGCCTCACGGCACCTATAAGGGTGGCGCCGTGGCTCAGTGGTTAAGATGCTGGGTTTGTCCTCTGGAAAGCCAGCAACCTAGGTTTGAGACCCAAGCGCCATGAGATGGGATGAGCTCCTGTTACTTGCCTCAGCTCCACATGCCAGTTGCCAGAGTCTGAATATTGTTCATGTGATTGTGAGGATGCAATGGTCATTAGTGAGAGGACCGTTTTTAAGTCACTTTTTTCAATGCCACTGAATGGTTGTTAAAGTGAATTGTTGTAGGTTGAGGTTTAGCTACTGTAGTGTTTCTCAGCGTTGGCGACTTTAGGTCCTATGGACCTCAACTCCCAGATTCCCCCAGCCAGCATAGCTAGCTGGGGAATTCTGGGAGTTAAAGTCCACAGGACTTAAAGTCATCAAGGTTGAGAAACACTGAGCTTATTTATTTTATTTATTTATTTTATCGAATTTATACCCCGCCCTTCTCCTTGTTAGGACCCAGGGCGGCGCACAGGCATTATTAAAACCACAATAAAACAATATACATCGTTAAAAACATATTAAATTATTAAACCCGTGCTAAAAACCTATTTAAAACCCTGCCTAATTACAATTTATACATAAAAAGTCAGAAACGGGGGGCTATGGTAGGCCGGCCTGTTGGAATAGAAATGTCTTAAGACGTTGGTGGAAGAGGCGGAGGTCCGAGATAGTACGTAGGTCGGGGGGGGGGGGGGGGGAAGGTCGTTCCAGCTAGTGTGAAGATGGTAAAATATGCTAACAATGATGTCTTCAACAAAATAGCACGCCACTTAACACCGCTGTGAAGAACCAGAAGTTAATTGCCACATCAGCAATTTATGAGGGGCCTTGCTGCTCTCTAAGCTTGGGGGTTTTCCTGCAGACATTTCATTACCAAACTAGGTGAACGTTATGAGTGCACTGATGATGTTGCCTAGTTTGGTAACGAAACGTCTGCAAGAAAACCACCAAGCTCAGAGAGCACCAAGGATCTCACGAGTCCCTTCGGGGAGAGGGAGCGGTCTACAAATTAAATTTATTATTATTATTATTATTATTATTATTATTATTATTATTATTATTATTATTATTATTATTATTATTATTATTATTATTATTAGCATCCATTTTGAGAAATAAGCAAGTCAACAAAAACAAGACTCTTTTGGATACTTTCCTGGTTAAAAAACATTTATTGAAGCACAAATGGTATGCAACTAAAGCCCGCGTTATCTGATGTGGGGAAAACTTGTCGCACAAAAGATTTGCGCTTTTTAGCCGTAATAATAAAAATCCTTCTTACAGTACACCCAGACATGGGTTTCTCCAAAGCTATAAAGAACCCAATTATTAGAACCCAATTAATAGAAATTACCCAATATCGATTGGAACTGAAACCGGAAACCTTCCTTTTAGGACTTAAACCCCCAGATATTAGTATGGATGCATGGTTTCTGGCATTGCATATAATTATTGCGGCAAGATTGGCATTTGCCCAGGAGTGGAAAAGTGAACAAATACTGACGGATGGGGCAGTAATAAATAAAATCAATGAGTGCGCAGAATCGGACAGATTAACTAAATTACTTAAAGGGAAAAAAGATTCAGAATTCTGTAATTCATGGAAGAGGTGGTATAATTGGATACGGAAACGATGGAATAGTAACAACTGAAGCAATAATACATGCTTAATTTGGATATTGGTGAACTGTATTAATAAGAAATTTAATGATGAATAAGAATTGACGAAGCAGTAGGTAGTTTAACTAGATGGGTTGTATATAGCGTAAATGCTGGGGTTAAATATTATGCCTACTATTAGGATTTTATTGCTAAGTTTGGTTACTTACATGTTGTTTTTTTCGCATTGTGACGGCAAATATGTTTAAAATTATGTTTGTTTGTTTTTTACAAGAATAAATAAAAATTAAATTAAATAAGAACACAATTATTTGCCTGCATGAGCGAGGTGGTATATTAACTTGATTAAATATAAATAAATAGGGTATTTCCTAAAGATCAAACTCCTGCTCCTTGGTAACCATTAGTGCAACTATGCAAAACGCTAAGCAACTGCTCCTCACATTCTTGGATGCAGGACAAAAATAAGGTTGTTAAGTTACAAAGAAAAATGTTTTATGGAGCGCTCCCTAAAGCGGAAAAGCTGGGTAATTATGTTCTGTCACAGAACTCTGTGGCTCGCTTACCGTAAAAATTGGCTATGACATGAATGAGCTTTTGTGGCAGAAATTCAAGGAATTCTCACTAATGGCCTTTGCCCACGTTGAGAGGAAAAAGTTGGGTTTACACTCCTTTTTCAACAGGGACCAAAGGGTGCTATTGAAGCATGAGAGGACTTTTTTTTTTTATAGCTTTAAGGCTAGAAAGACAAGTAAAATAAACTGAGTCACTCCTCCTTGCATTAGTCAGCATTTCTGCTTTAATGTTCTTCCTCCTGAGTGGCACATTCCTGTCACATTCCTATCACTGTCTGATATGTCTTCTCCATACCATAGATTTCTCCATATCCATGTGTCAGCTGGGGAATTCTGGGAGTTGAAGTCTGCACAGCTTAAAAGTGGTTGAGATGGAGGAATGCTGACAGAGATAATTTATGTATTAGATTTTATTACATTACTAGCCATTCCCGGCCACGCGTTGTTGTGGCCCAGTCTGGTTAAATGGCCAACCAATCTGTGTGTAGATCTACACCTGCACACACAAACACGTACACACAACCACCGTATAACCCCCAACCTACCTACCTATTGTATTATTCCCTCTCTCTATCCCTCTACCTACCTACCTACTGTATTTCTCCCTCTCCCTCTCTATCCCTCTACCTACCTACCTACCTACCTACCTACCTACCTACCTACCTACCTACCAACCATATTTCTCTCTTTCCCTCTCCATCCCCCTACCTACCATCATCTACCTACCTACCTACCTACCTACCTACCTACCTACCTACCTACCTACCTACCTACCTACCTACTGTATTTCTCCTTGAATCTTATGGACAGAGTATTTTATGTCATAAAGGATGACATAATACCTGTTGCCCACTGCTCTGTCTGTATCCATCTACCTACCTTTTTTACAATTTTTTACATTTCTGTTGCGTGTACCTGGCACAGATGTGACATCTACACAATCTATATATATCATTGGTGCTGTATTTCAAAGGAATGTTGTGTGAAAATTTGGAAGCGATCGGTGCAGTACTTTCAGAGATTAGCGGTTTTGAATAAACTCTTGTTACATTTTTATTTATATAGACAAGTAATTTGAGGTGGTGAATATGCCTCCTCCTCCATCATCATCATCATCATCATCATCATCATCATCATCATCATCATCATCATCATCATCATCATCATCTTTTAATGACCCCATAATCCCTTGCAGGGTGGAGTCTGGGCAACTGAATGGAGATAGCAGCGTGCTTAATGGCCCTCTGCCTTTCCTGTTGCTAATACGGAGTTTTGTTCTCATTGTGCCCAGAGAGAGAAATATCTGCCTCTATCTAGGATTGAACGCACAAATCTTGCCTGATTTGAGGCAAGAGCTCCCACCTCTAGGCCGCTGTACCATTCGGGTGGTAAACATGCCTTACTCCTCCCATTTTCCCTCAACAACAATCCTGTGTGGTGGGTTGAGTTGAAACCACCCAGCCAGCTTTCATGCCAATGGTAAGACTAGAACTCACCATCCCCTGGTGTCTGACCCAAAGTCACCCAGCTGGATATCATGCCTAAGTCGGGACTAGAACCCACAGCCTCCTGGTTTCTAGGCCGGCACCTTAACCACTACACTGGTTTAATTAACACGTTTAATGTTTTGATCTAAACAAAATAAGGAATATTTGTTTAACTCCAGAACTGATGGCAGCTACAATATAAAAGCAAACTCCAGGTGCTTTGAATTCTCTGGTTATTCACAATTTAAAAATAAATTTCCTACAGCCCATCTGGGCAATTTCTCCTTCTCTATAGTTATATTTATTGAAATATGCACTAGAGTATTTTGAGGGCTTATTGATACCTGGGGTGAGGTAAGAGTGTACATCCCACGTTTTCAAGCGTTAAGAATAATATATAAATAAGGTCATTTCAACACATGCGATCTCGCTTGCAGAATTACACAGAGGTTATGGATGCCATGATAAACACCACTGCTGTTAAATCAAGCAATCCTTTGACCAATCTTAAATGTAACCAGGACCTTATGTGGAAAAATAACTTCTCTTTCTAGCAGCAAAATAAACTAATCCTTGCAATGAACGAGACTTTTTTTTAAAAAAAACTTTTTCAGGAAACTTTAAACTTCCCTGATATTTTTAAGTCAAGAAGAGATATTTTATTGGTTATGTTGATGGCATTTTCGGTAATTCATTTTGTGGATATTTCATAGAACCACCTGCCAAAATGCAATTGCTTTAATCTTTTTTAGAAGGTTTAGATTTCAGCAAGAGGGTGTACTGAGAATTATTACAGTAATAAGGGGTCACTGAGTCCAAACCACATTCAGCGAAGGAAACCAAATTAAGATTATTTATACCCAATGCTTATCTAAGGTCTGCATTAATATATCCTATGAAGATCTAAAGAGTTTTCCCTACAAGACCAGATGACAGGAATTGAAAGTCATCGGATCTGCCTGCCAGCTACATCTAAAAATAAAAATAAAAAGAGAAAGATTTCCCCCACCCCACCCCCCGCATGGCCAAAAAAAAGGAGATTATAAGATGCCCAAAGACAATGTGTAAACTAGAAGTGGGGGAAATCCATCTAGTTGCCTTCTTCGCATCCTGTCTTGGAATTTAGTCCAGTGTAGACATATCATTCAAGTATTGATTTCCAACCACAACTGAGCCCAAAATTTATGTTGCGGAGTGAGACATTTGTTAAGGGAATCTTGCCCCGTTTTACGACCCTTCTTGCCACAGTTGTTAAGCGAATCACTGCAGTTGTTAAGTTACTTAGCAATGTGCGCTCACATCTGCGAACTGGTAGGGAAGGTAGGAAGGTACGCGGTGGCTCAGTGGCTAAGACGCTGAGCTTGTCGATCAGAAAGATTGGCAGCTCAGCGGTTCGAATCCCTAGCGCATCCATAATGGAGTGAGCTCCCGTTACTTGTCCCAGCTTCTGCCAACTTAGCAGTCCGAAAGCATGTAAAAAGTAGAAAAATAGGAACCACCTTTGGTGGGAAGGTCACAGCCTTCTGTGTGCCTTTGGTGTTTAATTATGCCGGCCACAGGACCACGGAGACGTCTTTGGACAGCGCTGGCTCTTCCGCTTTGAAACGGAGATGAGCAGCGCCCTCTAGTGTCAGGAATGACCAGGGAAAAAGGTGCAAAGAGAACCTTTACATTTAGGGAAAGTGAGCGAATCCCACCGCTAGTCGTAAGTATGAAAAATGGGCATAAGTCACTTTTTTCAGTGCCACTGTGACTTTGAATGGTCATAAATGAACTGTTCTAAGCCAAGGACTATCTGTACTCACAGATTCGGGAAAACCAACCCAGATTCTTCTTGTAATCATTTCACGAACCAAACCAACCGAGCACTGGATTGACCTGCCTCTCAAATTCATCTTTCTTTCTGCCCATTTAAATCTTAACCACCTATTCTCAAGCTTGTCTTTCTTCTGCCTGGCCGGCTTGGGTTAATTGACCCATTTACCTCTAGCTGAATATTCAAACTGTTTTATTAGGGATTGTTAGGGGTATTAGTTCTAGATAGTTTGGGATTTTAGCGCAGGGTCTAGGTTTAATTCATTTTAAATTGTATTATAATGTTTGTTGTTTATATATGTATTTTTTAATTCCCTATGCACCGCCTCGAGTCCCTTCCGGGAGAGAGAGCGGTTTACAAATTAAATTATTACTATTACTATTACTATTACTATTGTTATTGTTATTGTTGTTATTATTATTATTATTAAAATCCAAAACTAGTTTTTCGCCATGGGGGGGAAAAAAAAGCAATATTTTTCTGTTTCAGAGTCCCATGGCTACAATTGCTTGATGATTATAAATGCTTGCTTTGCGGTGATTCTCACTTACAGACCAGGCTTTGTTATCTTATCCAAAGGAATTGTACATCCATGCTGTAATATTCATTTTGGGATTAAGAATGTACTAATTCTAAGAGCCTCCCTCTGGTTATTCATCCCCGTAGCTAGTTTTGGAGGGGCTTCCCCCCACCCTGAAAATTTAGTGTATTTGTAGCCATCTGCTGGGGGGTGGGGTGGGGGAGGCAGTATTTTGGACTGCTGGAGGGAAAGAGGATTTGCATACAAATAAACCGAACAGAGCCCATTTTCCCCCTTCCTGTTTGAAATTTAAGGGGGGGGATTTCAGTGCTCTGCTAAGAAAGATTTAACGAACACCAGCTATTCTATGCAACGCTTTAAAAAAAAACAAAAAAAAAACCCTGACCATTGGACAAATAAAATTGGGAAACTCAATGGGGGGAGGGAGGAACCATTTATAAAATAAATGTTTTCTCTTCAACTAGATCAACTGGCAGGAAATGTCTTTCAAAAGCGTTTGAATGCGATCTCTTTAAAGGCTGCGTGCATCTCATAAACTTGAACATCAGCTTCCAGTTAGTAACCGTCTGGCACTCGGAACAGGTTAACCCACATATTACCCCAAAAATAGGGGGAGAGCAGCTGTCTGCCTAACCTCCACAAAAAATGCAGAGATAACTCCCAGGCAGGGTTTCGCTTTCCTGAGTCCCAAAGGCTCGATCTACAGAGTCTTTCACCCAAAGGAAGGAAGGAAAGAAGGAAGGGGGAAGGAGAGGGAGAGAAAGAGAGAGGGAGGGAGAGAGAAGAAAGGAAGGGAGCAGAGAAAGAAAGAGAGACAAGAGAGAGAGAGAGAGAGAGGAAAGAGAGATACAGGAAAGAGAAGGAGAGAGAGGGAGGGGGGAGGAGAGAGACAAGAGAGAGAGAGGAAAGCGAAAGAGGGAGGGAGGAAGGAGAGAGGGGGGAGAGAAAGAGAGAAAAGAGAGAGGGAGGGAGAGAAAGAGGAAAGAGAAAGGCAGAGAAAAGAGAGGGAAGGAGGGAGGGAAGAGAAAGAGGGGGGAGGAGAAAGAGAGAGGGAGGGAGAGATAGAGGAAAGAGAAAGAGAGATGCAGAGAAAAGAGAGGGAGGGAGAGACGAAAGAAAGAAGGGGAAGAGAAAGGGAGAAAAGAGGGTGGGAGGGTGAGAGAAAGAAAGAGATATAGGAAAGAGAGAGGAATAGAGGAAAGCAAAAGAGAAAGGCAGAGAAAAGAGAGGGAAAGAAAGAAAGAAATGGAGAGATAGAGGAAAGAGAAAGAGAGGCAGAGAAGAGAGGGAGGGAGGGGTAGAGGAAATAGAGAGGGGGGAAGAGAAAGAGAGAAAAGAGAGAGGGAAGGAGAGAGAGAAAAGAGAGAGAGGGAGGGAAGGAGAGATTAGAAAGAGAGAGAGAGAGAGGAAAGAGAGAGGCAGAGAAAAGAGAGGGAGGGAGGGAGAGAGACAGAGAGACTCTGAACTTTGGAAGTGGGAAGGAAAGATAAGACGGAAGAGACCCAATGCCTGCTTGGACTAATCTGCCCACATCTTAAAGTGCCTCCTTTTCAATAATCTTCTGCCATAAAATGGAAAGCCGCCTCGCCTCGTCTAGGGAAGGAGACGGCTCTATCTTTGAACGCTGCCGCCTCCCCCACAGCCGGAGACCCAGGCCTATTAACGCGGCTTTATCTCCTCCTCCCACAAGGTGAAGGGAGAACCTGAAAGAGCTGGAGATTTCGACACCTGCCTGTTTTTATCTCCTGGCTCCTGCTGCTATCATCTCAGGCGCTTAATTACCCCCCTTTGGACTTCCCCTGCAGGAGAGACGGGCAAAGAACCAGCCAGCAGCCCTTGTTAAACTGACAGCTAATTACGTTGCCCTTATCTCCAACGGCAGTCAGAGCAAGAGGCGGCCTCCTTCCCCAGTTCTCAAGATTGGGACTTGCCTAAACGAAGGCCTTCTGCTCTTTGCAAGCTCTCAGCGACAGGTGGCGGGCGCCTCGACTTACGACCGCAGCCGAGCCCAGCGTTTCGACTGGCAGGCAGCCAAGAAAGGTCATAAAAGTAGGGCGAGACGCACTCGCTTGGCAACAGAAATTCTGGGGCTCGATTGTGGTCGCAAGTCCAGAAGGCTACCTTGTACGTGGTTAGGTATATGTGAAACTTGCCACCTTTCTCGCTACGGTTGGAAAGCAATTCCCAGCGGTTGTTAAATAAGCTAGAATAGAATAGAATAGCAGAGTTGGAAGGGACCTTGGAGGTCTTCTAGTCCAACCCCCATGCTTAGGCAGAAAACTCTACAACATTTCAGACAATTGGTTATCCAACTTCTTCTTAAAAACGTCCAGTGTTGGGACATTCACAACTTCAGGAGGCAAGTTGTTCCACTGATTAATTGTTCTCACTGTCAGGAAATTTCTCCTCAGTTCTAAGTTGCTTCTCTCCTTGATTAGTTTCCACCCATTGCTTCTTGTTCTGCCCTCAGGTACCCTGGAGAATAGTTTGACTTCCTCTTCTTTGTGGCAACCCCTGAGATATTGGAACACTGCTAACATGTGTCCCTTCGTCCTTTTTTCCATTAAACAAGACCTACCCAGTTCCTGCAGCCGTTCTTCATATGTTTTAGCCTCCAGTCACCTAACAGTTAACACAGTTGTTAAGTGAATCTGGAGCCTGGCTTCCCCATTGATGTAAATTGTTAAGTGAATCACTGCAGTGGTTAAGTTAGTAACTCAGTTGTTATGGTTTCCCATTGCTTGTCAGAAGGTCACAAAAGGTGATCACATGACCCCGGGACACCGCAACGGTCATAAACACATACCAATTGCCACAACTTACAATTGTTCATTTAGTGACCATTCGAAGTTCCAACTGCACTGAAAAAGGGTGACCATTTTACACACTTTTGAGTGTTGCGGCATCCCCATGGTCAAAATTCAGAGGCTTGGCAACTGACTCCTATTTACGATTGCTTTAGTGCTTGTGGGGGGGTGTCATACAATCACCTTCTGCAACCTTACAACAAGCAAAGTCAATGAAGAAGCCAGATTCGCTTAACAACTGTGTTGCTGACTTAACAACTGAGGGATTCACTTAACATCTGTGGCAAGCAAGGTCGTAAAATGCGGGCAAAACTCACTTAACAAATGTCTCAGTTAGCAACATACATTTTCGGCTCAATTGTGATCGTAAGTTGAGGACTACCTGTAAGTGATTAAGTATATCTGAACTTAAAGGCCCATGGTGGGTAGCAGAGTCTTCTAAAAGAATTGCACAAGAGCTTTTTGCAGGATTAAAACATGCAGCAGTTCCCCTCTTAGGGATCTGTAATAATTTCGACCGCATACTAAAAAGCAGAGACATCACCCTGACAACAAAAGTATGTATAGTCAAGGCTGTGGTTTTCCCAGTTGCAATGGATGGCTGTGAAAGTTGGACCACAAGGAAGGCTGAGCGCCAAAGAATGGAGGCCTTTGAACTCTGGTGCTGGAGAAGACTCCTGCGAGTCCCTTGGACTGCAAGGCCATCCAACCGGTCAGTCCTAGAGGAGATCAACGCTGACTGCTCTTTAGAAGGCCAGATCCTGAAGAGGAAACTCAAAGACTTTGGCCACCTAATGAGAAGGAAGAAGGAGTCCCTGGAGAAGAGCCTCATGCTGGGAACGATGGAGGGCAAAAGAAGAAGGGGACGACAGAGAAGGAGGTGGCTGGATGGAGTCACTGAAACAGTCGGTGTGAGCCAGAGGTGGGTTCCTACTGGTTCTGCTGAGTAGATAGTAACTTGGCCTCCCATGCTTCCGAACTGGTTCTATTGGCACCGCCATGGGTGCCGCCATCTTGGTTTTTGCTTCTGCATATGCGCAGAAGCAATTTTTTCATTACTGCGCATGTGCAAAGCGTGTGTGCGCCCGAAGCCCGCCCCTGAGTGAACCAGCAGTAAAACGATCCGGAATCCACCCCTGACGTGAGCTTAAATGGACTCCAGAGGATGGTAGAGGACAGGAAGGCCTGGTCCATGGGATCGCAATGGGTCGGACACGACATTGCAACTAACAACCACAAATGATCCACCATTGAGCTGGAATATTCAACAAAAAATAAGAACATCACACACCATATATGTTCAGTGGGAAAGCCAGCAAACGGTCAGACATCCAAGTATCCTTAGTTACATTTGCAGTATATAAACATTCTCTTCTCAATTACCTAAACAAATGTAAGTCTTTGTTATCTTAACTTACAGTGTGTTCCTGTGTATGATGTTACTCTAAAATAGCTCTTTTGAACCTCGTGCTTCTCCTAAAGGGGCAACTGTTGATTCCAAGAGGTTGTTTTGGGGTACACAAATAGTCCTTCACTAGCTCATTGATGGTCAAGCTGAAACTAAAATAATCCAGTAAAAATAGCCAACAGGGGAAAATCCCCTTCTCAAACTTCCTCAATTCCCCCAAATACGTGACTCAGGCCTAATCTACATATCAAAGGATAAGGTCTCCAAACACAGAATTAGAAATCCCAGAGGAACTGCATGTTCACAAGAATAAATATATGTGTACACACACACATCCCTCAAGTGTCACCCTACAATCTGCTATTAAAAACATCTGCTGCTGTACCCCATTCTCTGCAGCCTGCAGCAAGCTGTTTTGCTTTTAAGAATAAATATTTTTTCTTTCTTCACAGCTCTCTGGATCTCGTTTTTATTTATTCTTGGGCAACCCCTGCTACCAAATTGTTCTTCTGAGACCAGGAACAATTATACTCTGCTCATTCTCAATAAACGGCAATGCCTGGAGGGAGGGTGGGGGGGGGGGGGAGAAATTGTCTGTAAATCTTCATAAAATCTTCTAATAAAAAATAAAATAAAATAAAAATAAACGGCAATGCCTGTCTATTCTAGCTCAATTCTGGAGCCTTGGTGGCCCAGCCGCTAGAATGTGCAGTATTGCAGGCAAAGTCTCCCGACTGCCAGGAGTTCAATCCTGACTGGTTCAAAGTGATCACGTGAAGGGTTAATACCACTTTATAAGGCCTTGGTAAGGCCACACTTGGAATACTGCATACAGTTTTGGTCGCCACGATGTAGAAAAGACGTGGAGACTCTGGAAAGAGTGCAGAGAAGAGCAACAAAGATGATTAGGGGACTGGAGACTAAAACATATGAAGAACGGCTGCAGGAGCTGGGTATGTCTAGTTTGATGAAAAGAAGGACCAGGGGAGACATGATAGCAGTGTTCCGATATCTCAGAGGGTGCCACAAAGAAGAGGGAGTCAAGCTATTCTCCAAGGCACCTGGGGGCAGGACAAGAAGCAATGGGGGGAAACTAATCAAGGAGAGAAGCAACTTAGAACTAAGGAGAAATTTCCTGACAGTTAGAACAATTAACCTCTGGAACAGCTTGCCTCCAGAAGTTGTGAATGCCCCAACCCTGGAAGTCTTTAAAAAGATGTTAGATAGCCATTTGTCTGAAATGGTATAAGGTTCCTGCCCATGCAGGGGGTTGGACTAGAAGACCTACCAGGTTCCTTCCAACTCTGCTATTGTATTGTATTGTATTGTAAAGTTCAGCCTTTTTTTAAAAAGGGTTTTATTTTTAGACAAACACAGACAAACAAAACATAAAACTATGTTCCATTACATACGATGTGTCGATTGGTTACAAGGTTTTTGTGCCTCCTTTCGATAGTCATCATTTGCAATTTATATACAATCACATATTATCAAATAAAATATATTTACATACATTATTATCACTGCACCTCATTTGTTTGACTGTTACTATTATTCCTTCATTTTAAACGAGATGCACTAGATATTGGGTTCATTTACATTATAACAATTCATTAGATCATCTTAAATCTATCCAATAGTAATATATCTTTATGTTATATTCTGTATCATTCTATTATTCTTGTACTGATAACCTTCTCTAACGTCCTTCATTTCCATGTTTTTTTTAATCTAACCACTTGTAAAAAAAAAAAGTTGACTCAGCCTTCCGTCTTTCCAAGGTTGATAAAATGAGGACCCAGACTGTTGGAGGCAATACGCTGACATTTTAACACCCACCCCTCCAGCTTGAGAGTGCCGTAAAGCAGGGGTCTCCCACCTTTGCAACGTTAAGTCTGAAGGACTTCAATTCCCAGAATTCTGGGAGCTGAAGTCTGGAGAATTCTGGGAGCTGAAGTCCTTCAGACATAACGTTGCAAAGGTTGGAGACCCCTGCCATAAAGCACTGTGAAGCAGTATATACATCTAAGTGCTATTGCTATTGATAATTCAAAGCACTAGCTTTAATTTACAGAGCCCTAAACATCTGGAGACCCTTTCTCTATGTCATCTACTGTAAGAATATTGGATTGGATTGGATTGGATTTATATGCCGCCCTACTCTCAAAGGACTCAGAGCGGCATACAACATAAGAAACACATAGTAGAACAGTTAAAAAGAGATTAAGTAAAGAATCCAATAAGCAATAAATTAATTAACAATTTATACATTATGATATAAAATAAGTTAAATTTGGAATTAAAATTAATAAGTTATTGTTCTGGCCAGGCCGGTTTGTTGGAAGAGCCAGCTTTTTAGGGCGCGCTGGAAGGAAGGGAGGTCGGGAATTATGCAAAGCTCCGGGGGCAGCTCGTTCCCAAGGGAAGGCATTCCCACAGAGAAGGCTCTTCCCCTGGGGGTCGCCAGCCGACACTGTCTGGCTGACGGCACCCTGAGGAGGCCAACTCTGTGGGATCGTACTGGACGGTGGGAGGCTACCGGTGGCAGAATTATAAGAAAGACCTCTTTTTCGGGACTTTTGGATATACGATGTAAAAACAAGGAAGGAAAGTTTCTCTGTGCAAGAAATCTCAGGAAACTGAAAAAAGAGAAAAGTAGCCGTAAAGTTAGTTTTGCCACACTCACCCGGAGCCTGTCTTTGGGCAGGGCGACAGCTCCTTGCTTGATAATCTCGAGTACCCGTTCCACGGACAGCGCAGCTCCAGGATGCTCAATCCGTGAGCTAAAGAAGCTGATCACCTTGAATGAAACAGGAGATAAAGACGATAACATGATTTAGTGAAGCAGTGCCAGGAATCTGTCCGCCACATTAAAAAAAAACAAAATGTGAAAATCTGCACAACTTGGATCATGGTGATGATTGAGTGGTTTCCTAATGGGAATTCGGCAACTATACAGCTGAATGCCAGATTAAAACTAAGACTAAATATTTATAAACCGAATGAGCCAGTATTTAAGTATTGTTTCAAATCTGCTTGTCTGAGAATTGGGATCCAAAAATGTCCATATATCTGTACAGCAATGGTTCTCATCCTTTTCTTCATCATGGACCTTCTTTAAATACCTTTTGTGGCAGTGGGGAAATTCAATTTTTTTTTACTACTGGTTCTGGGGGCATGACTTGGTGGGCGTGATAAGGGAAGGATACTGCAACATCTCCATAATAATAATAATAATAATAATTTATTATATTTATAAACCGCCCCCTCTCCCCAAAGGGACTCCATTCCCTCCCCAGCCAGAGGTGGCATTTGCCAGTTCTCCAAGCTACTCAAAATTTTCGCTACCAGTTCTCCAGAACCTGTCAGAACTTGCTGGATTTCATCCCTGGTCTTATTTTCTTTTGACCCCAAAATAAACACTTGGTCTTATTTTTGGGGAGGTCTTATTATTTTTGAGGTGCAGGAGGTGGCGAGCGTGGTCACCTCATGGCTGCTGCTGCGTTGCAATATTTTCGGGGAGGGCTTATTTTCAGGGGAGGGCTTATTTTAGTGCATGCGCTTAAAAGCCCAATTGGGATTATCTGGGGAGGTCTTATTTTCAGGGAAACAAAGTATATACTGCTTTACAGCCCTCTCTGAGTGGTTTACAGAGTCAGCCTATTGCCCCCAACAATCTTCATTCTCATTTTACCCACCTCGGAAGGATGGAAGGTGCATGCGGGGGGGGGGGGGGAGGTGGAGCATGGAAGGTGTCCTGTGCTCATGTGCAGGGGGGGTGGAGTGCACGCAGGGGGTGTCGCGTGCACATTGCATTATAAGTGAGGCACGTGCATGCACATGCTTTCGGTACACGATGACAGAAAGGCTAGCCATCAATGGACTAGAAGACCTCTAAGGTCCCTTCCAACTCTGTTGTCCTGAAAGGGATCTCAACCAGTCCAGCAATGCCTCTAACTATACACCTTATCTTGAGAAATCAGGTAGACAGGAATACTGGCCCTGCCATTGAGCCTGCAAACATTCCTTTAATAGTCTCCTTCAAGGACTTGGAAATGGTTTGCTGCTTGCGTATTCCTTTGTACTCCAGCGTGTTAGACACCCACCTGGAGCCATTAAGCCTCATTAGGCCTTTACAACTCTGCAGCTATTAGTAAAACAACAAGAGGTCTGATTATTCAGGGATTCAAATGAGACACACCATTCCTGCAAGCAAACTACAGACGCTGCCTCACTAATCTGGAGAAGCAGCACCCAAGGCTTTGGAGGAAAAAGTGCAAAGCACATGAGAAATTCAGTAGGGAAAAAAAAACATTTATCATATTTTTGGGGTATAAGACGCACTGGAGGATAAGACGCACCAAAGTTTTGAAGAGGCAATTTTTTAAAAAAGTAGGTAGGTAGATAGAGGGCTAGAGAGGGAGAGAAAGAAAGAGAAATACAGTAGGTAGGTAGGGAGTGTGTGCAGGTAGATATGTAGAGTGATAGAGAAAGAGAAATACAGTAGGTAGGTAGGGAGAGAGAGAGTAGGTAGGTAGATGTTTCCAGGTGTATTTATCCATATGCTGGAGAAGGAAATGCTGACAAACCTTAAGACTTTGTTTCTGCCGGGACAGCACTTGATCAATGTAATTCTCATCAGTTAAAAAGCTTTCCAAAAGGAAAAAAGCTTTTGCACTCTGCAAACCTCCTCAAAATGGCCCATTTTTCATGAAAATGGGCCCGGTTTTTTTTTCAAATGCACACTTGCAGAGTGCTGGGGGAGGGCCTTTTCTTGTCAGAAAAAATGCATGCATAGCCTTCTGGAGTCTTATAGAGTGCTGCTGGGCCTGGGGGGCAAAAAACGGCCCATTTTTTGCTCATTTCTGCCCTCCCCAGCCCCCAGGAGCTCCCTGGAAGCCCCGATAAGGCTCTGCACAGCCATTTTGGTGAAGGGGCGGGGCTTCATGAAGCAAAAAATGCTGTATTCGATGTATAAGAAGCACCCAGATTTTTAGCCTCTTTTTAGAGGAAAAAAGGTGCGTCTTACACTCCAAAGAATACGGTACTTAATAATGGAGTCACTGCTGATACTAAAAAAATTCTTGCTGTCAATCCTAAATGTATTTCTTTTCAAAATGTGAAAAGCAACCAATTAGCATTGTAAAAAAAAAAAAAGACTTTTTTTTTTACAATGCTACATCACAAATAGCACTTGCAATAAAATGGATTTTTAAAGGGGAAATAATATGCCTTTTTAATCTGCTATGTTGGTTTCAGGTTCCAAATGCTAAATTTTTCTCTAGGATAGGGATTGGCAATGTGGGACAAAATATCCATCTGGTTCAGTTCCAAGCAGGGAGAAAGACATTGGAAACATGGACGCTGATTGGAAAGATGGCTTGTTGATGAACAGGACCACATGAGTTTGAGGTCCTGGGCAGCTGACCACATGGGACTGAGAATGAGGGTTACTTATACTCTCTCTTGGGTTTTGCCCTTGAGCTTCCTCTTCCTGTGCAAGAAATGTGTTCCATTGGCTGTAGTCAGACTCTCGTGGGGCCATGTGGGGTCATGTTTGTCTGAATCAAGTTTGGTTGAACCTTGGGCTGATGCAATGTCCTTAGGAGATTGTGCAATGCAGTGAGCCCTGCTGCTACATAATCCTATTACCATATTTTTCGGAGTATAAGAAGCACTGGAGTATTATAATAATAATAATAATAATAATAATAATAATAATAATAATAATAATAATAATAATAATAATAATAATAATAATAATAATAATAATAATAATAATAATAATATATTTAATTTATAGACCGCTTCCTCTCCCCAAAGGGACTCGGAGCGGTGCACAGGGGAATTAAAAATACAGACATAAAAATACATAAATAAAATAGAAAATTAAACAATTTATCCCTGCGCTAAAAACCCACAATACTAAAAAGCTAAACCCCTTAAAAACCCAATTAATAAACGGAAGACTAACCAAGGCCGGCCAAGCAGAAAAAGTGTGTTTTCAGTTTTCGACGGAAGGAGCGGAGGTCCGTCGTTGTTCTAATTTCGGGGGGAAGGTCTTTCCAGAGGGTTGGGCCCGCCACAGAGAAGGCCCTTCCCCTGGGCGTCGGCTGCTGGCATAGCCTAGTGGACGGCACCCAGAGAAGTCCCTCTCTGTGGGAACGAATCGGCCGCAGGGATGTATGGGGCAGAATGGAGTATAAGACGCACCAAGATTTTGAACAGGCAAATTTAAAAAAAAGGTTTTTGCACTCTGCAGACCTCCCCAAAATGGCCCGTTTTCCATTCATTTTTGCCTTCCTCGGCCCCCAGGAACACTCTGGAAGCCTCCTAAAGGCTATGCATGGCCATTTTTGCAAAGGGGGTGCGGTTTGGGGAGGACAAAAATGCTGTATTCAGTGTATAAGACGCACCCAGATTTTTACCCTCTTTTTTGAGGGAAAAAGGTGTGTCTTATACTCTGAAAAATACGGTATGTCCGGGATGGGGGCATGTCTTAATCCCATCACCCTGGAGCTGAAGGTCTTTTGTCTTGTAGATCAGGGGTCCCCAACTCCCGGTCCGCGGACTGGTGCCAGTCCGTGGCTTGATAGTAACCGGGCCGCAGGCCCAGAGAGGAGAAGGAGGGAGGACGGGATAGCCCCCTGGGCAGAGCGCGCACCGGGGGCAGGAAAGCGCAGGTGCGGCCGCTCACGCCGTTGGGGGCCCTAGAGGGGCGAGTGAGCCAACTCACCACCACCCCGCGTGCGCATGCGCCACCTGTTTCCCCCTCCCCCCGCTCCCCTTCTACGCCGGCCAGTCCGCGGAATTTTCTTTAAAATGAAACCGGTCCCTGGTGTAAAAAAGGTTGGGGACCCCTGTTGTAGATAGTCTAGCTCAGTCCTTCTGGGGCTATTAAGAAAGGTAAGAGCTGCTTTCCAAGAGCCTGTTTCTCCTTTAGGGAAATATAATATTCTGACTTTTAAAAATATTTCTCAAAGTATTTCATTCTTCTAGCAGGGGTGACTTCCCTCAGCAACCATGGGCCTCTTTATGACCTGTGGACCTCAGCTCCCAGAATTCCTGAGCCAGTCATGTGCAACTTTCCCCCCACACTTATGTCAATCCCACCATCCTGTGGCCATGTGATCAAAATTAAGCCGCTTGGCAACTGGCATATATTTTATGATGGTTGCAGTGTCCCGGGTCATGTGATTTGCAACCTTCTGACAAGCAAAGTCAATGGGGAAGCCAGATTCACTTAGCAACCATGTTACTAACTTATAACTGCAGTGATTCACTTAACAACTGTGGCAAAAAAGATTGCAAATTTTTTTGAGGGGGGGGGAATCAATTGTAGTTGTAAGTCAAGAACTATCTGTAGCAGCTGCTAGGGATAACCATCTCCCTCATCTTAAACCCAACAAGTTCCATTAAATCACCCTTGATCATTTAAAAATAATACCTCTGCATTGTGGGTACACAAACACACCCACAAAAGTGAACAATTGATAAGGGTAGCAAAAGGTTTGATTGTTCTTCAGCACTTATTTAGATTTCCCTTCTAGTCTCAGAGAACTTTTGTTGATGTTGCTTATCACAGGGGTCTCCAACCTTTGCAACTTTAAGTCTGAAGGACTTCAGCTCCCAGACTTCTCCAGCCATCTTTGCTGGCTGGAGAGGTCTGGGAGCTGAAGTCCTTCAGACTTAAAGTTGTAAAGGTTGGAGACCCCTGGCTTATCAGATTGATTAATCTAACAGGAAAATTCTCAATACAAAAAAAAAAAAATAGCCAACTTTCTATTACATGCATGACTTCAGTCCAGCTTTTGCAACTGCCTGCAAGAAAAAAAAATCCCATCACGTTCGCCAGAAAAGGAGTCCATTTAGTTCTGGAACAGACTCCAGCGATAAATGAAAACAGAATTCATACTAGCCTTGGTTACCAAGTGACCCAGATGGGTTTTTTAATCTGCACAATATTAGAGATCTTACAGCTCAAACCCACAAATCTAAGGCAGCCTAATTCGTGTATTCTGCAAATAACGTTAAGCACAGTTTTTAGGAATATAAGATGCATGGTGTATCTTGGTCTTTTTTCTCGCATTCGTTTGAAGACCATGGAGAGGGAGACATGAAAATGATCAGTCATCCTTGCTCTCTTCGACAGCAAAAGGGGTGATTAAAATCTCTTCGGCAAGGGATTAGTGTTAAATATGTTGTGCTCCATTTTGTGACCTTTCCTGCCAACATTGTTAAGTGAATCACTGTAGTTGTTAAGTTAAGTTGTTAAGTTATTAACACGGTTGTTAAGTGAATCTGGCTTCCCCATTGCTATCCAGAAAATTGCAAAAAAGTGATCGCATGACCCCCGGGATACCCCAACTGTCCTAAATACATGCCAGTTGCCAAGCATCCAACTTATGAGCATGTGACCATGGGGATAATGCAACGGTCGTAAGTGTGAAAAACAGCCATAAGTCACTTTTTTTCTGGTGCCGTTGTAACTTCAAATGGTCACTAAAGGTAAATTGAGGTCTACCTGTACCAAGAAGTAGAGTTAGAGACACCCTCTAGTTATTGGCTGTACCCTGTTGTGGAGGTCCTCAGTTGGGCAAGATGGATTGACCATCTTTTTAGCTTATTGAGGTTAAAAGACTTGGAAGAATTCCATTGCCCATCCTGCTTCTGCTGTGAAGTCTCTAATTTGGTTCCTTCTACTGAAGAGCTCAAAGATGGTTCTATGTTCTAGTTCAGGGGTCTGCAAAGGTGGCTCTTTTAAGACTGGTGGACATATGTGTGTTCTGTTAAGATACAGCCTGTTGTGCCTTAAAATGGCTTCTACTGTACTGCCGTAAAATGGATTCTACTGTACAGGGTAGTGGAGTTGCCATGGTAACAGCTTCACAGTACTCCACAAGGGGGGCTCCTTCTGATAAGAGGGAAAATCCAACATTAGAAATTACGTTTGGTCCGGATATTTTCAACAAAGCTTTGATTATTTTTGAGGACAAATGTACGACCATGATCAATAAACATTGCTGCAACTCGGCTTGCCTGCACCACTACGAGACCGACACAATGTACTTCACGCACATTACATACGAGAAAAGAACTAAATAAATAACCTGGCAATGCCGGGTTATCAGCCAGTTTTTAAAAAAAGGAAGAAGGAGGAAAGAAAATGGCGAGGCACAACACCGAGGCATCATGGAAGATTCATTCATTATCAGAGGTCACGTCAAAAAAGAAGTGCTTTGCTGGTAACGCTTGCTTTGATCACATGACCATGGGGTTGCTGCGACAGTTAAGCATGAGAAATGCTCATAAATCACTTTTTTCAATGCCGTTGTAACTTGGAGCGATGACTAAACAAATGTTTGTAAATTGAGGACAACTGTAGAATGAACCTGTGATGGGGAACATGAGGACTATTGGGCCAGCTGAATCAGGCACTAGAGCTCCAAGGAAAAGGATGTCCTCCAAATCCCTGTCCGACTCTTCCCTGGGAATGGCTTCCTCTTTCATTGTTTTCTTCTGTTCTCCATCCTTCTCTCTCAAAGAGAAGGTGGGTGGAGCTGATCTGATTGACATTCCTTCATTACTGCTAGCAAGATCCACTCTGATTTGCCTGCAACTCCACTCTTTAGGGAAGGCTACCTCTCAGGTGCAGAGAACACAACTTCTAGGGCCTTTGCTGCCATGGGCGTAATCCTCAAGGCAGGTGGTATGCAACCACCCTGCGGTGGTCATCCTGAATTGCATAGCTGGATGGAGATTCTCAACCATCCAGGTCATGGTTGTCCCAACTGTCCAGCTGCCTCTTGAAAAAGCACCTCTGGGACACCCTGTGGTGGTTAAGAAAGGGAAAGATGGCTGCCCAGTTGTCTTGTCCAGATCATCACAAAATAGAACCCTGGGAGTAAGTATTCCATTATTTTTTCCCCTACATAACAATAGTTGATATCCAGGAACAGAGGGTAACAGAAGGGAGTTCATTAAATCCTGTATCACGAAAGGAGACACATCTGGCCTTCATTCATGCCCTATTTCTGCAATAATTATTTGTATGTCCTCGGACAAATTAAATTTACGGTTGGGCAATCAACCTTGACCAGAAAGATTAATCTGCTCTGTACACTATTAGCTTCCAGGTCCGATGTGAAGTGCTGATGTTGATGTTTAAAGTCTTAAATAGTCCCATCCAACATACAGTATTTTGACAATCCTAAACCCTAATTTCATCCTTTCCATCATCCAAGGCATAGCTGTGGAGAAGAGCTTCTCAGTTGTGAGATGATAGTCAACCCTGGAGCCATCTTGGAACGTCTTCAGGGTTGGCACATCTGGGCTTTTACTTGAAACCCTGACAATGATGATGATGGTGGTGGTGGTGGTGTCCATTCAGTCACATTCAACTCTTGGTGATTCCTATGCGCCAGGTCTCTCCATGTCTCCTGATCCTGCATTACGTCTTGCAATTGTTCTATGCTCTGGCTGGTGTCAGCTTTGATGGTGCCCAGTCACCATTTTCCTTTTAGTGCTAACTCTTCCAATCATAATTGCTGTCAGATCTTTTACCTTTGGGGCTTC
This sequence comes from Rhabdophis nuchalis, assembly GCA_039707465.1. NCBI lineage: Eukaryota > Metazoa > Chordata > Lepidosauria > Squamata > Natricidae > Rhabdophis > Rhabdophis nuchalis. The sequence goes on along the minus strand of CM077644.1, from coordinate 236,636,701 downwards.
AGTCCTGCCACCTTTTCTACTGTGGGAGGGGGAATTATACAGAGTATGGGTGATATGTAGACATAATCACATTCTTTCTCAGAAAGTCAAGGCCATCTTGCCCTGCAGCTGCAATGAGGTGACTGGGAGGCATCTCCAGTTCTGGATGGTGCCTGATTGGACCATGTGATGGACATGTGGGTCCTGGGCAGGGATTTGAACTTTCTTTTGAGCGGGGAAAACTTGAAAGCTTTCAGATTCGGGTTTTCCCTGCTGTGGCAATAGGACATCTCTAATAAAATGGAACTTTGCAGAAACTCCAGCCTCGGAGTCTTCTTTTGTTAGGGGTGTTATTTGGAACCCTGACAATTGCTTTCTCCAGTGAATCCCCCTGCATGACAGGGCCAAAGTAATGAGACTCAGTTTCGTGATTTTGCCTTCTAGTGACATTTCTGATGTTATCCATTCCAGTACTTGCTTGTTAGTCACCTTTGCTGTCCAAGGAATACCCAGGAGCTTTCTCCAATACCACAGCCCAAACCAACTCATCCTGTCTTCCTTTTTTAAGGTCTAATTCTTACAACCATAGTTGTGATAAATGCTTATTACACACTGGATTTCCCTAATAATGGGTTTTGGAAAGCAATTCAAATTTTTTTTAAAAAATATTTTTTACAGGACTTTGGAAGGCCTGGCAAAAATAACTAATATCATTACTTTTTTCTTTTCTGTTATTCATGACTGTAATACTGTTCCTACGCTGGCTTTAATATAACAACATTTATTTCGATGCAAACCTCCCGTGCTGATCACTTGATGAAAAGTTTGGAAAAAACATTTTAAGCAAATGCATATGAAAACATTGTTGAACAGCTTTTCAGAAGAAAAATGTATAAATTCAGTTTATCAAATAATGACAACTGACAAATTGCATTATTGAAACATCTTTGCCAAGAATTCGTTCATAAATTCTGACTTCCAACATTTAGCATAGATCCAGCATTTTCTAATCATTGTTATATTTGCTGATTAGCTTTTTGAGAGCATTAAAATTTATTTTTGTCTGTTACAATTCCTCTGAGGTCATTGAATAAATAAGCATGGATTTATTTCTTCCAATAAACCGATGTTCACAACTGTGTTTGTAATAAAATAATATTATATTCCAAGAGAGTTTGGCTGGAGGAAGAGCATTTTTTGCTCATTTGTTTTAAAATGTGTCTAGATTGTTTTTTATATGTTTCTTTTGGTGCCCTTTGGCAGATAAAGCAGCGTATTCTCATATCAAAACAGCAACAAATAAAGAAATATCCGCTTCTGCTATAAAGCCGATATAATCTGACGCCTTATCAACTACATCTGATCATTTCTCATTTCTCTGCAAGGAAATGTGGAGGCATTTTTGCCAAAGTAGGCTTCTCACATCATAAAAAAAAAATATTAAATTATCTTTTCCGAGCCGCTTTCACATACACACGCATGCACACACACAGAGGCACAGGTATACAAGAATATGACATGCATCTACAGTATTTATGGAGTGGGAATAATCCAGAATTGTTTTTTGACGGATCTATCAGGAACTTGGGCACTGCAACTACCGTATTTTTTGGAATATAAGACGCAGCAAGGTTTTGAAGAGGCAAATTAAAAAAAAGTTTTTGCAGTCTACAAACCTCCCCAAAACAGCCCATTTTTCGCAAAAACAGGTCCGTTTCCCCCCCCAAAATGGGCATGAACAGCCTTTAGGAGGCTTGTAGAGTGCTCTCTGGAGGGGGGTGGGCAGGAAGACCAAAAACCAAGCAAAAAACGGCCGATGTTTTGTGAAAACAGGCCATTTTTTGACAAAAAAAGGGCATGGATAGCCTTTAGGAGGCTTATAGAGTGATTCTGGGGGCTGGGGGGGGGGGCAAAGTTGAGCAAAATACAGCCTGTTTTTTGCTCATTTCTGCCCTCCCCAGCCCCAAGGAACTCTCTGAATGCCGCCTAAAAACTATGCACGGCTATTTTGTTGATGTGGGTGGGGTTTCTGGTGACAGAAATGCTATATTCAGTGTATAAGACGCACCCAGATCTTTAGCTTCTTTTTTGAGAGAAAAAGGTGGGTCTTATACTCCAAAAAATAGGGAAATATAATGGAAGAACTGTGTATCTTATGTGCCAATACCTATATCGATTCTATATGAAATAAAAGTAGCTACTTTAAATTATAAATAGCTCTTTCACAGAGGATATTCAATACATACCAGATCTATGTTCTGCATGATATCCTGGAAAGAGGGGTGAGTTCGAAATTGCTCAAAGAGATCCCGTTTATATAGCAGGGCATACACTAAATTGGGGTTGTGATGGAGGGAATTTGCTAAGCAAGAGTTGATTATTTCTAACATCATTCGAATGACTTCTTCAATCACGTTCAAATCCTGGGCCTAAGAGAAAGAAACAAAGGTATTTCTAGTCAGGACAGGTATTAATAAACATAAAACAGATATCAGAACACTTCATTACTTTTTCCCTAGGTTATCGATTAACAACGAATGAATTAAATTTTTAGCAGAGCACATAATTTTAATGGAACGTAACATATGTATTGAGTTTGATTCTCAGCAAAATCGATTTGCCTGGCAATTTAAATAGGAAATCATCCATATCAAAAGGTTCGACAAATGGACTGCTTTTGTTATTTTTAAAAATGTAAACAATTGTACTGCGTTTCCCTGAAAATAAGACAGAGTCTTATTTTCTTTTGACCCCTGAAATAAGCGCTTGGCCTTATTTTTGGGGAGGTCTTATTATTTTTGAGGTGCAGGAGGCAGCGAGCGTGGTCACCTCTTGGCTGCTGCTGTGTTGCAATATTTTCAGGGAGGGCTTATTTTTTGGGGAGGGCTTATTTGAGAGCATGCCCTCAAAAGTTCGATTGGGCTTATTATCCAGGGAGGTTTTATTTTCAGGGGAAATGCAACAAATGCAAACGAATACATGTGAATCCCATCAAACTGTACAGTTCTGGGGAAATTATCAGGATTTTCTTGATAAGGACCCAGAAACAATCCTAACATAATTGTTATTATTTTACAGCAACTATACTAGGGACCCTTTTAGCATTCAGCAGTCTCAATACTAAATCTTCTATATATATATAAGTGTGTGTGTGTGTGTGTGTGTGTGTGTGTGTTCCAGCATAACTCTGGAATGCCTCAAGCAATTGCAACCAAACTTGGTACACAGATGATTTACTCTCTGTGGGGGTAAGATACCCCTAAAACCCCTCAGGGTGTGTGTTCTACTAAGATACAGCTTGTTGTGCCTTAAAATGGCTTCCACTGTACTGCTGCAAAATGGCTTTTACTGTACAGCACAGTGGAGTTGCCATGGTAATGGCTTCACAGTACTCCACAAAGGCGTTCCCTCTGGTAAGGGGGAAAATCCAACATTAAAAATTACGTTTGGTCTGGACATTTCCTCCCTATAAATAAATCCCCGGACAACACTGGGTTATTATAATGGTAGCAATGGGGCAAAAAATTGGCAATGGCAAACTACTTCTGAAATCCTGACAAGAAAACTTCACAGACTAGTCCAGACAGTTGCCAGGAGTCAATACTGAAAGCACCAAATAAATAATTAAATAAAATTAAGATGGGGGAAATGCATAAGCTGAAATGGCCACTTTGGAAATCATCAAAAGACAGAATTGTAATACACTTGACGGGTCCTTTGTTGCCCTCTGAGCTTAGTTGTTTTCTTGCAGATGTTTCATTACCTAACTAGGTATCATCATCAATGCTAGGCTAGCGATTCATTCCCCTAGTTACCCAGTGGCGAACACCATTAAAGTTGACATAGCCAGAGCACAGAAAAACTTAAAAGAAGCAGTGTAAGATTGGAAGATGCGGAGAGACCTCGTCCAAAGAATCATCAAAAGGCGAATACGACTAAATGGATAATATCAGCCTTCCATCCTTCTGAGGTTGGTAAAATGAAGACCCAGATTGTTGGGGGCAATAAGCTGACTTTGTAAACCGCTTAGATCAGGGGTCCCCAACCTTTCGGACTTCAGGGACCACTAAATTCATAATTTAAAATCCCATGGATCAATAATATGATCTGCCTAATGACCGGCTGGGTGGGTGTGGCTAGGTGGTCATGTGACTGGGTGGGCATGGCCAACTCGATGTCACTCACGTGCCTCTACTTGTTCCTCCCCTCCCAGCCACTCCTCGCCTGCCCGCCCGGGCTCCTTAGAGCCCCAACAGGAAGCAATTGCTGGAGCTAAGCAGCCCCCATGAGAAAGAGTTGGCAAAACAGCTCAGTTCAAATTGGATCTGACCGAGAACGAGGCTCAGCAGAAGCACCACACTGAGGACTACGAGCATAAACTTTCCAAGCAGAGGGAAGACCTGTGGGAATGCAAGGTCAGGTACTGGCGCCCGGAGGCTCAGCAGGCTGAGATGGTCAGGCAGTTCCAGGCCATGATGCAGTCCCACTGGAACGAGGCCCTCCGGCTCTTTGCCACCAGTGGCGCTTCCCTCCAGCCTTCGCCCAAAGGCCCTTACCAGGAGGCTGAAGCAGACCCAAAGACGGAATTTCTCTCCCCTCCCAATACCCCAAAGGGGGAGACTCTGCAGCAACACAAATGTTCATTGCACATATCCAGCCCAGAGCCCGTAATTTGAGGAACCCCTGATTTAGTGCAATATAAAAAATGCAAATAATTTTTATGCAAACTACCAACATTTTCTCCTGGATCACCAGTGGTCCATGGACAACCAGTTGGTGACCTCTGGCTTAGAGAGGGCTGTCAAGTATTATTAAGCTTCATAACCCGGAAGGGAGAAGGGCGGTATAGAAATTTAAATATTAAATATTAAATAAAATTACATATGTCTTATGGCTATCATCATCATCACCACTTCAGATGACCCCTCCTCAATAGAAAATAGATTCCATCGTATTCCATCGGGGAGGCGGAGCCTGATATTCCTATATGGTTCCGCCCCAGGCTCCTGATGGACCCGGTAAAGTTCCAGAGGGAGCTTGGGCCAATTCCTGTGGACTTGCCCCGCGACTCGACTGAGGACCTAGTGGCCGCATGGTTAAGTGCGGCCACGGGGGCCTTGGACCGAGTCGCGCCCTTGCGGCCTCTCTTGCGGCGACGAATCACCCAGGCTCCTTGGTTCACTGAGGAGCTGAGGGAGATGAAGCGCCACAAGAGACCCCTAGAGAGCAGATGGGAGATCCTCTCGCTCCGAAGCCGACCGAACACTAGTGAGAGCCCATATTAGGACTTACTTAGTGGCGATAAGAGTGGCCAAATGCGAGTATTGTGCCACCCTTATTGCATCCGCAGATAACCGCCCTGCCGCCCTGTTTGGGGTGACCCGCTTCCTCCTTCAACAGAGGCCGCGGGAAGCCCCTTTGCAGGGTCGAGCAGAGGAATTTGGGATTTATCTGCAGGAGAAAATCACTCGGATTCGGAATGAACTACCCTCCATCGACAGTGGTCCAGTCGAACGGTCCGAGGCTGTTCTTGAGACACCATCTTGGGAGGAGTTTGACTTTGTTACTACCGAGGATATCAAAGAGACTTAGAGCTACCACATGTTTATTGGACCCGTGTCCCTCCTGGCTTCTACTGGCATCCTGGGAGACGACACGAGGCTGGCTCCAGGGCATTGTCAACGCATCTTTGAGTGAGGGGTCCTTGCCTGCCGTCTTGAAAGAGGCGGTAGTAAGGCCCCTCCTCAAGAAGCCATCCCTGGATCCAGCATTATTAGAGAACTATCGTCCGGTCTCCAACCTTCACTTTTTAGTGAAGGTTGTAGAGAGTGTGGTGGCTCAACAGTTTCCGCGACACTTGGAGGAAGTTGATTATCTAGACCCGCGCCAGTCCGGCTTCCGACCCGGTCACAGCACCGAGACGGCATTGGTCGTGTTGGTTGATGATCTCTGGAGGGCGCGGGATAGAGGATATTCCTCTATCCTAGTCCTATTAGACCTCTCAGCGGCTTTTGATACCATCGACCATGGTATCCTATTGCGCCGACTAGGGGGGTTGGGGCTGGGAGGCACCGTTTTGCAGTGGTTCTCGTCCTACCTCTCTGGTCGGTCGCAATATGTGTTGGCAGGGGGGCAGAGGTCGGCCTCGAGACCCCTCGTATGTGGGGTTCCTCAGGGGTCGGTCCTCTCGCCCCTACTATTCAACACATATATGAAGCCGCTGGGCGAGATCATCCATGGTTTTGGGGTGGGATATCATCTGTACGCTGATGATACTCAGCTGTACATATCCACCCCAGACCACCCCAATGATGCCGCCGAGGTGATGTCCCGGTGTTTGGAAGCCGTACGGATCTGGATGGGTAGTAACAAACTCAGGCTCAACCCGTCCAAGACTGAGTGGCTGTGGCTTCCGGCACCCCGGTTCAGCCAGATTACTCCAACTCTGGCCATTGGGGGCGAAACACCGGCCCCCGTGGAGAGGGCGCGCAATTTGGGTGTCCTCCTGGATTCCCGGCTGTCCATGGAGGACCATGTGGCGGCCGTGGCCAGGGGGGCATTCCATCAGGTACGCCTGATGCGCCAATTGCGCCCCTTACTGGACCGGGATGCCCTGCGCACAGTCACTCAAGCACTCGTGACGTCTCGACTCGACTACTGTAATGCTTTCTACATGGGGCTTCCCTTGAGGTGCACTCGAAAGCTGCAGTTAGTCCAGAATGCAGCCGCTCGGGTGATCACGGGAGCGCCCAGACACTCCCATATAAGACCAATCCTGCGCGAGCTGCACTGGCTTCCTGTGGTCTTTCGGTTGCGCTTCAAGGTTCTGACGACCATCTTCAAAGCGCTCCATGGCTCGGGACCTAGTTACATGCGAGACCGTCTCCTGCCCCATACATCCCTAAGACTGATACGCTCCCACAGAGAGGGCCTTCTCAGGGTGCTGTCGGCTGTACAATGCCGACTGGCGACACCCAGGGGAAGGGCCTTCTCTGTGGCGGGCCCAGCCCTTTGGAACGACTTACCCCCTGAACTTCGCACCATCTCCGACCTCCGCCTCTTCCGCAAGTGCCTAAAAACACATTTGTTCCATCTAGCCGGCCTAACGTAACCTCCATTATGACTTTTAGATAGTTTTAAATTTTGGGGATTTTAATTTGGTTTTAGCGCAGGATCTTCATCAAATAAGTTTTTTAAATTTTTTATGTTTTTGTATGTATTTTAATATTCCTGTGCGCCGCCCTGGGTCCATTTTGGAGAAGGGCGGGGTATAAATTTAATAAAATAAAATAAATAAATAAATAAATAAATTCCAGAGTCTGTCAGATTCATAACCTTCCAAAATGATCATTGTAACTAATCCCTGCATTTAATAATATCCTTGGTCGGCAGCAGGAGTTGCATGCAAAGAGGCTATAGAGATGAGAAGGGAGGTTTTACCCCCTACTATGCAGAAGGAAATGAGTGGGGTGTTAGCAGTGTAAGCCCTTCTTCTACCCCCAATGTAGAAATGTAGCAGAGTGCTGAGAAGAAACAGAGTTAACTTATACCCCTTTTCAGCTAGCTAATAGTTTATTTTTGGACTTTTGGGAAATGGGAAGAAAGAAGTTAGACAACAAGCAAAAAGTCAAGGACAAAATGCATATAAGAATGGTGAAATACTATCAACAAAAAGCAGCGTTCTTCCTTGTCTTAAACTATCAGTACAAAGCTGAGACATCTCTGAATATAGACACGGCATTAGGGCAGATATAAACCATGTTATAAAAACATTTCACCATTACTAAAAATGTTTGGTTTTCCTGAGCGGGTAACTTTCGTACCCAGCTGCAAAACAACTAAAGTATGGAACTGGGATTTCTCCTCAAGACAGAGGCTTAAGTAAGGAAGGTTTTAACAATTGTCCTTCAATGCAACAGCTGCTCTCCATGTGAAAAAGGCATTTTATTAGCCTAGCTAGTGTTTTTGTACATCATAGCTTAGACTTCTGAAAGAATTGTGAACATTCTCCTTGTAAAAACTTTCACTTGGCTTCTAATTCCGAAATAGTAATGATACTATCCAAGTGTTCTTTGGATGTGTTTTAGGTGCCGGCCCACCATGATTTGGGTGGCAAATTCTATAATATCAAAAATATTTCTTTACAAAACAAAGTTCTTTAGAACAGGGGTCCCCAACCTTTTTTGCACCAGGGACCGGTTTCATTTTAAAGAAAATTCTGCGGACCGGCTGGCGTAGAGGAGGAGCGGGGGGGAGGGGGAACAGGCGGCGCATGCGCACACAGTGGGGGGGGGGGGAGTCGCCTCACTCGGCCCTCTAGGGCCTCCAATGGGGCGAACGGCTGCACCTGCACTCTCCCACATTCGGTGCGCGCTCTGCCCAGGGGGCTGCCCCCTCCTCCCTCCTCCTCCTCTCCGGCCCTGCGGCCCGGTTCCTATCAAGCCACGGACCGGCACCAGTCCACGGACCGGGGGTTGGGGACCCCTGCTTTAGAAGATACAAAGGAAGACGTGAAATCCTTCTCTAAAAGTAAGAATTTGGTACAGGGGATGGAAGAAGGGAGGGAGGGAGGGAGGGAGGGAAGGAAAGAAAAGTGGGAGGAAGGAAGGAAATGAAGGAAAGAAAGAAAGAAAGAAAGAAAGATGGAGGGAAGAAAGGAAAGAAAGAAAGAAAGAAAGAAAGAAAGAAAGAAAGAAAGAAAGAAAGAAAGAAAGAAAGAAAGAAAGAAAGAAAGAAGTAATTTGACTAAAGTTAACAATCTGGTATCTACTTCATAAACATAGCAAACTCATTGATGATTGAGTAACTTGTGTACAGGATGTCTGAGGTAAACAAAAGCTACTATGAGGATTTCAACCCTATATATGAGATCACTTAGCTCCAGCAGTGTGTTGCTGTAATCCAACTCTCAGATGTTTGCTACTAACCCAGCTATAAACTGGCCCAAGAGTGATTTGACCAACATGGTCAGGACACAAATGGACAATCTGGACAAGGTTCTCCTGGCTGTAGCTACCATTTGGATTTCTGCTTTATCTAGAAGTATTCTTAGACTTTGGATCTGATCTTTGTAGAGTAATATAATCCCATTCAAAACAGGTTTAAATTCTATTCCTGGATCTGCCTGTGTCCTAACCAGGAGCCTTTTCAATCTCAGGATCTGTACCAGAGGTGGTATTCAGCAGGTTCTGACCAGTTCTGGAGAACCGGTAGCAGACATTTTGAGTAGTTCGGAAAACAGGTAAATACTTCCTCTGACTGGCCCTGTCCTCATCTATTCTCTGCCTCTCGAGTCCCAGCTGATCGGGAGGAAATGGGGATTTTGCAGTGTCCTTTCTCTGTCACGGCCACTAAGCCACGGCCACAGAACCGGCAGTAAAAAAAATTGAATCCAACCACTGATCTGTACCATGATTTCTCAACCTGACCAACTTTAAGATATGTGGACTTCAACCTCCAAAATTCCCAAGGACTTCAATTAAGTCCACACATCATTTTTCCGCCTGTCTATTTACATTTTGATATTTTCTTATTTCCCCTCCCCCTATTTTAATCATGTGTCATCTAAGATATTTATTTTTGTTCCTTTTTCTTTCTATTTATATCTTTTTTCAAGCCACTCATAAAACTGCCCCCATGTCCTGTAGTACACCGATTTCACTTTGCCCTTTATTCTCAGTGTCAACCTGTTCATTTCTGCACAATCTAATATTTTCTTCATTACCTCCCCTTCTGATGGGATTTTGCCTGCTTTCCAGTTTTGTGCCAATACAATTCCTGGCAATTGGTGACATTTCCAACTTTTAGCTGATTTATCCTTAAAACATTTTTGCTAATCTTTCAGGTGTCGTGTGCCACATTCTACATAAATTCTCTTTATATGCTGTCGCCATTGTCAAATTATAATTCCTTATAATGAGAGAGAGAGAGAGAGAGAGAGAGAGAGAGAGAGAGAGAGAGAGAGAGAGGGAGGGAGGGAGGAAAACTTGGCTTAATTTAAAAGCATTAGAAAGTTTGCTTTATTTGTTTTGGGTTACTATGGGAGAAACACATGCATGTCATTTATCATCATTCTAGGAAGTTTTCAAAAGTACCCTTTGCATTTCCTGTGTTTTCAATAACAACAATAACAACAACAAAAAGGTAAAGTCTTCAGTATAATTTATGTGGGGGAGGAGGAGAGGGAAATACGCAAGTATGCTGCATTTTAAATTGAAGGTGCAATCCATCTTTGTGGGCAACTTTTCAGTTAGTATTTCTGCAGCGGGGCCCTCTCTGTAGTTACATTTATTCATATGTACATGGAAATGTTTCCAGACAAATTACGCTATTTGCGGGATAAACACCAAAATGTATTAGACGAACAATTATCCTTTCAGAGCTAACCTGCTTTGCAACTTGAGGATTAATTTGAATGAGGTACACTACAGCATCTCCTCGGATGCTCCCTATGCCAAGTCCAAATATCTTTAAATGGGATTGCGTTTGCAAGAAAAAGGAAGGATTTTATAAAGAAAGAAATATAAAGCACTCTCTTCATTACAGTGCTTGGATCAACATGAGCAGAAATATCCTCCGGGCAATGTCCTGATATGCTACTCTGTCAGGGAAAGGATATTAAGGTAATTCATCTTAAAAACAAATAGGAGCCCAACTCCTTCAAGACAAATGTTTATTTAGTGCAATAGGATGTTCCCCACAGTGACCGACTACTGTGTCTCATTCTTGGAAAGCCTGAAGGCAAGGAAAGACAGGAACCTTCTGCTGGTGCTTCCCAATAACTGGTATTCAGTGGCAAATCTTTCAACGGAGAAATCATTTAGGGCAGAGGTGGGGAACCGTGGCCCTTTTACGACTTGTGGACTTCAACTCCCAGAATTCCTGAGCCAGATGGCTCAGGAATTCTGGGAGTTGAAGTCCACAAGTCGTAAAAGGGCCACGGTTCTCCATCCCTGATTTAGGGGATGCGAGAACACTAACACCAAGTCCTCCTCTGCATAAGGACTATAGGTATTCCCCATGAAGGAAAGTGCCTGGGAAACAAAAGTACAGTATATAATAACAAAGATCCAAATTTTTTCTCTATCATCTCTACAGTTTTGAGTGTGTTCAGTTTAAGATGGCTCTGGCCGCACAACAAGGCCAGTTGTTCAACTTCCTGCCTGTATGCAGATTTGTCATCGTCTCAAATTAAGACTAATCATCATCATCATTTCGATGTAGACTCTGCCTGGCCGACATGTGCAAGACGGGAAATGAAACTTAGGATCCTGTCTCCACAATTCTCTGTAGCAAACTTTGCTCTTCCAGATACTTCAGGCATCCTGTTTATTTACTTTCTCTAGTTATGAAAATGATTTTATTTCAGTAGGCCTTTGGCCATTGACTTTTAGTATTGTTATGATTGTATGGGATTTGGGTTGCCATTTTCCTGTCAGCTGTCAACTGCTTAAAGTCTTTGAAGCTGGGTGGGATGTAAGTTCATGTTCACAGAGATTAATACCACAGAAAATAAATGATTTATTTGCTGGAATTCACTATGTAAGCAATTTCCATCTTCAACCACTCCAAAAAAACCTAAACTACCAGAGGAAAGCATTTTAAGGAGATAAGCAGGAATGGAAAAATACAAAAATGGCCTTTTGGAAGCATGGATCGGTTTGCAGCAGTAACTGGATGAGGAAGGATGCATGTTTAATGTGTCTGATGGCAAAAGTTAAGCATTTTAAAAAGATCCGAAAATGGATTACGAACGTGAACATTCCTCCTCAGATACCATAAAGTCATCTCTGTTGGCTGGAGAAGATAGGTTTGTACTCAAAATATTTGGACTGGTTGGGAAAGATTGCTGTAAACATTAATGAAGTAGAAAATTACATAAACGAAGAGGCAGGGAAAAAAAGCAGAGTTTAGGAATTTAACCTCATGTGTGTATGTTGTTGCTGTTGTTAGTTGTGAAGTCGTGTCCGACCCATCATGATCCCATGGACAATGTTCCTCCAGGCCTTCCTGTCCTCTACCATCCTCTGGAGTCCATTTAAGCTCACGCCTACTGCTTCGGTGACTCCATCCAGCCACCTCCTTCTCTGTCGTCCCCTTCTTCTTTTGCCCTCCATCTTTCCCAGCATGAGGCTCTTCTCCAGTGAGTCCTTCCTTCTCATTAGGCGGACAAAGGATTTGAGTTTCCTCTTCAGGATCTGGCCTTCTAAAGAGCAGTCAGGGTTGATCTCCTCTAGGACTGACTGGTTGGATTGCCTTGCAGTCCATTGACTCGCGGGAGTCTTCTCCAGCACCAAGTATGTCAGGGGTGGGTTGCTGTCGGTTTTACTATCAGTTTGCAACCCACGCATGCGCTCACTTTGCTTATGCGCCAGACACAAACTGCACATGGATGCACTGTTCAATGTAGATTGTTCTTCGTGCATGCACAGAACAATGAACAGTGAACTGCGCATGCGCAGTCACTAAAATCCAAAATGGTGGTGGCCCAGTGGCGGCAAGGGAACTGGTTCAGGGACATGGCAGGCCTGGGTTGCTGCCAGTTCGGCACCCAGGCCTGAATTCCACCGGCCGAACCAGGCTGAACCGGAAGCAACCCACCTCTGATGCATGTATTCTCTATGGTAAACTGTTCTAGGCGGACCTGAAGCATCTTCCTTGCTATGGTCCCAATAGAGGAAGGAAAAGTTCTTGGTAAGAGGGCTAAGAATTTCCCAGCTGAACAGTCTCAGGTATGCCAAGAGTGGAGGTGGCCATCCATCATAGCTCTTACTGGCTTGAAAGATCTCCCAGAGATCCTGGCAGTAGATCTCAGAATGAATTACACAGAACTGGGACAGTGGTGGGTTCTGGATCCTGTTGCAACCGGTACGGTGCAATGGGGCCTGGCATCCACCACATGAATGTGAGTGTGTCCTACCCTCCAGCGACGTCTCCGCAACGCTCCAGCACCGAAGAGCTCAAAGACAGATAAGGACGACGGGCGGGCCCTCCAGAGCACCATACTGTAACGGTACCTGGTGCTCCGGGCAGGCACCGGTACACCTGTACCAGGACGTATCGCCTGGAACCCACCACTGAATTGGGACCTCAGCCCAAGTCATTTCAGTAGGGTGCTCTTTCAGCTTGAAACGGCTATCTGATTGTTTTTTCTTACAAACCAGGTCACAATTAGATTCAGACTTAGAATAACTATATTGTCACTGTTAATGTACACTAACATTATAGTATACATTAAATGAAATTTTGTTGCATACAGCTCTCAAAGGTTCACCGCCTTCAATATTGCACTACATATACATGACAAAATAAATACCATATAGTAACTCAGAACGTGAAGTAGATATAAGTGCATCTATTGGGTCCTTGCAAGGAGAAGGGCGGGGTATAAATTTGAAAAATATTTGCGGCCCGGGGGTCGGTTTAATACGGCCCTCCAACAGCCCTCCCTGCTCTGTATAAATGTGGCCCTCCCTTCCTCCCTCTGTCTCTGGGGCTGTGTGGCTGGGAGGGAGGTGGACGGAGGTTACGGACGCCTCCTCCCGCAGCGGGCGAATCAGAGAGAGTGACACACACAGAAACAGGGAGAGACAGAGAGAGGGAGGGAGAGACAGATAGATAGAGACTGATTAAGTGAGTGAGAGACAGACAGACAGACACACACACACACACACACAGAGTGACAGAGAGAAAGAGAAAGAAAGAGAAAGAGAAAGAAAGAAAAAGAAAGAGAGAAAGAAAGAGACAGAAAGAGAGACAGAAAGAAAGAGAAAAAGAGAGAGAGAAGGAGAGAGAGAGAAAAAGGGAAAGAAAGAAAGAGCGAAAGAGAGAGAGAGAGAAAGAAAGAGAGACAGAAAGAAAGAGAGAGAGAGAGAGAGAAAGAAAGAGAGAAAGAGAGAGAAATGGAGAGAGAGAGAGAGGAAGAAAGAGAGAGAAAGAGAGAGAGTGAGAGAGAAAGGGAGACAGAAAGAAAGAGAAAAAGAGAGAGAGAGAAAGAAAGAGAGAAAGAGCGAGAGAAATGGAGAGAGAGAGAGAGGAAGAAAGAGAGAGAGAGAGAGAAAGAAAGAGAGACAGAGCGAGAGAAATGGAGAGAGAGGGAGAGAGGAAGAAAGAGAGAGAGAGAGAGAGAAAGAGAGACAGAAAGAAAGAGAGAGAGAGAAAGAAAGAGAGAAAGAGCGAGAGAAATGGAGAGAGAGAGAGGAAGAAAGAGAGAAAGAGAGAAAGAGGTAGGTAAGTTTTTTTTAAATTTATTTTCAATACATTGTGAAAACTCAACTGTCAGTTGATCTTAATGTTATGAAATGAAAAGTATGTCATTTGCAATTAACGTGGCATAAAATAATTTATTTGCATTTAATTGTAATGGTTCAAAGAATGTTCGGAAAAATGTTCGGCCCTCCACCTTGTTCACTTCATCCAATCTGGCCCTCTTTGAAAAAAGTTTGGACACCACTGCCCTAAACCCTATTAAAAGACGCGAGACTAACCTAGGCCGGCCAAGCAGAAAAAGTGTGTTTTAAGTTTTTGACGGAAAGAGCGGAGGTCCGTAGTTGTTCTAATTTCGGGGGGAAGGTCGTTCCAGAGGGCTGGGCCCACCACAGAGAAGGCCCTTCCCCTGGGCGTCGCCCGCTGGCATAGCCTAGTGGACGGCACCCGGAGAAGTCCCTCTCTGTGGGAGCGAATCGGCCGCAGGGATGTATGGGGCAGGATCCGATCCCGCAGATAACTAGGTCCTGTGCCATGGAGCGCTTTAAAGATGATAACTAACACCTTGAAGCGCACCTGAAAGACGACAGGCAGCCAGTGCAGCTCGCACAAGAGCGGTGTTATGTGGGTAAACCTTGAGGTTCCCATTATTGCTCGCGCAGCTGCATTCTGGACAAGCTGAAGTTTAGTGAATTTTGTCCCATTTTATGATCTTCCTTACCACAGTTGTTAAGTTAGTCACATGGCTGTTAAGTGAATCTGGCTTCCCCACTGACTTTGCTTGCCAGAAGGTCACAAAAGGGGATCACATGACCCAGGGACAGTGCAACGGCCATAAATATGAGTCAGTTGTCAAGCATCAGAATTTGGATCACGTGACCATAGGGATCCTGCAATTTTAATAAGTGTGAAAAGGGGTCATAAGTCCCTTTTTTTCAGAGCTGTTGTAACTCCAAACAGACACTAAATGTTAAGTTGAGAACTATCTGCATTGAGAAATATAGTTAAAATAATAACGCAATAATTATGCTGTCCTGTCCATAATAAAGATTAATATGTTAACTGAAAGTGCAGAACTGACTTTTTAACTAAGTTTTAAATGTAGAACCTAATGAAGACAGTAATAATAATTTAACGTGATTCACCATGATGTGCTATTCATGTAAAGACAACAAATTCAGGACTTGCCCCTTAACGCAAAAAAATACAAACAGGAAGGAAAAGATACAATGACTTTGGAGAACTTTGAGAACAGGCACATCATACCATTGTTTGAAAGTCAGCGTTGTTTGTGACATTCCCTATTATTTTTAAAGTTTATTCTCTTTAATGCTGGATAAGAATTCTGATAAATATAAACATTTATGACGCCATTCGCCTTCCTGTCTCCTAGACTGAGAGCAAGGACTGCAAAGGGATGCACCAAAAATTTAAAAAATATATGAACCCCGAAGGGAGGATATAAGACGCATTCCAAAAGGCCTCTTGGGAAATCGTATAACCGTGTTGGCAGCTATGGAAAAAAATAGCGGTAGACTAAATAAGAATCGGAAGAGCCCATCAATTCTGCTAAGCTTCTGGCGCTGATTATGCAAATGCGTAAACTGATGGGATCGTACAGTAATTCTTACTTTCAATGGTATCAATCTAAACCACAATAAAATACACTGGCCTGGTACTGTCACACCTATTTTATAAAGATCACGTTTATGCCAGAATGTACCTGCTTTTGTAACAGTCCTATATAATAAGAAACATAGAATTGTTGAGTTGGAAAGGAGTATTTAGGTCACTGAGTCCAATACCCAGCTCAGGGCAGGAATCCAAATTAAATCATCCTTGACAGATGGCTGTCTGGCCTCCCACAACCAGGGAAGGGGAGCCCAACATTTTTCTAGGTTACAGCATTTAAATTGTTGTCTCATCTTGAGGGTAAAATCTTCTTACTATGAAGAAGGTTTGAAACAGTCAGGTGGGAATTTTTGATTCTCATCTTACAAAAACGCTTTCTGGAAGTGAATTTTCAAGAACTCGGAAAGGTAAGAGTGCTGGTATTTAAATTCTGGGATGAAAAAATATATATCAGTCAGTTCTAGGCTGCATAAACAGAGGGATAGAATCTAAATCACGTGAAGTGTTAATGCCACTGTATAGTGCCTTGGTAAGGCCACACTTGGAATTCTGCATACAGTTTTGCAGTATTGATGTAGAAAAGACGTGGAGACTCTGGAAAGAGTGCAGAGAAGAGCAACCAAGATGATTAGGGGACTGGAGGCTAAAACATATGAAGAACGGTTGCAGGAACTGGGTATGTCTAGTTTGATGAAGAGAAGGACCAGGGGAGACATGATAGCAGTGTTCCGATATCTCAGAGGGCGCCACAAAGAAGAGGGAGTCAAACTATTCTCCAAGGCACCTGGGGGCAGGACAAGAAGCAATGGGCGGAAACTAATCAAGGAGAGAAGCAACTTAGAACTAAGGAGAAATTTCCTGACAGTGAGGACAATTAACCTCTGGAACAGCTTGCCTCCAGAAGTTGTGAATGCCCCAACCCTGGAAGTCTTTAAGAAGATGTTGGATAGCCATTTGTCTGAAATGGTATAAAGTTCCTGCTCACGCAGGGGGTTGGACTAGAAGACCTACAAGGTCCCTTCCAACTCTGCTATTGTATTGTATTATATTGTATTGTATTGTATATATAGGGCAGCATTCCTGGGTGCCATTAACCAAAGAACATCTTTCATGTGCCCGCTTGCTAATTCTCTGCATCAATCTACTTATCTAACGTTCTTGCTACCAGCATACATAGGTGGAATACCAGGTGGTACAACAACGCTGATGGTTTTTAAGGCTTAGACCAGTGATGGCTAACCTTTTTGTGTCGTGTGCCAAAAGCGCAGGCGCATGTGTGCGACAGTGCATGTCTGCACCCATAATGCAATGTGTGCAAGACTGCACAACCCACACAAATGCATATGCAACCCCCGTGCTCTCCCGCAACCCACGCTTGCGTCCTGCCCCCCCCTTCGCCCATTTTTGGTTTCCCGGTTGATGCAGGAGGCTTTCCAGGCCCAAAGGTTTTGTAAAAAAGGGTCATTTGACTTCACAGACAATTAATTTTATTCAGTAACTCTTAACAGGATTTTTTTTTCTCCTCCTGTCTTGGCAGCCTATGTTTTTTGCTAGTGTGGCCAGGCCATGTGTATGCACATATACATAAGTGTAACGTATTTATGGAGTAGGAGGAATATCCCAGTTGGGTTTCAGCTAGATTTGGCAATCCTGGTTTGACAAGATGAAGAAGTGGAGTAAAATCACAGAACTTCTGCTTGTAAGATAGATGACAATATCCTGTGGAGTCCTTGAATGCTCTCTGAACTGAACAGAATAACAGTATAAAGAGTTGGAAGGGACCTTGGAGGTCTTCTAGTTCAACCCTCTGCTCAAGCAGGAGACCCTATATCATTTCAGACAAATGACTGTCCAGTTTCTCCTTAAAAACCTCCAGTGATGGAGCACCCGCAACTTCTGGAGGCAAATTCTTCTACTGATTAATTGTTCTCGCTCACTGTCAGGTGAGATTTTTCCTTAGTTCTAGGTTGCTTCTCTCCTTGATTAATTTCCACCCTTTGCTTCTTGTCCTGCCTTCTGGTGCTTCAGAGAATAGGTTGATCCCACTTCTTTGTGGCAGCTTCTCAAATACTGGAAGACTGCTATCATGTCACCCCTGGTCCTCCTTTTCATTAAACTATTTTAGCACAGAGTCATTATTTAATTCTATTTTATACTTTTGTACTTGTTGTTTGGTTTTATCTTTTCTGTGCACCGCCCTGAGTCCCATCTGGGAGAATAGGGCGGTATATAAATTTGAAATAAAACTAAAAAAAACAAACCTAAACTAGACATACCCAGTTCCTGCAACCGTTCTTCCTATGTTTTAACCTCCTAATCTTCTTTGTTGCTTGCTTGCAGACATTTCATGAAACAACCAGAAAGATCACCAAAAACTCCACAGTTCAACACTGAATCACACATATTGTTTCCATTGGAATTTATTTCCTTCCTTCCTCCCTCCTTCCACCAGGAAAGGTGAACCAAATTAAGCACTTTAAGGTGCTATAATGAGAAATGGCCTGGAAGCTATATTGCCCTACCTTTGTAGAAGTACTTTCAAAAGTGACTAAGTTAAGCATGTAGTTTGCATTCACGAGAGACAAAAACCACCACACTATCTTCTACAAATCCACTTTGGAGCCACTTAATTATCATCGAAAGAAATTCTGTCAGCCTGGGCATGATTGCTAGCTCCCAAATTAAAAAGCGAGAACTCGAGGCTAAGATTTCTGGAGAATTTTGATTAACAGGCCATCAGATGAAACGTCAACAAACAAGTGAAAAACGGTGCAAACAATAACACACAGCAATAATAATAACAATAACAAAAACCAAATATTTTTGAATGCCACAGCACAGGATAACAGGAGTTCCCCTGTGATTCGTATATACAAACAAGCTGAAAAGAACAGTGTGGGAACTGGAAAAATTCACAATCCTGAGGACTTCTTCATTTTCCCCAGGCTGAGGGTGTGTTGACAAATATGGCCAAGCTGTGTTTCTTTTTCCATTCTCCTTATGTGAGGAAAGCAAAAATTAGCAGGAAGCCTTAAGAGTTTTGCCTGAGGCAACTTGGGTTTCAAGTCAACCTAGTTTCTTCAGAAATACAATACTTAATAAAAAAAGGACTATCTACTGAAGCAGTAATTGTTTGGAGATTAACCTACTCTTTTCTCCTTTCCCTTAAATCAGTGCTTCTCAATTATTTTCTGTCAGGCCTCCCCTAGGAAGAAGAAAACATTTCGCGCCCCCCCCCCCGCGCGACTGTAAATAGTATCATTTGTCTATAAAATTGTTATAAGTACACCTCTGCATAACACTGTATCCTTATTAACGTATAAGAGAATAAAAAAAGAAAGAAATTTCTTTCTCTTTCTCTCTCTCTCTTTTTCTCTTTTTTCTTTCTCTTTTTTCTCTTTTCTTTCTGTCTCTCTCTTTCTCTCTCTCTGTCTGTCTTTCTTTCTCTCTTTCTTTCTCTCTCCCACTTTTTTCTTTCTTTCTTTTTCTTTCTCTCTCTATCTCTGTCTGTCTCTCCTTCGTCTGCCCATCTATCACTGTGTGTGTGTGTGTGTGTGTCTCGCATTCACGCACTTAATCACTCATTCTGTGTCTCTCTCTTTCTCTCCCTGTCTCTCTCTGTCTCTGTGTGTGTGTCTGTCACTCTCTGATTCCTCCCTCCCTCCCTGTCTCTCTCTGTGTCTGTGCCTCTCTCTGTCTGTGTGTCGTCGTCCCCGCCCCGCCCCCACTACCCGCGGAGTCTCCTCAGCCCGGCTCACCCGCCTTAGCCTGCCCCGGCCGCCCGGCCACCCGCCGTGCTTGATCGCTCGTCAGGCTCCTTCCAGGAGCTGAGAAGCCTCCGTGTGTGTGTGTGCGCGCGTGTGTGTGTGTGTGTGTGTGTGAGGAACAGCAGTCCCTGGAAGACGACGAGTGGCCAGCATGCCGGCTGTGGAGGGAGGGAGGGAGGAGGGAGAAAGGGAATCGGCAGAGCCCAGGAGTCCAACCATCGAGGAGGGTGGAAGAGCCAAACTCCAACGGCGCGAACAGCTCTCCCACGCATTCTGCTCAGGGGGCTGCCGAGGTCAAACGCGCCCCCCTTTACAGAGCCTCGCGCCCCCCCTGGGGGGCGCCCCCCACTATTTGAGAAACGCTGCCTTAAATATATATGGAGCATTTAGGCCACATGGATTGTTGGCACTAGTAAAAAACAAACAAAAAAACAAAGCATTTTTTTTATTTTCTCAAGTTGTTAAAGCAGGGATGGAAAACGGTTGAAGCAAGGCTGCTCAACATATTTTCCTGTGTTGTTGTCACAGGAGGTTGTCATCTTGAAGCAGATCCCAAAAAAGATTAGGGAGATGAGAAGGAGGTACTCCTTCTTATCCAAAAAATTGTTTGATCATGGGATCTGGTTCAAGTGGGCGATGCCCGAAGGGATGCTGGTGTTCTGGGAAGGAGGAAGAGTGAGGATTAAAACAGTTGCTGAGGTGGAAGCCTTTTTTTAAAAACACTCCTCTTTCCTGGGGGAAGATCCAGGGGGGGCAGGGGGGGCCACGGCCCCGCCCGCTGGGGGCCTGGAAGGAGAGATAGAAGACACAATTGCCAAGAGACTTAGATCCAAAAAATAACTTTGCCTTGATTTTTGAGTAATATTGTATAACATGTGTATCTGGATTTTTGCAAATGACTGACAGCATTGAACTGAGAATTTAGAAATATGTACTTGTTTTCACCTTGTAGTTTTATGGAAAATGCTTTTTGTTACCAATTTATTATGAAGCCCCGGAAGGGCCAATGACTTCGACGCGAAAGCTCTAAAAATTTCTTTGTATCCCTTACCCTACCCTACTGAAAAAATTGTAAAAACCAATAAAACTTTTTCAATATAAACATATTTTCCTGTGTTCAAGAGCAGCACATCCTCCTGAATTTGAGCTAGCAGAAATCTGATGCAGCCATTTTTGAATCCGAGTCTGAAAACTCAATTTTCCCACAAGAGGAAATAGGCAATAAAAATATCAATTTCCTGTCCTTTAAGGATATCCAAATTCAACCAACATTCTAGAGCCAGCCACCTCACTTGGCCCAGGAAGTCCAAATCTTGGCTTCTTTGGAGAAGTCTAGGACGACTTGCTGCAGCCAACACGGCATGGCCAACTCACCATGGCTTACTTAGTGCGTCTAGCTTGCTGCGGCCAATTCATTGTGGGGGCAATTCAACAGGGATTCGTTCTTTTTATTCTTCATCAAAGCATCACAAACGCTGGTAGATATAGGAATGATTTCCTTTGATATAAGGGGTCAAATATTTTTTGTTCAAAATGTGGTCAACAAAAATAAAAGGAATGATGTGAATTCCACAGCGAATTTTCCCACAGCCACAGTTTGCTGCGGTGTATTGCCCGTGGTGAGTTGGCCACGGCATGATGGTCGTTGTGAGTGGACCAGGGCAAGTTGTCTTTTGAGTTTGCTTACCAGCCAGATGAGAAGTGAGCATGGACAGCCAAGAAGGCCTCTTATACTCCTCAATGTATCGTATTACCAAACCTGCGGTGTTAAATACACAAAATTGTGTCAAGGTCTTGACGACCATCTTCAAAGCGCTCCATGGCTCGGGACCTAGTTATATGCGAGACCGTCTTCTGCCCCATACATCCCTTAGACCGATACGCTCCCACAGAGAGGGCCTTCTCAGGGTGCCGTTGGCCGGACAATGCCGGCTGGCGACACCCAGGGGAAGGGCCTTCTCTGTGGCAGGCCCTACCCTGTGGAACGACCTACCCCCTGAACTCCGCACCATCACCGACCTCCGCCTCTTCCGCCAGTGTTTAAAAACACACTTATTTCACCAAGCCGGCCTAAGATAGCCTCTACTGCGATTAATTTTAGATAGTTTTAATTGGGGGATTTTAATTGGTTTTAGCGCAGGTTGCCATTTAATAGATTTTTAAATTTATATGTTTTGTATTATCTTTGTATGTTGTTTTTAAATTCCTGTGTGCCGCCCTGGGTCTTTTTGGAGAAGGGCGGGATATAAATTGAATAAAATAAATAAATAAAAATAAATAAAATGTTTCGAGCCTCTGCAGCAGTGGTGGGATTCAGACAGTTCGCACCACTTCTGTATATAAGATCTATCAGTTTGGGGTGAATTAGACTAAAATTGGAGGAGGCATTAAACTACTCAGTCTTTGTTCAATGTTTATGCGTTTATGTTTATGTTCAATAGAAATTTATTTCAAGGGAAAAATATATATTAAGTTTGGATTGCTGAAACGCCACCCCCAGAACCCATCAGAGAAAATAAATAAGCAAAGGCAACAACGGAAAGGAGAGACACGAGGAGGGATAGAAAGAAAGAGTAAAGTAGAGAAAGGGTGGGGAATTAAGAGTAGGAGAGAGGATAAGAAAGAAGAGAGGAGAGGAATAGAGAGGAAAAAGAGGGGGAAAAGGGAGAAGAGAGAAGAAATGAGAGGAAATAAGGCAGAGAAGGGAGCTTGAGAAGGTAGGAGTGAGGCTGTTGCAAAATAAGATGGAGACAAGGGGTGGCAAGAAAGCGATCCAAACTGTATTATACAATATAAATGTAAGAATGTGTATAGATATTAATGATGAATAGATAAATGTTAAATAGCATTTATAAGAATGTATATCAGTGAATGATTTTGAAATGGGAAAAAATAAAAAAACTATTCTTCGGGAGAACCGGCTGTTAACTTTCTGAGCAGTTTGGTAAACTGCTTGTTGGAAGAAATCATGAGGCCAGAGAACCGGTTGTTAAATTATTTGAATCCCACCGCTGCTCTGCAGGCTGTATCGCAAGGCACGCGGCAAATAGGTAGAAAAACGGTCGTGTGGGAAATTTTGCACAATCGCTACAAAACAATGTGGTGTTTGTGGCTCTTCCTCCTCCATCGAGCAAAATGGTGGGAAACAGATAAGGAGGAAGACTCTACAGACAGTGTGAGTAGGAAAGTTGGAACTGGGCCCTTTAGAGGCTTAGATATTTCTGGTTATATCATCTTACTTTTCCTTTGTGTGTGTGTGTAGGATGTATGCTAGCATGAAGCAGCACACTCTCCAGGATGAAGGTTGGACTGCATCCTTTAAGGGACTCTTCTGGTTGACATGTCAGCTTTATTTCTCCAAGTCATTCAACATCAAGGTTGCCCCAAAAACAAAAGCTGTGATATTCTACTTTTTCTTGTGGTACAGAAAGTAAGTCTATTATGTGTTGTTCTATGTACTTTTGTGCATAATTATAATTTTGATGAACACCTGCCAAATCCACGTATCTGGGAGGCACATCTTCTCTCTCTTCCTCTCTCTGTGTGTATGTGTGAGTGTGTGTGTGTATCTCCTGCCCACCTAGCAACTTTGAAGCATGCGAAGGTGAGGAGATAAATAGGTACCACTTTGGTGGGAAGGTAACAGCATTCCTGCCCTTCGGCATGTAGCATTGTTGGCCACAGGACCATGGAAGCATCCTCAGACAACTCTGGATCCATTGGCTAAGAAATGGAGATAAGCACTGGACAGTATAGTCCAGTGATGGCTAACATTTTTTGGCTCGCGTGCCAAAAGCAGGGGGAGCGTAGGGGTGGTGATGGTCGTGTGTTGGCGGGCCACCCCCATAATGCTATGTGCGTGACCCCCTGCTTTTTGCGTACTTTTTTCGCCCTCCCTAGGCTCCAGAGGCTTTCTAGGAGCCTGGGGAGGGTGAAAACAGCCTCCCCCCCACCTCCAGAGGCTTCAGGAGCTTCCCTGAAGCCTCCAGAGGGTGAAAAACTGCCTCAAAAGAAGGCCTAAATCAGCTGGCCAGGGCACACATGCACGCTAGTGCTGACAGGGAAACGCTTTGCGTGCCCTAAGAAATGGTTCCGCATGCCACCTGTGGCACCCGTGCCATAGGTTCGCCATCACTGGTGTAGTGTGTGTGTGTGTGTGTGTGTGTGTGTGTGTTGTAAGGCATTATTTGAAGAAGGCATCTCTTACAGTGTCCTAACTTTCTCTATCATCATTCAGTTAAAAATCTGACTAACGGTCAGACCCAAGTCTCATGCAGGAACTCACTCAGCTCATGCAACTTTCTTGCAAATAAACACTATTTCAAAAACATTTTCCCATCAACCACAAGAAGAGAAGACACTTAAAGCTACAGGAATAACTGGCAGACAGTGAGTAAATGAGTTCGGTACATTAGTCTAGTTTCATTTTTACTGAATAAATGCTGTCCCCACTGAACAAAATCACTACATCAAACCTCCATATAGGGATAGACTCTTTTCATCTTGAGGAAATTTAGACAAAGGTGGTCGGTCTGTCTCTCAACAGAGGCAAAGTACAGACGCTTGTTCTAACCAGGGAGCTAAGTTCCTCTCCCTTATTTCACAGCTGAAATCTAGATCATAATCGCCTAAGCATCGCCTGCTTGAGAACCCCTTGAAGTGCCCACCACTCTCTGAGAACCTCTTTTCCAGTTATAGAGCTAAATACATTGGAAACCACTCTCTCCCACCACTCCTTTGACCTCTCACTAGCTTGGCGATTACATTCTCTGTCCAAAATAGGGAGAAGAAAGGAGATAGGAGAAAGAAAAGAACGGAGGAGAAGTCGAGAGGAGAAGGGAGGAAAAGGAAGAAGAAGAGAGAAGGGAAAGAAGGGGGGAGGAAGAAGAAGGGGGGGAGGAGTAGGGAGAAGAAGGAAGAAGAGAGAAGGGAAAGAAGGGGGAACAGAAAAGAAGGAAGAAGGAAAAGAAGTGGGAAGGAAAAGGAGGAAGAAGGGGAGGAGAGAAGGGGTGGGGGGGAAGAGAGGGGAGGATGTCTGCTCCCAGAGCATCTGAATAATTACCCATTATTCTTTATTGCCAACTAGTTTTGAAAGGTATAGCTGCACCCTGTCAACAAATTCCCATGATTTTTTTTTTAAAAAAACCTAGCTGATAACCTAGCGTTGTCCAGGTATTAATTTATAGGGGGAAAATGTCCAGACCAAAAGTAATTTCTAATGTTGGATTAGAAGGAGGGAGACCCCTTATGGAGTACTGTGAAGCCGTTACCATGGCAACTCCCCTCCGCTGTAGAGTAGAAGCCCTTTTATGGCAGTACAGTAGAAGCCATTTGAAGGCACAACAGGCTGTATCATAACAGAACACACACACCTCGAGGCGTGTTAGGGGTGTCTTACCCCCTACAGTATTTGTTTCTAGAGAATAAGTCATCTGAGTACCAAGCTTGGTTGAAATTGCTTGAGGCGTTCCAGAGTTATGCTGGAACACACACACACACACACACACACACACACACACACACACGAAAAAAATTAGCATTCCATTTGCTTTTATACTGACTCAGGCAGCCCACAGTCCTCAACTGATGATCGGGTGCCTACACCAACATTTCATTCCAGACAATTGTTTGCAACCTCCTGTGTTGTCTAGAATCTTCATGCAGCGAGAATGATATATTCCTTCAAAAGCTATAAACGTTCACCCTAAAACTTTTAGTTCTTCTAAAAGGCAACAGTCACGCTATCGTTCAACCAGCGGGTCCCTAGGCCAAACCATGTAAGGGGAAATTAAATATGACTTCTAAAATACAATTTGCTTTAAGGGGCTCAAGTAATGTAAGGGAGCAATTTAGCATCTATCAATGCATGAAGACAGTAAGATTACTGGTTTTTTCCTTTTTTTTTTAATGTTTTGCTTCTCTGCTGGGGGAATGAAATGAAGGGCTATTTATAAAGGACTCCTTGCTTTGGCTATAATCAAATATAATAACAAGATAGAACAAAAAGAATCTTTTTCTGGAAACCACCTTTGTAATACTCCTTTTTAATAACCCTCCTAATGGCCAAATTAGAAGGACCCCAACTAAAGGCATTCATCCCACATAAAACAAACATTGCCTTTTCTTCTTAGCTTTGTTTTACCAGCTATATTATTTCCAGATGATGCTTGAGGGGTTAAGGCTTTTTTTTTTTTTTTGGCTGAAACCGGCAGCTGCTTTCTATTTACCGTAGGCAAATGTAAGATGAATCTAAACTGGGGAAGGGGTTTTTCATCAGCTGGGAATGGAGCATTGGCGGGAAAAAAGAGGACAGCATCTCGCCCAGCAACTACCTATATGAAATTATAGGTAGTCCTCAACTTATGGCCACAACTGAGCCTAAAATTTATGTTGCTAAGCGAGACGATGGCTAAGTGAATTTTGCCCCATTTTACAATAGCAATAGCCCTTAGACGTACCGTGTTTTCCACAAAATAAGACAGGGTCTTATTCAGTAGTGAAATTCACATTTTTTTTACTATCGGTTCTGTGGGCGTGGCTTGGTGGGCGTGGCTTGGTGGGCGTGGCAGAGGAAGGATACTGCAAAATCTCATTCCCACCCCACTCTGGGCCCCACTCAAAATTTTCGCTACTAGTTCTCCAGAACCTGTCAGAACCTGCTGGATTTCACCCCAGTCTTATTTTCTTTTTATTTTTTTAATGTTTTTATTTTATTTTTATTTTATTCGAATTTACACCCCCTACCTTCTCCAAAAAGGACCCAGGGCGGCGCACAGGAAATTTAAAACAATACAAATATAACAAAAATACACAATTTTAAAAAACTATTAAACCCATATTCCCAAAATAGGCAATTGGCCTTATTTTCGGGGAGGTCTTATTGTTTTTGAGGTGCAGGAGGTGGCGAGCGTGGTCACCTCATGGCTGCTGCTGCGTTGCAATATTTTCGGGGAGGCCTTATTTTCAGGGGAGGGCTTATTTTAGTGCATGGGCTTAAAAGCCCAATTGGGATTATCTGGGGAGGTCTTATTTTCGGGGAAACAAAGTATGTACTGCTTTTACAGCCCTCTCTAAGCGGTTTACAGAGTCAGCCTATTGCCCACCAACAACCTGGGTCCTCATTTTACCGACCTCAGAAGGATGGAAGGCTGAGTCAACCTTGAGCCTGATGAGATTCGAACTGCCAAACTGCAGGCAGTTGGCAGGCAGCAGAAGCCGCCTGCAGTACTGCACTCTAACCACTGTGCCACCACCGCTCATACAACCTTGTTTGCCATAATTGTTAAGTGGATTACTGCAGTTGTTAGGTTGGTCACACGGCTGTTAAGTGAATCTGGCTTCCCCATTGACTTTGCTTCTCAGAAGGTCGCAAAAGGGGATCGCTTGACACTGAGAGACACTGCAACCGTCACAAATATGTGTCAGTTGTCAAGCCTCTGAATTTTGGTCACATGGCCATGGAGATGCCGCGATGATCATAAGTCTGAAAAACGGTCGTAAGTCACTTTTTTTGGTGTGCTGTTGTAACTTCAAACGGTCATTAAATGAACTGTTTTAAATTGAGGGCCATGTGTATTTAGAGTTTTGATCCCAGGGGAAGATACTAAATGCTCTTGACAGGTAGCAGGTAACCAACTGTTCAATCGAAGACTGTTGTAAGGAGAAAGGATTAAAAAGAAGAAGAAGAAGGGAAATCAACCATGTTCTCAGATGTATCACAACCATAATATAATTTTATTTAATGCACTGTCTGGGAATTTCTCATTAAATCCCTTCCCAGGTGCAAGTCACCAGGTTTACAAAGCGTTCCATTTGTGCTTCAGGTCTGACAAAAGCTTTTTTTTTATATTTTTGGGCTTCGGGCACGCAAAGACAAACCACCTTCTAGGTTGGGCTTAATACCTGAAGGGACCAGTGGCTCAGCCCGTCTACCGCAGCTACGAGTAGCTTTAAAAGACTTAAAAGAGGTTACTTAAAATTACTTAAAAGAGTCATTCCAATGAATGACTCCCTCTGAAATTGGCAACACCCTTTTTACGTCAAATACATGCAAGCCAAATACACAGCCGTGTTAAGTTACTCCATTCATTTTTCTATGTGAGATCCTGAAGGCTGGAGAATCTGAAAGGCTTCCTTGGCAGCCCTTGGGGTTTTCCTGTAATCTTGGCAAACCATATTTCAAAGCCACACTTGACCTTTGGAAGGTGAAACTGGTCCAGGCCGTTGATAAAATTGCCTCTGAATGACCTCTCTCATTAAGCAAAAAACCAAACTTGGGAACTGGAGGGGAAGCAATGAGAGGGACAAAGATTCATGGGGATGGAAAAGTTGGGAACGGTCTGAATAAACAGCCTCCAGCTCATCTCAAGGCATACTCTGTGGTTGGGCACAATTATATTATTCTTTCCCACTGCATTCATATTTGCAGAAAATCATTCCAGGGGGAGGTCTAATTTACTGCGTTTGGCCACGCCCACTCCAAAATAAATAAACATAACTTAATAGGTTGTTGTGATCTATACGAACAACACTTCCCTTGTTTCCATGCCGACCTAAATGTTCAACGGATCCAGTTGAAGTCATAGATATTTTTCAGCTTACGGATGTCAATTACTCCGCAACCCTTCCCCTTCTCTGACTTCAATAAGTAGCCAAGAGCAAACTGTGTGAATGGGGTTAAAAGTGAATATTTGCTTGCAACAAAGAACGCTTCCATCATTCTCAAAAGAGGAAAGGATTTTGTGATCTAAAACCATCCCTGTAGCTCACCGCATTTATCGCTTCTTAGACGTCTCCAATATTATGTTTTTTGGGGAAAGGTTTGGAAATTAAAAGGGGATCTTCGCTCAAATTATTTCTAGGTATTATAAACCAGTAGGATGTATTGAGGGCATCTAACAAAGTCAAGGCAGTCATAGGCTACATTAACAGAGGGATAGAATCAAGATCATGTGAAGTATTAACGCCTTGGTAAGGCCACACTTGGAATACCGCATCCGGTTTTGGTTGCCACGATGTAGAAAAAATGTGGAGACTCTAGAAAGTGTGCAGAGAAGAGGATTAGGGGACTGGAGGCTAAAACATATGAAGAACAATTGCAGGAACTGAGTACCCTGTTTCCGTGAAAATAAGACCTCTACGGATAATAAGCCCAATCGGGCTTTTGAGCGCATGTGCTAAAATAAGCCCTCCCCAAAAATTTTGCAACACAGCAGCAACCATGAGGTGACCCCACTCGCTGCCTCCTGTACCTCAAAAATAATAAGACCTCCCCAAAAATAAGGCCAAGTGCTTATTGGGGGGGGGGGTCAAAAGAAAATAAGACCCTGTTTTATTTTCAGGGAAACATGGTATGTCTGGTCTAGTGAAAATAAGGATTAGAGGGGATGGTAACTGGCTCCAATACTTGAGTGACTGCCACAAGGAAGATGGGATCAATGTATTCACTAAAGCAGGGGTCCCCAACCTTTGCAACTTTAAGTCTGAAGGACTTCAGCTCCCAGAATTCTCCAGCCAGCTTTGCTGGCTGGAGAAATCTGGGAGCTGAAGTTCTTCAGACTTAAAGTTGCAAAGGTTGGGGACCCCTGCACTAAAGCAACCTAGAACTAAGGAGAAATTTCCTGGAAGTGAGACTAATTAATCAGTGTAACAACTTTCTTCCAGAGGTGATGAATGCTCCAACATTGGACGTTTTTAAGAAGATGTTGGATAACCATTTGTCTGAAGTGGTGCAGAGTTTCCTGCCTAAGCAGCGGGTTGGACTAGAAGATCTCCAGAGCCCCTTCCAACTCTGCTATTCTGTTCTGTTAAATCTGATTTCAGTCTGGCTTACAGCGCAGTAATTGTTTTTCCTTCTAAAAACTTACTTAGGAATCCTTCTATGAAATATGTCAGTGGATTCAAACTCTGCAGTGCCATGACTCCCTGAAAATGATAAATAAATACATTTGGGTGGAACTCTTCCCCTCCCTGCCAAATAAAACTAATGATTTCATTGCGATTTAGAGTTAAGAAAGAAATGCATGTAAATAATCGTTTTTAACCACTGCATTTTAATCTAGGCATCGAATACAATGCTACAACCTTGCATCTTTAGAAAATAAAATCTTCTCATCAGAAATAGACAATAAAACAATCCATTCTCAAACCATATTTTTAATGGGATGGATAAACTTGCCCAGTTTTTAAACTGTGTATAGCCAAGGCTATGGTTTTTCCAGTTGCAATGTATGGCTGTGAAAGTTGGACCATAAGGAAGGCTGAGCGCCAAATAACTTTGAACTCTGGTGCTGGAGAAGACTCCTGCGAATCCCTTGGACTGCAAGGTGATCCAACCGGCAAGTCCTAGAGGAGATCAACCCTGACTGCTCTTTAGAAGGCCAGATCCTGAAGAGGAAACTCAAAGACTTTGGCCACCTAATGAGAAGGAAGGACTCCCTGGAGAAGAGCCTCATGCTGGGAACGATGGAGGGCAAAAGAAGAAGGGGACAACAGAGGAGGAGGGGGCTGGATGGAGTCACTGAAGCAGTCGGCGTGAGCTTAAATGGATTCCAGAGGATGGTAGAGGACAGGAAGGCCTGGAGTCGCAATGGGTTGGACATGACTTCGCAACTAACAACACAAAATAACTCATGATTTTGTAGCCAGCTCAATCAGGTTCAACAGAAATGACCAGGGGCAGCAATCCTGTTTTGAATGTCCAAGCCCCTCCCCCCTCCCCAAATTTGAGAAGAGGAAAACCAAGGCTGTGATGAATTACGATATTTCCAGACGCGCCAAAGAAGATTCTGAACCAAATCTTGCCTTTAAAATATACTTTTATAAGGCCAGCCCGTGTGATTTTAGTCTTGATGGGAGCTAGACAGGAAGAGCAGCCAGTGAGGTTAAATTCTATGTTAGCATTTTCATCAACCAGGCCTCCCCCACCTTTCTTCTTTCATTTCCCCTTTTCAAGGCTAGCAAGACATTAAATCCACAGGTACCAAGAAAAATGAAACCAATCTAAAAAATAAATAAATCTGAATGTAATTTCTTCCCTACAAGCAAATAGAGTAATGCATCAAGATTATTTATTAAATACTATGTTAAGCAGACCTGGAAAACCTGATTGAGGAGACAGCATACACAATGTTTACAATTTACAATATACATAATTTTTAAAATTTTTACATTTAAAGAAAAACATGGCATGGACTATCAGATGTGCATTAAACATGTATTGGAATGCTCCTTATAAACAGGTATACAGTACTTCTCGGCACTGCATTCCTTTTACTGGGATGTATGTTCTAATCATGCAAAAATGTTATTTTTAAGCGCACTAGAATTAAGAAAGATGCTACTGCATTATGTTAAGATTTTAAGTCATTTCTTTGGAGGAAAAAGAAAAAGTGTCCACTTCACTAAGTCAAGTACATGAAATCATAATTTTGGAAAGGGGCCATGCAAACCAACCCTTTTGCTCAGTGTCTACTTTCACTAAAACTTATTTAATTACTTTGGATTTAACAAATATAGCAAAACAATATATTAATTAAAGCTGCAAAATATCCAAGAGCTAAGAGAATGAAGATATGTGCTATATTTAATTTTTAATAGATTTTATTCAATTTCTGTCTTTTGGGGGGGTGAAGAATTCTAATTATTATTTTATTTTATTACATTTATTTTATTTCATTAAATTTATACCCTGCCCTTCTCCTAGTAAGGACCTATTATGGGGCTCCCACCCCACTTCCACCCCCACCACCTGTGCCTTTGAATCAATGCTGATTCCTGGCAAATGCCTGGACCAGTCCTTGCAGTTTTCTTGGAGATTTTTGGAAGTGGTTTGCTATTGCCACCTTCCTAGGGCTGAGAGTAAGTGAAAGGGGATACTAAAACTCATATACCCTCCCAGTTTCTAGCGTAATCACAACACAAATTGGCTGTTGATGCTAAATTGGAAACCAAACAGTCCTTTTGCTACCTAGGGACAGAGGCAGGGGTGGGATTCAGCCGGTTCGGACCAGTTCAGGTGAACCGGATGTTAATTTTACATCCGGTTCAGTGAACTAGTAATTCCGATGACTGGCTGGCCCCACCTCACCTTCCCTCCCAGGAGTCCCCATGCAGCCCGCTTTGGAACCCAGGTAAGTGCAGGGGGTGCATGGAGCCCAGGGAGGTGGAAAACGAGCCTTCCAGAGGCCCATGAAGGGTGGAAACGGGCCTATTTCTGGCCTCCAGAGAGTCTCCGAAGCCCGGGGAGGTAGAAAACGGGCCTCCCAGAGGGTCATGGAGGGTGGAAATGAGCCTATTTCCAGCCTCCAGAGAGCCTCTGGAGCCCGTTTTCACTCCCTGGATGGTGTAGGAGGCCGACTAGGCCACGCCCACCATGGCCACGCCCACCCAGCAACCTGGCAGAGAACCAGTTGTTAAATTATTTCAACCCCAGCACTGGACAGAGGCTTGTTTAAAGGGCATGCTAGATGCTTCACTGTTTTATCACATTGTACCCCTTGTGTTCTTCCTCCCCATTGCAATGGGAACCTCTTGTAAATGCTCAAGGTAGGAAAACGAGAGTAAAGTGTTTGCTAAAAATCACCATGGTTCTCATTTTGCCATTTGCAAGGGGATTTTTTTTTTTTTTGGTTAAATATCTTTCGTGAGTTTCAGACATGATGTCACCAGCCAAACTTCCTATATTTTGGTGATGGTGGTTGCTAGGCTGTCACACTCTTTGAACAGACTTGTGAAAACCGAGGGGATGCATTTTTTGACTTCTTCCTCTAAAAGATTATATTTCGATACTCACGTAATCTGGAAGTGGAGAATCCGCAGCAGATAGGGAACCTCTCAAAGACTGGGTGGCTTGTTCCAAAACTTTGTTGTGCTTTTTGGACAACAATGAAAACAAGCTGGAGGGGAAGAGAAGGAAAAACCGTTATATTGTTTTCATAGGAGTCAATCGTTCTGTTTTTAATGAAACAGGGGTGCCAATGTAGTACAGGCCGTTGTTTCCTAAGCATGGCTACTTGAAGATGTGTGCCCTGGCGAATTCTGGGAGTTGAAGTCCATACATCTTTAAGCTGCTGGGCTTAAGAAACATTTTTGGTCATGTGAACATGGGGATGCTGGAATGATTATGTGAAAACGGTGCCAGGCTGGGGTTTTTTCAGTGTTGTTAGAAACTTTGAACAGTCCCTAAACACCGGTACCGGTTTGCCTGAACTGGAGCGAACCAGCTGAATACCACCTCTGATTTGTAGTGATTACAGATCCTGTTCCTTCCTTGAACCTGAATCTGAGTTAGCTCTGGCTTTTTAAATCAACTTTGGTGCTCCTGAAAGTTGGAAAAAGATGTACAAGTGCTTCCATGCTTCAGGAAGTCAGTAGCATTTTCATTGTTCTCCTACAACTTGATAAACGCTACTAATTTCTTAGAGATTCTCAGTCATCCAGACCAAAGGGGCTTTTTCAAAAGGCAAATGGACTTTGGTTTTCCTTGAAAGATGTTTCACTTCTCATCCAGGAAGCTTCTTCAGTTCTGACTCAAGAACCAAGAAGCTTCTTCAGGTCAATCAGAACTGAAGAAGCTTCTTGGATGAGAAGCAAAATGTCTTCAATGAAAAAGAAACTCCAGTTGTCTTTTGACAAAGCACTTTTGGGTTTCTTATCGCTTTCTGGACCTCCTTGGATTCTAACTGTCTCTTCCAAATGATGCAAAGGACTGTGTATGTGTTGGTATAACTTGGGGTGGAGAATTAATTTCAGAAAGAAAAATGCAGCTTTGTGGGAGAAACGTGGTTGAATGTGGACCAGGGCAGCCAGTTAAATAGTTAAACTTTTCATTTCTATCTCTATTTTACTGTGTATCAATTTGAATACGTCTTAATTATACATTAAGTCCAAGAAAAAGAACACATGACAACTTATTCAAACTCAACTGTCAATACACAAAGTCCTGAAATTACAATAATTCATTTAGTGACGGATCAAAGTTACAATGGTACTAAAAAAAGTGACTTGTGGCCGTTTTTCATACATACGGCCTTTGCGCCATCTCCACAGTTATGGGATCAAAATTAAAACGCTTGGCAATTAACTCATATTTAAATGATGCTTGCAATGTCCCGGGGTCATGTGATCACCTTTTGGTACCTTCTGACAAGCAAAGTCAGCAGGGAAGTCAAACTAACTTAACAACTGTGTTACTAAGTTAACAACCGCAGTGATTCATTTAAGAACAGTGACAAGAAAGTTCGTAAAATAAGGCAAAATTCAGTTAACAACTGTCTCGCTTAACAACAGAAATTTTGGGTTCCACTGTGGTCCTAAGTTGAGGACTACATGTAAACATTATTTATAATACAATACAATACAACAGCAAAGTTGGAAGGGACCTTGGAGGTCTTCTAGTCCAACCCTCTGCCTAGGCAGGAACCTTATACCATTTCAGACAAATGGCTATCTAACATCTTCTTAAAGACTTCCAGTGTTGGGGCATTCACAACTTCGGGAGGCGAGCTGTTCCACTGATTAATTGTTCTCACTGTCAGGAAATTTCTCCTCAGTTCTAAGTTGCTTCTCTCCTTGATTAGTTTCCACCCATTGCTTCTTAGCCTGCCTTCAGGTGCTTTGGAGAATAGTTTGACTCCCTCTTCTTTGTGGCAACCCCTGAGATATTGGAACACGTCTATCATGTCTCCCCTAGTCCTTCTTTTCATTAAACTAGACATACCCAGTTCCTGCAACCGTTCCTCATGTGTTTTAGCCTCCAGTCCCCTCATCCTCTTTGTTGCTCTTCTCTGCACTCTTTCTAGAGTCTCCACAGCTTTTCTACATCATGGCAACCAAAACTGAATGCCGTATTCCAAGTGTGGCCTTACCAAGGCCTTATAAAGTATTTAACACTTTATGTGATCTTGATTTAGAATATACCATGTTTCCCTGAAAATAACACCTCCTTTTGACCCCCGAAATAAATGCTTGGCATTATTTTTGGGGAGGTCTTATTATTTTTGAGGTGCAGGAGGAGGCAAGTATGGGCACCTGCTGTGCTGTGTTGCAATATTTTCGGGGAGATCTTATTTTCGGGGAAACAGGGTAGTAGAAGTCGCAAGATTGTTTTTGAGTTCTTATTTATTTATTTATTTATTATTTTAATTTATAAACCGCACCCTCTCCCCGATTGTAGAGCCTCAATTGTGCAGTCCATATATCACAAGATACACAGCTCCAAAGACAAAGACCCATTATATAAAAGGACAGAACGACATTCACAAACCACAAACGCAATTCCCACACGTTTCTCTGTGAAATAAGCCCAGCATTTGGAAGGCTTAATATTAGCATAATTTAGAAGCCAGGAGCTATTTGTTTGAACCAATCCTTCCTGTTACTCAAGTTGATCAAAGCATGTTTAGTTTTCCAAACAATTCACTCCATAGGAGGACAACTTTCTGATGGTGTTTGTAGTGAGAAGGAAAACAGAGGCTCTCCTCCCCTTTCCTTCAAATAACAACTCACAAGAAATTATTTTTCTCCTATCTACAAATGCAACGCCATTAAATAAAGTGGTTCACCAAAGTTAACAATTAACCCCCCCAAATACAGATCTGAGATAGACTTGCTGCTGAAATGAAGTCTCCCAAACTACTCAATTAAAAAAATAATCAGAAACAGCACTGATTTATAAAACGAATGACCACTATTATATACCATGTTTCGTGTATGGAAAATAAAAGGAGGTTAAGCTCTTCATTTAGAACAGGAATGTCAGATTCAATTTCATTGAGGGCCGCATCAGGGTTGTGTTTGACTTCCCGGGGGGGGGGGGGCAGGGTGTGTGTGGCCAGGGTGAGCGTGGTCAGCATAACATTACTTGTGTTGGGGGCACACTTGTGGCGGCCTGAGCGCTCTGCCAGCGAAAACGGGCTCCCAAGTTCTGTTTTTGGCTGGGACGGCCTCCTGCAACCCTCTGCCAATGAAAACGGAGCTCAGGGGGGAGGGAGGAGAGGGAAGGCGTGGCCCTCCCGAGCTCTGTCTTTGGCTGGGACAGCCTCCTGCAACCTTCTGCCAATGAAAACGGAGCTCGGGGGGGAGGGAGGAGAGGGAACGCATGCCCCTCCTGAGCTCTGTTTTCGGCTGGGATGACCTCCTGCAACCTTCTGCCAATGAAAACGGAGCTCAGGGGGGAGGGAGGAGAGGGAAGGCGTGGATATAATAATAATGGGGCAGCACCAGGCAATTACAGGCCAATTACTTGCTTACCAACAACTTTCAAATTGCTAACTGATGTAGTTCAGGCTTTCCTTGATTTACAACAGTTCAGATGGTGACTGCTTGAAGTTACAACCGTACTGAAAAAAATGACTCATGGCCGTTTTTCACACTTACGACCATTGTGGCATCCCCCAATTTGGATGCTTGGATGCTCTGGATGGGTAGTAACAAACTCAAGCTCAACCCGGCCAAGACCGAGTGGCTGTGGTTTCCGGCACCCCGGTTCAGCCAGATAAGTCCAACACTGGCCATTGGGGGCGAACAACTGGCCCCCGTGGAGAGGGCGCGCAACTTGGGCGTCCTCCTGGATTCCCGGCTGTCCATGGAGGACCATGTGGCGGCCGTGGCCAGGGGGGCATTCTATCAGGTACGCCTGATACGCCAGTTGCGCCCCTTACTGGACCGGGGAGCCCTTCGCACAGTCACTCAAGCGCTCGTGACATCCCGGCTGGATTACTGTAACGCTCTCTACATGGGGCTCCCCTTGAGGTGCACTCGAAGGCTACAGTTAGTACAGAATGCGGCCGCGCGGGTGATTATGGGTGCCACAAGGCAAACCCACGTAACACCTCTCCTGCGCGAGCTGCACTGGCTGCCTGTGGCCTTTCGAGTGCGCTTCAAGGTGCTGATGACCATCTTTAAATCGCTCCATGGCTCGGGGCCTAGCTATATACGAGACCGCCTCCTGCCCCATACATCCCTTCGTCCGATCCGCTCCCACAGAGAGGGTCTTCTTCGGGTGCCGTCGACGGGGCAATGCCGGTTGGCGACACCCAGGGGAAGGGCCTTCTCTGTGGCGGGCCCGGCCCTCTGGAACGACCTACCCCCCGACCTCCGTACTATCTCGGACCTCCGCCTCTTCCACCAACGTCTTAAGACGTATTTATTCCAACAAGCCGGCCTAGGATAGCCCCCATTTCTGACTTTTTAAGAAAATAATTTATAATTGGCAAGGGTTTTAATATTGGGTTTTAGCACGGGTTTATTAATTTAATACATTTTAATAGATATTTATTGTATTTTGTGTTCTTAAATAATGCCTGTGCGCCGCCCTGGGTCCTAACAAGGAGAAGGGCGGGGTATAAATTTAATAAAATAAATAAATAAACTGACTCATATTTATGGTGGTTGCAATGTCCCTGGGCCATGCGATCACCTTTTGTTACCTTCTGACCAACAAAGTCAATGAGGAAACCAGATTAATTTAACAAGTACCCGTAAAGGTCGTAAAATGGGGCAAAAGTCACTTTACAAATGTCTCACTTCACAACAGAAATGCTGAGCTCCACTGTGGTCCTAAGGTGAGGACTACCTGTAGCTGAAAGCAGTGCAACAGCACCTACTTAAAAACAAGCTCTTTCCACCTGTACAGAAAAGAAACTGCTCAAACTACAGAGGAACAAATGATCAGATCCTAACTGGTAAGATTGCCCCCCACTCCCAACAAGTACATGTATACATCCAGACTAGACTGTGTTGCTTCTCTGTGTCATATAAGATGTGTGGGTATATGAATAATTTTGTATTTATGTATGTATGTATGTATTTATTTTGTCATGTTTATGTGGTATATATTGGAGGTGGTGATCTTTTGAGAGCTGAATGCAACAAAATTTTATTTTAATGTTTTGGCATTAGTGTACATTCAAAGCAGGGTAGATAAAAATCAATGATTTTTTAAAAAAAATCGGATTTTTTTGATTTAAATCGGATTTTTTTAAATTTAAATCGGATTTTTTTGATTTAAATCGGATTT
The DNA here is from genome assembly GCA_039707465.1 of Rhabdophis nuchalis. Lineage (NCBI taxonomy): Eukaryota > Metazoa > Chordata > Lepidosauria > Squamata > Natricidae > Rhabdophis > Rhabdophis nuchalis. The sequence continues at coordinate 236,599,099 of CM077644.1, read as the reverse complement.
TTTCAATATAAAATGCTTTTTGAGGAAAATATATTACCATCCAAAGGTTATTCCATCATGAAATAAAGATTAGTTTTTTTAATTATGTAGAATAAGGCTGTATATGTTTAATTTGTTTGGTAAATAAATTCCATTAATCCATTCACAATGTCATGCTCTTCCAGAGGTTTTTGTAAGATTATTGGGCAGTTTCTCTGCCTACAAGATATTATCACAGATGCTTGGTTTGCTTTTGCAGTTCTCAAAACTGAATTTGACTCAGCAGAAATCACGTGCCTCTTCTTCACAGCAAAAATGTTGTAACATGAACAGAGTTGAAAAAAAGACCTTAATCCGAACTTCTACAAACCTACGAATACAGAATCAACCCCCCTTCAGTGCTAAGTTTCAAGACATTCAGTGAATAGAATAGAAACAATATTTTTCTGATTGTTTGGAGTGGAATAGATCTGCACAAGAAGAAATTGAAACTAAGTATGAGGAGGAAGGGGCAAGCAGACAAGCAGTGCTACAAAATGAAAGTCTAAGTTTCTTAAAATATATATATATTGTTTATCCAAATTAGTTAACAAACATGGATGTTTGTTTAAGCAAATAACGTATGCTGTAATGTTATTGTTTCAGTTGAATAAATCTATTTAAATTGTTATTATTAAGGTAATGATTATTTTTCTCCTTCCTAAGTACAACAGAAAAGTTGTCCAAATATGAATGATTAACCTATTAAACTGGGGATAAAAAAACTAATATGAAAAGTTGTTATTCTAAAAATCTTCATCTACTTGCATATTATAAGTTATACCAGCAAGAATTAGTCTTTATGTAGAAAACTATGATTTAAATCAAGCTTTTTTACTAGTGATTTAAATCAGGATTTAAATCGTGATTTAAATCAACTTGATTTAAATCAAATCCACCCTGATTCAAAGTGAGAATAATTCCCTTCAATTCCATTCTAATTCTATTCTCTATTCTAGTCCATTCCATTCGATTCCATTCCAAATATTCCGTTCCGTTCCATTCCTCTCATTCTCTTCTCTTCTCTTCCTCTTCTCTTCTATTCCATATTCTACTCTATTTCACTCCATATTCTATTCTATTCTATTCTATTCCACGTTCTATTCTATTCCACTCCACTCCACATTCTATTCTATTCTATTCTATTCTATTCTATTCCATATTCTACTCTATTCCACTCCATATTCTATTCTATTCCACTCCACTCCACATTCTATTCTATTCTATTCTATATTCTACTCTATTCCACTCCATATTCTATTCTATTCTATTCTATTCTATATTCTACTCTATTCCACTCCATATTCTATTCTATTCTATTCTATTCTATTCTATTCTATTCTGTTCTGTTCTGTTCTGTTCTGTTCCGTTCCGTTCCGTTCAGAAAACCACAACAGAAGGAAGACTAACTTGAAAATATCTTGGATTGGTTACATGAAGGCCTTCAACTCCCTGCCACGTGACTGCATAATCAGGTGCCTAGAGATAACAGGAGTCAGTAGAGGCACCCAGAAGCCCTGTGCCAAGATCAAACACCTGGCATTGGGGACGGAGGGAAGAGTGGACGGGACTCAAGCAGAACTAAAACCCTGGATAGGAAAACAGGACACAAAGCAATGAACTTGCGTTACAGCAGGCAGATTCCAACGAAATGTTTTAAATATTTCCTAGCTATAAAAGCTGTTAGGCCGAGAAGCCAACTAAGCATAGAGGGAATGGGCCTCCTGTCAGGTGATGTCTGGGGCTAGAAGTCATCTGTCTGGGATGCTTTAATTCGGATGCCAGCACTAGGAAGTTGAAGCTAATGATCTAAATCAAAGGTATGCAACCTTGGGAACTTTTAAGACTTGTGGACTTCAACTCCCAGAATTCCCCAGCCAGCATGGCTGGCCTGGGAATTCTGGGAGTTGAAGTCCACAAGTCTTAAAGTTCCCAAGGTTGGACACCCCTGGTCTACATTGTCAATTCAACCTTCTATGTTTTTCAGCCATGGGAAACAATGAACTTTAGCCTGGGAGGGAACTGAACCTACAACCGGAGGGCTGAGAAGAGTTTTATGCATAACGATTCGGCTGACTAACGGAAGAGACTAAGGATCAATGGAGTGAATGAGGATAAAAAATTAGATTCGTGCCCAAGAATACGCCAGGGATGTTTTGATGGCTCAGAGAGTTTTCACCTCCAGTCATCGGCGGAACCAAAAAATTATTGGAAGGGGAGGAGGTTTTAATGGAAGAAGCCTGGAGATGGGATACAGGTAGTCCTCGACTTACAACTGTTCATTTAGTGACCGCACAATGTTACAATGGCACTGAAAAATGTGATTTATGACTGTTTTTTATCCTTCTGACTAGTGCAGCATCCCTGTGGCTATTTGACGACTGGCTCATATTTATGACGGTTGCAGTGTCCCGGGGTCGTGGGATCCCCTTTTGCGACCTGCCGACAAGCGAAGTCAATGGGGAAGCCAGGTTCATTTAACAACCGTATCGCTAACTTAACAACTGCAGTAATTCACTTAACAACTGTGGCAAAGAAAGGTGGTAAAATGGAGGCAAAACTCGCTTAACAAATGTCTCACTTCGCAACAGAAATGTTGGGCCCCACTGTGGTCGTAAGCCGAGGACTATCTAACCTCAAGACTCTGTGGGAGCCAGATGTGTCACATTAATCCTTTAAATTCCTTTCTTTTTATCAAAACGTGGACAATTATTCTTTGTAGCCCTCGCACTTCCAATTTCCTAGCTCTGGCTGGGAGATTAATTGTGCAACATGGCCTAAACCAGGGGTGGGCAAACTTTGCAACTTTAAGTCTGAAGGACTTCAGCTCCCAGAATTCTCCAGCCAGCAAAGCTGTTTAAAGTTGGCTGGAGAATTCTGGGAGCTGAAGTCCTTCAGACTTAAAGTTGCAAAGTTTGCCCACCCCTGGCCTAAACAAACTAAGATACCTGCAATATTCCTCAATCAGTTGTGAATATTTGCTGTTAAAGGGAGCTCTGGATCATGTTAAGACAGTAAAAAGAACACTTCAGAAGAAGTTGGCCCGAAAGAGCAAGAGAGACTGCCTCATGCTACCAAAGCTATGAACGTTTTCCCTCCCCCCATTTTTATTATCGCTGACAAAAAAGTATGGAGCCCCCAGGGACCCCACTAATTCGATTGACACCGTATTCCATTTCTGTGGAAATTCATCTCATTTCCATACAAGGAACGTGATATGTTCTCTGAAAACTGAAATAAAATCAGCAAAACATGACTTTAAAATGAAAACAGTCACTCTTTCGCAAATTAAATCAATCCATCAACAAGTTCATCGTATTTTGTTGTTGTTGGTTGAAAAAAAAGAACGTATAATTCTGAATTGAATGGGAAGCCAAGAAGGACTTAAGGGTCAGCATTTTTATACAATGACAAAACAAAAATGGGTTCCAAATGTTGGATAAACACATATATATCTTACAACTGCAGCAAGCATTTTTAAAAGCTATAGCTTTTGGAAAAACAAAGACTTTTATACACTTGGCAGGGGATACGCCAGCTTTACGACTTTATGTCTGCATTTCACAACTTCAGTTTATTATGCAAAACCAGACTCAACAGCCAAATCCTAACCTCCAGCTACTATACACTAGACCAGTGGTCCCCAAACTTTGCAGCTTGGTGGCCTGGCTGGGGCCTATTCGCAATAGGGCCACGCCAGTGAGCAAGTTGAGCTGCGCACGCATGCTTGCCTGTTCTACCCGGCCACCTCCGTAGCCTGGTAGTGGGCTGCAGTCGGGGGTTGGGGACTCCTGCACCAGAACAGGGGTCGGCAACCTTAAAGAACAAAGAGTCACAAAGGTCCTAACTGGAAGCCCCCTGTTCAATTCTGGAGCCGGCCAGAAGTCCGGTTTCCTCACCATAGAGTCTCTTCCTAGCACAGCATCCTTTTCCCTCTACCTGTCCTAACCGAAAGCCCTATCAATTGTGGAGCTGACCGGAAAACCTGCCCCTTGCCATAGAGTCTCCTCCTGGTGTGCCCTGCTTCCCCCCCCCCCCCCCCACCCACCGAGAAGCTCCTCCCAACATTGTGTTGCTGTCTGGTGTCAGGGAGCTGCAGCAGAGGGATAAAAGAGCCGCATGCGGCTCCAGAGCTGCAGATTGCTGACCCCTGCACTAGAGTATATGAAGACTGATCCCAGAATCCGATGGGGAAAGAAAAGATTTTGTGTTCCACTTTTTAAGTCAATATCTCCTTTGCAGGTGTGATAGCAGAAGCAGAAGGAAGTGGAAATACGCTAATTTGAAAAGGTGGCCGAAGTCAAGAAGCCTGGGTTGCATTCGGAATGGCAGGAAATCAGCGCAACAGATTTCCTTGACCCACAGTAATTGAGCCTGCAATTTTGCATTGTAAGTTGCAACGGTTGTAAAATGGGTCAGTTGTCAAGGGCCCAAAATGCAGTTACCTATGAATGTGCCTCCCCCAACTGTCAACTTGAAATCTCGGTCGCAAATCCCTTTTTTCCTGCATTATAACCTTGAACAGTCATAATCCTGAATGGTCATTATGCAACTGGTTATAAGCCAGGAGTTGCCCCAAAGAAGAGGGAATCAGGCTATTCTCCAAACCATCTGAGGGCAGGACAAGAAGCAATGGGTGGAAACTAATCAAGGAGAGAAGCAACTTAGAACTGAGGAGAAATTTCCAGTTAGAACAATTAACCAGTGCAACAGACGTTGCCTCCAGAAGTTGTGAATCCTCAAACATTGGAAGCTTTTAAGAAGAGAGTGGACAACTATCTGTCTGAAATGATATAGAGTTTCCTGCCTGAGCAGGGTGTTGGACTAGAAGACCTCCAAGGTCCCTTCCAACTCTTGTTATTCTGTTCTGTTCAAGGGCTATCTGTATACAGATTTATACCTGGGAAAGTAAATATTGTTTAAAGACAGGAACACATTAAAAGGGATGATTGAAGAATGCCGCAGGATTCTTCTTTCATTGTTTAACACTGTTAAAGTTCAATGTTAAAGTAACATTGCTTAAGTTCAATACGGTTATCCAGAAGATTGAAGAGTTCAACATAAAGGTTTTCATTTCCTCTTATTTCAGTATTGTTAATTTTCTGGTCTAACCTTCTTAAACCACTGTGGAAAGACATGCTCCAAAAACACAGTACTGCAGAGTGGTTAACATGAATGCTAAGTCACTTGAAATGTAAATAGGGAACTGAGATAAATTTAAAACATTACACTGTTTAGTATGCGTCTTTTCATTTCCCCCCTGTCCTTTTCTCAGAAAGATATTTGCTTTGCTTTTAAAAACTCTATTCACCCTATTATTTAGGGATTACATTATGTTGTGTGTTTGTTGCCTGAAAAATGGCCAGAATCAGTAAATGTTTTGCTTGCATTCAAAACATAATAATTAGCAGATGCTTTGTCCAGATATACCTCAAATAAGAACCACAGAGACAAAATTCACATCTGCAAAGTTTCCTGCACAAGAACAGAAGTCGGTCTTTTTTATTGACCCACAAAGAATAACACTTCCCAAATTGCAGAATTGTGCATAATGGCATTGCAAGGACAGCAAATGGCTACCTGTTGCCCTGGCCACCATCTGGTTCCCGTGCCTGATGTTCGGAGAAGTGATAGGAGAAGAGGAAGAAAGGCAAGGAAAAAGTTGAACCTATCCAGATTGAGGAAGTTCGTGACGGAGCCGAACAGGTTTACATTTGAAGGAAAAAAAAGCACACTACAATATTTCTCCCTAGATTGCATTTAATCAGAATGAGGCACCGTTCTTTCAAAATCTATGACATCTCTTTGACGCCTTAGATCAGGGGTGTCAAATGTGCTTTTATTGAGGGCCGCATCTGTTGTGGCCCGAGCGCTTTGCCAGCGAAAATGGGGACCCGAGCTCCATTTTTGCCTGCGACAGCCTCCTGCAACCTTTGTCACTGAAAACGGAGCTCGGGAGGGTTGCCTGGAGCCTTAGTGCTTTTGCTGGCAGAGGAACCGCGAGCCGATCCTTTTGTCAGCCTCCGCTTTCTTGCTTGCTTCGGCTGTCATTGTAACGGGGAGGGAGGGGCTATGGCAGTGATGGCTAACTTTTTTGGCTCGCGTGCCAAAAGCGGGGGGAACGCAGGGAGGTCATGCGTGGGCGTGCCACACCCATAATACTATGTACGCGGCCCCCTGCTTTTGGCATGCTTTTTTTGCCCTCCCCAGGCTCCAGAGCAGTGGTGGGTTTCTGCAGGCTCGCACCCACTCGCGAGAGCCGGTTGGTGAAATTTAGAGAACCGGTGAGAGGGGGTTCCACTGGCGTACCTGGAAGTAAACCCGTGCCATAGGTTCGCCATCACGGGGCTCTGGTATTTGGGAATGGGATTGTATTAGTGCAGGAGGTGTTCTGGAGATAGTAGATGCTCTCGCTTTCTACTTCGCACTCCAGGAGCTGGTACCGGCAGTAGCCAAGGTCAACGGTTTTGCATACCATTCTGATGATGCTCCTGAAGATGCAACCCACATGACATCAAGGTTTTTTTTTTGCATTGGACAGTGGTTTGGGGGGTTGTGGGGGAAAGGGGTTGGACGCTTATTGATATGTACACTTGAATATCTCAGACTTTGCTTGAATGTGGCTGCATTCTTTTCGTAACCAGTAAAAGTGCTCTTAAATCTTTAAAATGGACTTGAGTGATTTCTTTCTTGGTCATCGTTAGAGGCAGTTCTGACACCTTTGCTGTTTCCAGGGCAGCCCCATGGGCCAGATCTAATCACCCCGTGGGCCGGATCTGGCTACCGGGCCTTGAGTTTGACCCCCCCTGCCTTAGAAACTCTTTCTATACAGATATTTTAAAAAAACCTCCCAATAATCAGACCATTCTGACACTGCTTATCTCCAGTAGCTGCTTAAGGACAAACAGATTGTGATTACAGCGCAGGTGGCTAGATTGAAATCAGTGGTGGGTTCCGCATTCCGTTCTCATGCGTCGTACCTACTGTGACGCTTCCGCTAGCCCCCACGAAGCTCCAGCTGCTCGGCGGGGCATCGTGCAGGTGCTGTATGCACCATGCACGTGCGCGTAAGCACCAAAAGTTTAAAGCACAGGTAAGGAGCAAGGGCGGGTAGGTGGGCCCTCCGGAGCAGCGTACCGGAACGGTACCTGGTGCTCTGGGCAGGCACCGATACATCCATACCGGGGCGTACCGCCTGCAACTCGCCACTGATTCAAGTGGTCGTAGGTGTGAAAAATGGTCATAAGTTGCATTTTTCAGTGCCGTTGTAACTTCACATGGTCACTAAATGAACTGTTGTAAGTTGAGGATTACCTGCATATATAATAAATATTTGAAGGACAATCAGCTTGGGAAAGATGACTCTAGAGCAGAGGTTCCCAAACTTGGCAACTTTAAGACTTGTGGACTTCAACTCCCAGAATTCTCCAGCCAGAATTCTGAGAGTTGAAGTCCATAAGTCTTAAAGTTGCCAAGTTTGGGAACCTCTGCTCTAGAATCACTAAGAATCGGGTGGCTTACACATTTAGCCCATTATTCTTATAATATTTAACCTCACCTAAAGATAGGAATGGACAGTAACAATGGCCTTCCATTGTTTTAAAAAAACGAGGCGCATCCCATAAATTCTATGCTCCTTTCTCAAGCATGTGTGCCTGCGCAGCGGAAGAGAAGGAACAGCTGCTGCACAGCAAGCCATGTCCTTTCGCATAACAGATTATATTGATACTATCTTGATGCCAGGACACAATTGCCTTGAAAGGGACACACAAACTCTGCATGGCCTCGTAATTTACAAGAACTGGCCTTCCCACGGCGGCCCTGGCAAAATCCTGATTTTCCTGACCTAAAGCACTGGAAAAATCCACCCAAACAGGTCTATCAGGAAAGAGAAGCTGAGTGCAATTAGTCCTGTTGTAATTGCCTTTGGAGATTCTCAGACATCCAGGTTATGGGTGTCCCAAAGGTACTTTTCAAAAGGCAACTGAGCTTTTGTTTTTTGCTGTGGTTTTTTTTTCTTGAAGACGTTTCGCTCCTCATCCAAGAAGCTTCTTCGGTTCTGAAGGAGCAGGACAAAATGACTCCAGTTGCCTTTTGAAAAAGCACCTTTGGGACATCCTGCTGTAATTGGGCACCTCTTTGCTTGGTTCTCCTTCTGTTATTATATTTATATTATATTTATTAAATTTCTATCCCGCCCTATCTCCCAAAAAGGGACTCAGGGCGGCGCACAGGAACTTAAAATCCAACAATACAAATAGTACAAATTCTACAAAATTTAAAACTACTATTAAACAATTTAACCCGTGCTAAAAAGGAGACAGTTAATTTATTTATTTATTTATTAAATTTATACCCCGCCCTTCTCCAAATGGACCCAGGGCGGCGCACAGGGATGTTAAAATACATACAAAATATATAAAATTTAAAAAACTTATTCTAATAAATAAAACCCTGCGCTAAAAACCGAATTAAAAATCCCAAGTTTAAAACTGTCTAATAGTCAGTAATGGAGGTTACGCTAGGCCGGCTAGATGGAATAGATGTGTCTTCAGACACTTGCGGAAGAGGCGGAGGTCGGAGATGGTGCGGAGTTCAGAGGGTAAGTCGTTCCAGAGAGCTGGGCCCGCCACAGAGAAGGTTTTCCCCCTGGGTGTCGCCAGACGGCATTGTCCAGCCGACGGCACCCTGAGGAGGCCCTCTCTGTGGGAGCATATCGGTCTGAGGGATGTATGGGGCAGGATGTATGGGGCAGAAGGCGGTCTCGCATATAACTAGGCCCCGAGCCATGGAGCGCTTTAAAGATGGTCGTTAAAACCTTGAAGCGCACCCGAAAGACCACAGGAAGCCAGTGCAGCTCGCACAGGATAGGTGTTATGTGGGAGTGTCTAGGCGCTCCTGTAATCACCCGCGCGGCTGTGTTCTGGACTAGCTGCAGCTTTCGGGTGCACCTCAAGGGGAGCCCCATGTAGAGAGCATTACAGTAGTCGAGTCGAGAGGTGACGAGTGCTTGAGTGACTGTGCGTAAGGCACCCCGGTCCAGTAAGGGGCGCAATTGGCGCATCAGACGTACCTGTTGAAATGCCCCCCTGGCCACGGCTGCCACCCATTTAAAACCCAGATCTAATAAAACATGGGTGTAGCAGCTATGCCAGGTCGGCCATATGGAAGAAATAGGTTTTTTAAATCCGGCGGAAGAGGTGAAGGTCGGTGATAGTCCGGAGGTCTGGGGGAAGGTCATTCCAAAGGGGGGGACCTGCCACAGAGAAGGCTCTTCCCCTGGGCGTCGCAAGCCGGCATTTATTTACCCACAACCTCCAGCGCAGGAGGCCTTTTAATCTAACGCCAAAAAGGGAACGCTAGCCCAGACTTATTACACCTTACCGAATCAAAAGGCTTAGAATTGGGAACACTGGAAGCAGAAAAGTGGCTGAACCATCACACTGTAGGCACATTTGTATAATTAAAAAAAAAATCATTTTAGCAGAAATGAACCAACGAATATACAGGGATTTTTAAGGGGTTGTTTTTTTTGGGAAATGTAATCTCATACCTTGCCTCTGGCACAATTTTGTCTGAATCACTCAAAGAAATTTTGACAGAATGAGTCTGCTGCGTATTAGGAAGCTGCATTATTAAAGCAATTTGATGGGATTGCTCTTTTTCTGGTAAGGCCTGCAGGATGCTATGAAAGCATATTTCACTATTAGTCCCTGGCAAATATTTCAGTAATATCTGAAGGCAGCCCCCGTTCCCTCTCCGAGAAAAGTTACTATAATTTAAATATCTGTTTTTTATAAATGTGTGCAATAAAGGGGTTTGGAGCACATAAGAGTGGCTGCAAATATTTTGCTCGGATCCAATTTTTTTCATAATTAGGAAGACCCAATGCAACAGACGCCGTATTTTGTATCTGTATTAATAATATATCCCAGATAAAATCTTGGACAGAACACATTTTAATATTCCAGGATTAGTGTAATTAAATCATACCCACCAAAAAGCATTTTAATTAATGTCCTGGTCCATAGCAATAATTAAAATAGTCCTAAATTGGAATTGAATTAGGTCTGCTTTAACCCTGTCTAAATCTGGACCTAATGGACTGTAATAAAGGTGGCATAAAAGGATGAGGGAGACGATCAAATTGATTTATGCTCAATTTATGTGCTTCTGTTTTAACATCCAACCCAGTGATGTCAAACCTTTAAGGCTTGGTGTGTCAAAAATTTGGAAAATGGCTGACTTGACTTTCCTGGTGTGCCACTCCATTGCCCCCTATCTAGGCCACCCTAAACAGTGGCACTTGCCAACAAAGCCAAGCCTGGGCCTGCCGTATATTAGTGCCACATTTGGAGGGTCTGCAAAAACTGCTCTGCCCTCTGGAATGACTTCTAGAGCAGAGGGTCTCCGACCTTGGCAACTTTAAGACTTGCGGACTTCAACTCCCAGAGTTCCTCGGGCAGCGAAGCTTCGCTGTCCGAGGAATTCTGGGAGTTGAAGTCCGCAAGTCTTAAAGTTGCCAAAGTTGGAGTCCCCTAGTCTGGAGGCTGCGCAAGAGGATGGCTGGCTGGGGAATTCTGGGAATCAAAGTCCACACCTCTTAAAGTTGCCAAGGTTGAAAAATATTACTCTAGTGCAGGGGTGTCAAGCTCGAGGCCCTGGGGCCGGATCCGGACTGCAGGGTGCTTAGGTCTGGCCCGCAGGGTTGCCTTGGAAACAGAGAAGGACCAGTCTGCGGTACCTCTGCCAGCAAAAACGGAGCTCCGGACAGCTGCATGCTCTGTTTTCGCTGACAGAGGATTGCAGGAGGCTGTCCCAGCCGAAAACGGAGCTCAGGCGCCTGCTTTTCACAGGCAGAGTGCTCAGGTCACCACAGGTGCTCCCTACATGAGTGATGTCAAGCTGGCCACGCCCACCCCACCCCAGGTCAAACATAAAAAAAAAACCAACACAGTTCTAGGCTGCATCAACAGAGGGAGAGACTCAAGATCACGTGAAGTGTTAATACCACTTTATAAGGCCTTGGTAAGGCCACACTTGGAATACTGCATACAGTTTTGGTCGCCACGATGTAGAGAAGACGTGGAGACTCTAGAAAGAGTGCAGAGAAGAGCAACAAAGATGATTAGAGGACTGGAGACTAAAACATATGAGGAACGGTTGCAGGAACTGGGTATGTCTAGTTTGATGAAGAGAAGCACCAGGGGAGACATGATAGCAGTGTTCCGATATCTCAGGGGTTGCCACAAAGAAGAGGGAGTCAAGCTATTCACCAAGGCATCTGAGGGTAGAACAAGAAGCAATGGGTGGAAACTAATCAAGGAGAGAAGCAACTTAGAACTGAGGAGAAATTTCCTGAAAGTTAGAACAATTAATCAGTGGAACAGAAGTTGCCTCCAGAAGTTGTGAATGCCCCAACACTGCAAGTCTTCAAGAAGATGTTGGATAGCCATTTGTCTGAAATGGTATAGGGCTTCCTGCCTAGGCAGGGAGTTGGACTAGATGACCTCCAAGGTCCCTTCCAACTCTGCTATTGTATTGTATTGTATTGTATTATAACCCTGAGGTGGCCCTCAATGAAATCGAGTTTGACACCCCTGCTCTAGTGGCTCCGCTTTGTCCTTGAAGGGGAGGAATTCAAATAACTGAAGCAAGGACCGAAGGGGAAATGATACTCTCAAGGAGAACTGTGGGGTTTCCCTCCCCCTCTCTCTTGATAATGACTCAAAACCGTTTTTGAATAGCCCAAACCGTCTGACTGATGGATGTGGAGGAAGTTACGGATTTCTCAGTTCTGTCCCCCGCTTGCCAAGAGGCTCTCCTTCCATTAGTGTTCTGTCACAGGAAATGTGGGTTTGGAAATACGAACTGCCAAAATACTTTTCTACTTCTACCCAGAGTTTTAATGTCTAAAACGGCAGTGCTGCATACCGTTCCTATTATTTTGCTACCGATACACTCAGGCGCCTGAAATGCAGAAGCTGACTTCTCATGCAATGCTTCGTCTCTGTTCTGTTCTGTTTCCTTGGTGTTACTAGAAATGCAAATATTTCCGATTCTTCGGAAGGCTCTCTGGAGGATGAATCACTGCAACTGGGCTAAATTTATTTTGTTTAGCTCAAAATGTCTGTCGACATTTTGCAACTCACTTTGGGGAGGAAACCCAACTCACTTTGGGGAGGAAACCCAACTTCAGACAATTCTACCTGGATGATTGAGAATCTTCATCAACATTTCTGATTCTTCCTCTTAGCAGCTAAAACAAACTAAAAACCTGCCTCCCACCCCACAAAAAATGGGCTTGATTCTTAGTGATGACATGGATATGTTCATCTAGTTTTCTTTGGATAGAATGTAGAAGTGGTTTGCCATTGCTTGTTTCCAAAATGCTATTTTGACCTCCTGGTCCAGCCCAACACTCTAATTCTTCAGCCTTTTGAGATCTTCTAAGGTTGACCAAGTACCACTTCACACATTAGCAGCAGTCTACCTTAACCAGATTTTCAAATCGGGTATTTCCATGGTCTCCTCCTTCTGTGCCAGCAGGGAATTCTGGGAGCCTAAATCCAACTCACATTTGGATTGTACCAATTATAGAAAGGTAATAAGGAGTTCTATTAGAAAATAATTTTAATTCCTGTTTCATCGGGGTTTCCTGACCTACCTTGAATTCAGATAAATTCAGTCAAAGATTTCATCCCTACAGATGTTTGTTATTCCTGGTTTTAACCTGAACAGGTCGATAACCTCTCCTACCGCTACATTTTCCTCTTCTGTAAATGCTTTAAAAAAAAATTCTTTATAGACAACTATTGTTTGTTCTTGAGCAAAGGAAACTATTTTAAATTGCATGCCATATTTTCTTTTTCTTCTTCCCTTGACAATCAAAGCTGGTTCTATTTATGTTTACTGTGTGGTCTCTCTGCCTTACATGCTTGCATAGTCAAAATACTACTATTCCCATTATGGATGATCTCCATGTTCTGGTCAAATTTTGTCATGCAATTTTTTCCCCTTGCTCTCCCAAAATTCTTGGCACCAATCATAAAACACTAAAGAATGTGCAAAGTGAGTGTAGCATGAATTCCAATGCGCTATTTTATTTGGAGAAACTATACTGCGCTGTGTTTTATGCGGGGGACCTTTAGCATGCATAGCCTCAAGCTTTTCCACCAATCTAAAAGTGACTCGATAATACTGTCAATTTAAAAAAACATATATTTTTTTGCTTATTTTAATTTGGGGGAATAATCAATTAAACATATAGAGACTCTCCCATTTGCACCTACTTGGTACTCATTCAATTGTTTCCTAGCGCATCCTGCTAAAACATACTGCTTGCGTATTGACCAAATCTGAACCACATCTTTGGATCTGACTCATAGAACAATTCCATAACAGCAAGACCCAAAAAAAAACCCACACTGCTGTGAGATTTGCTTAATATGTTTTCATGTCCCTTTTGACTTCATCTCTTGAAAGAAGAAACAAGTACTCTATAGCTGCGGTCCCCAATCTTTTTGGCACCAGGCACTGGTTTCGTGGAAGATAATTTTTAGAGGAAGGAAAAAGGAAGAACAGGGGGCGGCAATCTTAAACACTCAAAGAGCCACAAAGGTCCTAACCAGAAACCCCCCTTTCAATTCTGGAGCCGATTGGAAGTCCAGTTCCACTACCATAGACTCTCCTCCTAGTGCGGCATCCTTTTTCCTCTACCTGTCCTAACCGAAAGCCCTATCAGCTGTGGAGCTGACCAGCGGCAGGGAGCCGCAGCAGAGGGATGAAAGAGCCACATGCGGCTGAAGAGCCACGGGTTGCTGACCCCTGCTCTAGAAGCTTCAAAAAAATAAAAAAGGGGGCGTTCAACTGGGGTTGAAATTTAGCCAACTAGCCTCTGCCAAGTCTTATATTCAAACCACTAGTCAGTCAAGTTGCAACCACAACTATATTTTCAGTTGACTAAGAAAAGGAATGAAAAATACAGGCAAGCTTCCTGTTTCGTTTTCCTACACTAGTCTACTTTGGTTGCTTATTAGTAACCTATGACTATCACTAAGTGTTGTATCTTATGATTGTTGATTAATGTATATCCTGCATATGCACCAAAGACAAATTCCTTGTGTGTCCAATTACACTTGGCCAATAAAGAATTTGATTCTGTTCTGTTCTATTCTATTCGTAGACTATGAAGTCTCTGATGCTCATTGAGCTTGGTTATTTTCTTGCAGATATTTCATTATCAAAGTAGATAACATCATCAATACACTAGTTTGGTAATGAAACATCTGCAAAAAAGCAGCTAAGCTCAGCGAGCAACAAGGATCCGTCTTGAAAATATGCTGTACAATGTAATGAAATATGAAAGGTGCAATTCTATTCCCACGTAAATTAGTCAGACAATCATCAGCGTGGCTACGAAAATAAAGCTGATCTGGGAAAGGAGTAATGTCATATACAGGTAGTCCTCAAGTTACAACCACAAATGAACCCATCATTTATGTTGCTAAGTGAAAAAATTGCTAAGTGAATTTGCTACATTTTATAACCTTTTGTGCCACAGTTGTTAAGTGAATCACTGCAGCTCTTAAATTAGTAGCACAGTCATTAAGTAAATCTGGTTTCCCCGTGGATTTTGCTTGTCAAAAGGTCGCAAAAGGAGATCACGTGACTCCGGGACGCTGCAAACCATCATAAATGGGACTCAGTTGTCAAGCATCCAAAAGCAAATCACGTGACCAGGGTGTGTGTGTGCTACAATGGTCGTAAGTGTGAAAAACAGTTGCAAGTCACTATTTCCAGTGTCATTGCAACTTCGAACCATCACTAAATGAACAGTTGTAAGTCAAGGACTACTCGCACTTAACAAAGGAAATATACACTCCATTTCTGGGAAGAAAAGGACACCCACCCCAGCTCTGTTTTATTCAGTGTGAAACCACAATGGGCTTCCTTTTGTATACACCGTGTGGCTATGTACGCTACATGACACAAACAGCTGGTTTGTTAGTAAAAAGGTTACTGGCAATCTGAAAGCCGCCCAGCCTCCCCACCCCACCCCACCTCCGCCACCCCATATGTCCCCTTCGCTCATGCACAGGCTGGTCCCACGTGGCATGCAGCATGCAGTAAGTGGAGAGCAGAGGTTAATAACCTGGAAGCATAGGATCTGAGAATGTGAGAGCAAGTTAAAGACAAGAGTTCCTCTCCATTGTCACTGAGGCTCGAGAAGCAATGCTCCAGCGTAGAGCAGTGGGATTGGCGGGGGAAATACAATTTGTCCAAGACATAGACATATCTCCGCAAGTGGCGGCAGGTGTAACTGCAAGACAAGGGTAGAGGGAGGAAAAGAAAGAAAACAAGAAAAGAAACAAAGAAAGAAAGAGGAGTTTTCCTTTAACAAAGCTGCACCCAAACACCATCTAAACAAAGCTCAGCGGCAGATGTCAAAGAGCAAAGCAATACTTTAAAAAAAATTAAACAAAAAGTGGTACAGGCAGAGAAAGTCTGGATTAATCAACTATTTGTCTGAAATGGCACAGGGCTGTGATGGCGAACCTATGGCACGCGTGTCTGAAGTGGCACGCGGAGCCATGTCGCCTAGCATGTGCGGTGTCCCCTGTTCCTCTTCCAGGTTTCTGCCGTGCATGCACGCATGACGATCAGCTGATCTTTGTGCGCATGGCATTGCCGGAAACTGGAAGAGCTGTCCTTCGGTTTTCCTGAGTGAGCATGTGTGCCGGCAGCTGATCATCACGTGCACATGCGCGCTGTAAACCCAGAAGACTAGCTGGCTAGCGCCGTAAACCAGAAGTTGATTTTCAGGCATGTGCCCTGGGCAATTCCTCTTCCGAGTTGTGGCCCAGAGAAGTGTGGGCATGCTCGTCTCGGCCGCAATTCGGTGCTGAAAAGGTTTGCCATCACTGGCATAGGGTTTCTTGCCTGAGCAAGGGGTTGGACTAGAAGACCTCCAGGGTCCTTCCAACTCTGTTGTTATGTATGTATGTATGTATGTATGTATGTATGTATGTATGTATATATGCTTGTGTCCCAACACCCTGGTAAGCCCCAATTAAGAGAGGAAGCATACTGCTTTCCTTTTCTGCCTTTCGGCTTATCACCAGAGACCATCTAGACAGAAAGCTATGAGTTCCGTTGTGTACTTTTTTTATAGGTGTGTTAAGTTTTTGAGCTGATAAATCAATAAACAAGGAGACTAGGATAGATCTATTTCGAGCTTTTTAGCTCTCATCAGCTAGCCATACCCTTACTGGGATTTGAACCGGGGCTGTATTACATGTTAGGCAGATGTTTTAGCCACTAAGCTAAAAAGCTCGAAATAGATCTATCCTAGTCTCCCTTATTTATTTATTTATCAGCTCAAAAACCTAACACACATGTAAAAAAAAAAGACACAACGAAACTAATAGCTTTCTGTCTAGATGGTCTCTGGTGATGAGCCAAAAGGCAGAAAAGGAAAGCAATATGCTTCCTCCCTTAATTGGGGCTTACCAGGGTGTTGTGACACAAGCATATACTTATTTCCCCTGTCTCAGCTGATCAGGAGGAGAACCTGGTGGCTTAGTGGCTAAAACATCTGCCCCACATGTAATACAGACCCGGTTCGAATCCCAGTAAGGGTATGGCTAGCTGATGAGAGCTAAAAAGCTCAAAATAGATCTATCCTAGTCTCCCTTATTTATTTATCTATCAGCTCAAAAACCTAACACACACACACACACACACATCTACACAAGAATCCAGGATGATTTCATTAGCGGCGATTTTGGCAGGGTGTAAACACACCAAGGGTTTGTAGATTTTTACTTGTTTTTGAGGTAAAAAACCAAAAAATCCAAACCATCTTTTCGTGCAACTCGAAGAGCAAAGCACTTGTGCCAAGATGTAATATGAAATGTTATGGGAACAGTCACACAGTTTGTGTGGTTTTCTACAAGCTGCCATCTACAACTACAGAAATGCAAAAGCCAAATTCAGTTAACAATGTCAGTTTGCCACAGTGGTTAGGGAATTATGGGCTGGTGCATCTTACAGCCCATGGATCATAGTCGGTGGGGCTTCTGAATTCTGGAGGGTTTGTCTTGTTTTACAGCAAATTCCACTGTCTCGTAAAGAGAAGCTTCGCAATAAATGTTTTTCAGACACATGCTTTCACTTTATCTGACTTTGGGCTTCGCTCCAATTGTGCTGGATCGCTCCTCCATCATCACGAGGCAACGCAGATGGCATCAAGTTGAAAATTTATTAATTTATATTTCATATTTCTTCACTGCCCATCTCTCTCAAAGTATTTGATTCCCTTCAACAAGTACGTCAGGGTCAAAGCACACAATGTAGAGTAAGGTTATTTGCACACATAAATGTCTCACTAAGTTCAACGGGGACACATTTTAAGCTCAAGTGGAGGTGTGCCCTTACCCCAAATTCTGGGAATATCAAAGACTACTTCGGTTCCAAGTGTATAATTTCTTCTAGGTCAGCTTTTCAATTTCAGCAAAAACAGAAAAGAGTCACCTTTTATTTCTAACAACAAAGCGTTGAGCAGGGAGGAAACACTCTGGTGGAAAACACAATGATATGTGTGTGTGTACATGTGTGTGTGTGTGTGTGTGATGTCCTGTTCCTTTCCTGATAGGAATAAAATCCCTGGAGAGCTTTGCCCCTCATGACACCTGATTTTTGTAAATATATTAAAATGGCCCTCATTTAAAAGAATGATCTAGATCACGTGAAGTGTTAATGCCACTGTATAGTGCCTTGGTAAGGCCACACTTGGAATACTGCATACAGTTTTGGTCGCCACGATGTAGAAAAGACGTGGAGACTCTGGAAAGAGTGCAGAGAAGAGCAACCAAGATGATTAGGGGACTGGAGGCTAAAACATATGAAGAACAGTTGCAGGAGCTGGGTATGTCTAGTTTGATGAAGAGAAGGACTAGGGGAGACATGATATCAGTCTTCCAATATCTCAGGGGTTGCCACAAAGAAGAGGGAGTCAAGCTATTCTCCAAGGCACCTGGGGGCAGGACAAGAAGCAATGGGTGGAAACTAATCAAGGAGAGAAGCAACCTAGAACTAAGGAGAAATTTCCTGACAGTCAGAACAATTAACCTCTGGAACAGCTTGCCTCCAGAAGTTGTGAATGCCCCAACCCTGGAAGCCTTTAAAAAGATGTTAGATAGCCATTTGTCTGAAATGGTATAAGGTTTCTGCCCACGAGAGGGGGTTGGACTAGAAGACCTACAAGGTCCCTTCCAACTCTGCTATTGTATTATTGTATTATTGATTATAAATTAAGATTTTATACGGAAACATTCCTCCTGCCTTGTCCAAAACTGTTGGTAATATGGCATCTTCAGCTTCCAGAACATGTGGGACACTCTTAGAAAATAATTACTATTGAATATGCACCCTTATGTCTATGTTTCCCAACCTATGTAAATCGAAGGTGAGTGGACTTCAAGTCCCAGAATTCTCAACATTGACTATGCTGGCTGTGGAATTCTGGGATTTGAAGTCTACATACAGGTAGTCTTCAACTTGCAACATCTCACTTAGTGACTGTTCAAAGTTGCAACAGCACTGAAAAAGTGACTCACAATTGTTTTCCATGCTTAAGATCATGGCAGCATCCCTATGGTGATGTGATCGTCATTCATTCGGCTGCTTGGCAACCGACTCCTATTTATGACGGTTGCAGTGTCCTGGGGTTATGGGATCCCCTTTTGTGACCTGCTGACAAGCTAAGTCAATGGAGAAGCCAGGTTCACTTAACAATCATATTACTAGCTTGACTACAGTAATTCACTTAACAATTGTGGCAAGAAAGGTTGTAACATGGAGCTAAACTCACTTAACAAATGTCTCGCTTAGCAGCGGAAATTTTGGGTTCATTTGTAGTCACAAGTACTTACGGTTGTGTTTCCCAATAGTGGCAAATTGAAGGTGAGTGGACTTCGACTCCCAGAACTCTCAGCAATAGCTATGCGACAACTCCCCCCCCCCCTTGCTATACTGGGGGCGAGCATGGCCAGCAAGGGGCCACGAGTTTGACACCCCTGGCCTAGTCACTTCAGTGTTTCTCAGCCTTAGTCACTTGAAGATGGGTGGACTTCAACTCCCAGAATTACAATACAATACAACAGCAGAGTTGGAAGGGACCTTGTAGGTCTTCTAGTCCAACCCCCTGCGTGGGCAGGAACCTTATACCATTTCAGACAAATGGCTATCTAACATCTTTTTAAAGGCTTCCAGGGTTGGGGCATTCACAACTTCTGGAGGCAAGCTGTTCCAGAGGTTAATTGTTCTAACTGTCAGGAAATTTCTCCTTAGTTCTAAGTTGCTTCTCTCCTTGATTAGTTTCCACCCATTGCTTCTTGTCCTACCCCCAGGTGCCTTGGAGAATAGTTTGGCTCCCTCTTCTTTGTGGCACCCTCTGAGATATCGGAACACTGCTATCATGTCTCCCCTGGTGCTTCTCTTCATCAAACTAGACATACCCAGCTCCTGCAACCGTTCTTCATATGTTTTAGTCTCCAGTTCCCTAATCATCTTGGTTGCTCTTCTCTGCACTCTTTCCAGAGTCTCCATGTCTTTTCTACATCGTGGCGACCAAAACTGTATGCAGTATTCCAAGTGTGGCCTTACCAAGGCACTATACAGTGGCATTAACACTTCACGTGATCTAGATTCTATCCCTCTGTTTATGTAGCCTAGAACTGTGTTGGCTTTTTTGGCAGCTGCTGCACACTGCTGGCTCATATTCAAATGGTTGTCCACTAGGATTCCTAGATCCCTCTCACAGTTGCTACTATTGAGCAAGGTACCACCTATACTGTACTTGTGCAATTTGTTTTTCTTGCCTATATGTAGGACCTTACTTTTTTCACAATTGAATTTCATTTTATTACATAGTGCCCAATGTTCAAGTTTGGCTAGATCCTTCTGTATACTGACTGTGGAATTCTGGGACTTGGAGTCCATATATATCTGGAAATTGCCACGGTTGGGAAAGCTTGTCTTATGAGGAGTGAATTTACTAAAGACTACAGTGGTGGGTTTCGGCTCCCGTTGCCACTGGCATGCTGCAACGGGAGCCGGGTGTGCACCACGGGCATGCATGCTGTGCATGCATGCCCACCCACCACTTGCGCCGGTCCAGCTGCTCAGCGGAGCATTCCGCAGGCGCCGTACACTTGCACGTTCCTGCACAGATGGCCCATTTCCTTCAAATACAGGTAAGGAACGAGGACGGTGGCTCCTGCTTCCGGCAAGCACTGGTACGCACCTACCGGGGCATACCGCCTGCAACCCACCCCTGAAAGACTAGCGGGAGTTTTTCCTGTGTTGATGTGTGATTTTCCCATGGAAATGCACACTGGATCCAAAGCCCAAAGATGTTGTGGCATATTCTGTGAAGGCATCAGCCCTCAGCAACTGATCTCGCCTTATTCTGTTTTGGCTGCTCCCAACAAACGCAGAGCCCACAGCCAATTTCCAAAAATGTCATGTTTAGTTTAATGCGAGATTGACTTGGCTTTGGTTTTATCAAGCTGTCCTGATCTCTCTCCCACAGGGGAGGGGGGGGGGGGGAGAGAAAGAACAGATCTGAACTCCACATTTGGTAAATGCTACATACTATGATCCCGTTTTCCGCAGAGCTCCTTAAAACAGCGAACGGCTTTGGGGTTTTTGTTTTTTTTCAAGAAACAAAACTATGTCTTTAAAAATCTGCATTTTATTACCAAATCAATGAAAAGGAAGTTATTAAGGCAAAAATAATAACATTCTCTACAATTCAACCCCCTGAAGCAAGCAAGCATTCCTCTTCCCTCATAACTGAGGCAAAGCAACGTGTGTTACCCACAGCAGATTATGGGCAGCACATTTTCCTCCTTACAAACAGCCAGCTTAATTTCTAGCTATGTGGCAGTAATGCACTAAAATGTTTAATATCACCATCTCAAAAGTCAGTATGCAGAATGTCTGGTTAACTGAAGCCTGGGAAATCAATACGCGTGGTTTGGAGTTTTCCTATTGAAAACAGTTGTTCTTACTTAAGGATGAAACTCTGCCATTTGGGGAGATAATGAAACTAATAAAATATCTCTAATGCCTTCTCAGGGTATAACATTTTTTCCCCCCAAGGTTATGCGCTGCATAAATCTGAAGAGTTATTAAAAAAATAAAATACTTCAATCTTTTTTATTAGCAGGGATATTAGGGGGGGAAATCTTTACGTTCTTGAACTACGTGCTCTGTAGGATTCAGAGTCAGCCCAGCCAAACTAATAGGAAAATAATTTCTCTGGAGAATAAGGGAACGATTTCAGAACAATCTGAAGAGCCCTCTTTCAAAAATACTGAATAATTGTGAAAAGCTATTTCTGAAAGTGGATCCATCAGTTTCTAGGTGACCGGCTCCTTGAGAACATCTGCTCGCATCCTTCTAAACTTTGTTGTTGTTCAATCACTTCCATGTTTCCCCAAAAACAGGGGTCAGCAACCCGTGGCTCTAGAGCCACATGTGGCTCTTTCATCCTTCTGCTGCGGCTCTCTTATCGCCAGTCAGCTCCACAATTGATAGGGTTTTTGGTTAGGACAAGCAGAGGAAAAAGTAGGAGGCACTAGGAGGAGACTCTATGATGGGGGAACTGGACTTCCGGTCGGCTCCAGAATTGAATGGGGGGTTTCCAGTTAGAACCTTTGTGGCTCTTTGAATGTTTAAGGTTGCTGACCCCTGCCCAAAAAGAAGACCTGGTCTTATTTTCCTTTGACCCTAGGGCTTCTTTTTGGGGGGGGGTCTAATTACTGACTCACAGCAGCGGCACTGACAGCCCCACCCAGCAGGAGCCCGCTACTGGCCCATGGCTAGGGCCTTCTGGAAGGCATCTGTAGCTGATAAAAGAGCTTCAGATCGATCTAGAGCTCTATTATCAGCTGCAGAGAGCTTTCTGGAAGCCTCTGACAGTGAAACGGAGGCCAGGGGCGACATGCGTGTCAATCCAGACCTCATTTCTTGGTTGCAGAGGGCTTTCTGGAAGTATCTGATGATGAAACAGAGTGTTGTGGCCCACTGGCAGCCAGCAAAGCTGGCAGCAGTGTCAGACAATGAGGAGGTTGGGGAGAAACCTGGGCCAGTCCTGGGGGCTGAGGAAAGCTCAGACAAGGGCTCTGCGTTGGAGGCAGAGAGGGAACTCGACTGAAGCAGCGGAACAGCTGGAGCCCGTTCCCAGTGTGCCCGTGCGCAGAGCTGCCAGAAGAAAAAAACAGCTAAGAAATCAGGGTAGACTTGGGAGTAAAATCACAGGTGGAAAGTAATTGGCCCCTCCCATAGGAAACAAAAGAGGAACGAATGGGGAGTGGGCTTTTGCAGGAAACAATTCATCCATTCGATTATTTCAAGACTCTGTGCCAGGTTTTGCCGTGCCCTGCGTTTGGAAACTAGTGATTTGGCAGCTCTCCAAACGAGATAAGGTTCATGTTGAGAAATATTCCTCTGAAAGACTGTTTGCTAAGCCTTGCTGACTGTGAATGAAAGGAATTCACAGTCATATAAATAAAAGAGGTTTTGCCGGGACCAAGACTCTCCTTCTTGATTTTGAAAGAAGCCTGGGTCAGAACAGAGAGGCTGGGAGCGACATGCGCAAGTGGCAGCAAGCGGCCGTAGAAGAAGTGGGCCTGCAAGGCGAAGCAGGTGTCGGGGTGTGCAAGCCCTGGGAAGTAGGGCAGCTCCACCACCCCCATCCCCACCCTGGATTAATTTTGACCTGGGAGCTTGACCCAACCCCCTGCACCCTGTAGTGGGCGGGGTCTTAATTAGGGCCAATTTAGGGGGTAGGACTTAATTTTAGTGCATGCATTCAAAAACATGATAGGGCTTCTTTTCGGGGTGGATCATATTTTCAGGGAAACACAGTAAGTTGTGTCTGACTCTTCACAATCCCATGGACCACAGCATGCCAGGGTCCCATCCTCCCGTCTCCTGGAGTTTGCCCAGATTCATGTTCATTGCACTGATAACCCTATCTAACCATCTCTTCCTCTTGTTGTCCCCTTCTCTTTTTCCTTTCTGTCTTTCCCAACACCAGATGTGCTTCCCAACACATCTGCTCCTAACCAGAATGAAGGATCCAAACCTGGATGCCATTTCCGGTTAGCAAGGCATGTCATTTGAAAATAGCCAATAGCCACCTGTATGTTCATATACGTAGTCCTCGACTTACGAACACAATGGAGCCCCAAATGTATTTCTGCTGCTGAGTGAGATGTTTGTTAAGTGAGTTTTGCCTTAGTTTATGACCTTTCTTCCCACGGTTGTTAAGGGAATCACTGCAGTTTGTTAAGTTAGCAACGTGGTTGTGAAGTGAATTGGGCTTCCCCGTGGACTTTGCTTGTCAGAAGGTCCCAAAAGGTAATCATGTGAGTACGGGACACCGCGACCGTCATAAATACGAGTCAGTCGCCAAGGGTTTGAATTTGAATCACGTGACCATGGGGATGCTGCAACAGTTGTAAGCGTGAAAAACGGCCTGACGTCATTATTTTTTCAGTGTGTCGTGACTTTGATTAAACAACTGCTGTAAGTTGAGGACTTCCTGTATTAAGTGGCTACAATGGCTTTATATACACCAACATGCTCGCAGTGTGGGAAATTTATTCGTTCTGATCCAGTGTTGGGATATCACCGGTACGCTCTGGTAAGGACACCAGGTACTGTTCCGGTACGGTGCTCCGGAGGGCCCGCCCACTCTCCTTGCCTGTATTTGAGCTGATTGAGGATTTTGCGCATGTGCTCCGCCAAGCAGCTGGAGCATCACGGGCGCTAAATATGCATGCGCGTGCTGCACGTGTGAACGTGGTGGACTCCCGGCCCCGTTGCGCTGTACCAGTTGCAACGGGATCTGGAACCCATCACTGTTCTGTTTGTTCGTACACTGCCATCCCTTTCTCTCAGTGTAAATATTGTGTGTCTTCAATTATTAAAATCTCAGAGTGAGCAAATGTTAAAGTAATTGCAGCAACTCTTTTATTGTACAGATTTACTCTTGATCCAACTAAACGGAATAATTACTATCCTGAATAAAACGTTTTGCTTGACTCAAGTGTTGGCGTATGTGCTGGTATCTCTGCTCTTGGTATTCTTGGATGAAACAGTTTTAATCCTAGTGTGATCTACTTTATCTCTGAGATCAAAACTTCCTTTATGAATGGCCTACATCAGATGGCAGACTGGCAGTTGGAGACAATTCCATTGTTCTTCCGAGACAATTTTATTTAGTATAGTCACCCAGCATATTTAAAGATGCCTTATAGTTTTTGAATGGCAGGCATTCTTCTGTTATTACAATACTAATAACTAGTTAATGCTAGTTATTACTTCAGGATTAATCTCTAAAGGTGGAGCGATTTTTAACCATGTGGTTGGTGGAATATGGCAAAGTTGGGCAGTTCACAGGCAGACTAGATGCACCAGAAACTATCATCAAAATACACTAAAATAACAGGAGGTCTGTATTGGTGTGAACATTTGGACCCAAGACCCATCACTCATAATCTAATAACTTTTAACCTGGATTGTTGCAGTCATTTCTACAACACTGCTTTTAACCAAACATTGTGATTGGTTTAAAACAGGTATCCAAACTTGGGAGTGTTAAGAGGTGTGGGCTTCAACTCCCAGAATTCCCCAGCCAGCAGGAAATAAATTATACTGTCTAAATTCCACTTTAAGACTTGTGGACTTCAACTCCCAGAATTCTGGGAGTTGAAGTCCACAAATCTTAAAGTTCCCAAGTTTGGACACTCCTGGTTTAACATGACACCATCAGAATATTGATTTGAATTTAGACAGTTTAATTTATCTCTTGCAAAATAATTAAGAAAATGTACCCTGGGGTATTTTAACGATACAGGCTGTCCTTGACTTACAACCATTTATTCAGTGATGGTACTAAAAAATTATCTCTAATTTTACTAAAAAAAACCACAAATCTCTAATTTTGAATCTACCTCTCAGGGATCACTTCCAAGCCCCCAGAGTTGAACCCAATGGTGGGATCCTGTTGGTTTAACAACCGGTTTGGTGACTGTGTGTTTTGTGTCTGACGCGCACTATCTGGACATTCACTGTTTCACCCAAAACTACCTTCCACATTACTTCTTGGGGAGTAACACAGCTAAGGCGCGGTAATTCGCTCCAACGCGCTAATCAACTGAGAGGATATAGGTAACTAAGCGCAATGGCGGGCAGGCGGGCCAACCAGATCGTCAAAGCGAACCGGTTCGCTCTCAGCTGATCATCGGAGCTACCTGTTTGCCCGAACCGGCTGAATCCCAACCCTGGTTGAACCACCTGACAACTGCAAAAATGAGTAGTACTTCCATGCATATTAGGCATTTCTACATTTCAGAGAATGTACGTAAGGCCTGGCAACAGTTTTGGACCAAATTCATAGTGGCTGACATATTTAAAAAATGAGAAATTCAAGGGCTTTATGTATGCCAGGATATTATATACAGTTTCACATATGCTGAAACCCAATGTTGAGAGGCCACCCATCTGGACAATTGCTCTAACCTTTAGCCGCCTGATTCCAACACCCTTCTAATGGAGTGTAATATGTCTAGTTACATCAGATGAAGAATGAATATATTAATATCCTACCAGATGCCAATTTCTGAATCCAGACCAGATCTAACAAGGCTCAAACAATGTTTAATTGTATGTCGACAGAGAGTAGGCTAAAACGTCAACTACATATGTTCCACAGAGAAACCAATTCTCACTCTAATTTTGTACTTGAACAGTGGGACTTAATGCAGGTAGTCCTCGAGTTATGACCACAATTAAGCCCAAAATTTCTGTTGCTTAGCGAGACACTTGAGTTTTACTCCATTTTAGGACCTTTGTTAACCACAGTGGTTAAGTGAATCACTGTGGTTGTTAAGTGATTAACACAATTGTTAAGTGAATCTGGCTTCTCCATTGATTTGGCTTGTCAGAAGATCCCAAACAACCAGGGGTGGGATTCAAAAATTTTAGTAACCGGTTCTCTGCCCCGTTGCTGGGTGGGCATGGCCATGCTGGGTATGGCGTACTCAGCCTTCTGCACCATGGTGGGGGGCTGCCCTCCCCAGGTTCTGGAGGCTTTCCTCGAGCCTCTGGGAGGGCGAAAACAGCCTCCTCAGGCTCTGGAGGTCCTCTGGAAGCTGGAAACGGGCCCATTTCCAGCCTTTCCAAACTTCCGGTAGGCCTGTTTTTCACCCTCCCCGAGCCTCTGGCATTCTCTTCCCCCGAGCCTCCTTACCTGCATGCAAAACCATGTGGCAGCCGTGGCCAGGGGGGCGTTTCATCAGGTACGCCTGATGCGCCAATTGCGCCCCTTACTGGACCGGGCTGCCCTTCGCACAGTCACTCAGGCTCTCGAGACATCCCGACTTGACTACTGTAATGCTCTCTACATGGGGCTTCCCTTGAGGTGCACTCGAAAGCTACAGTTAGTCCAGAATGCAGCAGCGCGGGTGATTAACAGGAGCCTCTAGATGCTCCCATATAACACCGATCCTGTGCGAGCTGCACTGGCTTCCTGTGGCCTTTCGGGTGCGCTTCAAGATTTTGATGACCATCTTTAAAGTGCTCAATGGCTCAGGGCCTAGTTATATGCGAGACCGCCTCCTGCCCCATACATCCCTTCGGCCGATACGCTCCCACAGAGAGGGCCTTCTCAGGGTGCCGTCAGCCGGGCAATGCCGGCTGGCGACACCCAGGGGAAGAGCCTTCTCTATGGCGGGCCCTGCCCTTTGGAACGACCTACCCCCTGAATTGCGTACCATCTCGGACCTCCGCCTCTTCCGCCAGTGTCTAAAGACACATCTTTTTCAGCAAGCCGGCCTAGCCTAACCCCGTTGGGACTATTTTAGATAGTTTTAAATTGGGGATTTTAATTTGGATTTTAGCATAGGATTATAATTTAATATGTTTTTAAATTCTGTATTTATTGTTTTGTATGTTTTTAAAATTCCTGTGCGTCGCCCTGGGTCCTTTGTGGAGAAGGGCGGGATATAAATGTGATTAAAAATAAAAATAAATAAAACAAAGCATGGGAACTCCTGGGAGGGGAGGTGAGGCCAGCCAGGAGTGGGATTTGGGGGTTCTCCGAACTGCACAGAATCTTAACTAGAGGTTCTGCTGAAACCCCTGCAAACCCCCAGCAGATTCACTACAGGTCAACTAGCAGTAAGGTAGTTTTGAAGCACTTGCTAATGCTGATGACAAATATTAGGCTAAAAGATTGAAACACTATTTTTTATTAGGACGGAATTGGATAATTTACCTCTATGAAATAATTTTTTTTTTTTTAAACAGATAAACAGCTCTATTTCCAACTTCTATTTCTTCAACTTGAAAAAGGCTGACATCAATATGGGTGCATGTTTTAAACAGCAGTTTGAAAGACCGTGTAAGCTGCCCTGAAAAAACCATTGTTTTGAAGGTGGGATTGCAGAGTTCTTTTAAAAGTTCAAAGGGTTTTTGACTGGCAGAGGCAGTGCCACATAATATTTCCATTTTCCCTCTTATTTAAACAAAAGCCTATGAAAAAAGCAGTTTTGATTCTAGCTTCATGGTTGTTTTTGGAGATAATTTACTATTTGAATTAAGCATTTACCCCCATAGTCTAACTTTCAGTTCTTCTCCCTCTAACTGTATATATCTTAGTAAGTTGTACATCTCTACCTAATGTGTATGTTAAAATGTGATTTTTCACCTGGAGCTGCCTTGGCCATTGGGGGAAGGTGATAAATTGATTTAATAAACATAAACAAGGAATAGGACTCCTGTCTAGAGTCATCCAAAGAGCTCGGTCAAACTTTCTGACACTTCCCCCCACCCACCCCACCCCACCCCCGGTGCCTTGGTAAGGCCACACTTGGAATACTGCATACAGTTTTGGTCGCCACGATGTAGAAAAGACGTGGAGGCTCTGGAAAGAGTGCAGAGAAGAGCAACCAAGATGATTAGGGGACTGGAGGCTAAAACATATGAAGAACGGTTGCAGGAGCTGGGTATGTCTAGTTTGATGAAGAGAAGGACCAGGGGAGACATGATAGCAGTGTTTCGATATCTCAGAGGGTGCCGCAAAGAAGAGGGAGTCAAACTATTCTCCAAGGCACCTGGGGGCAGAACAAGAAGCAATGGGTGGAAACTAATCAACGAGAGAAGCAACTTAGAACTAAGGAGAAATTTCCTGACAGTTAGAACAATTAACCTCTGGAACAGCTTGCCTCCAGAAGTTGTGAATGCCCCAACCCTGGAAGTCTTTAAAAAGATGTTGAAGACCTACAAGGTCCCTTCCAACTCTGCTATTGTATTGTATTGTATTGTATTGTATTGTATTGTATTGTATTGTATAGTATTGTATTGTTGTATTGTATTGTATTGTATTGTATTTCTCTCAGTGACATGAATTGGCAGCTCTTTGTTTATTTATTCATTCAATTTCCAGAGCAGCCCAACTCAACAAAGTGACTCTGGGTGGCTTACACTTCTAAAATTCTGGAACAATTAAAACAATAAAATGGCAAAAAGATCCAGAAAATAAATACACACAGCAGCTAAGATCATTAATCAACTCACAGTAGAGCCAAGGAAAAGGGCCCTTAACACACTCAGGGTCTCAGGCCCAGGGGACTCAGCCAGGTTTTTGAGGGCTTTATAAAGGCCAACAGGATTGGGGCTGTTCTAATCTTTGAGGGGAGGGTATTCCACAGAGCAGGGGCTACTGCAGAAAAAGGCCCATTTCTAGTCCCTGCCAGTCAACACTCTTTGGGCTCACGGGATCTGCGAAACGCCCAATCTGCTGGATCAAATTGAATGAGTAGAGACGGTCCCTTGGGTGGGAATGGGACAACTTGCCACAGCCAACTCACCATGGCCAACTCTCCGCAGCCAATTCACCTCACAGCCAACTTGTCGCAGGACAACTCACTGTGGGACAATTTAACAATTCTATGTAATTATTTAAAATAATTAAATAATTTTTTACATTTTTTGCCAACCACGTTTCACTTTGTCCCTCCTTCTGCACCGTTTTCTTTAATGATTCTAATGTCAGGGTTCCGAGTAACACCCCGGACAAAAGAAGACTCCGAGTTTCCTCAAAGTCTCAGGGGTTGCCACAAAGAAGAGGGAGTCAAACTATTCACCAAGGCACCTGAGGGCAGAACAAGAAGCAAAGGGTGGAAACTAATCCAGGAGAGAAGCAACTTAGAACTGAGGAGAAATTTCCTGACAGTCAGAACAATTAATCAGTGGAACAGAAGTTGCCTCCAGAAGTTGTGAATGCCCCAAACACTGCAAGTCTTCAAGAAGATGTTGGATAGCCATTTGTCTGAAATCGTATAGGGCTTTTTGCCTAGGCAGGGAGTTGGACTAGATGACCTCCAAGGTCCCTTCCAACTCTGCTATTGTATTGTATTAAGTTCCATTTTAGTAGAGGTGTCCTATTGGCACATCTGGGAAAACCTGAATCTGAAAGCTTCCAGGTTTTCCCCACCCAAAAGAAAGTCCAAGTCCCTGCCCAGCACCCACATGTCCATCACATCGCCCAATCAGGCACCATTCAAACTGGAGATACCTCCCAGTCACCTCATCACAGCTGCAGAGCCAGGTGACCTTGACTTTCTGAGAAAATGTTATTATGGCTACATAGCACCTACACTCTGTATAATCTTGCCTCCCATTCTTCCACAGTAGAAAATATGGCAGGCCTGAAGTCCAAAAAGATGGCTTCCAGGTCTGATGTCTATTCCACCATTTCCTATTAGTGTAACCTTTGGCACCCGAGGCAAAAAAGGTTCGCCATTACTGCCATAGGTGGTAGTAATTGATGTTATTTATCAAGTAGCGTCATATAATAGCATTCTTCCTCTTCAATTCCCATGTCTCTCCAATCCATGCAGTGACAATGCTACATGTAAATACTTCTCTTTTGCTGTCCCTGTGGCAGAAGACTCCTGAAATATCAGAGAGGCACCAGACTAAAATTAACCACAACTCTTGTTCCTCAGCAAGTTGTCCCACAGCCAGTTGGCCATGGAAAGTTGGCTGTGGCAAGATAGCTATGGTGAGTTGGCCATGATGAGTTGTCTGTGGGATCTATTGTCATAGATCCCCCTTGGGTACCCTAGTCCCACGACATGTAGGTCTTAAGGTGACAACCAACATCTTGAATTGGCCCCAGAAACACACTGGCAACCAGTGCAGCTTATGCAACAGTGGTGTTACATGTGCCATGCCCCTGGCACCATTTATTACTACCCACGCAGCCATATTTGCACCAGTGGAAGTTTCTCAATGCTCTTTAAGGGTAGTGTGTTGTAGTAATCTAAGCAAGATGTTACAAGGGCATGAGTAATGGTGAGCAGGGCGTCACAGTTCAATTAACCTGGATTCAGTTGATGACTTTCTGATAAGTAAACCTTTGATAGTTTTTTCTTGTATCTCCTGTTGCATGCACACAAACACAAACACACACATGCATGGATGCTCTCTGTATTGGTGAGTAATTTTGTTCCAGGATGTTCCTCTTAAGTTAGCTTTCCTGGGCCTCTTCACTTCGTGGACTAATGAGCTTTCAGTGGTATAAACACCTCCTGCTTGATTTTAGGATCACTAGTCTTCTTTCTCTGGATAATTCACCGTCAACCGTCACTAGAGCTAAGCTGATTTCAGCTTCCAGAAATGCCCTCAATTTCTCAACTTCTTCCCATCAACCTCCTGGGTGCTTTCAACTTCCCCCCTTGTCACCCTCATATCTTCTGTCCCATCATTCCTATAAGAATGTAATGCTCTCTACATGGGGCTTCCCTTGAGGTGCACTCGAAAGCTACAGTTAGTGCAGAATGCAGCCCTCTAGATGCTCCCATATAACACCGATCCTGCGCGAGCTGCACTGGCTTCCTGTGGTCTTTCGGGTGCGCTTCAAGGTCTTGACGACCATCTTCAAAGCGCTCCATGGCTCGGGACCTAGTTATATGCGAGACCGTCTCCTGCCCCATACATCCCTTAGACTGATACGCTCCCACAGAGAGGGTCTTCTCAGGGTGCCGTCGGCCGGACAATGCCAACTGGCGACACCCAGGGGAAGGGCCTTCTCTGTGGCGGGCCCCGCCCTGTGGAACGACCTACCCCCTGAACCATCACCGACCTCCGCCTTTTCCGCCAGTGTTTAAAAACACATCTCTTTCATCAAGACGGCCTAACATAACCTCCGCTGTGACTAGTATAGATAGTTTTAATTGGGGATTTTAATTGGTTTTAGTGCAGGACTTGGTATTTAATAGGTTTTTAAAAAATTTTTGTATTTTTTGTATTATTTTGTATGTTATTTTAAATTCCTGTGCGCCGCCCTTTTGGAGAAGGACGGGATATAAATCAAATAAAACTCAAAACTCAAAAGAATCTATAGAAAAGAATTTATAGATAATCTAAATTATCTTCTACAGGCTGTTGGACTGGAATTTCTGTTGTTAAGTCATTGTAGTTGCAAAGTCAAGTTGGACTCAATTTTAAGATAGTTTTTATGGTGGTTGTTAAATGGGTCACCATAGTTGCTAAACAAATTACATAGATATTAAGCAAACCCAGCTTCCTCAATGTGTTTGTGGTCGAAAAAAGACAAAGAAGGTCACGATCATGAGACTGTAGGATGCAACAACCAGTCATAAAGATATTTGGTTGCTAAGGACCTGAATTGCTACCTGGGGGGGGGGGGGAATAGTATGATGGCCATAAGTGCAAGTACAGGTCATAAGTCAGTTTTTCCAAGGCTGTCATAACTTTGATCTGCTGTTAAACAAACAGTTGTAAGTCAAGGACTAGTTGTATTCCCAGTTCCTTATCAGCACAACAGTTCATTTAGGGACCGTTCAAAGTTACAACGGCACTGCAAAAAGTGACTTATGACCATTTTTCACACTTATGACTGTTATAGCATCCTCACAGTCATGAGATGAAAATTTGGACCCTAGGCCACTGACTCGTATTTATGACGGTTGCAATGGCCCAGGGCAGGGGTCTGCAAAGTTGGCTCTTTTAAGACTGGTGGACTTCAACTCCCAGAATTCCCCAGCCAGCATGGCTGGCTGGGGAATTCTGGGAGTTGAAGTCCCCCAGTCTTAAAAGAGCCAACTTTGCAGACCCCTGGCCCAGGGTCACCTGACCCCCTTTTGAGACCTTCTGAGAAGCAAAGTCAATTGCGAAGCCAGATTCACTTAACAGCCGTGTTACTCATGTAAAAACTGTAGGGATTTCACATAATCTGTGTCAAGGAAGGTCCCAAAATGGGGGTAAAACTCAACAAGTGTCTCACTAAGCAACATACATTTTGGGTTTAATTGTGGTCGTAACTCGAGGACCACCTTTATTAAGTCCCACTCTTCATACATCCCTTCGGCCAATCCGCTGCCACAGAGAGGGCCTTCTCAGGGTGCCGTCGGCCGGGCAATGCCATCTGGCGACACCCAAGGGAAGAGCCTTCTCTGTGGCGGGCCCCGCCCTTTGGAACGACTTGCCCCCTGAACTCCGTACCATTTCTGACCTCCGCCTCTTCCACCAGTGTCCAAAGACACATCTCTTTCAGCAAGCCGGCCTATCCTAACCTCCCGTCGGAGCTATTTTAGATAGTTTTTAAACTGGGGATTTTAATTTGGTTTTTAGCATAGGATTGTAATTTAATATGTTTTTAAATTTTGTATTTATCGTTTTGTATGTTTTTAAATTCCTGTGCAGCGCCCTGGGTCCTTTGTGGAGAAGGGCGGGATATAAATGTGATTAAAAAAAATAAAAATTTAAAAAATATGGCAAGAAAAGTTGCAAAATGGGGCAAAACTCCCTTAACAAATTTCTCACTTAACAACATAAATTTCGGGCTCAAATTGTGGTTGTAAGTTGAGGACCACCTGTACTTTACGTGGGCTGAATTAAAATAGAGGGCGTGTAAGCCGCTGTAATAAATACAGTCTTAAGAGGGAAAAAATAACATTACCTTTGAAATGAACCTGTAAAAATAACCTTGACCAAAAACTAATTTCCAGTGCTAAATATAAAAGACTTTTTAGTGGGCATTAACAAGGAGTAATTTCTTCTGAGAAGCTCATTAGCGTTTTCTTACTTTGGGGAAACTGGCCTTGCCAAAAATGATGAGCTGTTCATCTTACAAAAAATGAACGAGGAGAGCGCTATGGAAACTACCATTTTCTGCACAAACAACAATCAATCAATCAATCAATCAATCAATCAAATGTTTATTTGTATACCGCTCCCTCTCCCCGAAGGGACTCGGGGCGGTGCACAGGGGATATAAAACTTAAAAACATACAACAATATAAATATCTAAAATCAGATTAAATTACATTACCCCTTGCTAAAACCTAAAAACCTAAAACACTAAACCCCCTAAAATTAAATTAAAAATTTAAATATACAGACTGGAGGTAGGAAAGATAAATTAGGCCAGGCTGGCCTGTTGGAAGAAATACGTTTTGAGCTTTCGGCGGAACAGACATTAGTCTGCATTCAATTTTGCAGTGCCTGTTTTAAAGCACCGATACAGATAGTCCTTGACTTACAACAATGAAGACCAAAATTTCTCTTGCAAAGTTAAGTGAGATTCGCCTCATTTTACAAACTTTCTTTCTGTTGCAGTTGTTAAGTCAGTAACACGCTTGTTAAGTGAATTTGGCTTCCCCATTGACTTTGCTTGTCAGAAGGTCGCAAAAGGAGATCATGGGACGTTGGGACACTGCAATAAGTCACAAATATGAGTCAGTGGCCAAATGGGCAAATTTTGATCACATGGCCACGGAGATACTACAATGGCTGTGTGAAAAACAGTCAGAAGTCATTTTTTCAGTGCCGTTGTGGTCCCTAAATGAACTGTTATAAGTCAAGGACTACCTGTATTCATACACACCTTGATTTCCCCAACATTATGTTATGCAAGAAATTATTACTAGCTGATAACCCCAACCCTAACTCTAGACTTTTAATTGGCTGGTTGCTTAGGGATTGTTCAATGTCACGATCTATCCCCCCCCCCCCCCAAAAAAAAAGATATTTACAACCCAATTTCAAAGTTCTGCCAACTGGAGCACCCCCCTCCCAATCCACTCAACAACATGGTTGCATTTATGACCATTTGCAGCATCCCATGATTGTGATTTATATTCTTACCAAAAATTTACTTCCAAAAGTGACCTTTGATGTTGACTTAATGAGCACGGATTCACTTAATGGCCATGGTGATTTGCTTAACAACTGCCACAAAAAAGGTTGTAAATCTGGCTTGGTCACAGGATGAACCATCCTGACTTACAACCGAAAGGGAAATATCCAATATGGTCGTAAACTGAGGACTATCTGTATTATTATTATTTTGCCGGTTCATACTTACATACTTACTGGTTCATACTTATGACCGTTGCAGCATCACGTGATCCCCTTTTGCGACCTTATGACAAGCATGGGGACGCCGGCTTCACTTAACAGGTTACCAACTTATCAATTGCAGTGATTCACTTAACAACCGTGGCAAGAAAGTTTGTAAAATGCAGCAAAGCTCCCTTAACAAACGTCTCCCTTAACAACAGAAATTTTGGGCTGAATTGTGGTTGAAAATTCTAGGACTATCTATAGTAGCATCATTATGTCTCTGTGCAGTTTGAATTATGCCATCAATCCTATTTTACTTTTTGATGTCGTAGGGGGGGGAAAGTTTATTTTCATCTATTCCTTTCGGTTTGGCTGTTAACAGCTTCTATCAGAATTCATATTTCATTCCCTTAGACAAGTAAGCTGGTAGAAACTCAAGGTCACAACAATCTGAGCTGAAATTTTTTCTGAAGGAGAAAATTAACTGCAGCCCTTATTAGGCAGCTCAACTGCAGAAGGTTTCATTCTCAAGTTGTATATTATAGCTCTTCCTGTTCACACATTTACTCCCAAATAAGCAACAGATGTGATTTTTATTCCTAGTGAGATCACCTGCTTTGCATAAGATATGAAAAGGAAGGTCCCTAACCTGCCGTAGGAAATGAAAAACCTCTTAAATATTGTTCTGCTTGGCCAAAATCTTGAAACCATCTTGAAAGGATATTTCGGGCCTTCCAAAATGTTCAGTTCAAAGGCAAACAATACATAATCGTTTGTAGTAACTCTATCAAGCTGCCTATTTGCTTACATTATCTTTCACTTAAACCAGGGATGTCCAAACTTGGGAACTTTAAGACTTGTGGACTTCAACTCCCAGAATTCCCCAGCCAGCATAGCTGGCTGGGGAATTCTGGGAGTTGAAGTCCACAAGTCTTAAAAGTTCCCAAGTTTGGACATCCCCGACTTAAACACTCTCCTGGAGTGTTAGCCGCAACTGTAATTTTTTTTTAACCGGTTTATGAATTTTGATGTAAACACAAATTGGGTTCGGTGCCATTTGTGGTCGATGACGCCGCTTCACATCATAGTTTGATATTCTGATTTGGCAGCCTTGTGTACTTGTGAGTCTGTTAATCTAAATAAAACTAAAATCAAAATCATGGTAGCAGGGCGTTTAAAAATTAATTCACTCTCCTGTCATTGGACTAAAGAAAGGACAAAGATTGGTGTTCTGGTGAGATGAATTCCACTAATCCTGGAGAAAAATCCTTCCATATTTATGAGAAGATTTTGTTTCTGGTCATCAAAGCCAAAATAATCTCCTTTTATCCTATACTAGCCGATAACCTGGGTATTTATTAATAATGGGAAAATGTCTGGAACAAATGTAATTTCTAATGTTGGATTTTCTCCCTTATCAGAGGGAGCCCCCTTATGGAATTCTGTGAAGCCATTACCATGGCAACTCCACTGTACTGTACAGTAGAAGCCATTTTACGTCAGTACAGTAAAAGCCATGTTAAGCCACAACAAGCTGTATCTTAACGGAACACACACAAACCGAGGGGTGTTAGGGATGTCTTATTTTTCTCCAGAGAGTAAATCATCTGTGTACCAGATTTAGCTGAAATTGCTCGAAGCATTCCAGACTTATGCTGGAACATACACACACACACACACACACACACACACACGCACACACATTTTTGTATATATAGACGATTTGTATGCATCTTTGTGGGAAGAAAAGATGTATGTCCTGCATGGGGGCGTAATGAGTTTTTATCTCTGTCTAGGGTGACTCAAAATTTAAAAAGGGAGTCTGACAAGGATGCATATTACCTTCTTATCTGTTTAATTTATACAGTTATGATGGCAGGTTTTGAAATGATAGCTGGAATCAAAACGGGAGGCCCAAACACTGATAATTTAAGCTAGGCAGACAACTGCTGCTTTGCTAGCCAAAAGTAAAGAAAGTGGAGAAGAGTGCACTAAGAAAATTAAAACTGGAAAATGAAACATCTGGATTAATTGTGAACGTTACAAAGAAAAAATAATAATAAAAAGCCAAAAAGACCATCGACCAGCAGCATGCTTACTGGACTTAGAATTCACGATGGAAAAATGATGGTGATCAAAGTGCTCTCTACATGGGGCTCCCCTTGAGGTGCATCCAGTTGGTGCAGAATGCGGCCGCGCGGGGGATTCTGGGAGCTTCTCGCTGCTCCCATGTAACACCTCTCCTGAGCGAGCTGCACTGGCTACCGGTAGCCTTCTGGGTGCGCTTCAAGGTGCTAGTCACCATCTTCAAATCGCTCCATGGCTCGGGGCCTAGCTACTTGCGGGACCGTCTCCTGCCACATACCTCCCTGCGGCCGATACGCTCCCACAGAGAGGGCCTACTTAGGGTACCAACTGCCGGTCAATGCTGGCTAGCGGTGCCCAGGGGTAGGGCCTTCTCTGTGGCAGGGCCGGCCCTCTGGAACGACCTACCCCCCCGAACATCCCACTATCACGGACCTTCCCCTCTTTCGCCGTTCACTCAAGCCTTACTTTTTTCAGCAAGCTGGTCTTGCTTAACGATTAGATCGGATTGTTATATAGCTCCTGCCACATTCGTAAATGGACGTTGGGTTTTTAGTGGGAATTTTAGCACAGGCCCTTAATTTAATTTCTTTTTTTTTCATATTTATTGTATTGTATACTATTTATTGGTTTTAATTTCCTGTGCACCGCCCTGGGTCCGTTTCGATGGAGAAGGCGCGGTATATAAATCGAATAAAATAAATAAATAAAATAAAAATAAATAAAAATAAAAGAGCCTGAGGAAGGCTGAGAGAACTCAGCTAACTAATATCAGAAGATCAAAGTAGCGCAGTGGTGGGAAATGATTGCTATGCCCCGGTACGGGATAACCGGTGCCTGCTGGGATCACCAGGTACCGTTCCGGAGATGCCCATCCGCCCGCCCGCACTCCTTACCTGTATTTGAGCTGATCGGGGCTTCCGCCCATGGACCGTATGGCACCTGCGTGACGCGCCACCAAGCAGCTGGAGCATCGCATACGGTAAGTATGCATGTGTGCGCTGCACACATGCATGTGGTGGACTCCCAGCCCCGTTGCACCATACTACTGGTTGCAACAGATTCGGAACCCACCACTGGAGTAGCGATATAGAAAACTTTAGAAAACAATAGGAAGGCTGGAGGCAGTTGGTTTAATGGAGGAAAGAACAGGAGTTTCCTGTATCTAAGAGAAAGGAAGGAGGGAATGAGTGACTGGGCTGTGAAGTCTTGAGGGTAAGATGTAAGGCAGAGGTTCCCAAACTTGGCAACTTTAAGACTTGTGGACTTCAACTCCCAGAAGCAGAGCTGGCTGGAGAATTCTAGGAGTCGAAGTCCACAAGTCTTAAAGTTGCCAAGTTTGGGAACCTCTGATGTAAGGTGTTGGAAAAAAGTGGGGCCAATCCTGGAATAGAAAAACTCGATTCAAATGTCTATGGAGATTTTCAATCATCTAGGTCAGGGGTTCCCAAACTTGGCAACTTGAAGACTTGTGGACTTCAACTCCCAGAATTCTCCAGCCAGCTCTGCTGGCTGGAGAATTCTGGGAATTGAAGTCCACAAGTCTTTAAGTTGCCAAGTTTGGGAACCCCTGATCTAGGTCATGGTTGTCCCAAAGGTGCTTTTTTCAAGAGGCAACTGGACTTTCTTGTTTTTCTTTGAAGATCTTTCTCTTCTCATTTAAGACGCTTCTTCGACTTCTTGAAGGAAAGAAAAACAAGAAAGTCCAGTTACTTCTTGAAAAAAGCACCTTTGGGATAGATTCAAATAAGTTTGCATTTTGCAATATATGGGTTTTTGTTTTGGGGCGACCTATTTATTTATTTATTTATGTATTTATGTATTTATTTATTCGGATTTTTATACCGCCCTATTTCCCAAAAGGGACTCAGGGTGGTCCCTTACTTATCTGGTAAGTAGTGCCAGATCAGAAGACTGTGGACAGACTTGGCCCATAGAATCGCCAAGAGTCGGACATGACTGAGTTGCTAGATATCATCATCATCATCATCATCATCATCATCATCATCATCATCATCATCATCATCATCATCATCTAGTGGATTTAATTCTTTAACTTCTGTCTTAAATAACTGCTATTTCATGAGTACCTTCAACTATGCCACATCCTTTGGAAAGTAGGGACAACCTGGTGTATAAAAAGACCATTAGCATATTCTTAAATCCTGAAACATACAGATGCAAAAAGTGAGTCGCATTATATTGCAATACTATCCACTCTTATGTAAGGATAATTTAATAATTATTATGAGCCACTGTGGCGCAGTGGTTAGAATGCAGCCTACTTCTGCTGACTGAGTGCAATTTGGCAGTACGATTCTCATCAACTCAAGGTTGACTCAGCCTTCCATCCTTCCGAAGTGGGTAAAATGAGGTCCCAGATTGTTGGGGGCAATAGCCCGAATGAGTAAACCACTTAGAGAGGGCTGCAAAGCACTGGAAAGCGGTATATAAGTCTAATGCTATTGCTATTGTAAAGATGTCTATGTTTGAATAAGTCGAATAAAAATAAATTGAATTGAAGACACAGCCATACAAGTCACAAGGTCCTTTGTAGTTCATAGTCAGGAACTGAACAAAAAGGAATATATGTATACAACTCCATTAACAAAGTTAATGGTGAAAACTACTGGAATCAGAGGAAGATTTTCAAATTCACATTGCATTCCTTCAAGCATTTAGGCAGGAGTTATAGTTATGCCAGGTACTAAAATATCTGGTAAATGTTGACTTATGCTCCTGTGCTCTTGTTACACCATGGCTAAGTAGATTTTGAGTGGAAAGTTCCATAGTTATTGCAGTTAAAAATGAAACAAAGCACCGGATTAAAATTCAGCTGAATGGAATTTCCTTCACCTAAATCCTGACAAACTTGCAGTTTCGTATAGTCTAAAATTATCCTTGTTTTTCATCTTTGTCCAGAGTCTACTGACGTGCTATAATCAGAATAAACAGAATAACAGAATTGGAAGGGAATTTGGAGGTCTTCTCATTCAACCCCCTGCTTGAACAGGAGATCCTATATACCAGGGTTCCCCAACCTTTGCAACTTTAAGTCTGAAGGACTTCAGCTCCCAGAATTCTCCAGCCAGCTTTGCTGGCTGGAGACTTCTGGGAGCTGAAGTCCTTCAGACTTAAAGTTGCAAAGGTTGGGGACACCTGCTATATACCATTTCTGTTGTGGCCTGCTGGCAGTCAGCAAAGCTGGCAGCAGATTCGGTGAGTGAGGAAGTTGGGGAGAAAGATGGGTCAGTCCTGGAGTCTGGAGAAGGCTCGATGAGGGCTCTGTGTTGGAGGCAGAGAGGGGGCCAGAGCCATATGCCAGTTATCAGCTGCCTTCAGAGTCAGACAGCAGTGAGGCTGATGAATAGCTGGAGCCTGTGTGTGCATGTGCAGAATTGCCAGATGAAGGGAACGGATAAAGAACAGGGGTCAATCTGGGAGTAAGGAAATAAAAGAGGAGCGAAAGGGGAGTGGAGTTTGCAGGAGACAATTAGTTTGCTTAATTGGCTAGTGACTCTCTAAGACACCTTGCCAAGTTTTGCAGATATCGGCCTGTCAGCTCTCCAAGCCAGATAAGGTCTGTGACTGTAAATCCTCTCTTGAAAGACTTTGCCGGATGTGAATGAGCAGAATTCACATATAGCAAGGTTTTTTTTGCTGGAACAAGGAGTTTGTTTCATGCTTCATGGGAAGCCTTGGTCAGAACAATTTCAGACAAGTGGCTGTCCAGTCTCTTCTGGTTAATTGTCCTCACTGTTAGGAAATTTCTCCTTAGTTCTAGGCTGCTTCTCTCCTTGATGAGTTTCCATCCATTCCTTCTCGTGCTGCCTTCAGTTGCTTTGGAAAACAGGTTGACTCCTTCTTCTTCTTTGTGGCAGCCCCTCAAATATTGGAAGGCTATTATCATGTCTGCCCTAGTCCTTCTTTTCACTAGCCTAGACATACCCAATTCCTGCAACCACTCTTCATATGTTTCAGCCTCTATCAATTTCTATCTCTAATCTAACTGTAATTGTCAATCTCTCACAGCTTTTCTTCCAAGCAAACCCTTCAAAGTCAGATAATGTCATTTCATTATAACACAGAAGCATTCTTTGGGGCTGCTCAATTCGGACAAAGAACCAAAGGCCACGGTTTAAACCTGCGTTGCATCATTACACCAATGCCAGGACCTGCCGACCTGCCCCAAACTAGGGCTACCAATACATAAGAGGCACATTTACTTGAGGATATCATCACATATGTTATCAATTTGATAGCATTACAGTTTGCTGTGAATGCCCCTATAAAGAATTACAGCTATTCTCACAAGATGCCAATTCTGTTATAATGAAGCATGATCAAAACACAATTAAGACTATTTTTAGACTGTATTAAGCGGTTACCAATGCAGGAACTGACTACTAATCTATCATAAATCAGAAAAGTCTCTCTCTATGATGTTTAAGAGTTTGGCTCTTGAAGTCAGACCAGGAAATAAAGCTAGGAAATAAGATATCTGATAACAATCTTAAACTGTCTAGAAGGAAATGATAGCTCCAGCTGATGAAAGCCACTAAGGGATCCAAGAAACTCAGTAGGAACGCATTTTCTCCAATTATTCCTCCCCACAGGTTATTCATTTTAGGTGCTTGGTGCCCCAAACTCAGGGTCAAAGGAAAGATGGGCAGAAATAATCAGTGCCATCCCCAAAACGTCATCATAACATCAAAAATGTCATTAAAAAGCACAACAAAGAATGTTCTTTCTGTGCCAACTCATAAAGTTCAAACTGCCCAAAGAGCTGTTGATTCAGTTCGACAGAGGAATTATTGAGTCTGTCATCTGCACCTCCATCACTGTCTGGTTTGGTTCTGCAACCAAACAAGACAGACACGGACTTCAGAGGATAATTAGAACTGCAGACAAAACAATTACTACCAAACCTGCCTTCCATTGAGGACCTGTACACTGCACGAGTCAAAAAGAGGGCCGTGAAAATATTTACAGGCCCTTCACATCCTGGACATGAATTGTTCTAACTTCTAGCCTCAAAATGATGCAATAGGGGAGGGGTCTCCAACCTTTGCAACTTTAAGTCTGAAGGACTTCAGCTCCCAGAATTCATCAGCTCCCATGAAGGTTCGCCATCATGGGACTAGAACAGGGGTCTCCAACCTTTGCAACTTTAAGCCTGAAGGACTTCAGCTCCCAGACTTCTCCAGCCAGCTTTGCTGGCTGGAGAATTCTGGGAGCTGAAGTCCTTCAGACTTAAAGTTGCAAAGGTTGGGGACCCCAGCTATAGGGCACTGCACACAAGAACAACTAGACACAAGGACAGTTTCCCCCCCTCGAACACCATCACCCCGCTAAACAACTAATTCCCACAACACTGCCATATTACCTACTAAGACTGTATTACTATTCTTCTTCTCTTCCTTTCTAGTACCTATCTCTTTCCTAGTACCTATCTCCTTCCACTATAGCCATGTTGCTTGTATCTTTAACGTTTATATTGCTTTATTTGTTTCCTAGTATACTTTGATTGCTTATTAGTAACCTATGACTATCTCTGAGTGTTGTATCTTATGATTCTTGATGAATGTATTCTATTTTATTTTTCTTTATGTACACTAAGAGCATACGCACCAAATTTCTTGTGTGTCCAATCACTCTTGGCCAATAAAGAATTCTATTCTATTCTAAAAAAAAAAACCAAAAAACTGCTTGGAGTTGAAAGAGTTAATCATGGCTACGTCTCTTTCGGTACCAATATGAACATCCCCTTAGGCCAAAAGATCAAACTGAGATTCTTTACTAGTTTAGCCAGTTCAAATAAAA
Source organism: Rhabdophis nuchalis (assembly GCA_039707465.1). NCBI lineage: Eukaryota > Metazoa > Chordata > Lepidosauria > Squamata > Natricidae > Rhabdophis > Rhabdophis nuchalis. The sequence goes on along the minus strand of CM077644.1, from coordinate 236,556,721 downwards.
TAGCAATAGCCCTTAGACTTATATAACGCGCTTTTACAGCCTAAAACTAAGCGGTTTACAGAGTCAGCCCATTGCCCCCAACATTCTGGGTCCTCATGTTACAGACCTCCAAAGGATGGAAGGCTGAGTCAACCTTGAGCGGGTCAGAATCGAACTGCAGTCAGCAGAAATAGTCTGCAATACTGGATTCTAACCACTGCCCCACTGTGGCTCATCATTTACACAAAGACACATCACATCATGTTTTCTTTCATAACCTTTCATAATCTAAGCCTCTATTTCTATTAAAAAAAGACATTGATCAAGAAATTAAATACCCTTGCATTACATACATGCTAGAGGCATTAAGGCATTTTTTAAGACGCAGTTATTCAAAGATCCATGCTGTTAATCAGCAATCCTGGAATATAAAGGCACAAATGCCCCTTGTTTTTCTCTCTACAGGTAGCCCTCGACTTACGACCACAACTGGGCCCAAAATTTCTGTTGTTAAGTGAGATGTTTGTTAAGTGAGTTTTGCCCCGTTTTATGACCTTCCTTGCCACAGTTGTTCAGTGAGTCACTGCAATCGATTAAGTTAGTCACACTAACTTTAAGTGCTTGTGTGAAGGGAAGTTCCTGTTAAGTGAATCTGGCTTCCCCTTTGATTTGGCTTCTCCAAAGGCTGCAAAAGGGGATCACATGACCGAGGGACATAGCAATGGTCGTAAGTACGAACCAGTTGCCAAGCCTCCGAATTTCGATTACCGTATTACCGCAACCAGAATGATGAGGGGGCTGGAACACCTTCCTTACCATCTGAGGCTGCAACGGCTGGGCCTCTTCACTCTAGAACGACGGTGCCTGAGAGGTGACCTGATTGAAGTCTATAAAATCATGCACGGTGTGGACAAAGTAGAAAAGGAAAAACTGTTTTCCCTATGGCACAACACTAGAACTAGGGGGCACTCCATGAAACTTTTGGAAGCTAGACCTCAAACAAATAAGAGGAAGTACTTTTTCACCCAGAGGATCACTGGTCTATGGAACACCCTGCCAGAAGAAGTGGTGACAGCTGTCAGCCTCGACACCTTTAAGAAAGGATTAGACGAGTTCCTGGAGAACAAGGGTATCCATGGCTATCATTATGGATGCCTAAGGACACCCTCCGGGTTGGAGAGATAGACAGGATATCTCTCAATGCCATTTGCAGGGAATCATAAGCAGGTGAAGAGATCTGCTTGGGAATCCCCTGAAGCAAATGGGGAGCCACTGTGTGAGACAGAATGCTGGACTGGATGGGCTGTGGCCTGTTCCAGCAAGGCTCTTCTTATGTTCTTATGTATTTTTCAGAGTATAAGATGCACCAAGGTTTTGAAGATTTTGCAAATTAAAAAAAAAGTTTTTGCACTCTGCAAACCTCCCAAAAATGGCCTGTTTTTTGCAAAAACAGCCCCGTGTTGTTGTTGTTTTTTTAAAAAGGCATGAATAGCCTTTAGGGGTTTTGCAAAGTGCTCGTGGGGGGGTGCCCCCACCAAACGAGCAAAAAACGGCCTGTTTTTTGCAAAAACAGGCCCATTTTTTTGTCAAACGAATTGCATGCATAGCCTTTAGGCGGCTTATAGAATACTCCTGGGGGCGGGGTGTCTGTGCAAAATTGAGCAAAAAACAGCCTGTTTTCCACTCATTTCTGCCCTCCGCTCTCTGAAAGCCTCCTAAAGGCTCTGCATGGCCATTTTGGTGAAGGGGGCGGGGCTTCGGGAGGCCAAAAAGGCTGTATTCAGTGTATAAGACGCACCCAGATTTTCAGCCTCTTTTTTGAGGGAAAAAGGTGCGTCTTATACTCCGAAAAATACGGTGCATGATCGTGGGAATGCTACAAAAGTTGTAAAAATGAAAAATGGCCATTTTTTCTCAGCGCCATTGTAACTTTGGTCACTAAATGAACTGTTGAAAGTCGAGAACGACTGTGTTCCAATGTTTCTCAACCGTGCCAACCTTAAGATGTCTGGACTTCAACTCCCAGAATTCCCTAGCCAGCCTTGCTGCCACAAAGGTGGAGAAACAGTGCTCTAATTCAGATGCCAGGCAGAAGCGATGGCTTCGGTCTGTGGTTTTTCTGAGAAAACGTAACACAGCACTCTACAAAACTATATAAACACGAGAAAGACTTGCTGCAGAAGTGGCAATGCTAAGAGAAACAAATAACAGATTTTAGAGCTCAGACTAAGCCAAGTAGGAACAAACATCCTGAAGAGATTTCTAGAGACTAAGCAAATAGACTTGCAGAGCCCAATGGAAGACAGCAGGGACTGGCGGATTTCCTGCACCGTGTTATAATGTGATTTTCCATGATTTTAGTCAGCACGATATATGTATTGTGGTTTGTAAACTCTGCCTTCCTAGCTTTAATACAACGAGGGTAGCCAACCACAACGGCCTGTTCAACAAAGCACAGTTGAAATACAGGTAATCCTTGCTTTACGAACGGTTGCTTAGCGACCGTCAGAAATTTGGATGGATCTCCCTGGGAATACTTAGGACTGACCTCGGATGCAAGGTTATGATGATTGACAGGCCCTCCCCCCACTCATATGACCGGTTTTTAGACACCAGGCAAATGGCTATTTGCTGCATCCTGTGGTCATTTGACTTGTGTTTTACAACGTTTTTGCCAAAAAAAAGAGCATTGATTTCTGGTTTTCAGAAAAAACTCGCCCATTGCGAAGCATTAGTTCATTTAACGAAATTTTAAAACCTCATTTTAACTTTAACTTTAGGTTTTAAAGTTGGGTTGATCATGTAGGTGACCCAATTTATGATCATCATGAATTACAATGGGGAGAGAGGGAGGGAGGGGGAGAGAGAGAGGGAGGGGAAGGGGAGAGAGAGAGGGAGGGGGAGGGGGAGAGAGAGAGGGAGGGAGGGGGAGGGAAGGAGGGGGAGAGGGAGGGAGAGGGAGGGGAAGAGAGAGGGAGGGAGGGGGAGAGGGAGGGGGAGGGGGAGAGGGAGGGAGAGGGAAGGGAAGAGAGAGGGAGGGAGGGGGAGAGAGGGAGGGAGGGGGGAGAGGGAGAGGAAGGAAGGGAGAGAGGGGGGAGGGAGGGGGAGGGGGACAGAGAGAGGGAGGGAGGGGGAGAGAGAGAGGGAGGGAGGGGGAGGGGGAGAGAGAGAGGTAGAGGGATTGGAGAGAGAGAGGGAGGGAGGGAGAGAGAGAGAGGTAGAGGGAGGGAGAGAGCGAGGGAGGGCAGCAAGGGATCCAAGCATTCTAAATTTCTGCAATATGCAAATAGACCTGTGGTCATAAGTGTTCTGTTTATTAATAAACATATTGGTCTTGCTGTAGGACAACAGCTATTTATTTATTTATTTGCCCTCTCTTCTCACCGGGAGATTCCTCTGAGCAACTTACAACAATAAAACGGGGGGGAAATAATAAAAAACCTAACCATAGCAAAGGAATAAAATAATAAAAACGAACAATGGAAGTACAATAATATGAAATTTTTAAAAAGATGGGGTGTGGGAGCAGAAGGCACAAGGGGGGAGATGGGATCAGCTAATTAATCCAGTAGCCACCTCCAGTGATGTTTGCCCCTATTGGGTGCCTGTAGGACACCCAGGGGAAGAGCCTTCTCTGTGGCAGGCCCTGCCCTTTGGAATGACCTTCCCCCTGAACTCCGTACCATCTCGGACCTCCGCCTCTTCCGCCAGTGTCTAAAGATACATCTTTTTCAGCAAGCCGGCGTTGCCTAACCTCCTGCTGGGGCTATTTTAGATAGTTTTAAATTGGGGGGGGGGTTAATTTGGTTTTTAGCATAGGATTGTTTCATGTAATTTAATATGCTTTTAAATTTTGTATATTCTGCTTTATATGTTTTTAAATTCCTGTTTGCCGCCCTGGGTCCTTCGTGGAGAAGGGCAGGATATAAATCGAATTAAAACTAAACTAAAACGATGGCGAACCTTTTTTGGCTCACCTGCCATATGTGGGGGGGGGGGGGGAAGCGCATGGGGGGGGGAGTTGTGTGCGAGCGTGCTGCACCCATAATGAAATGCGCGATCCCGCCAGTGCACTACAGATGTGACCCCCCATTTTTTCATGCTCTTTTTGCTCTCCCCAGGCTGCAGAGGCTTTATAGGAGCCTGGGGAGGGTGATAAGAGCCTTCCCAGCACCCACCCACCCCACGAGGCCCTCCGGAGGCTTCAGCAACCTTCAGGAGGCTTCCCTGAAGCCTCCGGAGCACTCAAAATGACGATCCAAGCAAATCGGACGTCACTTCCGGTTTCGGCGGCACGTCATTTTGTGTGCTCGGAGGCTTCAGGGAAGTTTATGAAGCCTCCGGAGGGCCTCGGAGGGGGGGGGGGTGCGGGAAAGGCTCGTTTCGCCCTCCCCAGTCTCCTCTAAAGCCTCTGGAGCCTGGGGAGGGCAAAAAAAGCATGCAAAAAAGGGCGATCAGTTGGCCAGCATGGGCATGCATGCTGTCCAGCTAACAGGGCATCGCCTGTTAGGATTAGGGGGGGGGGGCAAATCTCACCGGAGGTGGGGGGGAGGCAGGATGGATAGGATAGGATAGATTACTTCCTTTTTTTAAAAATTGTGTAGGTGAGATTTCCTAGATCAGTGATGGCGAACCTTTTTGCCACCGAGTGCCCAAACCAGAATGCGCATGTGCGTGCATGTATGTGCCGGAGCCCCAGATGCTCAAAGACCAGCTGGCCGGTGCGCATGTGCATGCCAGTCAACTGGTCTTTGTGTGTGCTGGAGCGCCAGAAACCCGAAGACCAGGTGGCTGGCATGCGCATGCGCACCAGCCATTTGGTCTTCAAGCTTCTGGTGCGCATGCCCATTCGGTTTGGGCACTCGGTGGAGAAGAGCAGCTGGCTACAGGTACACCATCGAGGACGCAGTGATATTTAAGCAATGGACTAAGGAACTCTGAATGTTTGGGGTTCCGTGTTAAGATTAATTGCTCAGGCAAGTTGTATTAAATTCTCCGAGTCCGGAGTCCAGTGATGGGTTCTGGATTCCGTACTGGAACGGCCCCAGCGTCTCCCACATGCATGTGCGGTGTGCGATGCATCGTACTTGCCTGTGACGCTTCCACAAGCCTCCCCAATGCCGTATGCTCCATGTGCATGAGCACCAAAAGATTAAAGCACAGGTAAGGAGCAAGGGTGGGCTGGTGGGCCCTCCGAAGCACCGTACCGGAACGGTATCCGGTGCTCTGGGCAGGCTCCAGTACACCCGTACCGGGCCGTACCGCCTACAACCCACCACTGCCGGAGTCATACAGACACCCTTGCATTGGCACATAACAACGGTTGCCCCATGCAGGTCTAGTGAGGAATTGAATGTGTAGAAAATAATTGTGCACACTGCCTGCTCTTCCCAAAGCAGATTTTACAGGGAAGAATTTCCTTGGCTGGGCAAATCAGATGAAGAAAATTCCTCAAAAACATTGAATTTTTAAATATTGAGAAGGGCTATCACGCAGCTTCATCAATCCACATAAAATACTTCACGTAATTGCAAATAACTGCTATTGCAGAACCCTCGTTTCCTAGGCGTCTGTGTAACAATCCCATTTATTTCACGTAACTCAATAGTATATTCATTGATTCAATACTGAGTAGGCCGGTCTTTTTTTCCCCCAACATGTTACCCGCTCCTTGCTTTTTCTCAGGGTAAGCAATATTCATGTTTGCCATCCATACCATCCATAAACATTTACTTTAGACTCCGTGAAGCTGAACAGAACCTCAGGGTCAATATTTAAATTTAGGGATTGGAGGTCCTGAGTCTCTTTCCAGCACCAACTTGAAAACAAAACTTAGCGGGAATTATTCCGTACAAGACTTGCATTTTACCTGATGATTCTCTGAGCGGCATACTGATGAAGAGAGCGGAACTGCGCGGACATGTTGGCCAGAGCTGCCAAGCAATTTGTATGAAGGTATTTGTCCTGTTTGAGATGAGACAGGGGGTGGGGTGGGAGAAAGAGACATACACATCAGATTATCCTTCCTGTACACTGCAAGGCCTGTTGAAAGGAAATAATTCCCTAGTCTTTTGCTGTTTACTGGAGGCAGAGTCGCAATAGAAACAAGCCAAGGCCGTGTTCTGATTTGAAGGCTAAGTCTCATTGATAGCTTAAGTCAGGGGTGTCAAACTCAAAGCCCCTGGGACGAATCCAGCCCGCAGGGTGCTTAGATCTGACCTGCAGGCCCACCCTGCAAATAGCAGAGGATCGGCCCGCAGTGCCTCTGCCAGTGAAAACAGAGCTCGGGAGAACCATGAGCAGTCCTCCTGAGCTCTGTTTTCGGCCACGACGGCCTCCTGCAGTCCTCTGCCACTGAAGCCAGAACTCGGGAGGACCATGTGCAGGGCTCTCGGGCTCCCTTTTGGCCATGACGGCCTCTTGCAGCCCTCTGCCAGTGAAGCCAGAGCTCGGGAGAACCACGTGCAAGGCTCTCGGGCTCCCTTTTGGCCACGATGGCCTCCTGCAGTCCTCTGCCAGTGAAGCCAGAGCTCGGGAGGACCACGTGCAGGGCTCTCAGGATCCCTTTTGGCCATGACGGCCTCTTGCAGCCCTCTGCCAGTGAAAACAGAGCTCGGGAGGACTATGTGCAGCCCTCCAAGGCTCGCTTTTTGGCCGCAATGGCCTCCTGCAGCCCCTTTGCAAATGAAAACGGAGCACAGGAGGATCATGAGCTGCCCTCCAGGGCTCTGTTTTCGGCTGCGATGGCCTCCTGCACCCCTCTGCCAGTGAAAACAGAGCTTTGGGGGGGGATCATAAGCAGCCCTCCAGGGCTCTGTTTTCGAGCTCCTGCAGCCCTCTGCCAGTGAAAATTGATCTCATCACTGGCAGACGGCTACAGGAGGCTATCATGGCCGAAAATGGAGCCTCATTGAGTGATGTCGAACTGGCCACGCCCCCCCCCCCCCTTCCGAGGTCAAACACAACCCAGATGCAGCCTTCAAAGAAATCGAGTTTGATACCACTGGCTTAAGTCATCCTAGCTCAGTAGCTGACGTCCACAGGTCACATAGGGGCCACCCCTGCTACAGAGTAATGCAACACTGGGGTTTCATTTCAGATCTCTTTCCTTCTTAACTCCTTAAAAAAGAGAAACTTCCACAGGTTTTTACAATTTCATGAAGGCCTCTATGCAGTACTTTTTTACTTTTATTAAATTTATATACCGCGCCACTCTCCCAGAAGGGACTCGGGGTGGTGCACAGGAAAGATAAAATACGCATATAGCAGATACAAATAAAAAATATGTCATAAATATTCTAAAAAGTATATTTATAACAAAAGTATTAGCTTTTGTTAGGTGCTTGGGTTGCCTGCGTAGAAAACGAAATATCTATTCTACTTGAAATAAATCCCACCTTCATGTTGTGGTCTGCTGGCGGCCTGCGGAGCTTGCAGCAGAGCCGGACAGTGAGGAAATTGGGGAGGAAGAAGGGCCAGTCCTGGAGTCTGGGGAAGACTCGGACGAGGGTTCTGTGTCCGAGGCAGAGATGGGGCCAGGGCCATCTGGGAGTTATGTGCTGTCTCTGGAGCCTCCAGAGTCGGACAGCAGCGAGGCAGAGGAACTGACGCCCCCTGTTCTCAGTGTGCGCATGCGCAGAGTTGCCAGAAGGCAAGAACAGTTAAAACAGAAGGGACGACTTGGGAGTAAGGCTTGGAGGTGATTGGCCCCTCCCATAGGACATAAAGGAGGAGCAAAGGCACGTGAGCCTTTGCAGGAGGCAACTTGGTTCATGCTGGTCAGTTTACCTTCGGAAACTCTGTGTGGACTCTTTGCTTCCTGTGGCCTTGCCAAGCTAATAGCCAATTAAATCTTTGGCAGTGTTTTCAAAGAACATAAAGATGGGTGCTTATCAGTCTTATCCCGAAAGACTTTGGCAGCCTTCTGTAGGACTCTTTCCAACTATTTGGGACTATTTGGGAATATAATTCACAGCTTTTATAATAAAAAAAGAGAGTTTTGGACCTAAACCTGTGCTTTTTATTGTATCGGGAAGCCTAGGTAAGAACACTTCAAAACTTACCCTCGTCCTTGTCATATTGTACTGAATGGTCCTTATCACAACAAGAATCAGAAGACTCCCCAGTGAAATTTCTGTTAGCACCCGTTCTGAGTACCAAGTAATATTTTTCAATATCTGGAAAGAGAGAGAGAGAGAGAGAAGGAGGGAGGGAGGGAGGGAGGGAGGGAGGGAGGGAGGGAGGGAGAGAAACACAGCGTATTAACTTTGACAAGTGAATGTCACACTCTCCATTCACATTCTATTTCCCAAGTTAGAGACATGATGAACAAAGCCTCTGGCATAATCTATATGCCAGATATTTAAAATATCTTTTTTTTTTAAAAAACCCATCGTCTTCAAAGAATTTGAGGCCTGACAATCACAGAAGCCTCTCCCGCAAGAGACGGATTGTAAAGAAAAACATGACTGTGTTGGTTGTTTCACGGAACGATTTGAGTAAGAGATAATCTAATTGTGTTAAAATGCCGTAATTGGAAGGCCAGCTGAAGCTGGGCAAAGGCAAACTAACTGCAGCTTCCATTTTCCTACTCAAGAGTCTAGGGCAGGGGTGGGCAAACTTTGCAACTTTAAGTCTGAAGGACTTCAGCTCCCAGAATTCTCCAGCCAGCAAAGCTGGCTGGAGAATTCTGGGAGCTGAAGTCCTTCAGGCTTAAAATTGCAAAGTTTGCCCACCCCTGGTCTAGGGGGATCCCTAAATGGTACTTCTGTACCACTGCAGCTAACAGAAAACAAGGTGGCTTCTGGAAAACAGTCACACCTTGTTGGGATTCAATTTTCCACTTGTTTCTCCATATCTTTATAGCCTCCGGGCACTTAGAAGACCAAATTTTCTAAAATATCTTTGGCTTGGCCCAAAGAAGTGCATCTGCGAACAACCTCACCCCAAATAGATGATGCCTCCTAGCAGCTTCATATAGACGTTGAAAAGCAGGAAAGAGAGAGGGGGGGAGAGGGAGAGGGGGAGAGAGAGAGAGGGAGGGAGGGAGGGAAGAGAGAGAGAAGGAGGGAAAGAGGGAGGAGGGTGAAAGGAGAGAGAGAGAGGGAGGAAAAGAGGGAGGGAAAGAAATGGAGGGAGAGAGGGAGTGGGAGAGAGAAGGAGGGAGGGAAGGAAAGAGAGAGAAGGAGGGAAAGTGGAAGGAAGGGAGGAGGGTGAAAGGGGAGGGAGGGAAAGAGGGAGGGAGATTGGGAGTGGGAGAGACAGGGGGAGAGGGAGAAAGACAGATATACCTGTCTTTCTTCCCTACCTTCCCTACCGGTTCACAAATGTGAGCGCGCACACGCTTTGCTCGCACGCATCACCGCCGCGCATGCACAGATCCTTCAGTGCATGCACTTTTGGCAAAAAAAAGAGCCTAAATGGGATGCCATACAGCCAGAGGGGGAAGTGGACAGAACCACCTACTGTTCCGCTACTGTTTCAGTGGATCCAGTCTGGTAGACCGGTAGAATACCACCTCTGGAGGGGGGGGGAAGGAAAGAAAGAGAGAGAAGGAGGGAAAGAGAGATGGACGGAGGGAGGAGGGCGAAAGGGGGGGAGGGAGGGAGAGAGGGAGGAAAAGAAAGAGGGAAGGAGGAAGAGAGGGAGAGAGGTTGGGAGAGGGAGAAAGAGGGAGGGAGAGAGGGAGGGAAGGGGGAAAGGGGGGAAAAGAGAGAGGGAGAGAAAGGGAAGGAGATATGGAGGGAGAAAACTCCACCCCAGGGAGCAAAAAACAGGCCAGCCTATCGCAACTGGACTAACTCAGGATGGGCTGGAACTATAGTAATACTTGGCTCTCAAATTCTAATTGTTGTAGGTGATCCAAAATAAAACAACTATCTATGATATCAGATGTCACTGAGAAAGTTAAAAAGCACCAGGAGGAAGGACACATTCCCTACGTCCAAGTCTTTTGACCCAAATCATCAACCAGAGCAGCACAGAGGTTTGTGGTCTTTGCCTAGATCAGAGGTTCCCAAACTTGGCAACTTTAAGACAAGTGTGGCCTTACCAAGGCCTTATAAAGTGGTATTAACACTTCACGTGATCTTGATTCTATCCCTCTGTTTATGCAGCCTAGAACTGTGTTGGCTTTTTTGGCAGCTGGGGCTTCAATTTTTCTGCTGTCTTCCGCCCTTCCTTTTAGCCTCCACCAACCCTCTCTCATCCCCAGAGACGCAGATTAACTCCAAGTCCAAAAAGACACCATGATAATAAACAGCTCCGAAGAGACACAACCAGCACCTATTTGCTTTACGTGCAAGAGTTACCGGAAAATTACTGTAAAGGAAAAGCCAGTTCACTCTCGCATGGCGTGCTTTCGTTTACTATCCGACTGTAAATCACCAACAGATTCTGCGTTCAACGCGCAAGGAGGTACAAACGGGAATCCTCAACAGTTAAAACTCTTAATGTGTGTTTAACTAAACATTTGACTAACTCGTGTTAATCCATCCTGGCTGTGCGCTTAACGGATGAGCATCAGAAATGTCTTGTTCTCAAGTCTTTTCAAGAATGCCAGACGCTAGACGAATGAATCACCAGCTCACGATGAGCTACATTCGGCTCACACACCATGTCTGTGACCTACCCCTCCTTTCCCTTAAAATATTTGAGCAGGGAAGGATTGTAGCATTTGATTTCCAACTTAGTTAAAATGATTCTTGGAAAGGTAAGCAAAGGAGGAAGAGTTGATAATGTTATGGAAGACAGGATAATTATATTAGCGTCTTTCCCCAAAAATATGACCCATCTGGAAAACAAGCCCTAACAGGATTTTCTCCCAGGATGTTCGTAATATTAGCCCTACCCCAAAAATAAGATCCAGGTAAGCTTGTCAGCCAGACAGGATGCATTTAGTACTATATTTCCCTGAAAATAAGACCTCACCAGAAAATAAACCCTGGTGTGTTAATTAAACACACCAGGGTTTATTTAGTGTGTTAATGCCTTGGTAAGGCCACACTTGGAATACTGCATTCAGTTTTGGTCATCACAATGTAAAAAAGATGTGGAGATTCTAGAAAGAGTGCAAAGAAGAGCAACAAAGAGGATGAGGGGACTGGAGACTAAAACATATGAAGAACGATTGCAGGAACTGGGTCTGCCTAGTTTAATGAAAAGAAGGACCAGGGGAGACATGATAGCAGTGCTCCAATATCTCAGGGGTTGCCACAAAGAAGAGGGAGTCAAGCTATTCTCCAAGGCACCTGAGGGCAGAACAAGAAGCAATGGGTGGAAACTAATCAAGGAGAGATGCAACTTAGAACTGAGGAGAAATTTCCTGACAGTTAGAACAATTAATCAGTGGAACAGCTTGCCTCCAGAAGTTGTGAATGCCCCAACACTGGAAGTCTTTACGAAGATGTTGGATAGCCAACTGTCTGAAATGGCATAGAGTTTCCTGCCTAGGCAGGGATTTGGACTAGATGACCTGCAAGGTCCCTTCCAACTCTGCTATTGTATTATTGTATGAAACTAAGACCCAGTCTTATTTTCAGGGAAACCTGGCTATGTTCATCTCAGATCCTCAATGTGCTTTTAAGGATGGGTGCTATTTTTACTCAGCAACTATTAATTGTAATTAATCCTCACAATACAACAGTTCTTTTAGTGATTCTTCAACATTACAAAGACATCCCCATAGTCATGTGGTCAAAATTCGGATGCAACTGGCCTGTACTTATGATGGTTACAATGTCCCAGGATCATGTGATCACCTTTTGGGACCTTCTGACGAGCAAAATCAATGGGGAAGCCAGAGTCACTTAACAACCCTGTTACTAACTTAACAACTGCAGCGATTCCTGTGGCAGGAAAGGGCGTAAAATGGGGCAAAACTTACTTAACGACTGTCTGGCTTAGCAATGGAAATTTTGGGCTCAATTGTGGTTGCAACTCGAGGAGTACCCATAATCAGTGATTTGTGAAACGGTACCTACCAAAATTAATCTAACCTCTCAAATCAATAAATGGGAGGCTTGTGAAGCCACAAGAGGAAGCTACATTCAAAGACTCTTCACAGGCAATAAAATAGGAGGACGTGCAATAAAAGGGAGAATGGAAAATCCAGCCTGAATAATGGATTATGTTTATTTTTCCTCTTTTTTAACCACAGGACAAAAGCTGATCCTGTCCAAAGCTGCTTAAAATAAACAGAGCAGCTTCTGGAGAGGCCTCACTCATTCCTAGTCTTTCCAAAAAAGGGAAAAATTTTTTTTTAAAAAAGGAGCTTACAGACATATACCAAATCTCATCCCAATAGAGTTCCACTCATCTACATAATGTTTATTCTTTATTCTTCCTTTAAAACGGGTATCACATTGCTCATTTTCTGTTCGTTCCCACTACGAAAAGCACCGAAGCAAAATGTTAACAGAGAATCCTTTCCTCTGTTCAACTGTTCCATCTATAAATTCTCACGTCTCACGTCTGATTATTTGTAACCTTCATTCCTGCGAAATGCTGCATCATTGGGCAATCATTTTGGAACCAATGAACCTCACATTGGCCAATTTACAGATTTCATCCAAAATCCAGGCGTCGTGACTCCCAGAGGATTGAAATGTGGCAAAGTAGCGGCTGCTTTGATTTTGATTTGATTTTATTAGATTTCTAGACCACCCCCTCTCCCCGAAGGGACTCGGGACGGTGTAAAAAGTGACATCAACATTACATATAAACTAAAATCGAATTAAATAATCCCCTGTACAAATTTATAAAAATTAAAACTTAAAACCTTAAAACCTGATCATATAATTTAAAATTACAAACTGAGTCGGAAGCATGGAATTAGCCCAGGCCGGCTAGTTGAAACAGGTGGGTTTTGAGTTTCTGGCGGAAGGAGCGGAGGTCCGTGGTCGTTTTAATGTCAGGGGGAAGGTCATTCCAGAGGGTCGGGCCCGCCACAGAGAAGGCCCTTCCCCTGGGCGTCGCCCGCTGGCATTGCCTAGTGGACGGCACCCGGAGAAGTCCCTCTCTGTGAGAGCGAATCGGCCGAAGGGATGTATGGGGCAGGATACGATCCTGCTTTGAGTACTGCTACATCACAGTGGTCATGTGATCATATCCGACGCCCCAGTGGTGGGTTCCTACTGTTTTGGACTGGTTCAGCTAAACTGGTAGTGGTTTGACAGCTGGGTCGCTGGAACCGGCAGTGACCCAGGCCTGCCATACCCCTGAACCGGTTCTCTGGGCGATGCAATGAGCCCCGCCATCTTGTTTTTTCAGTTCTGTGCATGCGCAAAACAATATTAATTGGACTGTGCATGTGTGTGCAGCACGCATACGAGCAAAGCGTGCACAAGCGAAGCGGGCAGTAGTGCCTGCTGGAACCCACCCTTGCAATGCCCCCTGCCAGCTTCCTATAATGAAACTCTATGGGAAAGCCATCAGGAAGTCGAATGTCACTCTCACTGCTTTTTTGCCTGCCTGTGGTCATTCGGTTTCTCTGCTTAAGTAAGGAAATATTTTTGAAACAATGACCCAAGAGGTCACAGGTTGTCTAGTTAAACAATAAAAGCAGAATACATGGCTAGAATATAGCAATAGCACTTAAGACTTATATACCACTTCCCAGTGCTTTTACAGCCCTCTCTAAGCGGTTTAGAGTCAGTCTATTATCCCCAACAATCTGGGTTCTCATTTTACTGACTTCAGAAGAATGGAAGGCAGAGTCAACCTTGAGCCAATCAAGATCGAACTCCTGGCAGTCGACAGAAATTGCCTGCAACACTGCATTTTAACCACTGCACCACCATGGCTCTCTATATAAGGACTATGATATTAGTTTCATAAATCAAAAGTTTTATAATCAGTAATATTTTTTTATTGCTTTGGATTAGTGCTATTAATTTCTGTTTTTTCCCCTCTTAGCAATCTTCTTATATTCTTATTTGGATGGTATTCTTAGCATTCTACATTTTCAGTTTTATTTCAAAATAAAATACAATATGACATAAAGAGAGGAATAGTACTCTCTCTAATTCCACCTCAACAAGGTTTTCAACAATCCAAATATAACACGCCGGTCTTGCATTTAGTAAGTGATGCAAAGTTGCCTTTGAAATCAAAATAACATAAGCTGGTCATGACTAATTTTTTCAGTGGAACAACCAACTTTTTATCATTGCATCTGCAACTGCAGTCACAACGAAGCGTAGGGCAAAAAGCTTGCAAAAATTCTTTACTTTCAATATGTTTTTAATTAATGCTGCTAAAAGTAATGAGGACATCCATAAGGTATTTGGAATAAAAGCTGCAAGAAGAACAGTAAATGAGAACCCATTAAAAAAAGCTGTATTGAGAACATAGACATCCAACTCATGCATAAAAATTTACATTCATCTTCATTAAGAAAGACATTTGCTCATTATTTTGTGTTCAATTAATCATGCATGCCTTCTGAATATACATAACTTACAACTTCATGAATGGATTGATTGAAGCCATCATCTTCAGTAAGGATTAACAAAATTATCAGTGCCATATAAACGTGATGTGAATTCCTTTCTTCAACATGATAAAGAATCTCAAGGATCGGCAAAACCTCAAGAAGGAAAAAAAATAGAGATAAGTGCAAATTAATGTTAGGATGATTGAAACGGGAAAAAAAAATCCAGACTTTAATTTTCTCCTGATTTTACCTGAAAAGTTAGCCAGTTTGGTCTTGTGGTTACGGCACCAGGATAGAAACCAGGTGACTGGGAGTTCGAGTCCTGCCTTAGGCATGAAAGATAGCTAGGTGACTTTTTGCCAATCACCAGGCAACTGTGAGTTCTAGTCCCACTTTAGGCATGAAATCGGCTAGGTGACTTTGGGCCAATTTCCAGGGGGCTGGAATTCTAGTTCCAGCCTTACTCACAAAAATTAACTGGGTGTCTTTGGGCCAGTCCCTTTCTCTCAGCTCAACCCACCCCACAGGGGTGTTGTTGTGGGGAAAATAGGAGGAGGAAGGGGAAGTATATACGTTTGAGTTGTTTATAAAAATAAAAAAAGCAGGATATAAATCAATAAATAAAAAATAGACACCCCACCCAATTTGCTTAATGATTGAGTTGCCGATCCCAATTGTAGCCACCAAACGAAGATTACCTGTAACGAACTTAACATTTGCAATTGCTGTTTTTTTTAAATTAAGTCAGAAAAAGCCAAACTGGTGAAATATAAAGTACGATTCAGAAGCCAAGAAATAACCCAACATTTTGTCAAGGATGTTTCATGGCAAGGGAGATTGTTAAAAAAAAAAAATGGGTTGGGATGGATTGGAATCATTTTTTTTCTGTTTGAAGTCATGTAGCAAAATAAAGGCAGTCCTCTGACTTATGACTGGCTGCTTAGCGACCAATCAAAATTATGGCGGATCCCAAAAATGAGACTTACAACCCAATTTCTAAGTTCTGACAACTGCTTCCCCTACGGTCACATGACCATGCTCTAGGTGTTCTGCAACCAGCCTACATTTATGGCTGTTTGCAGCATCCGGCAGTCACATGACCACAATTTATGAGGGTTTCCCCCCCCCCCCCAGAAACCGGTATTTATTTCTGGTTTCTGGCAAAAAACATTAACCCTGGTATTTGCTTGAAGACTGCAAAAAGAATCATCTAATTGGTCACGGGAATGTGGTGACCTGCTTAATGATCCCTACAACTTATGAGTGTAATTCTAGGCTCAATTACGGTTGTAAGTCAAGGTCTATGTTAGGGATTCCCAAACTTGGCAACTTGAAGACTTGTGGACTACAACTCCCAGAATTCTCCAGCGAGCTTTGCTTAATGATCCCTACAACTTATGAGTGTAATTCTAGGCTCAACTACGGTTGTAAGTCAAGGTCTATGTCAGGGATTACCAAACTTGGCAACTTGAAGACTTGTGGACTTCAACTCCCAGAATTCTCCAGCCAGCTATTCTGGCTGGAGAATTCTGGGAGTTGAAGTCCACAAGTCTTCAAGTTGCCAAGTTTGGGAACCCCTGGTCTATGTGAACCAGGCTTGGGTGAACTGCAATAGCTGATAGTAATATCTCTTAGACTTATATGTTCTGACCTAGGCTTCACAAAATCCCGAAGCAGACTCCTTGTTCCGACAACCCCCCCCCCTTTTTTTTTTAAGCTAATGTGAATTCCTCTCATTCACATCCAGCAAAGTCCTGGCAAACAGTCTTTCAAGGGTGAATTTACAACCACAGACCTTATCAGACTTGGAGAACTGCCAGGCTGATATCTTCTAAACGCAAGGCTATACTGTCCACCTATGCCTTTACTCCCAATTCGGCCCTTGTTCCTTAACTGTTCCCTTCTCCTGGCAGCTCTGTGCATGCGCACATCAGTAAGAGGCTCCAGCTGTTGTTCTGCTCCACTCATCTCCAACTCCAAAGGCAGATGATGACTGTCAAACGGCCCTGGCCCCATGTCTGCCTCCAACACAGAGCCCTCATCAGAGCCTTCCCAGACTCCAGGACTGGCCCATGTTCCTCCCCAACCTCTTCACAGTCTGAGTCTGCCACCAGCTCCGCAACAATATATACCTCTTCACAGTGCTTTACAGCCCTCTCTAAGTGGTTAATACAATCAGCATCTTTCCCCCAACAATCTGGGTTCTCATTTTACCAACCTTGGAAGGACGGAAGGCTGAGTCAACCTTGACCCAGCCAGAATTGATGCTGGTTACAGGACTAGAAAAGAGTTATCTGCTAGATTTATATTCCCTACTAGCCGTTCCCGGCCATGCGTTGCTGTGGCCCAGTCTGGTTAAATGGCCAACCAATCTGTGTGTAGATCTACACCTGCACACACAAACACATACACACAACCACCATATAACCCCCAACCTACCTACCTACCTACTGTATTTCTTCCTCTCTCCCTCTACTTACTACCTATCTACCTACTGTATTTTTCTCTCTCTCTCCCTATGTGTGAGGGGACATTCTAGGCTTATTTGGTTGCTGAGAAAACGACCGTTGGAAATAATAATAATAATAATAAATTTTATTTGTATACCGCTTCCTCTCCCCAAAGGGACTCGGAGCAGTGCACAGGGAATAAAAAACCAATATAAAATACATAGAAAGATAAATAGTTAAAATACGAATTAAACAATTGTCCCTGCGCTAAAATCCCCTAAATTAAATTACACTAAAAACCCCTAAAACCCTATCGAAAGACGGAAGACTAACCTAGGCCGGCCAAGCAGAAAAAGTGTGTTTTCAATTTTTGACAGAAGGAGCGGAGGTCCGTGGTTGTTCTAATGTGAGGGGCGTGTGCATGACGCATCATAAGAAGCAGCTGGGTGGGAGGAGCTTAAGGGAGAAAAATAACTGAGGTGCATACCTTTTACGTTTGTGCTGCTTGCACATGACACAGGTGTGGCAGAAACACAAAATATGATTGTTTCTCCCTTTCTTAGCAACATTGTGTGAAAATTTGGTCCCGATCGGTGCAGTACTTTCTGAGATTAGCGATTTTGCACAAACTATTTTAAATTTTTATTTATATAGATTTCTTTCAAGGTGATTTACACTGCAATCTCCATTCATGTCATCATATAAGATAATCCTAACCTGTGATGTGGTTGGCCTAAAGACCCCAAATGAGATTCAATGTCTGAGAAAGGACCAGAGTCTTGATTCTCCCCAGACCCAATCATAACCCAACTCCCTAACCACCGAACATACCCAGCATCCTCTAAAATCCCCACCTACCCTAAAATCCATCAGCTGCCACCGTTAGAATATCTACAGTCACTTCATTCAGGCAAGCAGCTCCTCTCTAGCATCTCGTTCTCTCAGCAATTCAGAATTTCACAGGTGAGACTTCCTGTTAGTTATGTTTTTGTACTTGATGAGTTACGCGAAAGGACAAAATATTTACCAGGTTTTCCATATCTGTCCGGGCCAACATGTAATTTCGAACATTGCTGTTCTGGTGCAAAAGAGTATACAAGAGGAGGGTGGCATGGTCAGAGGTCTGCTGCTCACATAACGTGGTGTACAAACTATTAAAATTGATCTGGAAAGCGTGAGGCGTTGGTGAAGACAGCGCTGTGCTATCTGGAAGGGAAACAAACAACATCAAAGAGGGTTTTACAGCAGTGTTTCTCAACCTTGTCAACTTGAAGATGTCTGGACTTCAACTCCCAGAATTCCCCAGCCAGCAAATGCTGGCTGGGGAATTCTGGGAGTTGAAGTCCAGACATCTTCAAGTTGACAAGATTGAGAAACACCATTTTACAGTAACATGCCATCCGTTTGACTGTTTTTTTCCCAACTTTTCTTCCCATCTGGTCCCAATTGAACAAAGTTAGCCTTCATGGCGTGACTCAGTAACGCAAACCGACAGGCTTCGGCCTTGCCCAACAGGCTTTCGGCCTTGCCCTTTCCAGAGACTCTGTCCATCATTCGTAGGGTTTAGGGACTTATTTCTTATTTACGTCAACAGATGGAAGAGTGATTTAAAATGCAGAATCTAATCTGTGTTCATCCTATAACCTTCTAAACGGCCAAGAACTGTGTATCTCCCAGTGAAGTTTTACAAGATTCAGGACTGCCCAGTTCCTCTTATGCCTGGTTAAAGGCTATCGAAGAGTAGAAACGGATAATGCTGATTAGCTGAATCAACCTAGAGAAGGCAGCTTGTGATTAGAAAGGCTCATGGTCTGATTCAAGCCAGGGAAGAACTCTGTGTTATCTCTCTGCAAGGATATATTCTCAACTCCCTTAGTTGCGAAACTAAAATGCACACACTGAGGGCACTGATAGGAGAAATAAAAGTTGGTGGGAGGAAGACTTCCTGCAACGAATGAGGCTCCTCTGAAAATTGCCTGCTGTTCCACCGTTTCCTACACATAGAGTTGAATTCCTATTTTGATATCCAGACAGAGAGAAAAAAAATTAAAAGGGAAAAGGAATTTAAAATGAACATGAGAACATGAGAAAGAGTCATAGCTGTCAGATGATGTAGTTTTTTAAATTGTTTTAGTAAGGGTTTTTAACAGGATTTTAGTCAGGCTAGCTATTTAATAGATTTTTAACTGTATTTTATGTTTGTACATAAAATACACCGCCCTGTGTCCCGGAAGGGAGAAGGGCGGCATAAGAAGTTAATAAATAAATAAATGAAACTCATAGCTACGGAAGCAATGTTGAGCCTCCATTGATGGAGATCCAGATCTTGCCCAGATATAAGAGATAGTGCAACTCTTCCAGAGCAGACAGATCAGGGGAGAAATTCAGCAGGTTCTGACAGGTTCTGGAGAATCGGTAGCGGAAATTTTAAATACCGTATTTTTCGGAGAATAAGATGCACCTGAGTATAAAATACACCAAGATTTTGAAGAGGTAAATTTTTAAAAAAGTTTTTGCACTTTGCAGGCCCTCCCAAACTCTCTGCACGCCTCATTTTTTTTATGAAAATCAGGGAATGCAGAGAGTTTGAGAAGCCTGCAAAGTGCTCCTGGGGGCTGGGAGCAAACATCAGCCCATTTTTTGCAAAAAACGGCATGAATAATCTTTAGGAGGCTTGTAGTGTGCTCCAGAGGGCGGGGGGGAATGAGCAAAAAAACCGGTCCATTTTTCACTCGTTTTTCCCTCCCCAGCCCCCGGGAGTACTTTTCAAGCCTCCCAATGCCTCTGCACGTCCATTTTTGTGAAGGGAGTGGGGTTTCAGGAGGCCGAAAATGCTGTATTCAGTGTATAAGATGCACCCAGATTTTCTCCCTCTTTTGGGGGGTAAAAGGTGTGAAGTATACTCTGAAAAATACGGTCATGCCAAATGCCACCTCTGGCTGGCCCCAGAGTAGGGTGGGAATGGAGATTTTGCAGTATCCTTCCCCTGCCACGCCCACCAAACCATGCCACGCCCACCAGGTCACGCCCACAGAACCGGTAGTAAAAAAAATTGCATTTCACCACTGAGACAGATCATAATTTTTTTTACATAGAGCCAACCAAAAAAGTGTTGTTCACTGAAGGAGTCAGAACAACGTTCTTACTTTCTGTGATGCTTTCCTTTAACCAAGCCATCATTTAACTCAAATTGAACAAAAATCAGGAGACAAGTGTTATTTCGGGGGAAATTTCCATAGGAATTTGGCACTTTTAAATGGATACCTACCTTGTGTGTTCTTGAAGGACACAACGGATTGCTTATAAGGGTTGGGTGCATCTGCAGCATCGGTCAGATTTACTAAGACGAGAAGCAACAACAGACTTTGATTCGCAAGAGGTGATGACTCTTCCTGTTGAGAAGCCCGCTTGCTTCCCACACCTCCTAGGGTAAAGACTGTCCAGAGGCCAGCTAAATGAAGAGAAAGAAAAAAATATCTATTTTACACTCCTCAAATTACTTTAATATTTGAATGACATTTAACTTTAAATATAAATTTCTTAAAAATTAAGAACTGGTATATTTAAAAAAAACTTCCTGGATAAACCAGCAACAAACCTCTTTAGTATTATTGCCAAAATTTCTTCCTGCCTAGGCAGGGAGTTGGACTAGATGACCTCCAAGATCCCTTCCAACTCTGCTATTGTATTATTGTAAAATTACATGGATGAATCAAAGTAGTCACCAGGAATTAAGTTAAACTTAAAGAAAACTTGTTCTATACGAGACCAAATACGTATATCACTTCCCTGATATGGATTACTGATCAGTAATAACCAAGAGCCCATATGGAATTCACCTGAACATTAGGACCATATGAACATATTAAATAAGTAATTAAGTATTTATTTATTTTATTTTATTAAATTTATACCCCACCCTTCTCCTAAAAAAGGACCCAGGGCGGCGTGTAGGCATGTAACCTATATCCACAAGCAAGTCATTGTGTAATGTGAGAATACTACCGTGTTTCTCCCAAAATTATTTTCTTTTGACCCCCGATATAAGCACTTGGCCTTATTTTTAGGGAGGTTTTATTATTTTTGAGGTGCAGTGATCCTGCACCTCAAAAATGTGGTGAGCTCATGGCTGCTGCTGTGTTGCAATATTTTTGGGGAGGGCTTATTTTCAGGAAAGGGCTTATTTTAGTGCATATGCTCAAAAGCCCAATTGGGCTTATTATCTGTGGAGGTTTTCTTTTCGGGGAAACAGGGTATGACTATAGCTTTTAAGCTTCTATTTGGGGGAGGGGCTCACTTCCAAAGCTGACCTAACAGAAGGCACTACCTCCAAATTAAATGCCGAATATTGCTTGAATGCATGGCCATTACGAGACTCTTCATTACATAGCACAGCTATAAAGCTCACTGCTGGCTCCTTAAATTAAGATTCTCAATTTCAAACTGCAAATTTGGAAATGAAGAAAGGGGTCTATCATAAATTTATAAGGCCAGAGATGAACATAAGACAACTCTCATGATGATGCCATGAGGAATTTGGGATTTATCTGCAGGAG
Organism: Rhabdophis nuchalis; assembly: GCA_039707465.1. Lineage (NCBI taxonomy): Eukaryota > Metazoa > Chordata > Lepidosauria > Squamata > Natricidae > Rhabdophis > Rhabdophis nuchalis. Next base: position 236,535,302 of record CM077644.1, on the reverse strand, counting down.
AAAATCTCTCGGATTCGGAGCGAGTTACCCTCCATTGTCAGTAGCCCAGTCGAGAGTGCCGAAGCAGCTCTTGTGACACCATTGTGGGAGGAGTTTGATTTTGTTACTATCAAAGATATGGACAAGTTGTCTAAGAGACTCAGGGCCACCACATGTTTATTAGACCCCTGTCCCTCCTGGCTTATACTGGAATCCTGGGAGACGACACGAGGCTGGCTTCAGGGCATTGTCAACGCATCATTGAGTGAGGGGTCCTTACCTACCGTCTTGAAAGAGGCGGTGGTGAGGCCCCTCCTCAAGAAGCCGTCCCTGGATCCAGCATTATTAGAAAACTATCGTCCCGTCTCCAACCTCCACTTTCTAGTGAAGGTTGTTGAGAGTGTGGTGGCCCAACAGTTTCCGCGACACTTGGATGAAGTTGACTATCTAGATCCGCGCCAGTCCGGCTTCCGACCCGGGCACAGCACCGAGACGGCATTGGTCGCATTGGTCGATGATCTCTGGAGGGCACGGGATAGAGGACTCTCCTCTATCCTAGTCCTATTAGACCTCTCAGCGGCTTTTGATACCATCGACCATGGTATCCTATTAAGCCGACTGGAGGGGTTGGGACTGAGAGGCACCGTGTTGCGGTGGTTCGCATCCTACCTCTCCGGTCGGTCACAATATGTGTTGACAGGGGGGCAGAGGTCGACTTCGAGACCCCTCTTATGTGGGGTCCCTCAGGGGTCGGTCCTCTCGCCCCTATTGTTTAACATATATATGAAGCCGCTGGGTGAGATCATCCGTGGTTTCGGGGTGGGATATCATCTGTACGCCGATGATACCCAGCTGTACATATCCACCCCAGACCACCCCAATGATGCTATCGAGGTTATGTCCCGGTGCTTGGAAGCCGTACGGATCTGGATGGGTAGTAACAAACTCAAGCTCAACCCGTCCAAGACTGAGTGGCTGTGGCTTCCGGCACCCCGTTTCAGCCAGATTATTCCAACTCTGGCCATTGGGAGCGAAACACCAGCCCCCGTGGAGAGAGCACGCAATTTGGGTGTCCTCCTGGACTCTCGGCTGACCATGGATGACCATGTGGAGGCCGTGGCCAGGGGGGCGTTTCATCAGGTACGCCTGATGCGCCAATTGCGTCCCTTACTGGACCGGGGAGCCTTACGCACAGTCACCCAAGCACTCGTCACATCTCGACTTGACTACTGCAATGCTCTCTACATGGGGCTTCCCTTGAGGTGCACCCGAAGACTACAGTTAGTCCAGAATGCGGCCGCACGGATAATTATGGGAGCGCCCAAACACTCCCATATAACACCTGTCCTACGCGAGCTCCACTGGCTTCCTGTGGTCTTTCGGGTGCGCTTCAAGGTCCTAACGACCATCTTCAAAGCGCTCCATGGCTCGGGACCTAGCTATATGCAAGACCGCCTCATGCCCCATACATCCCTGGGACCGACACGCTCCCACAGAGAGGGTCTCCTCAGGGTGCCGTCGATCGGGCAATGTCGACTGACGGCACCCAGGGGGAGAGCCTTCTCTGTGGCAGGACCAACCCTGTGGAACGACCTACCTCCTGAAATCCGCACCATTCCTGACCTCCGCCTCTTTCGCAAATGTCTTAAGACTCACCTCTTCCAACTAGCCGGCCTTGCGTAACCCCAATACTGCCAGTTGTAAATGGGGATTTAAAATGGTTATAACACAGGTACCTAATATCTCTGTATTTTGTATATATTGATTTAATTCTATGTTCGCCGCCCCGAGTCCCTTTGTGGTGAGATGGGAGCGGGTTATAAATATGAAAAATAAATAAATAAATAAATTACAGCGTAGATTGTAAAGCCATGTCATCATATCCGATCAGAAACCAAGGCACACTGATGTTCCACAGTTTTTTGAGGAGCTTCATGGTATATTAAACATATTTGGTCATCCTATCGATTACATGTTTTTTCATGATGGTGCAGAAAAGCAAGCCACGTTTTATGAAAGGCAGTAACAGTAACTGAGTGGGAAGGGATCTTGGAGGTCATCTAGCGCAACCCCTCTGCTCATGCTGGAGACCTATACAATTTCTGACAAATGGCTGTCCAGTCTCTTCTAAAAAGTCTCCAGTGATGGGGCACCCACAACTTCTGAAGGCAAGCTCTTCCATTGGTTGATTGTTCTCACTGTTAGGAAGTTTCTCCTTAATTCCAGGTTGCTTCTCTCCTTGATTACTTTTCATCCATTGTTTCTTGTTTTGGTGGTTTGAAAAATAAGCTGATCCCCTCTTCCTTGTGGCAGCCCTTCAAGTATTGGAAGACAGCTGTCATGTCCCTCCTAGTCCTTTGTTTCACTAAACTATGCATACCTTATTTTTACCCAGACAAAGGTTTTGATAATGGAAAACACATAAGACAATTTGTACCGCTCTCTAAAGTTGCATTACAAGAAATTTGTGAAAAGTACAGGCCAGGAAAAGCACGTGGAGTGGAGTGGAGTGGAGTAGAGTAGAGTAGAAGAGTTAGAAGGGACCTTGGAGGTCCCTTCTAACTGTTATTCTATGTTCTAAGAAAGAGACCCAGGCTGGAATTGAAGCTTCCCATTCAGAAGCATCATAACCAACTTTAAAGGCAACATGTAAAAGGACCTTATCCCAATGGCCCAAAAGAGATTGAGGGAATTCCATTTGTTGATCAAAATGGACGCCATCAATTTTCAAGAATAAAATAGAATAACAGAGTTGGAAGGGACCTTGGAGGGCTTCTAATCCAACCCCCTGCTTAGGCAGGAAACCCTACACCACTTCAGACAAAAGGCTATCCAACATCTTCTTAAAGACTTCCAGTGTTGGGGCATTCACAACTTCTGGAGGTAAGCTGTTCCATTGATTAATTGTTCTGTCAGGAAATTTCTCCTCAGTTTTAAGTTGCTTCTCTCCTTGATTCGTTTCCACCCATTGTTTTATGTTACGATAATCAACCAATATATCATTGGTTATGATAATGTTGCATGTAAACCCAGTGGAGGAGGTGATTGTCAAGGAAATGGTAAAAAGGAGCTCTTGCTTGACAGATGAAAAACTGAATCCGACATCCAAGAATAAATACGTCAGAGGTTCCCAAACTTGGCAACTTTAAGACTTGTGGACTTCAACTCCCAGAATTCTCCAGCCAGCTATGATAGTGATAGTGCGAAGGTCTGGGGGGAGGTCATTCCAAAGGGCGGGACCTGCCACAGAGAAGGCTCTCCCCCTGGGCATCGCCAGCCGGCATTCACCCTAAGGAGGCCCTCCCTGTGGGAGCGGACAGGTTGAGTGGAGGTATGTGGTAGTAGGCGGTCCTGCAGATAACCAGGACCACTGCCATGGAGCGCTTTAAAGATGGTCACTAAAACCTTGAAATGCACCCGGAAGGCTACCGGCAGCCAGTGCAGCTCGCGCAGAAGAGGTGTTACATGGGAGTATTTTGAAACTCCCAAAATCCCCCGCACGGCCGCTTTATGCACCAACTGGAGCCTCTGGGTGCATCTCAAGGGGAGCCCCATGTAGAGAGCGTGAAACCGAGTTTGACAACCCTGTTATAGCTAATCAACTCCAACCAGAGATCAGATTTTTATAATATATGTAATACGCTCATGGCTGAAGACATGATGAACGGTGCCTTCTTTGGAAAATTTATCAAGCATGAAGTACTTAATTGCACTGCACACAAAGCTGGCCGATGGGTTGCGTATCAAAATTGCTGACCCATTTGCCAAACCACGGCGTTCAAAAATGGAAGCGCCTGGCTGGCCACTGTGAGAACCGGGATGCTGGAAGAGATTAAAAATGTGCTAACATCCCCTCCCTTCCACTTGGCAGAATCATTTGTCTCCTGTGAAAAGGGAACTGGAGGCAGGGTTTTTTTTTTTGAGAAGGGGTGGGAGTTTTTGAGGGGAGGGAGGGGGAGGCTTGGCCTGACTTGGTTTTAAAGAAAGGCCCACTAAAGATTTTTAAACGCTTTCGTATGGGCCTTGTGGATTTGAACAGGCCTTTAGATGGAGCCTTTAAAAAAAAAAAGCCTAAATAAGAGTTCAGGAAAGAGTGCAGAGAAGAGCAACAAAGATGATTGCAGGAACTGGGTATGTCTAGTTTAATGAAAAGAAGGACTAGGGGAGACATGATAGCAGTCTTCCAGTATCTCAGGGGTTGCCACAAAGAAGAGGGAGTCAAGCTAGTCTCCAAAGCGCCTGAGGGCAGAACAAGAAGCAATGGGTAGAAACTAATCAAGGACAGAAGCAACTTAGAACTGAGGAGAAATTTCCTGACAGTTGGAACAATTAACCAGTGGAACAGCTTCCCTCCAGAAGTTCTGAATGCTCCAACATTGGAAACTTTTAAGAAGATGTTGGATAGCCATTTGTCTGAAGTGGTGTAGGGTTTCCTGCCTAAGCAGGGGGTTGGACTAGAAGACCTCCAAGGTCCCTTTCAACTCTGTTATTCTATTCTATTCTATTCTATTCTATTCTATTCTATTCTATTCCATTCCATTCCATTAAGCAGCAACGCCACGTTTCCTGGCTGTGTTAATTCTTGAAGGTGACTTCTGGGTTGGTCTCCTTCTGGTGGCAAGTATTTTTGCCAGGAGTAGAGAGACTGAAAAGGCATGCATGAGCAGCGGCTGTGCCATCGTTGTTTTTTAAGCCAATTTGTCCAACTGCCTGAGGCACACGGACTTCTTAGGCAAGAAAACAAATAGCTGCACAGATATATCAAGGAAGCCTGTTTTTCAACTCCCATCGTCCAGGTATCGTAATCGCAAGGTGAGATGCTATGCGAGCTCTTCCTCATGTTCAGACATACCGTATTTTTTGGAGTATAAGATGCACCTTTCCATTCCCTAAAAGAGCGTGGAAATGTTGGTGCATCTTATACACCGAATACAGCCATTTTTGGCTTCCCGAAGCCTCGCCCCTGCATCCCATTTTTGTGAAAAATAGAGGCTTTTGGGCCTTACCACAGCCCCCAACAGTACTCTTTAGGCTTCAGCAGGGCTGGGGCAAGGCATAAATGCCCCCGTTTTTGCACAAAATGGCCCGTTTTTTCGCAAAAACGGAGGCTTTTTTGCCTTGTCCCAACCCTGCTGAAGCCTGCCGAGTGCTGCTGGGGGCTGAGGGAAGGCAAAAACCTTTTTTTTCTTACTTACCTCTTCAAAATCTTGTTGAGTCTTATACACCGGTGCGTCTTATAGTCCGAAAAATACGGTATATAGGTACCCGTCGACTTCAGTTAATGGCTATTCAAAGTTACAACGGCACTGAAAAAAGCGACTTATGACCGTATTTTCAACCTTTGTAACACCCCTGGGATCATGTGATCAAAATTCAGATGCTTGGCAACTGTTTCATACTTACGACCATTGCCATGTCCCAAGATCACGTGATCCCTTTTGCGACCTTCTGACAAGCCAAGTCAACGGGGAAGTCGACTTCCATGTCAACTAACGTTACCAACAGCAGATTCACTTAACTGTGGCAAGCAAGGCCTAAAATGGGGCAAAACCCGCTTAAGAAATGTCTCACTTAACAACGGATGTTTTGGGCTCAGTTGTGGTCGTAAGTCGAGGATTACCTGTGAAATTCTTGCTACTCCAATAACAGAACCTGAAGAATTTACCTCACGGGGCCAGAAAGGCGAACATAAACGCCGCAGAGCTTTCAAAAGAGTGTCCTCAATTTTGCAACGGCTTTTACCCGGATTTTTACAGTGGCTGCATTGTACAGTGTTAAAACGTTCAAGCTTAAACCAGGGCATTTGACGAAGATAATTGACCAATACCAGTTGGCAAAACAGAAAAGGGACAACAGAAAACTAATTGTGAAAGGATTGTTTCTGGGCGACACGAAGTCTGGCAAAATTAAGACCAGGAAAATTAAAGCTTTAAATAATACTTGAATGCGGGTAGATTGGCTTTGCTTTGAGATATTAGCACACCAGCAGTTTTCATGCGAAGGGGACAAGATTTAAATGTATTTACACAAGCTTTAAATAGCAACAGCGTTTGACTTCGACTATGTCAAACCGGAGACTGAGATGGCCTTGGATAAGTCCAGCGATTCTTTGGTGGAAAAGGAAAGGAAAAGAGCAATGTTTGAGAAAATGGTCCTTTGCAGCCCATCCTCTGCAAGCTTCTTTTGCTGCTGTAAAACTACATGTGCTATCGCTGTCCCTATACTAATGAGGAACCTCTTGCTGACCTTCAATGATCCCAAGACGATCCACAGTTTTGAAGAACTTGACCCATGATTTTGAAATCTGGCTTATTCTTAAAAGAATCGGGTAACAGAATAGCAGAGTTGGAAGGGACCTTGGAGGTCTTCTAGTCCAGGGGTCTCCAACCTTTGCAACTTTAAGTCTGAAGGACTTCAGCTCCCAGAATTCTCCAGGCAGCAAAGCTGGCTGGAGAAGTCTGGGAGCTGAAGTCCTTCAGACTTAAAGTTGCAAAGGTTGGAGACCCCTGTTCTAGTCCCATGATGGCGAACCTTTTTGGCCCACGTGCCAAAAGCAGGCGGAGTGCAGGCGGGTCATGCGTGCGCGTGCCACACCCATAATGCTTTGTGCATGACTCAGCGCGCATGTGCGCATGACCAGCACTCCCCCCTCATTTTTGGCAATGCTTTTTTTTCGCCCTCCCCAGGCTCCAGAGGCTTTATAAGAGCCTGGGGAGGACGAAAACAGCCCCCACCCCGACCTCCCTGGAGGCCCTCCAGAGGCTTCAGGAGCTTCCCTGAAGCCTCCGGAGAGCTAAAACTGGCCCTAGGAGCAAAACGGAAGTACGTTCCCGAAGCCGACAGAGGGCAAAAAAATGGCCTCAAAAGGCTGAAATCAGGTGACCAGCGCATGCATGCACTCTGGCCCACTGACAGAGCAACACCTCGCTTGCCCTGACAAATGGCTCTGCGTGCCATAGGTTCACCATCACGGTTCTAATCCAACACCCCCCCCCCGCTCACGCAGGAAACACTATTCCAGTGATGGCTAACATTTTTTGGCTCGTGTGCCAAAAGCGGGGGGAGCGCAGGGGGGTCATGCGTGGGTGTGCCACACCCATAATGCTATGTGCAAGACCCCTTGATTTTGGCATGCTTTTTTCGCCCTCCCCAGGCTCCAGAGGCTTTCAGGGAGCCTGGGGAGGGTGAAAACAGCCTCCCCCACCACCTGCAGAGGTTCAGGAGCTTCCCTGAAGCTTCCGGAGGGCGAAAAACGGCCTCAAAAGAAGGCCTAAATCAGCTGGCCAGCACACACATGCGCGTTGGAAGTGACAGGGCAACGCCTCATGTGCCCTAAGAAATGGTTCCGTGTGCTACCTGTGGCAGCCGTGCCATAGGTTCGCCATCCTGGCACTATTCCATTTCAGACAAATGGCTGTCCAGTCTCTTCGTAAAAACCTCCAGTGTTGGAACAACCTCTGGAGGCAAACTGTTCCGCTGATAGATTGCCCTAACTCAGGGGTCTGCAAAGTCGGCTCTTTTAAGACTGGTGGACTTCAAATCCCAGAATTCCCCAGCCAGCCTGGCTGGCTGGGGAATTCTGGGATTTGAAGTCCACCAGTCTTAAAAGAGCCGACTTTGCAGACCCCTGCCCTAACTAATCAAGAAAATGTGTCGAACATTAGAAATAAGAATTGGTGAAAACTGCTTTGTGGGATGCGGTGGCTCAGTGGCTAAGGCGCTGAGCTTGTCAATCAGAAAGGTCAACAGTTCGGTGGTTCGAATGCCTAGGGCCACATAACCGAGTGAGCTCCCATTACTTGTCCCAGCTTCTGCCAACCTAGCAGTTCAAAAGCACGTAAAAAATGCAAGTAGAAAAATAG